>OX422214.1:197315890-197937296 GCA_949130495.1 Sambucus nigra
TAAAGAATGAGATTGAAAATCTTATTCGACGGGGAGAGTTAAGCAAGTTTGTTGATCGGAATGGAAAATGAGATGATAGAAAGAGGTCTAAATTTGTAGCCCAAGTAAGGGACGATAATAAAAGAGCAAAAAGTGATGATTTCGAAAAGGATCCAGACTTTTCGAAGAAGCCTAATGAGCCAGAGGTGGAGGTCATCATGATATCCTTTGGATACCATTTCATCACAGGTGGTGACGCTGGAGGAGGATATGCCATAGAAGAAAGGAAAGCTTACGCGAATAAAGTTAAGGACTGTTCAACTGTCAGATAATTTGGTATGAATGAATTCGATTATAGTCGACCAAGGAAAGTCAACAGTGACATGCTAGTGATTGGATTCTCTAAAAATGATATGAGTGGGGTTCTTCACCCTCATGTCAATCCATTATTTATCACATGTAGAGTTCATCATGGAAGAGTTGCAAGGATCTTGGTTGATAATGAGAGTTCATTTGATGTAATATTCTACAGCTGTTTCGAAAGCCTAGGGCTGAAGATTAACAAACTAGAACCTTAACATAGTCCTCTCATTGGATTATCAGGAGATAAAGTATACCCATTAGGAACCATCAAGTTGGAAGTCATCAGGAGAGAAAGGATTCACATATTTGTGTTAGATAAAAATGTCCTGTCTTACAATGTCATATTAGGAAGACTGGGAATCAAGTAGTTAAAGGCTATGCCATCTGTAGTGCACCAATGCATGAAATTTATAATAAATTACGAAGTCGGTATAGTAAATGGCTCTAAAAAAGAAGCCATGGAGTGTTATTATACATCGACTGACCAATATGAGATGCAAATAAAGGGCACAACCATTTTCCACATTGACACTCTAGATCCTCGGAAAGAAGAAAAGCTGGTAAATGGGTAAGTTATAGAAGAAACATAAGTTATTGTATTTGAGGAAGAGAAGCCAGAAAGAACCACCCAAATTGGTTCCAGGTTATCTCCTTCTCTCAAACATGAATTAATTACGTTCCTTAGAGAAAGGAAAAACATTTTTACTTGGAGCCATGAAGATATGCCGAGAATTGATTCGAAATTTATGTGCCATGAGCTTAGTATTTATCTAGTCTCCAAGCCGATCAAGTAAAGGTGAAGAATCTTCAGTCCCGAGAAGAATACAAAAATCTAGGAAGAAGTGGAGAAATTACAGGAGCACAATTCGTTGAAGATGTCAAGTACCCTAGTTGGTTGGTTAATGTGGTGATAGTCAAGAAGAAAAACAATAAATGACATATGGGTGTAGATTTTACAGATCTCAAAAAAGCATATCCAAAAGATCATTTCCGTTTGCCAAGGATTGATCAATTGGTCGATGCTATAGCAGGCCATGAGTTACTTAGTTTTATGGATGCTTATTCTGGTTAGAACTAGATTAAGATGAAACCTGAAGAGAAGGAAATCACTTTATTCATTGCCAACCGAGGAAATTATTATTACATTATCATGCCCTTTGGGTTGAACAACGTTGGAGCTACCTATCAGAGACTAGTGGACAAGGTTTTTGAAGAGCAGATCAATAAAAAATGGAGGTCTATATAGATGACATACTCTCCAAGATCAAATATGTTGTCGACCACATTACCAACTTAACTCAAATCTTTAATCAATTGAAAGAGCACAAGATGAAGCTCAACCCAACCAAATGCATCTTTGGAGTATAACAAGAGATGTTCCTAAGGTACATTATTAATCAAAGGGGAATAAAAGCAAACCCTGACAAGACTAAAGCCTTGCTTGAAATGCAGTCCCCAACCAACAGTAAATAAGTTAAAAAACTTACACGAAGAGTAACTGCATTGAATCGTTTATTCTCCCAAGAAACTTATAAGTGTCTGCTATTCTTCAAGGTGCTTATAAAGACTTTGAGTGGAATAATGAATGTGAGAAGGCCTTTCTCGAGTTAAAGAAATTCTTGGGTTCTCCACTACTCCTTTCCTGACTAGTTCTAAGAGAAAAACTATATTTATACTCTGCTATTTTAGAGTCGGTTGTAAGTTCAGCTTTGATGTGATTGAATGGTGGAGTTTAAAGTCTAGTGTATTATACTAGCAAGGCATTTCGAGGAACATAAACCATGTATTCACACTAGGAGAAGTTACCCTTAGCTCTTGTTGAAGCCTTTAGGAGGATGAGACCATACTTTCAAGCACACACCATTTTTGTCTACACAAATTTGCCTCTATAACAAGCAATGCACAAACCAAAAAATTCTAGAAGGCTAATGTCTTAGGTAGTTTAATTGGGAGAGTATGAAATTGTTTATGAACCCAAATGTGAAATAAAAAGCTAAGCAATGGCACACTTTATTGCCGAATTCACTTATGCAGAAGAGTAACAAAATCCACATTCGCCAGCCAAGCAGACTTCTACGGAAGAGAGCTTAGCTTAAAAGTAAATAGAGATTATGGCTGATCAACCTGACTCATCAGCTTCTCAAGAAAAATTGCAACAAAGTAAGAAGGTATTCAAGCAGGGAGTACTAGTAGAAGAAGAGTTCTCTAATGACATCTCAAATTGGCAGTTGTTTGTAGATGGATCCTAATGTGCTACTAGAAGTGGAGCAAGCCTGATCATCAACACACCGGATTACTTAGATGTGGAATATGCTCTAAGATTTTAATTCAAGGCTTCCAATAATGAGGCCGAATATAAAGCATTAATGACAGGACTGGAATTGTCTTCATCACTGGGTGCCGACTAGGTTGTGGTATGTAGTGATTCTCAACTGATTATTAATCAAATGCAGCAAATTTATGGCATCAAAGGGGAAATAATGAAGATTTATCATAAAAGGAAATGAAAGTTATTGCATTGATTAATTTAATCAAGACAGTGAGGATTCCCATACTAGATAATGACCGAGCAAGTGCTCTTGCTCGACTTGCTTTAGCAACTCCAATCGAACTCAGACAAACAATCCCTATGCAGATTCTTGCTCACAAAAGCATTGATAGGATGGAAATCAACATCATATATGTGGATTTAGTTCCCTCATGGATAAACCCAATTAGAGATTAAGAGGAACACTGTCATCCGACCAAAAGGAAACTATGAGGATGAGGTACACAACAACCGGTTATGTGTTAGAAAAGGTGTCCTATACAAGCGAGGATAAATTGTTTCCCTACTTCGTTGTGTTCATCCAAACGAATTGAATAATTTGATTAAAGAGACGTATAAAGTCTCCTGTACAGCTCACACAGTTGGGAGGTCTTTAAGACAATGGATAACAATGTAAGGTTACTATTGGACGACTATGAAAGCCGATTGTGTAGCTTTCACCAAGAAATATAATAAATGCTAGAATTTTTTCGCCATCTATAGAAGACCAGGAGAAAGTCTATCACCCATCACCTCTCCCTGGCCTTTTTTTTGGCAAATTAACTTGGTCGGACCACTGTCGACCACTAAAGGAAGATTTGAGTACCTAGTTGTAGCCGTTGATTATTTCACTACATGGTGGAGACTGATGCCCTAGTTGATATGCCTTATCAGAGAGTGTTCCAGTTCATATGGAAGCAGATCATTTACAAATATGGCATGCCCTATGCCTTCATCATCGACCACGACACTTAATTTGACAATGAAGAATTTGAGGAGTACTGTATTTGACCAAGCATCCAAAAACTTCGCTTAGCCCTTGGTCACCCACAATGTAATGGTCAATCGGAGATCACCAATAAAACCTTACTAGATGGGTTGAAGAAAGGTTGGATGAGGCTAAAGGCAACTGAATTGATGAACTCCACAATGTCCTTTGGGTATATAGGACTACCCACATAATAGGAGAGACCCCATACACGCTAGCTTTTTCCACTGAGGCAATAGTACTAGTGGAAATAGGTCTGCTAACTCATAGGGTATTGAACTTTGATTCACCCAGGAGTGACCTCATGAGATGACTAGATTTGGACATGATAGAAAAAACTCGAGAAGATGATGCTATTCAAATGGCTACCTCTCAATAAAGGACTATAAGCTTTTATAATCGAAGGATCAAACCGACCAACCTGAAACAAGGGGACTTGGTACTCAAGAAAGTAATACAAAAGAGCAACAAGATGGAGCCTAATTGGCATGGTCCATACCGTATCTCGATGGTTATCTAACTGTGAACTTATTACTTGGAAACTCTAGAAGGAGAAGAATTCAATAATCCTTAGAACATAGACCATCTGCGCAAGTATTATCAATAATTCAGTTTTGAAAATTCTATCCTTAATGTAATTGCTTATTCAAGTTAATGAAATTTCAGCTTATCTCCATTATACATCCCTTTTGTATTTTATTTTTCGGAGTATGGTGGCTACACCTTAACCATAATTAATGAGCACTTTTAATTCAAAATTTTCCAACTTTAGAAAAAGTTTTCAAAAGATTCCTCGTGCATGGTTTAATCTTTTCCAACTTCAGAAAAGTTTTCAAAAAGTCCCTCGTCAAAAGGTGCAAAATTCAAACTTTTCCAAACTTTTCCAACTTTAGAAAAGTTTTCAAAAAATTTCCTTACCGAATAACATGGTTCAAAGTGTTCCAAACTTAATCAACTTCAGAAAAATTAAACTTTATGTATGATATGTCCTCGCAAGTCATGAATAAGAAGTCAGTAAAATTTCTTAATTAGAGGTATTACCCAACTGGGTTAAAATACTGGAATAATTATACATTCCTAATACACTCGGTCACCACTGATAACTAACGTTAAAACTTAGTACAATAAAGCCATTTATAGCTTTATCTAAGTGCATTAGTCGAGTCTAAGGTCATATACATGATTCAAACATGAATCATATATTAAACATTTGAGCAGGTTATTTAGTAAAGCCGATTGAATAGTCATTGTACAAGTTACCTAGTTGGCAAATAGATTAATAACAACCATAAGCTTGAATAAAGAGAAATTAATAAAAAATGGCTTCATTTCACTGATCAAATGTATTACAATGGAAATAATTGATCAAAATGATGTACAACAAGTATAGATTTATTCTGTCGGATGCTTTTCTTGTGCCTTGTCCCATCCCCGACAGGAGTATCATCAAGGGTATATGGAGAGTTGATTGTGTTGAAATACTTTAACATCTGCCTATTGCTACTGCTCGGTCTATTAAGAAAATGAGGGGGAAAAATTATCTCACACTCATCATGAAGGCCGTAATCCCCTAAATGCTTAATTATGAGGCATTAATGAATGACATTGGGAGGAATCCATCTTGTGTCCGATTTAAAAGGAGGCTTATCATAATACAATAGACCCGAGTAATTCCAATGTCACAAGTCACTGTTTTGATCATACTTCAACAAAATTAGCAAGTTAATCCATCCCCATTTATAGTTTTCACGAATCTTTGAGGAATATGATCATCCATGTGGGCTAAGGCCTCATTGTAACCCTCCATCCAAACTTCCCTGGTCTGTTTATGAAATTAAAATGTTAACCTCTCCACTTGACTTTCAAGTTTCTTAAGGGCATTATTGTTGGCTTTTAACTGGGTAGCTTGGTCGGCAATAGTAGTATCTTTGGCTTTCAACTGGGAAGCTTGGTCGATAATAGTTTTATTAGTTCTTTCTTCCTCGATAGTTGGTCGAACAACTGTCCTTTGCCTAGAAGTTTGCCCAGGTTTGGTCTTCTTATTCTGCAATGCTTCCAGTTCTTCCAACAGTATTATAGTTTCATTATCTAAAAAGGAAGCACCTTCATGGGGACCAGTAATAGCTGATCTTATCAAGCTGTCAAGTTCATCCCCCAGGGCATTGTTTTTTTCTCCAACACTGTAGCAAATGACCGGGCACTATCCAAATCTTGTCTCAAAGATAGTTCCTTCTTGATTAGGGCTGAAGTAATGTCTTTCAACTTCTTATCAAAACCCCAACCTTCACTTAATACTTTATACTTAGCTTTATAATCAGAGTGAAGTAAGGACAACGAAAATTTGTGATCTTTTTGTAGTTGTTCAATCATTTCATAATGCACAGCATTATTAATGACAACCTTGTACAATAGGTAATGAAGATGGATATATAACTCTTTAACCTAATTGGATGCATCTGGCCCGAGAAACCTAGTTAAGTCTTCTTTAGACATAGGAACCTGACTAGCTTCCAGAAGGATTTTACTTCACCTGAGAAGGTCAAATTAAATAAAAATTAAGGCCTTTTCCTAGCATCAAACTATAAAGTTACCAATATATGAGTTTATGAGGCAAATCCATAGAAATAGCAATACAAGAAGTAGCAAACCAGCAAGGAATAAAGATCATTCAAAAACATAAAGATTGGAAATAAGAAAAACTATTATTTCATTGATTAATCATTGAGGTATAAGAGTTGATACATCATCAAGAAAGAAAAATAAAAATAAAAATTATTAAAAAGGATCTAGACCTTATTCTTGTCCTTAGCTTAGTCCTGACTATCGCAAGTTGGTTGGGACTAGCATTGGGCACCAGTGAAGACTCAATAGACATAACCGAAGATTTTCCAAATGCTTCCTCATCATCAAAATCCTTATCCAAATTAGGAGGAGTACCAAGGTCATACCTTTGAAAGAAGTCAGAATTTTATTATGTGCCGACCACCTTTAGGGTCTCAGTCCAACCTTTCTTGAAGGGCAACTTTTTAGCATACTCAATTTGAGTAGAGGCAGTAAAAATAGCCTTTTCCTAACCTTTATCAAAGTTATCTTCACCTTTAACCTTTAAGGAAGTCACCTTATCTTCAATAACTTGTACCCTAGCTATGGCGTCTGAAAGTTTATCCTCAGCAACCTTGGCCCTACCTACAGCCTCGTTCAGCGCTGTCCTCGGTAACCTTTATTTTTCCTTCAACTGTATTGGACCTATTATTGGCCTTCTTCAAATCCTCTTCAAAGGATTTATATTTTGCCTACAAGGCTTATTAGGACTCTCCAAAAGAATGCTTTAGATCCTTAAAGGCCTATTCAACTTCTCTCGGAGAAGAACGTAGTTGATTATCCTTCCCCATCATCTGATTAAAATAAACCAGGAACTGCAAGAAGGGAAAAAGATCAGACATAAAAAAGAGTTCACCATCATAGAGAAAATAATAAAAAGGTAAGAAAATTACCATTGCCAAGTTATGGTAAGCCCTTTTAGTCAACTTCAACCTAGGCATAGGGGCTGGCGCAACTCTGTCATTAGGAAGTGTCCCAAATTTAATCAAACCTGTGGACAACCCAGGGTTAACATCAACAGAGGCTGACCCAATGTCAAGGTCAGCATGAATTTTTCTCACCAACTCCTATTGGTCAACAGTCTTCTTTGCAGCTAATGACTGTTGCTCGGTTGAAATATTTTGGAACTATTTTAAAGGATCAGCCAAACCTCTTCTTAACCTCTTCAGATGAGGTTCAACAGTTCGAGTCTCATCAGCACCAATAGGACTCTTGTCACTGGCTTTAGATTTTTTTAGCTGGCTTCTTGCCAGTATCAATAGATTTCTTTGAGGTAGGAGATAGGGGACCACCCATAAAGTTGGGCATCTTCCTGTTGGTCATGTCTATTGAGGGAGAAATAGGAATCTCAGAAAGGTCAAGAGACTCAAATGAGGAAGAAGTTTCTCCGTGAATAAATTTAGCACCGATAAATTTAGTGACCGAGGAAGTTGGTACATGATCCTCCTCAAGATTAACAACAACTTAGGTCAAGGTCGGGCAATAAAGGAAGTGATGGAACTTTTATATTCCAACAGTAATGAAGCAACCCTAGGATGTTCTTCTCCAATCTTCTGGTTTAATCCCCATAGGAACTTAAGATCGTTGATATTGATTTCCCCTTCCTTGGGGCACCTCTTCTTACTTTCCTCTTCATAAAAAAGAAAAAGCAAAGTTAGTAGGCATACTTCATAAATGTACAACAAAAGAGGAAAAAACCATTAATAAAGTTACAACCTATGACACATCCTGATTGAAGAGTTTGGGACCAGTATAAGCCACTCCCGTAGGGATGGAACATGTTACTAGTTCTTGATAACAATACCATACTCCCAATAATCCTTATTGGAGTCTGATTGATTCACTACTAAAGCCCTATTGGCTTGCATAGTCTTCAAGTAATAGGTACTTTCTCCCATAGTGACCCACTTATAACAGAACATCAACTCCAAAATCCCAATATGGGTCCCATAAAGTTCGTTCAACCTATGTACCCCATTCAAAACCCTCCAAGTGTTGGGTGTTACTCTGGAAGGAACTACATCAAAGTATTGGCAAAATTAGAGAAAAAGGGGGTTCAATGGAAAGGTGATGCCACACTCATCTATATATAAAGTGGGGGATCTAATGACCCTCATGGAGGAATAAACATATACAGGACCCCTGGGTATCTCTAAATTTACCTAACTTGGATTTTTTCTTTTTTCTCTATACTTATCTAACAAGTTCTCATCTTGGATGTGAATCATGGTGGAAAAAGAGAAAAAGATGATAAAATAGAGAAAAGGGAAAATAAGGCTTATAAGGTATCAAAGACGATGGCAAAACTGAAAAAGAAAATGGCAGCAAACGATCACATAGAAAAAATCTTGAAGGCAAAAAGAGTGCTAAAGTTTAGAAAGTTTGAGGTAGAAAGAAAGGAGGGAAATTTCGTACCTATTTATAGGTTGCCTCGATAAATTGAAAGAAATGATTAACTAATCGAATCGTATATCTACCACCGTCTACACGCTTTTTGAAGTATCAAAAGATGACTGTGTCCTTTGGTAGTTCAAAAATGTTTGAATTATTTACAAAAATTCCATCATCAAACTGTGCCAGTAGAAATTTTTAGAAGTATGGGAGGTCGGTTGTCGACCAAACACTTAAAACATTACACCGAGCAATTTTCTGGGCTAAATACTCCATACTTTTAATCAAGCATCAAACATAGAGCATTGGGAGCTTTTGTTGTATTTAAAAATTGCACTCCCATATGGACCAATGATAAATGTACACCTGTCCTACAACGTGGCCGACCATTTTACTTGATTAGCTTCAGAGACACTTAGTCGACTGGAATGCCAACCAACTCCAGAAGGCCAACCAACAATAATGCCAATAGTTACTCGAATGGGATGCCAACCAATACTGAATTCCAAGAGTTTCGTTTATTGTATACAAATGTAAACGCCTGTCAATATAAAGGTGCTCCATCTCTAGGGTTTTACACCCCTATAAATACAAACTATTCCCTTATCTCAAGGGATAACTCGAATTACTCATATTCACACCATACTGAGCTATTATAAACCCCATTGAATAAAAAATAACAGTGGACGCAGGCTATTTTATAGCTGAACCACTCTAAAAACCTTGTCTCTTGTGTGTGGTTTGAGTTACTTATCTTATTTTTATCCGTGATTATAAATTTGGAGTTTGTCCAATTTTAGACATCAACACCTAGAAATAGCCTTATATGTAAATCGAGTTAAAATAACACTCATTCACTTCACCCTTAACTAAAGATCCTCATACTCTTAGGGTTGGCTATAGTAGGTCGGCCATAAAGGGGTAAGAGAAAGTGTAGATTTCACCATAAAGTTTAGTCTATACCTTTTTCACCCACGTCATCAAGATGAGCAAAGATCAACATTTCATGTGAAAGAACAATCAAACATTCCCTCACACCTTCTAAAAGGACATATGGAATCTCTTTAGAGTCTCTCAACAAGAAACATGCACCATATGACTTAACGTTCAGATTACACCCCAAGCCTAATATACAAACCCAATAATCAGTCACTTATACTCCAAGTTAGTATTCTAATATAATCCCTAGTACAATTTTGTATAATTATATTCCAGAATGATAAATACTTCTTATAAGCTTGTATTCCACTAAAAATGGTGATTCTCCAATGTTATTAGTGAAAAATATGATTAATCTCAGTAGACGAAGGCCTGGGTGGCTGAACCACTTAAATCTGTGTGTCTAAATATATTTTCTCTCTATATTTACTGTCCACAATTATATCTAGATGACGATGTTCATGATATTGCAATGAGTTCATAATAATTCTCATCTAACTAAGTTGATCTGCATTTTTTTAGCACCATTATCACATATGCTCAACTCACCAATATAGTATTGTCATCGATAAAAAAAGGGAGATTGTGAGATCCAAACATCAATATTAAGGGTATTCCTAGTACTCTGTTTGAAGACAATATATTGATAATTTCATTATCTAACTTGTGCTTGAGTTATCAAAGTGCATAGATATTCCTATTGAAACTCCTATATGGTTCAAACTCCTGGCTTGGATATGAAGACAAAATTTTTTAGTTGCTACGAGCTTCCTTAAGAGGTACTACAAAGTTCAGCATTCAAGAGCATCATCAACAACTCCAACCAGAGAAATTTTAATTGTCACAAAAGGTATAAATGGCACACTATAGGACACTTGCACTCATATTCCATATAATATGTTAAAATAATTTTCTAGATTTTTTAGGAATTTTTTAAGGATTCTAAAAATCAATTTTAAAATTAATTAGACTTAAATAGAATTTCCAAATAAAAGTATTTGTTCCAATTTAAAACCTTTTAAACCGTTAGGGTAGAAAGGTGTATTTCTTAAAGCTTGTTTACACGCGTTTAACTGCTTGACTTGGTTTTGACACTTGTATTACTCCTGCTTCACTCTCATTGGTTAGGCGTGTGTTAGTTTACTCTCACAGATTGTTACAAACTTATAGCCATAGATCATAACTTATCAATGATCATTCTTGTATCTTGAGTTGATCATGTGTAAACACTTTTAGCCAACAAACTGTGTTGACCTATAACTGGTGTTAAGCGAATACTCTCCCTTAAGGCGGATCGATTTAGGCCATTGGGTTTTGATCAAACAAGTTAAAATAATCTCAGACTTTGATTTCAAACCAAAAGCTCCAGAACATTCCATTGCTCCTATAAATAGAGCCTTCGTCTCAACATTTTCAGATTTTGGTCATCCTTAGAGAGAGAACTTAGAGAGAGAGAGAGATAGAGGAGAGCATAGAGAAAAAAAAACGATAAAAAATTTTTGACCTAAAATTCTTTTCATGAAAATAAAAGAAGGTTATTTTAAACTAAAAGAAGGATCTCCTTTCTGATTTTAGAAAAACTCTTCTGAAGAAAACCTATTTTCATTGTTTACATTTGTTAGGGTTTTCTAATTTTTTTCAAAGTGACGTTTTGAGTAATTTTACCGTTGATTTTTTTGTCTTAACATCCTCTAAAAACCCATCTCTCTTGATAACAGACTACGCTATTAGAGACTTGATTTTTCTTCATGAAAATCAAGGATTTAACGCTGCGATACATTATTCACTATTTTAGGTTGTTTGGTTTATTTCTACACATATTTCCTGTATATTCTGTTAGAGAAATAACCCTCTCTCATGGATCCTTGTATATATCTTGAAAAACTTCTAGATCCAAAATCTTAAGTTTTGAAACTACAAAAATCAGAAGTTTTTGTTCTTACATGTGTTAGATCTGATTTTTAAACTTGGTTTACATATTGTGAAATCTTGGCGTATATAAATAAACTTTTAGATCTCTATTTTTTTAAGATTTAAAACTCAGATCTAAAGTTTGTTTAAACATGTTTATGATTTTTGAAGTTTTAAGACAGTGCATATATTTCATCTTTATAATTTGTAGGAAACATTTGTAATAGTAAGTGTGAATGTGTTCTGCATCGTCTTTCATATTTTTTGAAACAGACACGTTAATAAGTTTCACACACTTCACTATAGAAAGTGTGATATTTAATTGAGAGGCCAGTTTGATCGAGTTGGCGCAAAGAATGCTAAAGAAGGAGGAGTTCCAACTATTGAGGAGATTAGAACAAAAGAATACCTAAGGAGGTGTAGCTCTGGCATATAAATATATCTCATTTTTTCATTTGGTCTTGTGTTTGTTGTTTTACATTGTAACCTTGCTTCGTATTAGTGATTTATTTTTTATTTTTTAGCGTAGATGTCACCGTGGATGTTTCCCCTAATTTGGGGTTTTATCACGTAAAAAATCTTGTTTTCTTATCTATTTAGTTCTTGATTCTTCTGTGTAACTATCTAGCTTAAGAGTCTTAATAAGGTTTTTACAAAACCTACCGTATACCCAGAATATTAAATTGTTTGCTGGTTATAACATTTTACACATCTTGTGTTCATAAAAAACAAAGCAGTTTCCTTAAAGAGCTTATTGTGGAAAACTCAATCCAATATGTAACTTTGGTTAACAACTTGGTTGAGTAATTTTAAGTGGTATCAAAGCGGGTTTTTTAAAACTTCTTTTGGTCCTGAAACTCCTAAAATTGCTTTGTCAACTTTTTATAAAAATGGATAAAAAATTGAGAATCTTGGTAATCTTTCTAGAATACCCTTATCTGATGGACACAATTTCCCTTACTGGAAGATGAGGATGATTGTGTTCATTCTGGAAACCTTGGGTAATGAAGTCTAGGAAACTACAAAAATGGTTATTCTCACCCTACTAAGCCTTTGACAAAGAGTAGCACTCTAAGGGTTAAGAAAAATCTCAGTGAGTGAACATGAATTTAATAGGATATATATATGTACCCCTTCTAAATAATCCTAGGACATCCTTGTCGCTGCCCATGAAGGTGATGAGCGTGTTAAGTATAGAAAGACAAAAAATCTAGTTAGCAGTACAATACCCTAATGATGGATGAGTGTGAGTCCTTTGATGATTTCTACATAAAACTTACTCACATTATCACGAAATTGCATGCTAGTGGGACAATTTATAATAGAAAAGAAATAGTGCTTAAAATATTAAGATCCCTACTTACCAAGTTTGATTATAAGGGATATGCTATTGAGGAAATGGATGAACCTAATTTGACTCCTAAATTATTAAGTAGTAAACTTATAACTGTTGAAATGGAGTTAGATTACAAGAAACACATGACCTCTAATAGTAAAAGATCATCTGGATTTAATGTAGTCTTTTCATGTCAATTGACTGTCCCTAAGAATGATCAGCCTAATTATAACCTAGGGTTAGATGAAGACTGTGACCTGGACATCATTGGAATACAGATTGCCCTAATGAGCAAATATTTTAAGAAAGTCATAAAGTTTAGGAATGCTATGACTTCCCAATAAGTGAAACATGGTTATCAAAGCTTTCAGCCTCCTAGACTTAATGACATAATACATGACGGAAAGACTGTTGACAATGCACAGAGACCCAAGAAAGACTTAAGAAATATACAGTGTCACAAGTGTGGTAATATGGGACATTAGGCCAACAAATGTAAGTCTAAAATCAAGAATACTCCTAAGGGACATATGTGTAAGACTTGGGATGACTCTAGTAACTCTGAAGATGATGAACCCTAGTCATCCAAGGTTTTAAAAGGCGTGAGGCATAGTTGAGGCATTTTTCCTCTATGAGGCGAGGTGTATGCCTTGAGGCGGTCCGAGGCGTAAGCCTCAACTTTTTTCCACGAAAATCACTAAAAATGATATAAAAATAATAATTAAATGAGGAACAAAATATGTATACATCCATCATGAAAACAAACGATGTAAACTCGATTGCACAACACAATACAAATAATAACACGATCTTGTCATCATCATAATACATATTATACCATAAAGACAAAAGAAATCCATAATATTGACAACTCACTACAATAATATAGCAAAAAAAATAAAGTCAGTTTATATATATATAGCAATATATATATATATATATATATATATAAGTGAAATAAAGTCAGTTTATATATAAGTAAGTTTATATATAAGTAAGTTTATATATAACTCAGTTTATATATAAAATAAAGTCAGTTTATAAGTAAAATATAAGTTAAAAAATCAGGGATTTAGCGTAAAATAAAAAAAACCGAGTATGTATATATGTGTATAGAGGCATTGGCATAGAATTATTGCACAAAAAAAAAGAGACGATTAACTAGGGTTTTGGGGTTGGAATTATCTTTGGGTAGCAAACGACTTGTTTTGTGTTGGAAATGATAGGTAATTTTTTTTAAACTTTTGACCACTTTTACCCTTAATGAGGGGAGAAAAAAGAGCATAAGCCTCAACAACCTCAAGGAGTAAGACTAGAGGCGTAAGCCTCAGTCACAAAAGGCGCAAGGATCAGATTATACATTAGATGCGTAAGCCTCAGCTCGCCCACCTAGCGCCTCGCCTTGAGGCGGAGCTTCGAGGCGAGCCTCATTTTGCCTTTTAAAACCATGGAGTCATCTAATAAAAGTGAATCATTCATGCCTTTATTCTACAAGATTGTTTATACTGATGATAAAGCATGCTTGTATGATGATATTACTGTTATTCCTAATGCTCGTTCGAAGGAAATGTCCAATGCTGCAGTGATAAAAGATTCTGATACTTCTAGCATAAGTGTGGGTCAAAGTGAAAAACCTTGTGATGAATTGAATGGGAGAAAAGTTCCAAAATTGAAATTAAAGCGATAGGGGACAAATCACACACATCAGTTAGTGAGTCCGATGATGAATTATCTGATATAGAAGAACTATATTCCAAAACTCTTAAGAAAAGTGCCAAACTTGAAAAAATAGTTAAACAATTAACTGAACGTATGGAATGCCTGAGTAACACTGTTAGGAAGAATGATGAGGAATACACTAATAAATTTGTTGCTCATGAGACGGAAATAAAAGAATACATTTCCAAAATAAATGAACTCTTTGAGAAAAACTTTGTTTTAGAAGAAAGATATTATCCTCTTTAGTAGAACTGGAAGAATCTAAACAAAAGGTCTCGACTGTTTTTAAAAAATATCTTCATTTTGAGACTAATGCAAACGCATATGACAAGATAATCAGTTCGATAACATCGAGTTCTGATGATAAAACAGGCCTTGGGTTTGATAAAAATCCTAAAGGTGCAAATACTAATTTTCAAAATTCAAAAACTGTCTTTGTTTCCTTTAAAAAGTTACCTTCTAAACCAGGTCAAGATTTTGAAAAATCTCAGAAAGGTATTTTGAAAATTAATGTCTCACAAGCCTCAAAGAGTGTGGGTAGTCCAAAGCAGAATCCTAATGATAAGTACGTTTTCCCCCCATAAGTGAATTTCGTGTTTGCCCCCCATAAGAGAATTTGGGTAAAAGACTAAAACTTTTGCGTTCTGACCTCATGTTTCAAACATGTCTAAGCATATTTTCAAAGACTTAGAAGACAAAGTCAAGCCTACCTCACACTAATATTGTAGTTACCATGATGTCCACGATCACTTGTATACATTAGTTTACCAAAACTTTAACTATTCGAGGAAGAGTCGAAACATTTATGTCCTCCTAAGGCAGGCAACTAAAAACACTAACTATAAAAAGAAAAAGGGAAGGGATGATATTTGGATTGTGGGTGTTCAAAACACGTGACCGGGGATGAGACAAAATTGACTAATAAGACTGACTTCTTAGGAGGAAATGTCCTTTTTAGTGATGGAGTCTCATGCCAGATCATTGGTAAAGGAACACTTTGTAAATAAGGTCTTCCTGTTCTTAATGATGTCTTGTTAGTGAAAGGCCTTAAAGCCAATCTGTATAGTATATCTCAATTCTGTGACTCTGATCACACATATATCTTTTCTAAAACTGAATGTAAAATTTTAAATAAAGATGGTACTGTATTCTTTCAGGAAATAAAACTCGGAATATCTGTTACACAATTATTCCAAGTAGTTAATCATGTAAGATAGCTAGGTTAGATGACTCTGATCTATGGCATAACATATTAAGTCACACAACCTTTGATAACCTACAAATTGAGCTCCCAAGTGATAGTTAGTGGTTTATCTAAGATGAAAACCCCATCTACTATTATTTATAGTCCTTGCAAGGTGGGGAAACTAAATAGGTCATTTCACAAGAAAGTTAAAGACATTATGACTTCTAAACCACTTGAACTAATCCATATGGACTTTATGGGTCCCTCTAGAATTGGGAGCCTTTGTGGTAACAATTACATTCTTATTGTGGTGGAGGACTTTACGCGATTTAGTTAGGTCACTTTTATGAAAAATAAATCAGATACATTCTGAGGATTTTTTAAAATCTTTTTGAAAAGTGAAAATGAGAAGGATACCCAAGTATCTCGTATAACGAGTGATAAAGGCAGGGAATTCCAAAAGACTGGTATAACAAAATATTGGCTTGGTAACGATTATCAGCATGAATTAAGTGCACCTAAAACCCCACAACAAAATGGTATTACTGAGAGAAAGAATAGAACAATCCATGAGATGTCTCGGGTCATGTTACATGCCAAAGAATTGTGAAAATATTTTTAGTTTGATGAAGTTTAGACAACGTGTCACATCATTAATCGGGTCTACCTTAGGAGGAACACCAAAGAGACCTCCTACAAACTATGATATAATAAAAACCCAACTTGAAATACTTAGAACCTTCAGGAGCATTTGTTATGCCTAAAAAGACAAAGTCTGTAAGGACAAATTTTTAATTGAGTCAATTTGTAGTGTTAGCTCAATTTTGGACAAAAATATTTGAGTGATAGTATAGGTGTTTGTACCAATCAAGCCTATAATGTTTGAAGAGTTGAGATCGATGTGGCTAAGCAAAATAAAAGATATCTTTGACGGTTTCAAGTGATTTGTTTCTCATCATCAACATTGTCTCATTTTCCAAGGTCTCCAAAGCTATGAATGCATTAATGTATATAGGAGCTTGAAAAATTATTTGGGTGTTTTTTAAAATATTTTTATCGTCAACGACTTTGTATTTTCTCTCAGAAACTCATTTTAGGACTTTTTATAAAAGTTTTTGGACTTAAAAAATATTGTAGGATTTTCTAATAAGTCGTTCGAACGAAAATGGGATCTCATTCGAACGACATTTCCCGGTCGTTCAAACGAACATCAAACGAAGTTCAAATGAAATTTTGTCAAAACACTCTGTTTTCTCGTTCGAAGTTCGTTCAAACATCTTCGTTCGAGAAAGGTTTATCTAACAAGATTTTGTCCGGCTTTCCTTCTGAATTCTAGTTTGAACAGTGTCGTTCGAATGACCTGGGCGGGAATATTTTTGGGCAGCTTTTTATTTTAACTTCCCACTACTCCCACTTTGTTTAGCAGTTTTTAACCATTTCGGGTATGCTTTTTCCATTAGACTTTTGGAGAGTTTTTCCTAGACTTTGAGAGCAAATCATCATCTTCCAAAATGTCCATTTTTGTGTATTGAGTTTTCATGAATTAATTTCTTCCAAGAACACATGTTTACATGCATCGTTTAGGTTAAATCCAAGTTCACACACACACACACACACACACACACACAGACATATATATATATATATATATATATATATATATATATATATATATATATATCTTTTCTTGGAGATTATTTGGCACCGGGTTTCTTCTCTACCCTATAAGGACATAGTTTGGGTTCCTTCTATACCTTAAAAAGGAGATTATTTTTACTGCCGCATTCTCATATAGTGGAAGGCACCATGTGTGGGTTGACGGTAGTTGTGCCCCATTGGTGGATTCTAAGATTTCGGTGGACTCTAGAGTTGTCGACTAGGTGGAGGTTGAAGAACGAAGAAGCGCCAAGGCTTGAAGGGAGTCGAGTCGAGGAAGTAAGTCTCTTGTCGTGTCTTTTGTAAAAATACCTTACTTAATGGACTTGTAGGCAGGGCCATCCGAGATTTTTACCATTGTGGGTTTTCCTCGTACATCGAGACGTAGTGTGATTGTGTTTATTTTATCTTGCAAACTCATATAGATGCATGATTAGGTCTAATCAAGATAAAATCTGGTTTAAAGATAGTTAGCTTAACTGGGTGATACTTTATTTTGGGTTAAGTTTAAATTTAATTTAATTCAAGTCGGCAATTAATTTAATTTGATAATATTCATGCTTAGTTTGTTTAACTTGAATTGGATTGAATTTTTTTCAAGTGAAACTTAAAATGTTTGCGTAGTTTAATTTCACTTTAAGTTTAACTTAATTTTCAAGTGTTTGATTGTTTTTTGAAAGTAAAGAAAATTAAATAATTTTTGAAAAATTAAAATTTGGTATATCATTGAACCATCTCATAATTTGAAGTATAAAATTTGGGGGCATTCGCTCCAACAAGTGGTATCAGAGCGGGAGCGCTGATCTATTGCGTTAAAATCCTTAATTTTGTTTGGTTTAAAAATTAAAAATTCACTATTTTCAAATTCCCTGTTTTGATGGTTCAAATTACGTGTATTGGAAAGCGCGAATGAAATAGGCTCTTAAATCCCTAGATGAGCGGGTTTGGCAATTGTTCATTAGCGAGTGGTCTCCACCAACTTGTTTAGTTGAAAATAACCGTGTACCTAAACCCGTAGAGGGATGGAGTGAGAATGAACTTAAATTAGAAAATTTTAAGTCCCGTGGTTTGAATGCCCTATTTTATGCGGTTACACCTGATGAGTTCCGCCGAATTATGACGTGTGAAACTTATAAGGAGGCTTGGAATATACTCCAACTCACCCATGAGGGGGCAAGTGTCGTTAAGGCTTCAAAGCTCCAAAACCCCACCCCTCAATTCGAAACCATTAAAATGCTTGAAAGTGAGATTTTTGATGAATTCCATGCTAGACTTTCCGACATTGTTAATTCATCTTTTAACTTGGGAGAAAAAATACCCGACAACCGTGCAGTAAAGAAAATTTTGAGGTCCTTACCTGATAGGTTTGTTCCAAAAGTGACCGTTTTAAATTCTTTACCCACTTTAGCTTCTATGAAACTTGAAGATCTCGTAGGTGACTTACAAACCTATGAACTTGACATGTTTACCTCCAAGGATGAGAAAAAGAAAGATAAGGGCATTGCCTCGAAAGCCTGAAAGGAGGAAAAACAAGTTTCGGATGATGAGAGTGACATCGATTTCGATGAGATGGCGATGTTTGCTAGGAAGTTTAGAAAATTTCTTAAGTTTAATAAAGACAATCTTAAAAAGGATTTTAAGAAAGTTGATAAGTCTAAGTATGAAAAAGCTAAAAATTCCCTACAAAGAATTATGAATATCTTAACTGGGACGAGTCGAATAGATGTTATGGTTGTGAGGATTATGTCCATAAGGCAAGAGAATGTCCCACTAAACTAAGGAGAGAGGGAATAAATTTCATACAATTCCACCCTTAGTGATAGTAAAAAGGAAGAGGGACCTGATTCTCCCATTGAGCGCAACTTTACCGCGTTCATGGCAAGTTATGTGAACATTGGAAGTGTGCGCGTTGGTTCAAATTAAGAAATATTTAATTAAATCTCAATTTTTCAATTAAATCCTAAAATATGCATCTAGGTGTGATTGAAATCAATATGATCATGCAAGAACAGTCAATCACAAACAAAACACATAAATGAGGAAAAATCTCCCAAAGGGGCAAAACCTTTTTATTTTCACTATAATTTGTAAAAACCGTTACACAGATTACAATGATAATAAGAGCGACATAAGAAATACCCTCAGGCGTCGGTTTCGATGTCTCGGCTATAATCTCCCACAAGAACTCCAGATGGGCAGCAATGAAGAAGAGAACGGCTTCTCCACAAATTACTCCAGATGAGTAAAATGATCCTCTTGAAGGTTTAACAATTCACATACATAGTATTGGATAATATGAATGCAAATACATAAATGGAACTCTTTATATATCACAGTAATGTCAACTTCAATACAATAATGTAACTTCTTAATAGATACTAGAAAGCTTCAAAGCGTGATGTCACTTTCCTAAATACAGTATTTTCCCCACACGAATAACTTCAGTATACAAACGGGAATCCGCAAATCCGTACTCAAGATACAATGAAGCAACTTGCGCTGCCTGCAACTTGTATATTTGTAGACAGCCTTTGGATGCAGCAGCGAAGAACAATCAATCAAGTTCTTATTCAGTTTATGTGCACTAAACAGAATAAGATAATTTATATCTCCTGAAAATTGTAAGGGAGTAATAGAAAGGGTTGGAAATTTTGGAACTGGGTAATTTTTATTATGTGCAATTTTGAAATAGGATGCCTTTATTTATAGGAAATGAAAGGCCTTAATCTCAGGGGTCATGACTGTTAAGTTTTAACAGTCTTTACTTAATTCCAAAATGGTATGACTGATAATTACCAACAGTCTTAAGACATTTTCGAATACGTACAGTAATACCGAAACGGTTGTACACGGACCTACCAAAAAGTGACCGTGCTCGAGCTACCGCGATCCGACCCGAACGAATCCCGACAACTCGCTACCACTGCGGACACATAGCATGCGAAGTGCAAAGTGCGCCACTAGCGCCTCTACAACCCACTGCCCCGCACGCACGCGTTTGCGTATGGTGCTTTGCACCGTATTAGAGGTCTCTTGAATAGTCTCTTAAATGCTAGATGAATTAACTCTTCATCTTCCATTTCTACTTATTAAGTGCACACTTTCTTAATATTTTTCCAATATGGGACTCAAAGGTTGCTCACTCCTTTTATATCTTAGTGGGTATCACTTAGCTTTACTCATTTTCCAATGTGAGATACTCTCCCTTTTATATTGGATTAGCTTCCCACTTTTCTCAACATACTTCCAATGTGGGACAAGCTTTTAAGCTTTTACTCCCAAAGCTCTTACTCACTTATTTTAAAAATTCTCCAACACATAGATGGGAGTGTTTATGTGAATAAAGAAGGCATAAAACCTTAAAAGGTGAAGTCTATTTTCTGGGCAATTTTTCGCAGAAATCGTGTTTTGAAAAGACTTGGAAAATGTGTAAAAAATGACTAGATATTTATACGAAAATCGAGGCGGCGGTGTCGCTCGAACGAGATAGGTATCTCACTCGAACAAAGGACACATGTCATTCGAACGACATCGCGCGAGATGCCTATCTCACTCAAACGACAATGTGAACTCGTTTGAACGAGCTCGTCGACCGAGGCACTCCGCTTCTACACTTAGAAAAAATTATGCTTTTGATAAAAATAAATCAGACTTCAAAAAAATATTTTCTAAAAAATTCCCAAATATTTATGCAAATATAAACAACTCTAATAAATCATTTTACCAATATTGCATCGTGGAGTAGTGGGAAACGGTTGAGTAGCACGTCGCATGTAGCATGATGCACGTGAGAAGATAATGGATGCATGGATTTGGATAAAGGCCGTCGTGGATGATCGTGATGACGTGACGAATGTAGCAGTATCAAACATACAAACTGTGATCTAGGGAAAATAGAAAATTTCTAGATTCTACCCCCGACATTTATAAAATTATGTTCTTACAAATCTCCCCCTATGTCTATGTCGCTACATACATAAAAAATTCGAATTATGCAATCTCCCTAAAACAAATGACATATAAGATAATATCCACATTAAACCCTAAATCTGAGAATACTAAATGACATGTCTTCAATCAAACTTCAACATCTTCAAATATTCAGCTCTTCAGAAAACTCCCAAAGCTTTTGTCATCAGGGTGTGCAATCCAATAATTATCAGCTTTGTACCTACACACATGAGATAAAGCAGATACCCGTGACACGCAACAGTTTGAAATATAATGATATGCAAAGATCAAAGATTAATTAAGCTTAAGAAAATCATTGATAAATCAACCAAATAAATCTCCCCCATAATTCATTCTCCCCCTTTTTATGATGTCCCCAAATAGACAGATATGAGAAGGATAAATATGGAAAATATCACAAGGTAAAAAAATATATTTTTTGAAATTTTCAAAATCTTTCATACAAAATATAGTGTAAAGAATCACACCATGAAAGAACACAAAAACAACCAAGTCGATGATAGCGTAAAAGTAGGGGTGTGAACAAATTCGATAGGAAAATCAATGCATACAAACATGACATATGTGCACGATGAATATCGGATACTCCTAATGAATGAACTAAGAATCTTCCTTAGGTGTAAAAAGATGGAAATATGAGACATTGACTCAATCTAATCATCAAATCAAATCTCAAAGTGATTTACACACCAATAACGACCAAAACGATGTAATGCTTTTTCAGAATTTTCAAGTAAGTGCAAACCCATTTAAATTCTTCAACCAAACTCTCTCAGATTTATATTTTGAATAGAGGTGATCTAAATTCTCAAACTTTGGAGAATTGATGGTGAAACCTAATGGCCCATATTTGGCATGTATAGCCTTTTAATGCATTTAAATTTTTTCGGGCTCTTTTAACCGCTTTGGACCCCGAATAATAAAATTCCTCAATTTTTTAGGTTCGATTTAATGGTGGCTTAATCGCAAAGGATAGATAACGACCTTTCGTAGCCCTTCACCGTTTTAAAATACTACATAATCTCACCAAACGATTTTTTACATGCATTCCAATCTTGTCAAGTTTTATCGCATATGGTTCGTTGTATAGACAGAATTGAGATGGAAACACACAAGCCAATATGTGATAGACAAGTACAATAATAAAAATAAACCCGTGGATGTGTGCAATAAAGGAGATAAGGAGCCAAAAATCTAAAAAGATATCACTAATCACATCTCAAAGACTCCAAACAATGTAAAGCACATGGATGCAATGATGTAGCGTCTTAAATCACTATCAAACAGTCACATGGATAAATGGAATGAAATTTGTGACTTGGCTATCTTAAATGCTCATCCATAAAAGGTGCAAACAAAATACAATTTTTTTTTGTGCTTTTCTAAAATTTTTATAAAAAGAAAATCTTTTTGGATTTTTCAAAAAAAATATAAAAAAGCAAAAATATTAATACACATGATACAAAATAGCAAAATGAATCATATGATATGAACATGACAATGCATCCTATCCCTCACACGGACTAACCCCTCAGTTAACTGTGAAAATCTCTAAAGACTTCCTAAGACTCTCGAATCTAAGGGCATCTAAAGGTTTCATGAAGATACGGCTAACTGACGGTCGGTGGGTATGAAACTCAGGGATACGACTTTCTCCTCAACTAACTATCGTATAAAGTGGTCGCGTATCCTGATGTGCTTTGTGCGCGAATGCTGGACTGGATTACGGGATATGTGTATCGCACTCATGTTATCACAGGAAATGATCATGGTGTCCTGTGAAATCCCATAATCCTCCAATATTTACTTCATCCACAAGAGTTGCGTACAACAACTCCCGGTGGCGATGTACTCAGCCTCGGCAGTGGATAAAGAAGTGGAGTTTTTCTTCTTGATCAACCAGGAGATAAGAGCAGAACCAAAATAGAAACACCCACTAGAAGTGCTCCTACAACCATCTACATCCCCGACCCATTCGGCATCCGAATAGGTGGACAAACGGTCATCGGTATCAAAGGAATACCAAATACCATATAAGAGAGTCCCACTCATGTTTTTGATAATACGTCTTAGAGCGAGTAAGTGTGACTCTTTTGGGAACGCCTGATATCGTGCCCAGACTCCAACACTAAAGGCTATGTCAAGATGTCTGGAAGTCAAGTAGATAAGACTACCTATCATACTCTGATACAAGATTTGATTTACGTCCTTGCCTGAAGTGTCCTTACTAAGCTTGATAGAAGTACTCATAGGTGTACGTGCATGCTTAGCGGAGTCTAATCCAAATTTCTTCACTAGGTCTCTAGCATACTTGGATTGGGAGATGAACATCCCATCCTCTAGCTGATGAACCTGGAGACCAAGGAAGAATATAAACTCACCTACCAAGCTCATCTCAAACTCACTTTTCATCTCCTCCTCAAAGCGGTGAGCATGCTGGGAGCACGTGGATACAAAGACTATGTCGTCCACATAGACCTGGGCAACCAAAATAGTGCCGTCATCTCTCCTGACGAACAATGTCATATCAACTCCCCCTCTCTTAAAGCCATGGACTAAGAGATAGGAAGTAAGCCTCTCGTACCAAGCACGGGGTGCTTGCTTCAAACCATACAAGGCTTTCCTCAGATAGTAGACATCCTCCGGGTTCTTAGGGTCTTCAAACCCTTTTAGTTGTTCCACGTAAACTTCCTTCTATAGAATGCCATTTAGAAAGGCACTTTTGACATCCATCTGATATAACTTGAAGCGCAGATGACATGCGATGGCGAGTAGTAAGCGGACGGACTCAAGCCTCGCAACAGGAGCAAATGTCTCCCCAAAGTCTACACCCTCTATCTGTGTGTAGCCTTGAGCGACCAACCTAGCCTTATTTCTGATTATGGTACCATTTTCATCCATTTTATTCTTAAAAATCCACCTGGTACCTATCACATTAGTCTCACTAGGTTAGGGGATAAGTTCCCAGACATTGTTCTTTTTAAACTGAAGCAACTCATCCTGCATGGTAGATATCCAGTGTTCATCCTTGAGTGCTTTTTTGTAATTCTTGGGCTCGACTGTGGACATGTAGCAAAAATAACTAACAACATTCTCTAGCTAAGCACGAGTCTTGTCCACTAAAGTGGGATCCCCAACAATGGCAGAAGGATCATGCATCTTGCGAACCCAAGCAGGAGTGTCCCCTAACATAGGAGTAAGGTCCACAGGTTATGGGTGAGGGACAAGTAAATCGCTGCCAGAAAAGTTCTCATCCTCACATTGAAGACTATGATCAATAAACATCGAAGGTTTGTCATCTTGCACGGTGACGTTTATTGACTCCATAACCTTAGAGCTCTTCAGGTTAAAAACCCGGTACGCTCTACTATTTGATGAATATCCTAGAAATATTCCCTCGTCGCTCTAGGAGTCAAACTTTCCTAATTGCTCTCTATCCCGTAGGGTGTAACATTTATTCCCAAAGACACGAAAATATGCAAGGTTGGGTTTCTTGACAGTCCATAATTCATAAGGTGTCTTAAGTGTGTGTGGACACAGGTAAACCCTATTCACCGTGTGGCATGCAGTAGACACTGCCTCTGTCGAAAATCTCCTGGAAACCTTACGACCTAGAAGCATAGATCTAGATATTTCCTAAATCGTCCTATTCTTTCTCTCAACAATCCCATTTTGCTGAGGAGTCTTCACAGCAAAAAACTCATGTTTAATTCCAAGGCTATCACAGTAAAGATCTACCTTTGCTTCCTTAAATTCCGTGTCGTTGTCACTACATATCCTGTTAATAATGACTCCGTATTGATTTTGCAGGACACGCCAACTGGTCATTAAAAATTCTACAGCATCGAATTTCTCTCTCAAAAAACCTACAATCGAATTTCTAGATAAATCATCTACCATCACGAGGATATACCTCTTACCACCCAGACTCTCAGTACGAGTAGGACCCATAAGATCCATGTGAATCAACTCAAGCACACGGGAGGTGGTAATGGAATACAACTTCCTGTGGGGGCTACGGATTTGATTTTCCAACTGACAGGGTCCACAAACCATGGAAGTTGGCTTTCCAAGTGATGGTAAGCCACGTATTAGGTCCTTTTTAGCTAATCATGTCAAATCTCTAAGGTTCACGTGTCCTTAACGTTGGTGCCACAGATCCATAGGAGTGATTGTGGTGCTGTTACAGACAAGTGAGGACGTGGGCACAACCCCATATCAATTATCTTCTGTCCTCACCCCTTGCACTAAAAGTTTATCAGCTTGATTATAGACATTACACGTGTCCCGATCAAACTTTACGGCAAAGTCAGCGTCGCACAACTGGCTAATGCTGAGAAGGTTTGATTTTAAACCTTTGACGTACAAAACATTATTTATCTTAGTAAATCCTGGTAACTCTACTGTACCTCATCCTACAATTCTAGACTTGCTCCTGTCTCCAAAGGTGACTTTACCTTCCCTATACTTCTTTAAGTAGGTAAAAAATAAGACATCACCTGTCATATGTCTGGAGCACCCACTATCAAAATACCACTGTGAGTATTATGTGCTTTGAGAGACATATGAACAACAAGGGCCTTTTTGTCTTTCTTAGTTACCCAAGAAGTGGTAACCTTTTGTTTACCCTTATTGTTGTTGGTTTTAGCCGAGATGCCGGAAGCATTCACTGACGGCAAAGACATCCGTCAGAATTCCTCCATCAAACTCTGTGAGGTGGAAGCTAAAATCTCAACACGCTCTCTCAGACTAGTAAAATCATCATAACGATGTGGTGGAGCAGTAGTACGTCGTGTTTGACCCAAACTATAGCAAAACTCCCTGAGGTGGCCTTTTCTTTTGCAGTATGTACAAAAGAACACAGTCTTAGGTGGACTTGGGTTTGCTTTTCTTGGTCGAACTCTTCTTCATGGTTTTTGACGATGGCCATATAGATTCGTAGTAAGCTCAGGAACTGGTCCTGGTGAAATTTGGGATGTGTAGGCACTATAAAAACCTATTCCCTTCCTATCACCAAAACCTAAAGCGGGGCTGAGGAGCATCTTTCCTATCTTTCCAGATCTGTCCTTGATTTGAACCTCGACTTACCGTGCTCTCTCAAGATCATGAGTAAGCTGGGAAACAAGGGCTTCAAGTATCTTTCGAGTCTCTAGGGAGGAATGGATCTCACTTGTAAGACTAGCCACTTGTTAGTCAAGTCCCCTTTCTCTTTATCAAAATGACTATCTCTCTCTCTAAACAAACTTTCTTTCTCAACATAGGAAGACTCTCTCTCTCTCAAGGTAGTGAAGGTGGAGGACTCTCTCTCTCTCGCTTCTTATAAATCTTACTCTAAAGTGGTGATCCTAAGAACTAACGCTTTGTTACGATTTTTGGTTTTAAATGACTCATTATATAACTCAGCGTATGCACGTTGAAGATTACTCTCGTTCTCACTTGCATCATCCTACCCTTCACTCACATCGTTCTCAATGTCGAGGTGTCCTTATGAAGTAGCATCCTCATAGTCGTGAGGAGAACTATTAGTACTCACATGACTAGCTATGAATGCAGTGAAGTTACATTCATGCGATGACTCGACTTCAGAGTCCACCGACTCGACCTCACTGTCGTAACTAAGGGTAGCATTAAGGAAAACTTTGCCCTTTTCTTTGGTAAGTCTGTTCAGCCTGGTAGCACACTCAAAAGCTCTATGACCCTTACCGCCGCACTCATAGCATCTCTCACTGTCTTTCTTAGGAGGGTCTTTAAAATCTTTTTATTTTTCTTATTTTTCTCAAAATTCTTTTTATCTTTGAAATTTCCATTTTTCTAGAATTTGAGATTTTTCTTGAAAATTTTAGCAAACAGGGACAAATCATCTAAATCAAAGTCACACTCAGAATCTGACGTTTCTGTCTCCCTTTTTCTAGATGACTCTACCCTCTTTCTTGCCGACCTCTCACTCTTTCTATCCTAGGCATTAAGTTCAATTCCCTTATCTTTAGGCTTAACAGATTTATGAAACATATCAATTTCATACGTTTGTAAGTCTCCTACAAGTTCCTCTAATTTAATCATGTTTAAATTACCCATAGAATTTAGCACAGTGACTTAAGGGATAAAACTCTTAGGCAGTAATCTAAGAATATTTTTAACAACTCTAGCATTAAGAATGTGTTCACCAAGATTAAAGTTAGTGTTTACAATATCGGATAACCTAGCATAAAATTCATCAAAACATTTAGTCTCAAGCATGATGATTGTTTAAAATTGAGTTGTTAAATTTTTCAGTTTAGACTCTTTCACAGCATTAGTTCCTTCATGGGTAAGTTGCAAAACATCCCATGCCTCTTTTGACATGGTGCACGTCCTTATCCGTCGAAAATCGTCAGGTGTGACGGATACAGAAATAACACTTAAACCCTTAGAATTAAAAGATGACCATTTAAATTCTTCTTTAGTCCATGGGGTGACAAATTTTAAATTAGTCACGTTATTAACAGTGACGGAGGGATGTGTCCACCCTCTTTCAACCAAAATCCAAACACGTTCATCAATGGCTTTTAAAGCAGATTTCATGCGAGCTTTCTAGTAAGCATAGTTTGTCCCGTAAAAAACTGGCATTTTATTATATAATTTCTCCATTGAACACGCCCTTTTTCAAAAATCAAATTTTTCAGAAAATTGATATCTTTTAGAAAATTTTGCAAAAAATTACACGGTATAATTGTGTAATTGGCTCTGATATCAATTTGAAGAGTGCACATTGGTTCAAATTAAGAAATTATGTAATTAAATCTCAGTTTTTAATTAAATCCTAAAACATGCATCTAGGTGTGATTGGAATCAATATGATCATGCAAGAATGGTCAATCACAAACAAAACACATAAATGAGAAAAAATCCCCCAAAGGGTCAAAACATTTTTATTTTCACTATAATTTGTAAAAATGGTTACACGAATTACAATGAAAATAAGAGCGACATAATAAATACCCTCAGGCATCGGTTTCGATGTCTCGGCTAGAATCTCCCGCAAGAACTCCAGATGGGCAGCAATGAAGAAGTTAACGGCTTCTCCACAAATTACTCCAAATGAGTAAAACGATCCTCTTGAAGGTTTAACAATTCACATACATAGATGGGAGTGTTTATGTGAATAAAGAAGGCATAAAACCTTAAAAGGTGAAGTCTGTTTTCTGGGCAGTTTTTCGCAGAAATCGTGTTTTGAAAAAACTTGGAAAATGTGTTGAAAGTGACCAGATATTTATATCAAAATCGAGGCGATGGCGTCGCCTGAACGAGATAGGTATCTCGCTTGAACGAAGGACACATGTCGTTCGAACGACATCGCACGAGATGCCAATCTCGGTCGAACGACAGTGTGAACTCGTTTGAATGAGCTCGTCGACCGAGGCACTCCGCTTCTACACTTAGAAAAAAAATCTTCTTTTGATAAAAATAAATCAGACTTCGAAAAAACATTTTCTGAATAATTCCCAAATATTTATGCAAATATAAACAACTCCAATAAATCATTTTACCAATAATGCATTGTGGAGTAGTGGGAAACGGTTGAGCAGCACGTCGCATGTAGCATGATACATGTGAGAAGATGATGGATGCATGGATCTGGATAAAAGCCGTCATGGATGATCGTGATGACGTGTCGAATGTAGCGGTATCAGACATACAAACTGTGATCTAGGGAAAATAGAAAATTCCTAGATTCTACCCCGAACATTTATAAAATTATGTCCTTACAACATTCATACTGAATCTTCCCATGAAGATATTCCTTTACATGATACTTCCGAGGCCATTGTTTGTGAATCCCCAAAGGTTGATAGTTTAGAGAGTGTAGTTGAAAGTGAGAATGATAATGAAGAAGAGGTTGATGAGAGTGAACTTCAAGTGTCCTTTCGTGAGCTATATGAGGAATCAATTAAAATGAAAAGGGCGAACTTGAAGTTAGAAGCTTGTTTGAGAAAACGTGCCAAGGAAAACATTGAGAGTGTTTTAGTCGAAGATCTTGGGGCACATGAGGGAGCTCCTCATATGAAGCTTCAGCATGTAGAAGGTGAGATTTATAGCCTTAGAGGTTTAATGGAGGCTATGAAGAATGAACTTCTTGGGTTTGAAGAGAGTAAGTGTTTGATTGAGTCACGCATTTTAGAGTTGGAAGAAAATTTAAGAGACTCAAGTCGATTCAAATTTGATTTGGAATGTAGGTCCGAAAAAATTAGATGAAATACTTGGAACCGTCCAAATTAATGATGACTCATGTAGTATTGGCTTAGATACTCAAAATGATTCAACTAATAAAGCCAAAACTATAAGTTTGAGAGAATCTGATAGGAACACATTCAAAGGTCCATCCTTAGATAATACTTTTCGCCGGGTCTTTATATGATCACATTGTAGTCGAAAAGGTCATCTTAAAAAAATTTGTTTTGACCTCAAAAAGGGTCCTAGGACGTCCAATGGTAGAGTCACCAAAATTTCCAAATCCCGAGAGTGTCATGCTTCACTAGTTTGGGTTAGGAGATTAAATTTGGCGGCTTTACAAGATAGGATTTTTGATTCTCAATTACTTGCACGTGATAACTCCCTTGCTCTATCTAAAGGTTGAATGTGTTAGCTTTGTTTACATACACTAGCTTATGTGCATCATGATATATTCTTGCTAGTTGTACGTTTGTTTATCATTTTCTAGTCTTTGCCTCATTTAAAAAAATATTTGTGTTAGAATTATGATATGTATATCTTTTGTATTTTATTTATTTTTGTTTGGTCTCATTGAAAAATACAAAAAGATTTTTGTTTTCTTTTGAGTTGAATTTTTTTTGTTTGGTGAAATTTTTTGAAAAACTCAAAAAGATTTTTTTTTGTGTATTTTAGTTTGACACACTTTATGTGGCATACACATGTGTTTAAATCCAATTTCACCCTCGCTTCAATCCTTAAAGTGTTCTTTATTATGCTTGCATGGAGTAGTTTGATTTTGTGTTGCTTAATGGATTCTATTTTTATATGCCTCGATTCACACATACACGAGCTCATTTGAACTTTAACTTCATATGTATATTTAAGCTAAGTGAGATGTTCTCCTATTAATTTAGTCATCTACATGTTTCTATGACTATGGAGGATTTGTGCATGTAATAGCTGTTTCTTGGATTGAAAAAAAAATAGAAAATATTTATCCGACATAGTTGTTTATCAATGGAATCGGGCTGCGAAAGACAAAATTACTTTGCGTGAAAAGCCACCATTGAAAGTTGACTTAAAAAACGTGGCATAAAAAATTAGCCAAGGCCTTCATTGTTTAGTTGGTATGTTCATTAAGAAAAGAAAAATAATATTTATGAGGAAGTTTAGTTGGATATATCAACGGCTTTGAACAATGACCATGTATCCTAGTTATGCTATTTTTGTCATGACTCTATAGGTTTGTTGAATCATTAAAATTCTAGGCTTGTGTGCATTGTGTATGTTTGTTCCATAAGTTCATTTTATCTTGTCACATGAGGCTATATTTAAGTTAGATAAAGTTTTGCAATCAAATGAGAACTCCGTGGTGATTGGGTCTATATTTCTTTAGTCTCTAGTTCACACCCCTTCACTTCCGTTTACCAATTGTATTTAGACACATTTTTTCCATATGAGTGTGGAAAGCTTAATGTATTTTTTGTCGTATGTGGTGTTTATACCTATGTATATGTGCGTGTGGGTTATTAGTATATTAGTGTATACATATACGACATATATATATGATATTTTTTTTCTTTAGTCTTTGCCTTACTAGCTAATCCTTGTATGCTTTGAATTCAAAATTGGTATCTATCTTGTTGCGAACTTTGTTTGATATCCTATGCTTATCATATTATATTACAAGTGATATCTTTTTGTCATCGCATCATAGGTGAGATTTATTAATCTTTGTATGGATTAGTTGTACTTCATTGTTGCCCATATGCTTTAATACTCTTGTCACTTTATGAACTATTGCATGTTTAACTTATTTTTTTCCTTATTCATATCCCTTATTTAGTTTATGGGGAGTATCTTCTTTAATTGGAGTAGAAATAAGTTATTTTATTCTTTACCTTTGTCTATTACTGAACAAATAGGGAGGGAAATGGTATCTAAACCTTTAGTTTAGGAGATCTATCCTAGAGGGATATCATTATCTTCTTAGGTAGATCGTGTTAGATAAAGAGGGAGAATTAATTAAGGGGGAGAGAATTTATTTTTTCGCATTTAAACTTTTAATATTACCTATGCGTTTATTGGTGTGTTTAAGTGTGCAAAATTTCATCTTTAGTGGCAATCTACTGAAGAGACAAAGCTTCTACTATGCGCCGATTCAAGCATTGTATTTTTTATTTTTCTTTGGGTGGGATTGTGTCTAGATGTGCTTGACGGCCCTTAGGATTTGTTTGGTTTGGTTTTGTCCCGGAATAGCCAAAGGGGGAGATCTGTAAGGACAAATTTCCAATTGAGTCAATTTGTAGTGTTGGCTCAATTTCGGACAAAACTATTTGAGTCATAGGATAGATGTTTGTACCTATCAAGCCTATGGCATTTGAAGAGTTGAAGTTGATGCGGCCAAGCAAAATAGAAGATATCTTTGTCGGTTTCAAGTGCCATGTTTCTCATCATCAACATTGTCTCATTTTCCAAGGTCCCCAAAGATATGAATGCATTAATGTATATAGGAGCTTGAAAAATTATTTTGGTGTCCTTTTTATAAAATTTTATTGTCAACAACTTTGTATTTTTTCTCAAAAAATCATTTTAGGATTATTCATAAACGTTTTCAGACTTAAAAAAATATTGTCAGATTTTCTGATAAGTCATTCGAACGATATTCCCAGGTCGTTTTAACGAACATCAAACGAGGTTCAAACGACATTTTGCAATAATACTCTGTTTTCTCGTTCGAAGTTTGTTCGAATGTATTAGTTCGAACAACGTTTATCTAACGAGATTTTGGCCTGTTTTCTTTCTGAATTCTCGTTCTAACAGTGTCGTTCGAATGACCTGGGCGGGAAAATTTTATGGCAGCTTTTTATTTTAACTTCCCACTGCTCCCACTTTGTCCAGTAGTTTTTAACCTTTTTCGGGTATGCTTTTTCCATCAGAATTTTGGAGAGTTTTTCTTAGACTTTGAGAGCAAATCATCATCTTCCAAAATGTCCATTTTTGTGTGTTGAGTTTTCATGAGTTAATTTCTTCCAAGAACACATGTTTACACCCACTGTTTAGGTTAAGTCCAAGTTCATATATATATATATATATATATATATATATATATATATATATATATATATATATATATATATATATATATATATATTTACTTGGAGATTTTTTGGTACCGGATTTCTTCTTTACCCTACAAGAAGATAGTTTGGGTTCCTTCTCTACCCCCAAAAGGAGATTGTTTTTACCACGGCGTTCTCATATGGTAAAAGGCATCGTAAGTGGGTTAACAACCCCGTTGGTGGATTTCAAGATTCCGATGGCCTCTAGAGTTGTTAAGTAGGCAGAGGTTGAAGAACGAAGGAGTGTTAAGGCCTAAAGGTAGTCGATTCGAGGAAGTAAGTCTCTTGTCGTGTCTTTTGTAAAAATGCCATACTTAGTGGACTTGTAGGCAGGGTCGTCCACGATTTTTCCCTTTGTGGGTTTTTCTCGTACATCGTGGTGTAGTGTGATTGTGTTTATTTTATCTTTCAAACTCACATAGATGCATGATTAGGTCTAATCAAGATAAAATCTGGTTTAAACACAATTAGTTTAATTTGGTGCTAATTTAGTTTGGGTTAAGTTTAAATTTAATTTAATTCAAGTCAACATTAATTTAATTTGATAATATTCGTGCTTAGTTTGTTTAACTTGAATTGGATTGAATTTTGTTTAAGTGAAACTTAAAATCTGTGTAGTTTAATTTCACTTTAAGTTTAATTAAATTTTCAAGTGTTTAATTGTGCTTTTAAAGTCAAGAAAATTAAATAATTTAAAAAAATTAAAATTTGTTATATCATTGAATGATATCATAATTTGAAGTTTAAAATTTGGGGAATTCGCTCCAACAAAGCCATTTTTTGGGATATTCCCAAATAAGTAGGGCCTATAATGTTTACAATTTACGCACCAAAGTTAAGATGTAATCTATAAATGTAATTATAAATGAGATAAGTGCTGAGAGTAGTGATAGTAGATCAATTATCGTGGATGAGTATGAAAATGTTTTTGAAATTTACTTTCCTCAGAAAACTGACCCACTGCCACCTGAGATCCCTATAGCACCATCCTGAGTTTCTAAAGATCATCCCCTAGATAAGGTTGTAGGTAACCCTTCGGAGCCTATGTGAACTAGATCCCAACTTCAAAATGTGGCAAATGTTGTACATTTTGTATCTCTTGTAGAACCAAAGAATGTGAAGGATGCCCTCAATAACTCATATACTAGATTAATGTCACGCAATAGGGATTAGTCCAGTTCAAGAGTCATGAAATTTGGTATCTAGTCCCATGGCCTGAAGATAAAAAGGTTATCAACACCCTCTGGATTTTTAAAAATAAAATTGATGAATCTGGGGTAATTGTTAGAAACAAGGCTAGGCTGGTAGCATAAGGATATTCTTAGATAGAGGAAATAGACTTCAGCGAGAGTTTTGCACCTGTGACAAGGCTCGAGTCTGTTTGTCTCCTCTTAGAAATTTCTTGTCATTTACAATTCATACCTTTTCAAATAGACTTCAAGTCTACCGTTTTGAATGGTGTAGACATCCCATCATAGGACCCTCCAAAGCACATCCTTAGGTCCCTAGCACTCACTCATTCATAATAAACCCTATGTTATACCCCGAGTATTGATCTAGAGGCCATCGAGTTCCCCCCGAGCCACATTTGACTTTGGTAAACTTTTGTGTCTGAGAAAAAGATCAATAAATCTTTGAAGGGCTCTGAATCTCATTTCTAGCGGTAAACCCCATGTGCGAATCGACCTTACAGTATGGAAAAACGACCCATTTTACTCTAAAGGGTCACCTGATGATTTCGGGCTGCATTTGATCAGGGTTAACTCTCCTAACCGAACGAAGCTAAATGAAATCTCGAAGGACACTGAATACCCTTTCCAATGGTCCATCTTGAGCACAAATGGACTTTGCATTTCGGATGAGCAATCCATTTTCCTCTGTGTATAGTGACCAACTGGGGCTTCCGGGACCTGTTTGACTTCGATAAACTCCCGAAACTGGGAGTGGATCAAGGGATTAAAGGGCTTTAAATTTCCTTTCCAATGGTCCACCCCGAGCACAATTCTGACTTACAGTTCCCGTTTTATGACCATTTATCGAAAAACCTACCTAAGACTGCCAATTGGTAACCCCAAGACCTTGCCTATCGGCAGTGTGTCTCGGGTTCTATGCCGATTGGCAAGTCTAGGTCCATGACGATCGGCACCCCCTTGGATCTATAAATATAGGCTGTGACCTCACTTTGAAAGGCATCCTTGAACATCCCTCTCAACAATTAAAAGAGAATTTCCTCGAATTCAGAATTGTTCTTTCCTTAAAACCCCATCTCCTATATTCCTTCCATTATTTTCATACTCTTTTAAGTAAATTCCGACCAACCTCCCCAAACCACCATCACTTCATCCTGAGATTAGCGCATCTACAAGCAAGATCTACTTCAAGTCTTCATAAAGAGTTCCGTTTCTTCCTTTTTGTCTTTAAATTCTCTTAATTTTTCATTATCTACTTCATATTCTCTTTAGTACTTTACTTCATAACATCACATATCTTAATCTAAACTTTTATTATTAGTATTCACACATACTTTATTTTCGTAGAAAACCCAAAAACAAGAAAAAAAATAGTTCACTTGTAAATTCCAAAAGGGAATTTCTCATCATACTTTCTCACACTAAAACACCTTTTTACACACACACACACACACATACATAAATAACGTCCCTACCACATATTATTTTGGAACTATGTGGACTTTGATGCCCTCCGGGATATGTAGGCATCTTAGGTGAATCCCTTGACTCGAGTCTTCCCACATATAATTTGTTACTTTATTCTCCTCATCATATATTCATGATATATACATTTTATATGCTCGTTTGCTTGTATTTTTTCCGATATATGAAATCGTTCCTTCATAACGATTTGTGAATCGATAAACACTTACATCGAATTTTTTATTATTATTTTGGGGACACTCTTAAGGATGACATCACTCCGCCTTTATCCATGATGAGAGTCTATTGATTCCATCCTCCATTTATATTATGCATATAAGCACACCCATCACAGAGTTCTACATGAGAAGATTAACACATGCCCATGAGAAATCGAAAGGGTAGGATGGGTACTTAACACCATCCCATTCCGTAACCTCGTCCCCGGAACCTTGAACTACTTGGTTTCTCAAGCATCATTATTGTCATTGATGTTGTTCTATCGAGGTGTAAATAGTTTTTTTTTTACTTTTTTGTATAAAATAGGCTGGCGACTCTATCTTTACATATCACCCCACATAGACGATGGTCGAGCGCCCCGATAAAGGACGCTATATCGCGCGCACGTCGAAAAAGTGGAAGGAAGGAGAGATCCACCTACATAGACCCAACCCCTCGGGATGGCCACAACATTGACTCCGATGGGGAATTCTATAAGAGGACTAAACTATATTTTTGCATGGGCGTTATTCATTTCTGCATGTGTGCGTATGCATCTACCTGTATGTGCCCTTTTCTCCCCTCTTTACCTTTTTGTATATCTCTCTTTCATGTATATATCATTTTCCACTCACTTGTACACTTCACACACTAACACTTAGCTTCACTTTACACTCACACGCTTCACAAACCACTTAGAATATCCATGCTTAGGCTTCACTAGCACACAACCACACTTCCTACACTTGTATATATGCCCATTTACAAATGTCACAGTCCACTTATAGGGTCACTACTACACACTCACTTGTATATACTCCCATGTCACATACTCACTCACATGTATCCACAGGTTGTACAATTTCCATGCGAGATTTACTTATATATGATCCCTATTTAGTGTAGTACTCTCTATACTCATCATGTTAATAAAAATGATAAAAAATACTTTCTTTCTCTCTCTCTCTCTCTCTCTCTCTCTCTCTCTCTCCATAATATGGGCACTAAATCCGCGGGTAGCAGTTAGAGTAAGCGATATGACTCTCACCTTTTATTGGCCTCATACCTTCGACGTATATCAAATGGTTCCCCCCGCATCGTATCGCTTGACCGAACTCACATCGAGAGGTATATAGCAGGGAACTCATTCACGTACGTAGAGTATATCGAATTCGCTCTCACACATACTATCACGAGGTATATAGTGAGGCAATTCACGTACACTTAGGTATATCAAATGGCTTGTCCACACGTATCGATGAATGATTGGTATATTGTGGAGGTCATGTTAAAAGGAGGAACCCTTCCACTAACCCAACAGTTGCATAAACCTTATATTGGTGTCAACCAATGACACTCATATTTAATTTTCCGGTTGCCATTCAAAACTCTAACGAAATTTTGGGTCCGCATACGGCCCTAATTTTTGCACAATTATCCGTGAGCCTGAAAACAAGTCCATCCGTGTTTTACTTATTTTTTTCAAACCCTATTTGCCCAGGATTGGGTCCTATCTGGCATTTTTTCTGCATTTAGGCAAACCTAATACAAGTGAGAACCTAATAATAACATTATTAATAATCATGCTGAGTTTCCTCTCCTTTTTCCCTCCTTTTCTAAAAATACCCAAAATATTTTTTCTCCTCCTTCTGAAATACCCCAAATTTTATCCTTCCTTACTTCAAAAATAAATTCGAACCATTTTCCCTCTCAGGTTGATTGCATACTCACTTTTGGCATAGCTCCCTATTGATTTCGATCTTCCACTAAACCACCTCAAAGCTCTGCCAGTTCTTCTGCTACCTTATTCGAGTTTGGGCTTTACCTTCACGAGCTCTTCATGGAGAACGTCGACCATGCACCGAATGGGCAGCTCAATCTGATGACCGTTTTGGCCCAGATCAATGCCAGGATTGACAACCTTCAAACCTAGTTCCATGAGATATAACGTCACTGGGCCCAGATTATTGAAGAACTTGAGGTTCTATTTTCTTGTGCCATGGGTCCACCCGCTCCCGAGCCTGTTTGGGTCCAAGAAAAGTATCAGAATGCTCCACCTACCAATGGGCCACTACCAGCTCAGCTTCCTATTTTGAACCTTGCCCAACTAGGGGCTAACTTTCCAGTACCCATAAATCCTATGGAAGAGAAACTAAACATTGTCCAAGAAGACCTCAAGTTGTTATCGAAGAAGTTTAAGATAGTCAAGATATCCGGGAACTACATAGACCAGACTACCAGAGAAGTTCAAGATGAAAGACATTACAAAGTTCGAGAAAAGAAGACCCCCAATTGTTCACCTTCGAAGCTATCATCGAGCCATGACCCAACTTGGTGTGTCTGAAGAGATAATAACCCATATGTTCCAGTAGACCTTGAAAGAGAGCGCCCTTCGTTGGTTTCTATCCCTAAAAGAATCCAAAATCTGTAGTTTGGAGGATGTCGCTCGGAAATTCATGTCATAGTACAAGTATAATGAAGAGCTAGAGGTAATGTGCCGAGATCTAGAGCTTCTTAAGCATAATCCTGGGGAAACAGTTAGCAGCTTCATAGGAAGGTGGAGAGACAAACATACTACCATGAACAATAAACCCTCAAAGGAGGAGCAAGTCAGTATCGTGAAGAAGAACTTCTTCCCTCATATCCGAGCATCAATAGGAGGACAATACTACCCCCACTTTCGAGCCCTTCGAGAGGCTAGTGTAGAAATTGAGGAAGGCATTGCCAAAGACAAATATGAGCCAAAGAAAGTGACCGAACAGTTCACTCTACCAAAATATAAGAAGCCCGTCAATCCTGCAGTCTCAACCATCAATGAAATTTCCTAACCTACTATCTCTTGGGCAATGAAAAGTTTCCCTAACCCTACCAAGAAAGAGTAAACTGAGCTCTATGATCTCTTATCCAAAGTCTATTAGGCCTGCTGAGCCACAATCTCATTAAACCATTGAACCCTTATCCACTACCAAATCCACTCCGTAAAAACTTAAAAGCTGATGTCCATTGTGATTTCCATCAGACTGCTGGCCATACTATTAACCAATGCTTCCACCTTCGAAATGTGATCCCAGGCTTAATTGATCGGGGTATCATCAACCCACTAGCCAATCTTAAACCTTACACCACTCATAACCTACTTTCAAACCATATAAATGCCATCTTTCTAGAGAGTGGCCCAAAAGTTTATCCATCTGCTCGAATTGTGTACAGTAAAGCACCCATCATACCCATAATCTCACACAAAAAGCTCAAAGTTTACCTGTATTTTCTTCTGCACCCTACCTGCTTCACCGACCAAGCTCTGTCACTCCTCATAAGGGCCTGCATCACCGTCCGTAATCCATCTGAAGGGAAGGATATATTTTTACCTACCATGTTGAACTAACACCTGGAGTTTGTGTTAAAATAGCCCGTCGAGATGACTGTTCATGAAAGCCCGGAAATGGGCTCGAGAGTTTGATGATTGGGTGGTACCAGTTTATAAAGTCAGTCTAAATGACGTAGTGCAGGTCATGACCGATGCATTTCGACAAACATGTGAAATTTGCAGTATTGATGAGCTACTCACTGCTTTGAAGCTTCAGGTACAGTTGGTCCCTTTACTCCTGCACCTCCCCTTGAGTGGGAAGATTTATACGATGAAGACATCGGGGTTATTGAATTGATTTCTCTTGGTAAGAGAATATAGTCACCAAAGGATGAGGAGACGACTTTGACAGCTCAGATGATGAGCCCAGTCAAGAAGACACCAATCTCGTAGCCATTTTGTGCATAATGATATCCTTCGAAGATCTGTTGGGAAAATTAACAAGGTAGACATTCAGTTAGAAATAGATGAAGACATGGGTTCTTATTCTTCCACACCTCAGTAATCACATAACTAGATCAAGGATACACTAAAAAGATACGATTCCTCATGTGATCGAGATAAATAAGGGAAAAGGAGTTATCGAAGAGCTTCCCATGCCAGAGATGACCATTGAAGAAAGTAAAGTCCTTGACCAACTCAAGAGACCCCAAGCCAACATCACCTTATAAGGGCTTTTCATGTGCTCCCAGCTGTACTGAAATGCTCTAATAAAACTCCTCATCGGGGTTATAATATCTCCTTCTACTATTCTCAAAGAAGTTGTGAACATGGTTGGGTCCTTGACCTCTTCCAGACTCCTCTCCTTGTCTGAAGTGGAGATACCAAAGATCGTCCCTGACCACAAATATGCCCTCAACATCTTCGTTGATGTATTAGGAAAGACATTACCACTCTCACTTGTTGATAACGGATCTGTCCTCAATATTTTGCCTCTCAGAACCATTAATTTCTTGGGCTTGAAAGTCAGTGATCTCACTCCCACTTTCGTCGCTGTGCGTGCTTACGATAATAATCATTGAGAGGTAATGGGGTCCATAAAACTCATAATAAGGATTTCCTTATCAATACTGTCACCAAGTTCCAGGATATTAACTTACCTGCATATTTTAACCTTTTTTTTTGCCATCCATGGCTCCACAATATCCGAGGGGTTTCATCTTCTCTTCATCAGAAACTGAAATTCTTCGCTACTGGCTAGGTCATAACCATCTTGGGGGATGACGATAGTTCAGACATCGCCAGTACTAGTAAATAGGTATTAGAGATCCTATATGGGACAAATGACATGCTCCTCTTTGGCTTCAGAGTTAATCCACTTCCCCTTTCGGTAGGAGATAATTTCAAAGATTGCGTTTGTTTGGAACACTACCCTCACGGTAACGTCAAAGTGATTAAGATGTTAAAGAACATGCACTTCATGCCCAGAATGGGGATAGGGTGATGCCAGTAAGGGATCCTTGAGACAATAATCATGTAAGTGTCCTTTCCCCCATGTAGCCTGGGCTACCAATCCTCACTAGAAAAACTCACAGCCCTCCGATAGCCATGACTAAAAAGAAGCTTAGAAGAAGAAATGACTGTCTCGAGAGACTCTTTGAATGGAAGGTTTATTGAGGAAGGAAAATACTTCCCTTTCCATGGCTTCCTCGAACCATGGTATGACCATGTTGATAATAAGATAAAACTGGGTCTCAAAAACTTCTTTCAAGGTAGCAACCCTTGGGTCGCAGACTTTCAACATGAAGTTATACCTCTCACCCAAAAAGCTGTGACAGTTATCAAGGTTTCTAATGAAAGTGATTTTGAGGACTGATTCAACCTGCAGATACTGGCACTGAGTCTCTGCATGATGCGCCATCGAACTTGTCTACTTAGATCAGAGCTGCTGACATGCCTCTCCTCAATGGGAATGCCGTGCAGGTCTAACTTACCCAGATTCAATCTAACCTTGCTATCCACCCTATCCAAATCTCTCCACCTTGTGTTGTTGTTCCCTTTTCTGATATAAATGTAACTAAGATATCTTTTGACGAGGTACTCAATGTTGTTTTTCCTGAAAATGAAATAAACGAAGATTTTGAGTATCTTTTTATGCCTTATATTAATTGTCTTGATTATAATAAAACCTTTGATGATGATGATTTTGCAACTGAACAATTCTTAATTGATCTTAATAAGGAGAATAACAAATAACATAACTACGTTCAAATTAATGATGATAAAACTGTTATTATTAATCTTGGTCTAGTTGCCATTGGCACGAGATTAGGATAGGGTCCACCCTTAAGGAGTATGAGCGTGCATAATTCGAAGAGCTATTGAAGGAATTCATGGATGTATTTGAATGGTCCTACGATGACATGCCTGGTATTGACCCAGAAATAGCTCAACACGAGATCCCAACATTCCCATATTGTAAGTCGCTAAAAAGAAGCTATGGATGCTCCGCACCGAATCGCATAGTCGAATATCCTACATGGCTCACCAACTTCTTCTGTGTGCCGAAGTGAGGGGGAAAGTTCGCATGTGCATCGAATACCGAGATTTAAATAAATCATTCTTGAAGGATGATTACCCATTACCCAACATCAACATAATCATGGATAACACGGATAACCATGCCCTCAAGTAATTTATTGATGGATTTTTCTGGATACAACCAGATCAAAATGGACACTGACTATCAGGAGAAAATTGCCTTCATCACCCCATAGGGAACCGTTTGATACATTGTCATTCCATTTAGACTTAAGAACATTGGGACAACCTACCAAAGGGCTGTCACAACCATCCTGCATGACCTTATTCATAAAGAGGTCAAGGTTTATGTGGACGATATGATCATCAAATTTAAGACTCGGGAAGGTCATATTCCCGCCCTCTGAAAGTTTTCGAGCGACTGTATAATACCAGATGAGATTAAACCTACAAAAATGTGTTTTCAGTGTCATAAAAGGAAAACTCTTAGGATTCACGGTCAGTTAGAAGGGAATTGAAGCAGACCCTGCCAAGCTGAAAGTCATACTTGAGATGCCATGGACGGAGAAGAAATTCCGAGGATTCCTGGAAAAATTCTAGTAAATTCATCGGTTCATCAGCCAATTGACTTACATGTGCGAACCCATTTTTAAGTTCTCCGGAATAATTCTACTAAAGTCTAGAATGAGGCCTGTCAAGAAGCCTTTGACAGAATTAAAAAATACCTCACTCGATCTACGTTGCTTATGCCTCCGTAACTAGGTCTCCCCCACTCTTATACTTGATCGTGACAGATACTATAGTAGGGGCTTTGCTAGACTAATACATTAAAGAATCCCATAAGGAAAGAGATATTTACTACGGCAGTTAAAAATTATCCGATTACGAAGTCAACTACACTGCTTTAAAGGAAGCATGTGTTGCCATGGTCTGGGTCACGCAGAAGTTTCGAAATTACATGCTTGCCTTGCCCATCAGACTTGTATCCCGAATAGATCCTGTAAAGTACTTGTTCGAAAATCCCGGTCTATCTATCCGAGTGACCCAATGGTTGATATTGCTAGTCGAGTTCGATATTGTGTACGTCACATAAAAAGTTATGAAAGGAAGAGCCATCTTCGATTACCTTGTTGATTACCCCATGGAAGAAGCCAATATTTGGGTCTCTGAATTCTCAAACGAGGATATTCTCTACACCTCTTCGGAGGACCTCTGATGGAAAATGTTCTTTGACAGAGATGCCAATAAGAATGGATACGACATTTGAATACTCCTAATCAACCCTGATGACTCTCACACCCCAATTGCTGTCAAGATAGACTATCCCTGCACCAACAACATGACCGAGTACGAGGCATGCACTGTAGGCCTTAAGATCGCCCTCCAAAAAGGAATTCGGCACCTAGACGCCTACGAATACTCTTCCCGTATTTCTGGCCAAATCCTCAAAAAATGGAAATTCAAAGATGAAATCTCACCCTTCCATACCCACCTAGAATAATTGACCTCCTTATTTAATGATTTCACCTTCCATTATTTGCACCGTGCAAAGAACTGCCTAGATGACGCCTTTGCTACCCTGGCCTCCATAGTCGACATGCCCAAGGGAATAACCATGGCGCCTTTTCTAGTTCAGAAATAAGCTAAGCCTATGCACTGATACCACATCGAACTTGTTCCCAGAGAAGATCCTAATATGGTTGGGTTATGGTATTATAATATTTGGCACCTCCTCAAACATGGTAGGTATCCCCAAGATGCCGATAAGAAAGACCATGCGTCCCTTTACAAAATGGCTCTCCAATATATCATCTGTGATAAGGCGCTGTTTGAGAGAAACTTCCATGGAACCCATTTGCACTACATTGCAGGGGCTGATGTTGAAGAAATTATGCAAAAGATCTACAGTGGGGAATGTGAGCCCCACATTAACGGTCACATGTTTGCCAAAAAATTAGTCGTCAAGGATATTATTAAACCACCATAGTTCAAGATTTCACTGCCTATGTCCTAAGATGCCTTAAATGCTAATAGTTTGCCAATCTCCAACACTTGCCTTCCCATGAGCTATACAACATGACCACTCCTTTGCCCTTCTCGATCCCGGGTGTTGATACCAAATTTAGTCTGCTGACATGGCTCAATTAAGTGAAGACACGTGGCAATCTGCGTGGTAATAACAAACACTTCCGAACAACACCTTGACTTCGAGGAACTCAACTTCCCCGACCAACTCAGATACTCCGAGCAGTAGATGCTCTCCGAGGAACCATACTGCAAAGAGGAACTCTGCTTCCCCGATCAACTCAGACGCTCCGACCAACAAGAGTTATCTAAGGAACTTTAATACACCGAACAGATTATGAGTACCGAGCTACTTAGGCGGTCCGAGAAGCTTAGGCGGTCCGAGCTGCACCTCGAACAGAGCATTAATAGAAGGATAACCAACATTTGACTACGTATTAAATGATTATTATTATCATACAGATGTATACGCCTAAGGGACAACTATGTATTACCCTTTCACATGTACAGCCTGAGGGATATAAATACATTGTATCATCCTTATTGTGGGGGGACCCCAGAATTTCTTGACTAAACTTGTAATCGAGAATTCCCAAACAGTCAGCAATAACAGAAACAGTGGATGTAGGCCATTCTTATAAGGCTGAACCACTTTAAAATTTCTTTGTCTCATTTTATTTTATCTGTGATTAAATAATTAGATATAATCTAATTTTTTACATCAACACCGGGGCATCGACATCATAAGGAAAGTTACTCCCTAAACTTCAAATGGTCACGGATTCATCCTGGTCGTAATTAATTACTTTACCAAATGGGTCGAGACCGAGTCATACGCGGTACAGAATGCTAAGAAAGTGGTTAGTTTATCAGAAAGAACATCATATGCCGATACGAAGTTCTGACGAGTTAGTGTTAGATAATTGGCTCCATTTTAAAGTTGAGGTCACAAAACTAGTCGACGAATATGGGATTCAGAGAAACTAATCTTCTCCCCATCGACCCCAAACCATTGGTTCCATCAAAGATTCCAATAAAAGTATCAAAACCATAATCAACAAGATGACTTAAAGTTGCAGAGATTGGGACGAATGGATCCTTTACTCCCTATGAGGCTACTGCACTTCAATCAGAACACCCACTGGGGCTACTCCTTATTCTTTAGTACATGGCATGGAAGTAGTCCCACTTGTCGTGTTGGAAATACCTTCCTTCTGCATCTTACTCTAGAGGAAAGTTGACGAAGAAGAATGGTATCAGAGCCGCTTTGATGAACTATCACTCTTGGATGAAAAGAGACCGAAGGATCTGTACCATATAAATGGATACCATCACCAGATAACGAGTTCATTCAAGAGGAAAGTCAAGGACCGTTGTGTACAAGAGGAGACCTTTCCCTCAAAGAGATCATATAACCCATCTGGGAACCCAAAGGGAAATTTAAACTGAATTGTAGTGGCCCTTATATTGCAAAGAAAATTTTCTCAGGAGGCGCTGCTATGCTCGCAGACCTCGATGGAGAAGAGATGGCGCGTCCAGTCAACCTGGACCATCTCAAGAAAATTTACCCTTAATCTGAAATCTCGGCGCGCTACGACTCTTCTTACTCACCTTCTATTCTATAAAAAAATTCTTCGTTTCCCCTACCAGAACTATGTGGAACCCGATCCTCCCCAAAACATTTTCTTTTTAAAATGAAACTCATGAAAGTTTTCAAAAAACCCCACAGGTATATAGGCTACCCATAAGCCATACATGGGTTCGGTTCCCTTTTTTTCACAAAATGCTATTCTTTTCTAACCTTCGAGAATACCGGTTCATATAATCATTTACATGAATAAAATGATTATGTATGCCTTAGCGATTAGTGTATATAATTAAAATAAAAAACTCATCAAAAGGCACAATAAAATTGTTCAAAATCAACATTTATTTCTGATTAAGGATAATACAACGTTGTTATATGAATTATCAGTGAAAGGAGTTAAACTAATAACCCCTCTCCACAGACCAAACTGTACCTAAACAAATATAACCCTAACCAAACTACACAAAATAATCTACAAATCCCTGATACAAAAACACCCAATCACCATAGATTCACAAAAATAATCAAAAGCTTCACAAGACACTACCTTTAACTACCAGACGACCCTACTTCATCATCATTACCAGCACATAGAGTTCCCCAAGTTTACATATCCTGATTGGCAATTTGTATACGCTCCATGGAGCGGTATGCTCTAACAAACCTGGACAGAATTACAACACCATTTCCATGGTGTCGAAAGGCACGGACCACCCTTTACCAGTCTCTTCCTCCAGGACCTTATCTACTACCAGCTTCCATATAAATTTAAGGTAATCCTTACATACATGCCAGGTGCCTCCCACGGACTGTAATGGACGAATAGACGGCTGACGGTGTTGCTACAAAGAGACCATCATCATCCTCAGTGATTCAGTTAAATCCTCCACTCGGAAGAAATTTGTTATGCGGAGGGGCACAATCTGTTCCCACCCGACTTGGTGCAGAAAATGCCAGGAGAAGTAGAAAGAAGTACACCAAAAACACATTAACTATACATACCGATAATCTCTAAGCTGTAAGACAAGTAGTAAGTCCCCCCACCATGGCACTAACTAGCGAAAACACCGGGCTCCGTGATCCACAAACCAGTTAATATAGCTTTCAATAGATGAGCCAAAACTGAAGAAAGGGTGGATAAAGAAATTGGGCACACCTAACAATGGATACTCAGGAGGGGCTGCCAGATAAAACCTCTTTACACGACATATAAACAACACCAAAGGGCTCCCCCTCAGAAAGTCAAAACTACCCTTCTTCTAAGCATCTAGTTCGTTCAGGGTCTCATCCAACACCACCGCTATGGGATTATGACGGTAAAACATTCAGGTCGTTATCGTAGCAACCTTGGGATTAGCTGTCAAGTCCCCCATCATCAACAGTAGCCTCGCAATAAGGCCTAAGGCGATAACCCCAATAAAGTTGGTATCCTCAAAACCCCTTAAGCGCATTGAATATATAACAACTTCGAGAGAAATGGTCCCTTTAGTAACCAACGGTTGAGTCATAGAGGGAGAAATGTGAAGCAACTCGGATAAGAATACCTGAGGAGAATGAGAAAAATCAGGCATAATCATCGCTACACTAGGGCTGACCCCCAATATGGCCGATGACTCCTCATAAGTGGGACAGACCTTGTCCAGAACGAAATGAAAAACATGATCTTCAGGATACCAAAATTGTACTGCTGGTGCAAATAGGTTCCAGTTTATAGCATGGTTTATAGGTAATTATTCCATAAATAAACTTGACGAAGGTTGAAAGTGTCATAGTCCACATTATACAGACACATGTTCACCAGAACTTAAAGGTACAAAGAAAATCCATCATGCATGGGAAGAACCATTTGAAAAGGAGGAATTTGAAGCAAAAGAAAGAAGAATGTGGATAGTGGTGGAGAAAAACTTATCCCACACACCCCTTTTTATAGCTAAAATCTTTGGCAAAAAGACAAGAACCCTGGAAACTCGAGTAAAATCCAACCCCACAAGAGTACTCTAAAGTGCAGGAAAATGAAATTAAGGCCTAGGGATTATTTGACTTGACCTCCATGTCGATAGGCAGGTCAAGGGGTATGCCAATAGGCAACCCCCTATTTTGAAAAATTCCATATTTTTTCTTTTATGAAAATCAATTTCAGAAAAATCCTCATTTTGAAAAATTATCCCTGGTAATTTACTCATTTTTTATCTCAAAGAGATTAATTTTTCTCTTAAAATAAATTCATACTCAAAAATCTTTTCCCTGAGTTAATCATTTTTATTCCTTTTAATAATAATATTTACCTCTATCTTTGCATAAAATAAACAGTCTCAGTAAAAAAATTAAAAAGTGCATATAGAATAAGTCACTAAATCAAGGAAAAATTCAAAAGGAAAATGCATGTTTCTTCATATACATTGCTTCACTGAGTTACATTTTGCATATAAGAAAAATAGAAAAAACAAACCGGACTCTGCTCAAACCCATAAAATTTCTCTCTTTCTCTCTTACGCTCTAAACCCCCACGACAAATGAGCTTTTCCCTGCGACGAGCGGTGGATCCACTCTCTGAACTCGAGTCCTCATCAGAAGTGGTAGGTGGCATAAAGAACGAAGGAAATGTGCTCTTGGTATACTCTGATATGGAGGACACCCAATCCTTGATATCCCTCAGCCAAGTGGTCGAACCTGAACATATTGTAAGAAAAGAAGCAACAAGGAAAAGGTAAATCAACCAGTCAAGAAGTAGAGGAAAGTTAACATAATAAGGAGAAATAAAAAAGGATATACCTCAGGCCGAAGGGTATCATTCGTAAGCCATGTCAAGACAGGCATTTATGCGTGAGGGCGATGTGGAAGGCTCATTAATTCTTCGTTACTCAATTGGAAATTGTATGAAGGGGGAGTGACCTGAATAATCAGAGCCTCCTCTTCCTCCGTCGCTGGCGTGCTACAACCCTCACTATGGTCCAATCGCACCAGTGCATTAGTCCCCCTACCCAAATTCGTGGAAGGTGGAGGCATGTTCTCGACGTCATAGATACAGTAAGGCATCGACTAACTCGTCTCAAAATCTAGATAGTAATAGCTCATCGTTGTATCCGTATAGAGCATGTAAGGCTCACCAATCATCGCCGTCGTCTGGGAATCATTCGACATATCCCTCACCCGCCTCATGTACATATTGGGTGCCGACGGAAGGACTTCCACCTCCTCCTCCACAATCTGCCTCACCACCCTCTTCCCTAGGTACCAAACTTACCAAAACTCATGCACGATCAATCGCCACATCTGCACATGTAGGCCCATTACCCCCGTATCATGCGGAGTCACCCCTCAGGGGTAAAAGCTCACCTGCAATCCCCAACAGAGAATCAATATCGACTCAAGGAATGAAAATACCAAAAGACTCAGAAAAGCTGGAAAGATAACCTGATCACTCGTCAGGACATTAAGATCCCGTTGCACATCCACCATGGACAAGGCCTGATTCTACATTCGGTTGGACTTTTGCCACTGGAACATCCGACAGAAGACTCCCAAGCTCTTATCTTTCAGAGCTATCAACTTTTCATTAAACTCGATCACCTCTTAGAACCACGTATGCAAAAGACAGGAATCAACAAGAAAAAATTCTAAGAACAATGCAAGCAAATGCATGAAAAAGAAAAATGAATAAAAATTACCTCCAAAAGATAAGTGGCCCCTAAAGTTTGCCAGCATCACCAACTGAAAGAATACAAAGAAAAATAAAAGGATGCCAAGGTAAGGCTCCCCCAATCATACATCCGGACGTTGAAAATCATCCGCAAATACGGTAAGAACTAGATATGAATGATGTCGCCACTCGTCACCACCAAAAATCCACCCAACAGAAGCAAAATAAATAGACGGGTCATCTGCCTCACCTGCCACCCGTCAGTCACATCCACCCTCCTCTTTAAAAGAGTCTATTTTGAAGTAGAAATGCGGATCGAATCCCAGATACAATCCTACCGACATCACTTAAGGCTACATGCACCGCCTCCTGTGTCACCCTCAGCATGGAATCCATCATTATCTCAAACCCCTATAGTCAATCCCTGTAAGCTACTGAACATCTATGGGAGTAACCATCATCTCCCCAAAGTTAAGATGAAAAGCATGGGTAGTGTCGCATCACCTCTTTCCTAGAGCACACAAAACTGCAGTAGAACATGGTCTCTTGTCCAAAGCCTCCGCTAAACAACCAAATCCTGCATAGGAGACCATCCAACGTACCATACTGGGGATCTTCTCACAAAGATCCTTCAACCCCATCATCCCTCGAGATCGGATAATCGAATAAGCAATGTCAGTTTGCAAAAGGAAAAGAAGAGCAAAACTTCATTAGCACAAAAGAAGAAAGAAAAAACTGATATGGAATACCAAAACTCACGGTGCTTATAAGGCCACTAGGTTTACTCACCCTAGACAAACAATGGAATGACAGCTCACGTAGAAGAGTACGATCATCAGCTACAGGAAAAAATAAGTCAAAGGCATTTTTGTTGCCCAAAGCAAGAGGCACCCTAGACTACCACTCCAGGCCAGCCCAGTCATTGACAACCAGCCATGCATTATCATACACCTCACTTGAACCCTCCATTTAAAGTCTAAAAGCAAAAAGGACTTAGGAATGATTTTTAAAGAGATAAAGAGAAAGATTCAAATACTTGAAGGTGTGAAAATGGGGAGGATTCGCCACATTATTATAGAAGGCTAAGGGGCCTACCAATCGGTAACCCCCTAACCATGCCGGTCGACAGTCATTTTTTCCCTTACCCAAAGAAGCCCGGGAGTCCATACCCTTACCGATTAGCACCCCCAGGGTTGCCTATCGGCACCCCTCCAAATTTCATATAAAAAATGCTAGAAAATCCCAAAAATTGCTCAAAAAATTTTCAAAAATTCTAGAAAAATATGGAACCTTATTTCCCCTAAGAAAGTCACTTTGGGAGCACTAAATCCCATTACAAGACTCTTCGAATACCCAACAAGATTAATCTTACACTCTAATCCTCTATCGAATTAATCTTACATCCGGATTAACCTTACAGACCTATCCTCAACATATTCCATAAGTAGAACCAAAGATGCATTCGCATCCAAGTCTACTATTCCTCAGCCTAAACATCCCACCGCAGAGTCTCGAAACAACACAGTATCCAACTGGATATCTCAAAGATAAGTCCTTCCCTAATAGAGCCTTAGAATAGCATAATCCCTAACGAAACCAAAAATGCATCTGCACCCCAAGATAATTTAAAAAAAATCCTTAGGAGAGCAACTCCAAGCGTCACGATCCTAGGTCCTCAGAATTGACCTCAACCTGCAGAATTGACCATCAGCACTTAAGGTCCTCAAAATTGACCTCGACCCGCAGAATCGGATGTCATCACTTTAGGTCCTCAGAATTAATCTCGACCCGTCGAATTGGTCGCTACAACTTTAGCTCCTCAAAATTGACCTCGACTCGCAGAATCGATCGTCATCACTTAAGGTCCTTAGAATTGACCTCAACCCACAGAATCGATCATCATCACTTTAGGTCCTTAGAATTAATCTCGACTCGCAGAATTGGTCGCTACAACTTTAGGTCATCATAATGGACCTCGACCTGCAAAATTGGTTGCGACAACTTTAGGTCCTCAAAATTGACCCTAACCCTCAGAATTGGTCACTACAACTTGGTCCTAAGAATTGACCTTGGCCCGCAGAATCGATCGTCATCACTTAAGGTCCTTAGAATTGACCTCGGCCCGTAAAATCGGTCATCATCACTTTAAGTCCTCAGAATTGACCTCGACCCCGAGAATGGGTCATATAACTTTAGGTCCTCAGAATTGACCTCGACCCCTAGAATGAGTCGACATCATTTTAGGTCCTCAGAATCGATCTCAGCCCTTAAAATTGATCGTCAGAACTTTAGTTCCCTATATTTGACCTCGGCCCTAAAAATCGATTGTTACAACTTAGGTCCTCAGAATTAACCTCGACCCTTAGAATTGGTTGTCATCACTCTAGGTCCTCAAAATTGACCTCGACCCTCATAATTGGCCTTCATCGCTTTAGGTCCTCATAATTGACCTCGGCCCGTAGAATTGGTCGCTACAAGTTTGGGTCCTCAAAATTGACCTCGATTTTCATAATTCATTATCACAACCTAGGTACATAGAATTGACCTCGACCCTCATAATTGATCATTCCCAACACAACAGACCTTGACCCACTGAATCGGTCATCTTCTTATGTCCCCATAATCGATCTCGACCCGCCGAATTGGTCTTTTAACTCCCTTAAATCCAATCATTACACGTCTTCGACCCGTAAAATCGATCATCCTCATTTCTTTAGGTCCTCAAAAATGACCTCGATCCACTAAATTGTTCATCCTCATCTCTTTAGATCCTCAGAATTGACTTCGACCCATTGAATTGTCCATCCTCATTTCTTTAGGTCCTCAGAACTGACCTCGACCCATTGAATAGGTCATCCTCATCTCTTTAGGTTCTCAAAATTAGCCTCGACCAGCTGAATTGGTCAAACAATTTAGGTCCTCAGAATTGACCTATAAAGACTATTTCCCAATGCTGATGTGGTGTCTATCATTCGACGGTATTTACTTATTATAAGGTCTCCCATTGAGGGGATCTCTATAAACACCCCATCTTACGACCCCCTAAGCATCTCCTTAGGCCCCTAACACTCACTCATTCACCACATATCCAAGGTCATACCCCGACTATTGATCTAGAGGACGTGGGCTCCAGTCAACTTTTTCATCTGAGCAAAAGCTCAATGAATCTTCGAAGGGCTCTGAATTTCCTTTCCAACGGTCCGCCCCATGTGCGAATCAGCCTTATGGTATGGACGAACGATCCATTTTACTCGAAAGGGTCATCGGATGCTTTTAGGCTCCATTTGACCACGTTTAGCTCTTCGAACTGAATAATGTTGAATAAAATCTCTAAGGGAATTGAATACCCTTTCCAACGGTCCATCTCGTGAGCGAATCGACCTTACGGTTTGGACGAACGACTTATTTTCCTCTAAGAATTTCCTGTTTAGTGATCAACGGACTCTTTTGGGCTTCGTTTAACTTCGGTCAACTCCAAAACTCGGTAGTGTCTCAATGGATTCTTAAAGGCTCTAAATATCTTTTCCAACGATCCACCCGGTGCGTGATTCTGACTTACGGTTCGCATTTTACGACCATTTTTTCAAAAAACTCGTCGCAGACTGCCAATTGTCAACCCCAACAACATGCATATCAGTAGCGTGTCTATGGTTTTATGCTAATAGGCAGGTCTAGGACCATGCCGATTGACACCCCCTTGGCCGCCCTATAAATGTGGGCTATGACCTCACTTTGAAAGGCACCCCTGAACATCCCTCTCAACAATTCAAAGAGAATTTCCTCAAATTCAGAGCTGTTATTTCCTTAGAAGTCCATTTCCCACATTCCTTCATTTTCATACTTTTTTGAGTAAATTCCCACCCACCTCCTCAAACCACCATCACTTCATCTTGAGATCAAAGTATCTACAAGCAAGATCTACTCCAAGTCTTCAAAAGGTGGTCTAATTCTTCCTTTTTATCTATAAATTCTCTTAATTTTGAATTAATTACTTCATTTAGGCTTTAGTGCTTTACTTCATTACATCACATATCTAAATTCTAAACTTTTATTATTAGTATTCGCACATACATTATTTTCATAGAAAAACCCCAAAACAAGAAAAATAGGGTTCACTTGTAAATTTCAAAAGGGGATTTCTCATCACACTTTCTCACACTAAAACACCTTTTTTTACACACACGCACACACACACACACACACACACACACACACACACACACATAAATAAATTCCCCAGTTGGATTTATGGGTTAAACCCAACCTCATATTATCTTCAAATTACGTGGACTTTGATGCCCTCCGGTCTATGTAGGCGTCTTGGGTGAATACCTTGACTCGAGTCCTCCCAAATATAATTTGTTACTTTATTCTCATCATATATTCATGATATATATATTTTGTATGCTTGTTTCTTGTGTCTTATTCGATATACACAATCGTTCTTTCATAATGATTTATAAATGGACAAAGACTTACATAATATTTTTTTTTAATTATTATTATGGGAACACTCCTAAGTATGACCTCGCTCCGCCTTTATCCATAATGCGAGTTAAGTGATTCCATCCTCCATTTATATTACGCACATAAGGACACACATCACGGAGTTATACAAGAGAAGATTAACACATGCCCATGAGAGATCGAAAGGGCGGGGTGGGTGCCTAACACCTTCCCATTCTGTAACTTAGTCCTTGAACCCTTAAATTACTTGGGTTTGAAAGCATTAGTATTGTCCTTGATGCCGTTCTCTCGAGGCGACAATATTTCTTTTTCCTGTTTTGTGCAAAATAGGTTGGCAACTCTATCTCTACATCTCACCCCACATCGATGATGATCGAGCCCCGATAAAGGAAGTAGTCTCGCACGCACGCTGGAAAAAGGGGAAGAAAAGAGGAATTCACCTTCGGAGACCCGACCCCCCTAGGGATGGCTACAAATGATATTCTTATAAAAAAGTACATGTTGAAAAACCTAAGGACTTTGTTGACCCTTCTTCTCGAACCATGTCTATAGATTAAAAAAGGCATTTTATGGCTTAAAACAAGCCCCTAGGGCCTGGTACAAATGCTTCTCAACCTTTTTAGTCAATAAAGGGTTTGATCATGGCGGTAATGACTAGACATTATTTGTTCAAAAAATTAACAAAAAGGTGTTAATTGCATAAATTTACGTGGATGATATCATTTTCGGCCTCACTTCCCTTGAACAAGTTAGTGATTTTTTTAAAATTATGCACGGGGAATTTCATATGTCCTTTATGGGGGAGTTACAATATTATTTTTGGTTTAATGGTTAAGCAATTAAGTGATGGTCTTTTTATATCTCAAACTAAGTATGCTAGTGAATTGGTTAGAAATTTTGGTCTAGAAAATGATAAATTTGAATGAACACCCATGAGCACTAAAAATATAATATCTAAAGATAAATATGGGAAAGATATTGATCCAACACTTTATAAAAGTATGATAGGGAGTCTTTTATATCTTACTAATTCAAGACTCGATATTTCATATGTTGTGTGTGTCTGTGCACGCTATTAATGCACCCCTAAAGAATGTCATTTGTTATGTGGAATCATAAAATATATTAAGGGCACACTTAATTATGGCATTTGCTATACAAAAGACACCTCAAGCACTATAGTTGGTTACACAGACGCTAACTGAGATGGATGATCAGATGATAATAAATGCACGTCTAGTGCCTGTTATTATGTAGGAAATAATTTAGTTGGGTGGAGTAGTAACAAAGTTGCATTTCTTTATCTACTGTTGAATCCGAGTATATTACATCTGGTAGTTGTTGTGCTAAACTTCTTTGGATAAAACAAATGTTGTGTGATTATGGAATTAAAGAAGACAAATTAACCTTGTTTTACGATAATCAAAGTGTGGTAAATATTTTCTAAAAATTATGTTCAGCACACACGCAATAAGCATATCAAAATTCGAGACCACTTTATTCGAGAGCTTGTAGAATCTAAAGAGATTGAAATTAAATATTTGAACTAGGACAAAAAATCAGCTGACTTGTTTATAAAACCCTTGGATAACATTTGTTTTGAGTTATTAAGAAAAACCATAGGGCTGATTGTTCTTGATTAGTGTTTTGCCTTTAGTCATATCCTTCGCTTTATATCTTGCTAATAATTGGTTTCTGAGGATCTATGGTAAGGTTGTTTGATAAACAACAAAAGATGCCTCATTTACCTATTTGATGTAGGAGACCCGTGATATGACCCCAGCTATGAATTATCTTGGTAGAATAATTATGATATATTACCTCTCTATTAGCTTTTTACCCATTGTCTATTTGAGACAAAATAGAGGAGAAAGTTTGAGTACACCTTAGGACCTTCAAATTCTATTTTTAATAATATACTATAATTTAATTAATATGCCATGTCAAGTGTCTTTACACGCATTCTGATATAGATTTTGGATCTAATGGTTCTAAATTTTAGGGTAATGGTCTGTATTCTAATTGAGTTATGTATTTTTTTTATTTCTCTTATTTTCGGTTCTAGAATGGGTTGGGTATATTAGAATGTTGTATAGGATAATATAATGATTTTTTGTGTGTCTACGAGTACTCAGATTTACTCAAAAGGATTTTGTCTCCAATATCCAAATGTGGAGATTGAAACACGCTATATCGTTGTCTTGTTAGGATTCTGCACTATATATGAGTTTCAACTAGTTTGGATATGAAGACAAAATAATATTTTTTAGTCGCCATGAGCTCCCTTAAGAGTTACTACAAAGTTTAGCATTCAAAAGCATTATCAACAACTCAAACTGGAGAAATTTTAATTGACACAAAAGGTATAGATGGCACACTGTAGAGCACTTTCACTCATATTGCATATAATGTGTTAACATAACTTTCTAGAATTTTTTGAGAATGTTGAAAGGATTTGAAAAATGATTTTTGAAATCAATTGGACTTAAAAATAATTTACAAATAAAAGAATTTGTGCCAATTTAAAATCTTCCAAAATTATTAGGGTAAAAATTTATATTTCTTGAAACCTGTTTACACGTGTTTAATAACCTGACTTGGTTTTGAGACCTATACTACACCCGCTTCACTCTCCTTGGTTAGGCGTGTGTTTGTTTACTCCCACCGATTTATTACACACTTATAGCCATAAATCATACCTTATCAACGATCATTATTGTATCTAGAGTTGATCCATGTGTAAAAACTTTTAACTAATAAACTATGTTGACATATAACCGGTGTTAACCGGTTACTCTCCCTTTAGGCGGTTCAATTTAGGCCATTGGATTTTGATCAAACAAGTTAATAAAATCTAAAACTTTGATTTTGAACCAAAAGTTCCAGAATATTCCATTGCTCCTATAAATAGAGCCTTCATCTCAACATTTCCAGATTTTGGTCATCCTTAGAGAGAGAACTTAGAGAGAGAGGAGAGCCTAGAGAGAGAAAGTATTTTATGAGAGAAAAAATGAGAGAATTTTTTTGAGAGAAAATGCTTTTCATCAAAAAAGAAGAGGGTTATTTTTAAACTAGAAGAAGGATCTCCCTTCTGATTTTAGAAAAACTCTTTTGAAGAAAACCTGTTTTCATTGTTTACATTTGTTAGGGTTTTCTAAGTTTTTCAAAGTGAGGTTTTGAGTGTGTTTACTGTTGATTTTTCTGTCTCAACATCTTCTGAAAACTTGCCTCTCTTGATAAAAGTCTCACGCTGTTAGAGACTTGATTTTTCTTCATAAAAATTAAGGATCTTACTTCGTGATGTATTTTTCACTGTTTTAGGTTGTTTGGTTTATTTCTACACATATTTCCAGTATATTCTGTTAGAGAAATAACTCTCTCTTGCGGATCCTTGCATATATCTTGAAAAACTTTTAGATCCCCAGTCTTAAGTTTTGAAACTACAAAAATCAAAAGTTTTTATTCTTACATGTGTTAGATCTGATTTCTAAACATGATTTTACATATTGTAAAATTTTGGCGTATATAAATAAACTTTTAGATCTCTGTTTTTTTAAGATCTAAAAATCAAATCTATAGTTTTTTTAAACACTTTTATGATTTTTGAAGTTTTAAGACAAAGAATATAGTTCATCTATGTAATCTGTAGGAAACATTTGTAATAATAAGTATGAGTGTGTTATGCACAATCTTTCATTTTTTTGACACACACACCTTAACAAGTTTCATACACCTCACCATATGTTTGATTGAAAGACTAGTTTAGCTGAGTCGACATAAAGAACACTAAAGAAGGAGGAGTTCCAACTGTTGAGGATATCAGAACAAAAGAATACCTAAGGAGGTGTAACTCTAACATATAGGTATATCTCTTTTTTTCATTTGATCTTGTTTTTGCTGTTGTGCATTGTAACCTTGCTTTACATTAGTGAATTTTTTATTTTGTAGTGTAGAGGTCATCGTAGATGTTTCCCTTAATTTGGGATTTTACCACGTTAAAATTCGTGTGTTCTTACTGCTTTAGTTCTTGACTCTTGAGTGTGTCTATCTGACTTAAAAGGCTTAATAACATTTTTACAAAACTTACATTATACCAAAAATCTTAAATTGTTCACTGGTTATAATATTTTACACATCTTATGTTCAATTAGTGTTTATTAGGGCTTAGTTGCTAAGCAGCTGACTAATATAGGGAATCCACCCATCTTGTGCGTAGAGTAAATCGCTCTTCTTCCTTTACCGTAGCCAAGGAATCGATTTCTAGTGGCTAACTTTACCCAGAAGGTTAGGCCCTTCCAAGGATAGTTATTATGCTCGCATGGGTGGTCTTTTTCATAAATTTCATCATTAGAAACCCCCTTCTTATCGACTGTTAAAAACATATGATTGATCCGCTTGTCGGTTATTGGATTTGGTCTTCCTCATCTGATTGACCAATCACATATACTACCATTACAATATCTTACTCGATTAATATCGGTGTTCCTCCTTATGAAGAAAAAGAAAATGAGACATTGATTCCATCCAGGAATGAATTGTCAATCCAAGCTAGCTCAGGTCGTAATAGCCAGTTTAACCAGTTCAGTACGAGATATTCAGGTGTGAGCTGTGCTAAGGTAGCTTGCTTGACAGGCCTAAGTCTTTATTCACATTGTTTGTGATCGACCAATGGAATAAATAGGAATGGAAGAAAGATATTAGTTGGTTTTGGAAATCCGTTAGAAGGGTTTTCCCATCGTTCAGGGCTCCATGTAACGATCTATTAGCAGATTGGACCTATAATCAGGATCCCTGTCTGAGGGATAGAGGCCACCCGTAATATTCGTGTAATCGAAAGAAAGATCACGTGGGATTGGATTCAAGAAGGAAAAAAGGGAGTAGCACAAGCGCCTTCATAGGTAACCCCATTATGTGGCGATCAAGCATCCTTCATCAAGTGGCAGTATTAGTGATGCTGAGAAAGGCAACCACAGTTCGTTTCTCGACTTTGCTTGTGCGATTTGCACTTCTGATTTGTTCCATCCATCCCCAACCCTAATGAATCGAGTATCGCTCCTAGGTGGCGCATTTGTGGAGGCAAATCGAAGGAAGAGCAAAAGGAAGGTTAGGTGCTTGTGGGGCGAGGCCACCCGGCCTCGAATAGGAGGGGGCTTAGCTCGGTATAACAGTAGCTATAGTATCTCAGTTCGGCTGTACTGATTATAGTTCTTTCGATTTATCCTTTTATACTCGCTTATCTCAAGCTTATCTTTGACTTGGCGAGTCATACTAGGTATGAAGTTCTGTTCTTGATAAAGGCAGTGATAACGAGTGATATAGGATTAATAACTGAGTTAAGTTTGCACTGGCTAGATTCTATTAGGTTTTTATTCTAGGATTTTCCTTCCTTGAACAAAGGCGCTCTGATGGGGCGATATGATCAGACTCATCGCCTTCTTCATTCTGGATGCTACTTTCGCAATTATTTTGTATAAACTACCCACCAGGCTTATTGGGCAGAAATCTCTAATGTCGACGGCTTCGCCTTTTTTTGAATCAAATGGGGTACAACCCTGTATAAGAGCAGATGAGTCATCTTTAAAAGATATGTATGTCAGGAAAGCTGGTGTAGTGGTCTAGACAGTGGAACCAAAGGTGTAGGGGCCCGAAAGGGAGATAGATCGACTCGTAGAACCATTTACGATTCCTAGCTCGATGATGACTTAAACTCAAAAGAATAGAGGACGAGACAAATTACGTCTAGGCGGGATCCCCGCTTTGGAGAAAGCTAATTCTATATATCTTGTTTGAATGACCGGGCGATCTTTCATAGAAATCTTTATTTACTCTATATGTATATATACGTCCTTCTATCTACCCCTTGTCCCAAGTAAAAGTAAAGTGCCTGCCTTGGGCAATAAAAATGCACCCTCTTAAATGTATCTTTCAGAGTCAACACCAACCCAGATAGACCCACAAAATAGGATTCATCCTTATGAGAGGGGCATAAGAAAGTGGAATAAGAAAGGCCGTAGTACCGTACGCCCACAACAATAATAACAAAGAGGTCAATTTTAGAATGTTTGGAGAAGTTCCCTCCATTGCTTAGGGCTAGACTCATTGCAGTCAACAAACAAAAGCCTTTACAAAGAAAGGTGGCCTCAGAAAATATTTTCAAAAGACTTTACCCAAGCAAGGGCATTTCGACAGTTGGTCGGTCAAGACCAGTTGGTGTCTTTGATTCTCCATCTGCTCTAAGTGGGCGAGATAGAATCCTTATGTCAGGTTAGTTGTTAAAAAAACTTTCTCTTTACCTTTTGCATCTTCATCTTTTCGTAAGACCAGACCCATTCTTCTGGATATCCATTAGTCCTATTTCAGGTTCAAAGCCTCTTCAATAAAGACCTATTTCTTTTCTTTTTCCCCCATTTTGAATTTTGTAAATTGTTTGTTTTATGTCAAAGAAACATGCTTAACACAGCCTATATCATAAAGGCATTTTAGTCGCGTCTAAATTACATTAAGGGTAAGGGCCCGTACTCTTGCTTCTATGGATATGCTATCCCTTCCGGCTATGGTAGGAAGGAAGGGAAGTGAGATCTACCCATTGATTTAATATTAGATGAGAGGCCAAACTATGATAATGTACTTCTGTTTTATGTTTCTAAGTGCGGTCTAACCAAATAATGGAACTTTGGTTAACAACCTGGTTGAGTAATTTCACCTATCACAAGATCACAATGCAATGATAACGTAAGCTCATGGCTTGATCATAACACAGTGATATCAATGGACATTATTCATTAAAGTGCTTTTTATATATCTGTAATATCCAGTATTTTTGAGGGATTTTATATTAATTATGGAATTAGGATTAATTAATTTAAATGGCAAAAATTTATTTATAATTAATCTGTATTTAAATGTAATAATTACTAGCGTGACGAGAGTTAGTATGTGTCGGTGATAATTATGTTGAATATTACTTAGAGAGTAAACTAATATATGATTACGAAAATATTATTATGTCCGGGAGTGAAAAAAATATAGCAGTTGCAATACACTTAGTTGGGATGCGCGTGTGAGTCGTGTCGGTATTACTTTATTGGGTTAAAAAGATAATTAATTTTTAAGTAACACGTATGATCATTTCGAGTACGTCGATGAGTTCAAAAGGGTCGAGATAGTCAGAAAACTCTACTTGAGTGTTTTATTTGGATTTCGGGGCAATTTAGGACAAACCGACACCCCATAGGGGTATTTTGGTCTTTTGAGATTTTGAGAAATTAAAATAGACGAAAATAGATAATTAAGAGGGAAGTGTACGTGGGTAATAGGTTATCTTCTAGTTTCCAAACCTAAGTGAGAGAGAGAGAGAACCAAAGAGGGAGAAGAAGAACTCCATAGGTGCCCTGGGATAAAGACTCAAGCTCTCACACCAAAAATCACACCAACACGTAGATTGTGAAGAGAGGATCACCCCTATACCAGTTTCATTCAGCGAATCAGAAGTTCACAAAAGGCAAGTGTTTATCTTGCTTGATTTTAGAGCATATATGATTCATGTTAATTTTGTTGGTGGTTAAATCATAATATCATGTAATTGGGACTGAAATTGGGAATTTATTCATGAATGTGGTATAAGAATTGCCTGTAGTTAAATGACTATGTATTGGGGATTAGAAACTTGAATTTTATTGGTTGAAACCACGAAATCATATTTGAGTTTAGTGGATCATTAATGGTGATTATATGAAATTAGGGCTTGTTGAAGATTTGAGAAATTAATCGAAATTTATGTCAAAAGTTTAGGGATTTGATGTTAAAAACGGATGGGAAAGTGTTATAATAATAGGGGATATAGTTTAGAGTTTCTAAATTTAAATTAGGTTGAGTTCTAAGTGATTTTTTCTGTTGAATGAATTGGGAAATGTAATTTTTGGAAGACAGGGACGAACTCAGAATTCTCGTTCGAAGACCTGCTTAGGTCGTTCGAACGACCTCGTTTGAATGAGAATGCCAACGAGATTGCCAATGAGATTTGGTTTATAGTTCAAGTGAGATACTCATTCGAATGAGAATTCTCCGCTTCTAACGAGATGTCAGAAACTCTAATTTTTGCTCGGACGCGTTAAAATCCTCCTAGGTTGATTCAAGTGAGGGAAATGACCTACGTTAACATTAAGTGAATTAAATTCTTAGTCTAGTGGTGAGAGGAGTATGTGACTACTCAAGGAATATATTGAAATGAGAAAGCCCTAAGGAATATTTAAACGATAGAGAGATAACTCGTACAGTTAGCGTATTGTGAGTAGTAAGGATGATAATACTACTTATAAATTTGGGGATTTGGGTTGCGTGAATACCTAATGAATATAATAAGTTGTGTATATACTTACTGATTGAACTATTATGTGTATAACATACCTACGCTGCTTGCTATCGGGTGGAGTTTGCACGTTGTGAAAGATCATGCCTTGAGGAGCCTTCGGTTGGAATCTTGATTTGTACCACCAGAGCATAGAACGTAGGTACAACATATCTATGAGAATGATAGTGATGACAGTCGTATGGATGCGTAGGTATGTGCGTAGCCCATCGGCTTGGAACTATGTTCGCCTCTAATATATGTGTTTGTTTTGATGGTTCGCGAGAGATTGAACCTATAGTCCTTAATGCAAGGGAAGATGCACCAGGACATGATGGCAGAGTATGCATGCATCGCAGCTATGTCTCAGGGTGCAGTGTTGTATATATAAATAATAGAGTGTATGTATACCTATACCTGTGGTATTATCTACTGTGTGAATTAAGTAGACCTGATTGATAATGAAATCTGAAATGAATTAAGTTGGTGAACACATGATTATATTAACTTGAAAAGTGCTTATCCATGTTAAAGAAAAAATGAATATACATATTTATTAGTTATATTGCGAGAGAAACACATAAGAACGAAATTGGACTATGATTAAATGTTAGACTAGAAAGAACTAATTAGTATGGGAATATAAACTAGTAGGGTTTGAACGTACGTTAGGCGTGCACATTAGATGAGAGGTGAGCATCTAAAGTGAGTACGATAATCTAACATGAATTATATATGTGCTATTAACTCATTTTACGCACTTGCTAATTTTTAAACCGTTTTCAACTCGGGCACTGACCCGTTTACTGCAAATCTCTTTTCTTGTCAAATTATTTTAGGTGCCCAACCTCACGGACACCAAGCATAGTATTTCCATTCACTCGATGATCTGTAGCTGTTGTGGAGGTTATAGGACCTTGGTAGTAGATGCCTCTATGTCCATCATTTCTTTATTTTGAGTTTTTTTATCAGTTAGGGCATGTTTCCTCTTTTTTATTCAGATATTCAGAGATTTTGGATTTAGTTATTTACTTCTTTCAGTTGTTGGTTTATTTCTGTTGGATTATTATATTTAGTACTTAGACTGGAAGTGTTTACCCCAGTTTCGTATATTATTGCAGTTATTTCCTATCATATGAGATTGGTGTGAATGGTGAATGTTTAATTATTTGTTAACCTAGTTTTATATTAATTACAAAATAAAATTTTGACATCAACCTTTTTTAAATATTAGGTGGTTAGTATTTAATAATAAAGTTTTCGGCAGTGATGCATAATCTGAACCAACCGGATATTCTGATTTAATTTAATAAAGGACTGATCACCTGGTATTTAATTAGGTGGGGTGTCAAAAGTGGTATCAGAGCATCAGGTTCTAGAGTCCTTAGGATCTGTGCGTCTTATTATTCTTTATGCGTAGCTTCTTTGATATCGAGCCCTATATTTTGGACTGTTGTATTCATTAATTACATATTCTACGTCTTCAGCTATTTGAGATATTTACTGTGGAATTATAAAGCTTATCTCTCATTTCATATGCCTCCCATACGTGCACAGCGATCCAATAGGGATATCCAGCCCGAGCCTCAGCCAACTCCGGCCCAGGGAATTATGAATGTCGCGGAAGTTACCGCTATTGTAGCACAGACGGCGAATGCAGCATTAGCCGTGTACTGCAGGCCCCACCAAAGGCACCAGCAGTGGCTCCAACACCATCCCACGCTTTCCCTTCTGCTTGTGAGCGCGTCCGAGATACCTTCCAGAAGGCACATCCTCCAGATTTCGCAGGAAGTTCAAATATGGTAATGGCGAGATAATGGAAGAAGGATATACAAAGACACCTGAGGATGTATGATTGCACGGAGGTAAAAAAGTAGATTTTAGCTACCTTTAAGTTGGTAGGAGTAAGGCTACAGTGGAGGGAGTCCATTACCACTGTAGAGGAGTGGGATATTTTGACTATTTGAGAGTTCTGGGTGCAGTTTGACCTCAAGTTCTTCCCAACTGCCGTGCAGATCGAGATGAGGCAGAACCTGTTGAACCTGAAATAAGAAGGGAAGATAGTTGCAGAGTATGAGGAAGAGTTTACAGATCTTCTGAATATTATCCCAAATGAGATACCGACAAAGGAGAAGAATATGCAGAGGTTAATGGATGGATTGACTTGGAGGATTCGCCAGCATCTGTTAGGGAATCTTTCATTGGTCACTTATTCTGATGTGGTTAATGCTGCTCTATTACACTGCGAGGACCACCGCTTCCATCAGTAAGGAAGCAAACGAGCTGGGGAATCCAGCCAGCAGGGCCGGACAGGAGGCAGTAGTTCCGATGGGGCACCAATAACTATGGGACACGTCTGTCAGGGTGAACAGAGTTTTCATCAGGGGGACTCTGCCAAGCGATTTCATTCTGGAGACTTCAGACAGGGGCAGGGAGGCTTTAGGCAGGGACATCAGGGGCAACAATGTTTCCAACAGGTCTAGAAGAACCAGGGCCGAGGACAGCAGGGGCAGAGGGGAGGACACTTTCCAGGGAGGTGCTTTACTTGTGGCAACACTAGCCACAAACGTCAGGATTATCCTCAAAGGGGTAAAGCCCCGCAACAGCAACAATAGGGCACTCGTTAGGAGTCCCAGTGACCGATATTTCCATTCGCCCTCCTAGCACCACCCCAGGTACTAGCTTTACCAGCCACTCCAACAGTTCCGATGCAGCAGGGACAGTTACAGTATGAGCGTGTCTACAACGTTCATCAGGCCGCAGTTCATCAGGCCCCGCCCGTAGTCGAGGATATATTTTCTATCCAAGGGACTTTGAGGCGGATATTATTTGACACAGGGGTTCACATAGTTTCATTGCCACTAGTTTTGCACACGCCACAAGGTTATTAGACACGACAGATAACACAGTTACTAGTGTAGTCTCACCGATGGGCTATGGGTCTTTGATATTCTTTATATGTCGAGGAGTAGGCATAGAGATTGGGAAATTGATTTTACCGACCGATATGCTTGTCTTTGAGATGAACGAGTATGACACTATTATCGGGATGGATTAGCTAGTTACGTATAGGTATATGATTGATTGATATAGCCGTAGTATTGTGTTTATCATACCGTGTTAGGAGATATTTTTAGTGGAGATGCCTCATCCCGAGGGAGGTTCGTCGACCCATTTATATTATATAGAGGAAGAGACCTCTAAGGGAGTGGTGATACCTCTTAATTCGATTCTGGTTGTTTATGAGTTTACTGAGGTATTCTAGGACATACCGGGATTACCGCCAAAGAGGGAGATATAGTTTGTGATAGATTTGGTGCTTGGAACTCGATCAATATCCCATGCACCTTACCGTATAGCCCCGAGAGATATGAGGGAGCTACGATATCATATCGAGCAGTTGTTGGTTCAGGGCTTCATTCGTATGAGTACTTCACCTTGGGGGCTCCCGTACTGTTCGTGAAGAAGAGAGATGGGTCGTGATGATGCTGGAAACAACACCACCCTACAAGGTGTTTGTGAGCTCAATTCAATGTTAACAATGTCTGTATAAGGGTTTATTCACACAGCAGAAGGAGGTGAGGAGAAGAGGATTCACACCAGAATATAAGTGGTTCAGCCAATCAGGCCTACGTCCACTGTGTAAGTGTATGACATGTATCACTTTGTGTGGGCTCTAATGGCCATGGATACAATATCTCAAGCTTTCTCTCTCTACTGTGTATTTGAACAGAGTTTCAACTAGGGTTGTTAATTTTGGGGGCCCCTTTGAGGAGGAGAAGACAAGTATATATAGTAGGTGGGGGGTGTAGTGTACCCCCATGCATGCAATGAGCATGTGTGTGTTGATCTAGCCAATATGATGAAGACAACTATCCCTATCACATGTAGAGAACGATGATGAAATATTCCCCCCACGTGAGGAGAATGATTTGTTATAAGTGATTTTTGTACACGTGTCCTTATCCAAATAAATGCACATGAGAGCTCGACCTTCTGAACCTGGTCCCAACCTCGGCCTGGAAGAGTACGAGGTTGGTGAAATTTAGTTGTTATCCGAGCCGAGGTTAGTAATGATGATCTCAGCCTAAACAGAGTCGAGGTTAGGTAAGCACTGTCACAAGGTCGGCCTGGGCCGAGGTTGAACTGGTACAGGTCAGGGACGTCGGATGATTCCTTATCGAAGTTCGATTTTGATGGCAGCATAACTGTAACCTCGGCCTACTCCCAGTCGAGGTTGTCATCCCCTAGTCGGCCTAATGAATGACTTCCAAATGATCATGAAGGCCTCTCCTGTGATGAGGTTGGTAGTAACGTCGACCATGGCCGACCTTGCTTGGGACGAGGTCGCTGGTCGTTGATCTAAGGCCCTTACAATCGTCGGCCATGCCCATGGACGAGGTTTATGCCTCTGAGCCGAGGTTGTACAATTGGGGCATATCAATCACCCCTAGCCCTTAGTTACCCGTGTGGTCAGGAATCTAAGGGGTGTATAAGTTTGAGGTTGGATTTCTTCAGGTGTAAAATATCCTTTTGACAAGTGTCAACCATTGGAGTAGGTAGCGTGCCTGACAGGTTTGATGATGGCTGTCTTTTGGGCTCCCCAGGCAACGATGGGACTTGGTACGCGTGCACCCACACTTAAGGTTTAAACCCCAATTCTTCTTTTTCTTCCCCATTTCTCCCCTTCTCCAAACTTGGGCATTTTCTACAACTTTCTCTCTCTAGAAGAGCTCTTGGTTTTGCATTGCGTTTGGGTGGTCCTTCTCCTGCTTCTCTTCGCTCTTCTTCAGGTACCCTTTGCCATCTCTTCATCATTCATTTTTCTGCCTTGGTATTATTTTTGCTTTTTTTCGGTGAAATTTAAGAGTTTTCCAGTGAGGTTTGAGAGTTTTTCGGCGAGGTTATTATTTTTCTGGTGAACTTTTCTTGTATGTTCTTCGTGTTTATCCCTCAAAATTTAATAGTTTGATCCTTCATTCCATCATTCCTTATGCCAGTCTTTGTTTGTAGTTTTGTAATTAAGGAGAGTGATACAAGTGTAATGTCTGCCTCATATGCTCAAACCCCTCTACCAACTCTTAGAGGAATTCCCCTCTCTTAGGGAGAAGGCCTTAGAGAAAATTAGACAAGTAGAAAGAGCCCAAGAAGAAGCTCGTAGGTCAGAGGCGTTCCCCCTCAGACCTATTTTTCCACAACCTCTAAAGGTTATATACCTTGAACTATCTGAACCAGCTAACCCAGCAAAGGCCTAAGCTGAACCTTCAACGATGTCTGAGTCTGAGTCATCTACCTCAGACCCTATGTCTGTGGACTCTTTTCAAGTGGCCATGAATTTCTCAACTCGACAAGACCAGATCCCTGATCAGGCAGAGGTTTCCAGTTGAGCCTCGTCCCACAAAAGTTCAAGTATGTCAACCTCTTCCTCAGAGGTTGAAATTATTGGACCAAGTGTGGCTATCCCACCAATTCTTAAAGCCATTCCCCTGTCGGCTATCACAGGGGCTGAGTTCGCAGAGGTTTCCGAGTAATGCCCCACCATCTGCTCAGGCCGACGTTGAGTTTGATGATGACGATGGTGCCGAGAGTGATGTCGATACCTTTGAGGCGGACGAGATTGAGAGTACAGTCAGTGAGGTCGACCTTCTTTGCTTCAGATACTTATACTCCATAATCCCCTCCATACAACTCAGGAGACCTCTAAGGGAAGAGACGGCTTATGACGGCCGGGATGGTGAGATCTGCCTATACGAGCAGATGTTCAAGTTGGGCTTTCGTCTTCCCATCCATCCCATCATCAGGTATATATTGGCCTATATCAACTTGGCCCCTTCCAAGTTGTCACCCAATGCTTGGAGGGTGATAATTGGTTCCATTGTCTTATAGAGGGTTGTTCATCACTCAGACCTTCCTGTCCAAGTCTTTACAGGATGCTATGTCCCCTCATCTGCTAGAAATCATCCAAGCTATTATCATTTTATAGCTCGAAAGCCAGAAAAGAAGATGCTTCAGATAGACCAAACCTCAAACCATAACTGGAAGCCACGCTATTTCTTTGCCTCAGGGCCATGGGAATTTGGCCCATGTGCCCCCTCTTCCTCATTAGAGCCGAGGATGCCTATAAGATGGGGAAAAGTTACAATGGCTGCTAAGGCCTACCCTGGTCTAAGCCAGCAAAATCTTCAGAAGGTCAAAGACCTTCAGGATCAGGGGGCGCATGGTCTGCTCATAAGATTTGAACACCTGATGACCCCCTATTACCTCTCTGAGACTGGTCTAGGGGGAAGTCCAATGGCCGAGCTTGGTAAGTGATTTTTATTCCAAGTTATACCTCTGAATTGATATATATATGATTTTCTAACTCAGACCTTTCTACTTTGTAGTGCGCCCAAAAGGAATTTCAGACGAGCTGTGGGAGATGGCCGTTCCAAGTCTTACAAGGCTCATCAAGAAGACAGGTATGAGTGCTCCTCCTTCCCCTCCATCTACATCGAGGGCTGAGGACACAAAAAAGAGGAAGGTTGCTGCCCCTGCCCCTGAGGATTAGAGGCAGAAGAAGAAAGGTGGGGATCGATCCATCCCCATTTCCTCTGAAGATGCCTTGATTGCTCGTCTGGAGAAATTAAAGATCGGTGATAGTGTCATTGGTTAGAGTCTGAAGGCCTTAGATGCTATCGGCGGTGTCATGACCGAGTCTGATAAGCGCTTCTGCCGGTCCATGGATAAGACTCTGCTTGCAGAGTTCTCTCTTCACCGCTCCATCTAAGTAAGACCTTTAAGTTTTTGCTTATGAGTTTTTACAAGTGTAAGATCGGTATTTGAACTACATCAGACCCTAGACTGACTTCTTTGCTTATGTTCTGCAGGGTCTTATCACAATGTACCACTACGTTAATTGGACCTTAGGGAAACTCCCTCTGATAGAGAAGGGCCAAGAGGCTGAGAAGACTGAGGCCACTTTAAATGCTGAAGTGGAGAAACTGAAGGCTTATCTGAAGAAGGCCGAGGCAAGTGTTAAGGGGATGAAAAAGGACATGGACAAGCAGAAGAAAGATCATGAAACTGCGCTCAGGTTGACTCCCTTCAGCACAAGGTCGATGTTGCGGTCAAGGCAGCCTTGGAAGATGCCTCCGAGAAGATCTTTGAGGAGTACAAGGTCTCTAACGAGTTTGTCAACTTCAGCTTCGAGTATCTGGAGAGGGGCTTCAAGGTAACTAGCAGATGGGCTTCCATGAAAGAGAAGGAATCATGGAGTCTTGCAGCTACTGACTTCATCAGCCTGGGTTATACAGACCCCAAGTTTGCTCAGGCCCTACAGGAGGTTGAAGAGGAGGGATGTGCTTCCCACACCGAGACTGCCCCACAAGGAGACACCATCACTGAAGATGTCGGTGCTTAAGATGAAGGGGTCGAAGTAGCCACCTCCAGCCAGGGATATGAAGGCGTGACGACCAACCCTAAAGCTTTGAACACTTAGATTTTGTGAAGAAATTTTTTGTAATCCCTGATTTGTTGTAACCTCTGATGAACTTAGTCACTTTATATCTTTGCATTTTATAATTGGATGATAGACTCTGAGGAGGGTTTTTATTTCTTCATTTGTTGATTTGTTTGTTGAATGCTTTTCTTTGCCATGCGATGTGTTCAGCTCTGAAGTCTTGGTGAAATGATGTCTATTTAAACTTAATGAATGGTCTTACCTCAGACCTTGTTACCACATTATGATGTTATAAGGTCTGAAGTCATAAACTAAGCCGTTACACCCATAAATAATTTCACCAAATTAATGATGTTAAGGGTCTGAGGTCCTCCAAGTATGATGTCTTACCTCAGACCTTGTCACCACATTATGATGTTATAAGGTCTGAGGTCATCAACTAAGACGTTACCCTCATGAATAATTTCACCAAATTAATGATGTTAAGGGTCTGAGGTCATCCAAGTATGATGTCTTACCTCAGACCTTGTCACCACATTATGATGTTATAAGGTCTGAGGTCATCAACTAAGACGTTACACTCGTAAATAATTTCACAAAATTAATGATGTTAAGGGTCTGAGGTCCTCCAAGTATGATGTCTTACCTCAGACCTTATCACCATATTATGATGTTATAAGGTCTGAGATCATCAACTAAGACGTTACCCTCACGAATAATTTCACCAAATTAATGATGTTAAGGGTCTGAGGTCATCCAAGTATGATGTCTTACCTTAGACCTTGTTACCACATTATGATGTTATAAGGTCTGAGGTCATCAACTAAGACGTTACACTCGTAAATAATTTCACCCAATTAATGATTTTAAGGGTCTGAGGTCCTCCAAGTATGATGTCTTACCTCAGACCTTGTCACCACATTATGTTGTTATAAGGTCTGAGGTCATCAATTAAGACGTTACCCTCATGAATAATTTCACCAAATTAATGATGTTAAGGGTCTGAGGTCATCCAAGTATGATGTCTTACCTTAGACCTTGTCACCACATTATGATGTTATAAGGTCTGAGGTCATCAACTAAGGCGTTACCCTCATAAATAATTTTACCAAATTAATGATGTTAAGGGTTTGAGGTCATCCAAGTATGATGTCTTATCTCAGACCTTGTCACCAGATTATGATGTTATAAGGTCTGAGGTCACCACTAAGATGTTGTCCTCATACATTCTACCATTTAGAGCACAATGAAGCAAGAGTTGGCATGGAAACTGATCTCTCATTAATAATCTCTTCATAAGATGATACATTTACATAAACTTCTTGCAACATCATATGTAATACTTCTTCAGATGATCAGCATTCTAGGGTTTGGCAAAAGGTTCCCCTTATAGGTTTTCTAGCCTGTAGGTCCCGGGCACAACCTCTCCGATTACTTTGTAGGGATCGTGCCAGTTTGGGTGGAGTTTGTTTATGTTCTGTAACATCTTATTCAGTACTAAGTCTCCCACAGTAATGGGTCTTGATTTCACCCTCTGATTGTAGAATTTTGCTGCTCTCTGTTGGTAAGCTGCTTGTCTGATTTCTGCGTCTTCCCTTCTCTCTTCAATCAGATCTAGATCTAGTCTTCTCTCTTCCCCATTTTTATCAGGGTCATAGGTCTGAACCCTATGGGTAGGGAGTCCCACTTCTATTGGTATGACGGCCTCTGAGCCATGTGCTAGCATGAACAGGGTTTCTCCTATCGGTGTTCTTGCCGTTGTCATGCAGGCCCACAATACAACATAAACCTCTTCAGTCCATCTCCCCTTAGCTTCTTCTAACCTCTTCTTGATTCTGTCGAGGATTGTTCTATTTGTGACTTCGGTCTGACCGTTTGCCTGAGGTCGGCCAGGAGAAGAGAAAAACTGCTTTATCCCAACTCTTTCGCAATACTTCTCTAAAGAGGAGTTCTTGAAATGGGTTCCATTGTCTGAGATGAGAGTGTTTGGGAGGCCATGTCTTCATATTATGTTCCTCCAAATAAATTGGAAGGTCTTCTGTTCTGTAATCGTTATCATCGGCTCTGCCTCCACCCACTTTGAGAAGTAATCAATGGCAACTATTAAAAATCGGTAATTATTAGCAGCTCTTGGCAGTGGTCCTCCTAGGTCAATTCCCCACACTACAAATGGCCAAGGGGAAGTGATTGATGTCATAGGTTGATGAGGTTGATGAGGAATAGTGGAGAATCTCTGACATTTATCGCACCTATTCACGTAAGCTGCAACATCTTTGGCCAAGGTTGGCCACCAGCACCCCTGTATAATAATTCTCTTGACCAGGGGTCTTCCTCCTATGTGACTGGAGCAAGAACCCTCATGAACTTCTTGTAAGACACGGGGAACTTCGGTGGGATGAACACATCTGAGGAGAGGCAAAATAAAACCCTTCTTATATAGGACGTCTCCTAATATGGAGAATTTGGCAGCCCTGTATCTTAATTTCCTCCTCTCTAGCTTGAATTCCGGTAGCTCTCCCTCTTTGATATATCTGACGAGGGGGTCCATCCACGAGTCTCCTAGGTTCAAATTGAGACAAGGGTTGCTGACCTCTTCTTCCTCAATGGTCGCCTTTGGTAAGACCTCGATCGGAACTATCCTTCTGATGTCTGTCTTCGTTGCTGAAGCCAACCTTACCAATGCATCTGCATAGCTGTTGTTTTGCCGAGGTACTCTCTTCAGTTTTGTCTCTTCAAAATATTCTAACATCATTCTCACCCTCTTCAGATACTTAGCCATCCTTTCATCTTTGGCCTCATAGACCCCCAATACTTGATTGACAATTAACCTTGAGTCGCTATGAAGTAGGAGCCGTCTTACTCCCAAAGTCTGCGCCAATGAGAGACCTCCTATCATGGCCTCATATTCCGACTCGTTGTTAGATGCCTTGAAGTTAAACCTAAAAGCGTATTCAATGTTGGTACCATCTGGAGCTGAAAGTATTAGCCCTGCACCGCTTCCACTGTCACAGGAAGAACCGTCAACGAAGAGATTCCAGATGTCTACATCCAATGAGAAGGCCCCTTCCAACATGATTCCTTTCTTGAAGAGGTACCAATCCTCCTCGTTCTTCGCTATTCTGCTCCTGATCTTCTTGGATACAACCTCTTCCAGGTCCCGAAAGACGTTTGGTGCAACCTCTTCCGGTTCTTGGAAGACATTGTTGTTTGGCCCTTCAGCATCCTCGAGGTCATTCTCTACCTCGGCCTCTTCCCATGTGAACTCAACAACAAAGTCTGCGAAGGCCTGCCCTTTAATGGCTACCCTAGGCTGATAAGTAAGGTCCACTACACCAAATCTGCCGAATTGTCAAGGTCATTGACCTTGACAAATCCAACTTGTCAAGGTCAATGACCGTGACATTTCGAGGCGAGATAATTTTTTTTGTCACGGTCGTGTCACGGTCATTGACCTTGACACAAAACTCACATTTTGTGTCACGGTCGTGTCGCGGTCAATGACCGTGACACGTTTTTTCACGATTTATAACCGTGACTAAGCCGTGACCCTTTTTAAAAAAATTGTCACGGTCAATGACCGTGACAATTCTGGGAAGAATTTAAAAAAAATCTGCTGGGCAGTATGGCCACTGCCACTGCCCAGCAGTATATTTGTACCTGTTATAGCAACGTTGTACCTGTTCCAAACATCATATATCCAAACAAACTAAATATTATGCAAATATATATTCAAAATAGAAACTATTTAAGAAGAAACAACATCACCATCAATTATCTCAAATCTACAAACTATTTGCATGGAAAAGAGATTTTGTACCGCGACGCTCGGGGACACCTCCTTATCCTTCCCTTCTCGTCCGAATAGCCACATAAGTATAGAGCATATGTGGCCTACCCTTAGGGCCACTCCCTGTCCCCTGAATTGAAATAAAGTAAAATTAGTATCCGCCCCTCAAATATAGATAAATATAAATCGTAATTGAAATCGAAATCGAAATTGACATATAAATATAAATACATTACCTGTAGTGTCACTCAAACAGCTAACTTGAGCTCATATGGCACCTCCTTCCAACTAATGTACCCCGAGAAATCGTGTCAAATATAATTCTCTTCATATCTAAATACTAAGAAATACCATAATCCTATGGAGTTATGCGTTGCAAATTCCTTCCAACCGTTGTGTAGCCAAAAATCAGCAGTTGAAGTTGTCAATTCCACCTTTCAATGGTCTCCCATGTTTTGCTAGAAGTTCCAAGTGGTGGGGTATGGAAAGTGGAATTGACAACTTCAACTGGTGATGTTTGGCTACATAACTGTGGGGAGGAATTTGCAGAGCATCGCTCCATAGGATTATGGCATTTCTTAGTGTTCGGATAGACGAAGAGATTCAGTTTCCTCTCCACAAATAGGACACCCCAAATAACTATGTACTAATCACCTATTAAAGGTAAGAAGCGTATATTCATGGATCAGTATAAACAAAACTTAGATGTAGTTGGAATATTTATGTATTAATCTCCTCTCCACACACGCACACTACACAAGAGTGAAAATGATAAAGTGCAGATCAATTAAAAGAATTAAAAATGGATGTTTCGGTACAAAGTGAAATATTTATTACAAATTGAAAAATTATTTCAAATTCGGGTTATCATAAAAAATGGATTGATATTCGGTAGGAGCAGCCAAGTCATCCACACTACTATTTAGATGCCTTGGCGCGTGTTGGACAATTGACCACAGCTCGTTGTTGATATACTCCGAGTAAAACACTTGCTTAACCTTTTGAAATGCACAAACAAATGGCTCATCGCTCACGTGGTCGTTGCTCTTCAACTTGGACAAGTCAACCATGATCAAATTGGTGACAGGATCAACTTTACAAGCATTTTTATCCTCAACTCTTACCCATTCACAGTAAAATACAACCTCTTTGAAGCTTATATAATCCAATTCAAATATATTTTGGATTACACCATAGTAAGTCATTTCAGCTTCAACGAGGTTTTTATCTTTTGCGCTCGCTCGAAAGAAAGTAAGAGCCTTGTATGAAATTCCCGAGTTCTGTACATTTGTACTTTCCTCGTACACTTTAGCGCCGAAAAACAATCGATACTTTTTGCACTCTTGTGCCACGAACAAGGGTCCAGTGGCTAGACGAGCAAGCCTTGATGTCGCATCACCCATCTTTAGGAGCTGAGAATATAGATAAATTAATTATATTAGTGGTAAAATTTGAGTGTAATGTAACGTTATATAATGACTGTTTTCATTATAATTACCTCTTGTGTCAACCATAGCCTAAATTCGCTGTCTGATTGTACCATTGTTTTTCGTCTTTTATTGTTCTCACAGGCTTCATATTTACTGCATATTACAAAATTAATCATGTATAAAATAATCTAAAATAATGTTAAACATTATAATATTCGAAACTTACTTTTTCCATTCTTCGACATCTTCATGTGTGACAAATAGATAACGAGCTACTTGTTCATGTTGCAAACTCGTTAATTTCACTCGTTTTCCCATCACATTACCACCATCATCGAGGAATTCATCAGTGTCATCAACGCTGGTAGAGTCAGGCATGTATTCCCGAGTATATATTGATGACTCCACGGTGATGTATTCCTCTGCAATTGATCCTGCAACATATCGCGTATTCTTGACGTAATCTTTAAAAACTTTCATCATTCTTTCAAACGGATACATCCACCGATATCTAACTGGACCACAAAGAAGTGCCTCGTCGCATAGGTGTACCAACAAGTGAACACTTATGTCAAAGAATGCTGGGGGAAAGTACTTCTCCAATACACAAATCGCTTCGTTCACAGCCAATTTTGCGGCCACTATGTGTTCTCGATTCACTACCTTCTCACACAAGAGGGAGAAGGTAATACTAATTTGCATAATAGCCCTACGCAAATCCTTGTGCTTGGAGAAACAATGCTTAAACAATAGAGGAACCAATTGCATGATCACATGCCAATCGTGGGACTTACACTTATGTAAATCATGAGTAGCATAATTCACAATCCTTTGCAAGTTGGACGAAAAAGTAGATGGGCCCTTCAAATTATATATTGTGTCTAGAAGCACCTTCCTTTCCCCACTCGTCAAAGTAAACGCACCAGGGGGAATTATTGTCCTTCCCCTACTATCTTCTTTCAACCATAGTTGTGGCTTAAGTTTTAACGTTTTAAGGTCTTTTCGTGCATTTCCTCCATCCTTCGAATGACTCCCCCCAAGGCAAGTACCCAAAATATGTTCAACGAAGTTCTTCTCTGCATGTATCACATCTAATACATGGCGCACCGAGTTTTTCTTTTAATAAGGCAAGTCAAATAAAATTGACCTCCGAGACCATGCCTTTCTTATCTCAGTTTCATTCCCAGTTGGGATCTTCTTATGCTTAACATTCTTAAATTTGGGATTCTTACCTGGCATATTTGGGCCACATTCAGAAGATTTACTTTCAATTTCTGAACCCGAAAGTTGTCTCGGCGGTAGCCTATGTTCAACTCCGCCCAATAAAAAATTGGAACCTTTCTCAAATCTAAAACTATGAGCTGGGGGTAAAAACCTCCTGTGGCAATGGTATATATTTTTTAAGCTAGAGGATAGACGAAGAGATTCAATCTCCTCTCCACAAATAGGACACCCCAAATAACCATATACTACACATCCGGATAATGTCCCATAAGCTGGAAAATCATGAATTGCCCACATCAACATAGCTTTCAACGTAAACTCTTCTTTTCTAAAAGAGTCAAATGATTCACACCCTCTTCCCACAACTCATTTAATTCTTCTACCAAAGGAGCCAGGTAGATATCAATGTCATCACTTGGTGCCTTTGGCCCAGGGATCAATAAAGCCATCATCGAAAATTCAGGTCTCATACACTGTGAAGGAGGGAGGTTGAGTGGGGCTAGGATCACTGGCCATACACTCTGATTGGTGCTTAGATTTCGAAATGGATTGAAACCATCTGTTGATATAGCCAAACGAATGTTGCGTTATTCTCGAGCAAAATCGGGATACTCAAAATTCATCCTCCACCAGGCAGTAGAATCAATAGGATGACGCATGATATTACCCCCTACTTCTGCCCTAGCATGCCAAGTCACTGCCTCTGCAATCCATGGTACTGTGAAAAATCGCTTTAATCTAAGCCCAACGGGAAAATATTTCAATACTTTTTGAGGCACTTTTGAGCTTGTGCCTTCCTTACTAGTAGATTGGACATATCTAGGTTCATCGCATACCGGACAACGATAGAGATTTTCGTACTCCTTTCGGTATAGTATGCAGTCATACACACAAGCATGAATCGATTTATACTTCATTCCCAAACCTTTCAAACTGTTCTTCATAACAGGATAACTATTTGGAAGTGTATTCACCTTGGGTAATAAGCCCTTCACCCATTTCAGAATTCCCGTCACGCTATTGCCAGACAAACCGTACTGCGTCTTCAAACTGTGCAAACCAACCATGGCATGTAAAGTTGTTTGATCTTTCTCACATCCAGAGTATAACGGTTGGGTCGCCTTAAATTTTAAACTTTGGTAATCATCGTCAAGTTTTATCGTGTTATCTTCACGAGCACTTGAATCTTCTACATCATCAGTAACCTCATTCTCCTCAGCTTCATAAACTCCGTACGCATCATCAACTAAATCCTCTAACATATTATGATCTACGTCGTCCCCTTCTACATCTATTCTACTTGTTGAAGGTTGTTGTGAAGGTTGGTCGGGGACAAAAGGAACTTTCAATCCACCGTGAAAACTCCAAAATCGATAACTATCTTGCATACCCGATCTTAACAAATGTAGTTCAACTGTTTTCCACTCAAACACCTTACCATTCTTACACCTAGCACACGGACACGGAAACTCTTCATCATTACGACATCTCTTTGCATATTTCACAAATTCGTTAGCACCTCTGCGAAACACATCCCCCATTCTATTAGTCTCACCCATCCACTCTTTGTATTTCGGATATCCCATCACAACTACCACAACTAAACAACTATTAAAGGTAAACAAAACTTAGATTTATAGTATGTTTTATTTAATTATCCCATCATTTAATTATTCTATTAAAGGGTAAGTGGTCCTATCCCATTCAAGACTACATTTTTCTGTAATATACTTAACAGCTCATGCACATTGTTACGATTTGAAAAAAATTAGACAACGTATCCCCTTAGTTCTCCAAGTACACGACGTAGATTGGCAAGTGTGAGTGTTATTTCAATTGGTCAATTGAAGTAACAGTCACACTTGTCAATCTAGTATGTACCCAGAGAACATTAAGATACGACTGCAGAACTTCCTCCAAAAGTAACAACTTTAAGCCAATAAGAATATTATATAGAAATTATACAGTCTCAAACTGTCCAAACGGGACAATTCAAGAGATCTCATTATAAGGGTAATGACTCTCGAACGGGTCTAAGGGATATTGAATGCGTACGCATAAGAACTAGAAGGCTAGTATCTACGCGCACTATATTTAATTTCAAGTATGTTTCATATAATGGGTTAATTCAAATACAAAAATAAATTCATGGGTTAATTCAAATACAAAAATAAATTCATGGGTTAATTCAAATACAAAAATACAAATTCATGGGTTAATTCAAATATACACACACACACACCCACCCACCCACCCACCTCCCTCCACACCCCCATTCACCACATACACACACACCCCCACCTCCTTCCACACCCCCCACTCACCACATACACACACACCACACACACACACACAATAACCCCCCACCCACCACACACACACACACACACACACACACACACACAGTAGTGACTGTCTATTTAAAATAATCTCAATGTTAATTTCATGTATTGAATTTCTACTATTGTTTTGTGCTTTTTATAAATCATATTCAATGTTAGATATGTGTTTTGTTAAGATATCTAAGCTGTTCTATAGAATTATTTTTTGTATCTTGAAGTTTAAGTTCTAAAATAATCAACCTAAAGTTGTGGTTCATAAAGTATTATCACAAATATAAACTAAGAGTGATAAAATAACTTTGAGGCATATAAATTAATTGTGACAAAGTAAGATTATGCACCAGAACCTAAAATTTAAAAAAGGTATTCTTATTTAAACCCCACTTTTCTTTCTATAACTCCTATTTTATTAAACTTTAAATATAATTAAAGGTGTATAGAAAGAAAAGTTAAATAGGAATAAAAACAATATTTTTAAAATATGAAGGGCTCACCAATTTGATCAAATTTTTCAACAACATAGACTAAATGATCTTTATTATAAGACAATTACTACAAATTTATGCACATCGCCCGAATTCAAAAAGTAATTTAATGACTAAAGTAATACTTTTTTTAACTTTAGTTATTCACCACAAATCTTAAAAAATATTTTATTTTTCATGCTTTTAGCAACTTCGGATGCCATTTTAACCCTTATTGTAGTTTTTTAGTTTTCATGCTTTTATTTGATGGATATAAAGTCATGTGATTATTTCACCATATAAAGTCAACAAAAAACGCCATATATGGTTTTTTTCTCCATTAGTATAAGTATATAGCGATTATTTCACACTTAAATCACATATTAAGCCGGCCTTCATTTTTTTATGAAATTTGTAGAAAATTACTTATTTATTTTGAATGAAAATAAATTGTTATCCAATATTTTTGGATATTATTTACATTTACATTTTTGGATATTATTTACATATACATTTTTGGATATTATTTTTGAAAATTTATAGAAAATTACTTATTTATTTACATTTTTAACCCCTACCCCCACCCTGCCCCACCCCCTACCCCCCACCCTGCCCCCACCCTACCCCCACTCCCTACCCCCACCTTGCCCCCACCCTACCCCACCCCCTACCCCCACCCTGCCCCACCCCCACACACGCACACACACACGCACATATATACACACATACACACATATATATACATACAAACATATATATAAATGGAAGAGAGAGAGAGAGAGAGAGAGAGAGAGAGAATTAAACCTGAAAGTAGAGAGAGAGAGAGAAAGAGAGAGAGAGAGAGGGAGGGAACGGCAGGAGGGAAAAAAGAAGGGGGAAAGGGTTTTTGCTGCAAACATTGTCACGGTCGTGTCAAGGTCATTGACCGTGATAATTATTTAAAGAATTGTCACGGTCATTGACCGTGACAAGTCTGTGACAAGTAAATTTGTCACGGCCTTGTCACGGTCATTGACTGTGAAAATTCTTTGTCACGGTCGTGTCAAGGTCAATGACCGTGACATAAAATGCGTGTTTTTTGTCATGGTCAATGACCTTGACAAGGGTGACCGGCTGAAAGGTGACAATTTGACCATTTTGGTGTAGTGGTCATACTCTCCCAACTCAATGGCCCATGTCATCAATCTTCCAGACTTCTCAGGTTTATGGAGGACCTGTCTTAGTGGGGAATCGGTGAGGACGACCATGGAATGGGCTTGGAAGTAGGGCTTCATTTTCCTTGAAGCATGTATCAAAGCGTAGACTAGCTTTTCCATACGAGGATAATTTTGCTCAGACCCTTGAAGGGCTTTATTGTTGAAATACACAGGCCTTTGGACTCCAACGTCTTCCCGTACTATGGCTGCATTTATAGCCGATTAAGAGACTACTAGATAAACATACAATTTCTCTCCTACTATGGGCCGAGATAATAGCAAGGGAGCCCTAGGTAAGACTTGAGTTGGTTAAAAGCCTCTTCGCACTCTTCGTCCCACTGGAAGGACTTTCTAAGCACCTTAAAGAATGGAAGACACTTGTCCGTTGCTATGGAAACAAACCTGTTGAGTGCGGACACTCTCCCCGTGAGCCTTTGGACGTCCTTGATACTCCTTGGCGTCTTCATATGAAGCAAAGCCTTTATTTTCTCAGGGTTTGCTTCTATTCCTCTTTGATTGACGATGAACCCAAGGAACTTCCCAGCTCTTACCTCGAAGACACACTTCGTTGGGTTGAGTTTCATTCTGTATAGGTCCATGGTATCGAAAGTCTTTTCCAGGTCCTCCACGTGAGTGCAGGCCTTTAAGCTCTTCGTCAACATGTCGTCTACATACACCTCCATAGTCTTGCCTATCTGGTCTTCGAACATCTTATTTACAAGACGTTGATATGTTGCTCCTGCATTTTTCAAACCGAAGGGCATTACTTTGTAGCAATATGTCCCTTTGTCGCTGATGAAGGCTGTCTTCTCTGATCCTTCTGTATCCATGAAGATCTGATTATAGCCTGAATATGTGTCCATGAAGCTCATGAGCTCATGCCCTGCAGTAGAATCTACCATCTGATCTATCCGAGGTAAGGGATAGCTTTCTTTTGGGCAAGACTTGTTTAGGTCAGTAAAATCAACGCATATTCTCCATTTTCCATTGGTCTTGGGCACAATGACTGCATTCGATAGCCACTCTGGATATATGATTTCTCTGATAAATTCAGCCTCTTCCAATTTTTTAACATCTTCCCGGATGACGTTGTACTTCTCCCTGGAGTAAACTCTTCGCCTTTGTTTGATAGGTCTTTCGTCTTTAGTCACGTTGTGCTTGTGACACATAACCTCAGGGTCGATGCCGAGCATGTCCGCGTGTCTCCAAGCGAAGACACTCTGCCTCTTCCTTAGGAATTTTATCAGCTATTCCTTGACTTTCGCTTTTAAGGCTTTGCCGATCTGGACGGTTTTTTCTGGCTCGTCCTCATTAAGGACGATGGATTCTACCTCTTTCGCGGCCTCTCCCTTCTTTAACTTTATTTCATCTCTTGGGTTAAGTGTATCAAGTTATAAGTGGTAGTTGCCCTCTTGTGGGCCTCTCTCTCTTCGGCCGAGTTGAAGTAGCATTCCCGTGCTATGGTCTGGTCACCTTGCACTTCCCCTACCCCATAGGGGGTCGGAAATTTTAGCATCTGGTGAACTGTCGATGGCATGGCCTCAAACTCCTTAAGGGCTACTCTTTCCTATGATGAGGTTATAGGCCGAGAAGACATTTTTGTCCATAATAAAAAAACTGATCTTTCGGGTTAACCTCTTAGGCCACTCATCACCCATCCGTACCTCCATCTCATACATGCCCAATGGGTGGACCTTTTTGTCGCTAAATCCCATTAAAGGATGGTGATAGGGCACCAGCCTAGCTCTGCTAAGACCTAGGCTCTTGAAGCAGGGCCAAAACATCACGTCTGCTGAACTCCCCCCATCCACGAGGATCCTCTGCACCTCGCATCCATGCACTCTTGTTGCTATTACCAAAGGGTCATCGTGAGGGGCTAAGATACCTTTGAAGTCGAGTCGGGAGAACCCAATAATAAGGGTGTCCATGTCCACCTTCTTTCTCTTCTGCGCTTCATCGAAAGATGTTAGATTTACAACTTCAATCTTGGCCACTGACTTGGCCTCTACCACATGAGCTTTTCTATCCGCCACTTCAGAGCCAACCTCCGCAAGTCCTCCAGATATGGTGTCAACACCAAAATAGATCATGTCAACCCTCTTCACCGGGATGTTATCATCTTTTGGCGAAAGGTCCGGATCGTCTTCATCATCACCTTCTGAATCATTATCTCTACTGAATGCAGCATCGTCAGGGAATCTGTCATTTCTCCTCTTTTTAGGGTCATCTCTTCCACCTTTAGGAGCCTTGCCATCAACATACTTCCTCAACTTTCCAGATTTTAACATCTTTTCAATCTCATCCTTCAACATGAAGCACCTGTCCGTAACATGGCCATGGTCTTGGTGGAACTCGCACCACAGGTTCTTGTTCCTCTTATGCGGAGGGACCTTCAGTTTCTCTGGCCATCTTAGAGACCTATCATTCTTGATCTCGTTGAGGATATGTTCACAGCTCACAGTTAGAGGAGTATAGTGAGCGAACTTGTCATCGGCTGACTTCTTCTTTCAATCTTTCTTTCTTTGGGACTTCCCGCTACTACCGTGGTTCTCATCCTCATACTTGGAAGACATTGCCTCTTTTGCATTCATAACTTTTCTCGCAGTTGACAATAGCTCTGCCATAGACTTGGGAGGGTCTTCTGCGAGTTTTCACAACATCTTCCCTTTCTGAAGACCTCCTATGAGGGCGGTCATGGCTATATTCTCTTCGTAATATTCAACCTCAAGATTTTCTTTGTTGAACCTAACGATGTAGTCTCTTAGGCTCTCGTCTTTGCCTTTCTTGACATACAACATGTGAGTGGTCTTCTTTTGAGGTCTTACCCCAAAACAGAAGTTGTGAATGAATCGTTTAGCTAAGCCCTTGAAGTTCTTAATTGAATTCTTCAAAAGAGAAGTAAACTAACTGTGCGCTGCTCCTGTCAAAGTCCCGGAGAAGGCACGACACTTCATCTCATCAGGTATTGAGTAGATATCTGCCACTGAATGATATATCTCAATGTGATGTACAGGGTTGGTTCTGCCGTCATACTTGGGAGACACCGCGAGTGGTTTGAACTTAGCAGGGGTTGGAAAGCTCACTATCCTGGCCACAAAGGGGGAGCCTTCCGAGAAACCTCTTTGCAATGGGTCTCGGCTTTTAATGAGATCTCCTATCTTTTCCTCAAGACGTTGAATAGATTCATTACAGGGTCTCCCACCATTGGCCTGGCCGAGGTTGTCCCCAGCCACCTCTAAGGGGTGGACTGAGGGTTCCCCAGTCGCAGCACAACATCGGCTGTTGACCTCTTCCTGCATGAGGTCGACCTTGGTGAGGCCGACGTTGTCCGTCTCCTATTTACGAGCCGGCTGCAGTCCTCGATCTTGATAACCTCTGTCTTAGGTCATTTACTGGGCCTAACCTTTCAAAGGCTGACCCTCTGCTCAGTCGACCAAAGGCGGATCCTCGTTGTTGGGCTTCTCCATCTCTTCTGCCCCCACAACCTTGGCTTCTTTGGATAGGGCGAACTGTATTGTTCGAAATCTTATACGGCTCCCAATAATCTTTCGAAACATCTTCCGCCTCTAGATCATCATACTTGTTCTCAGGACAAGGGTTTCCTTGCCTCCCCAGGCACAAGCGCCTGGGGTCAGCAACGTCCCTCCTCCGCTGGGGTGTAGGTTGGTCTTTCCGCGGTGCCTAGGGTGGTCCCCTGGCGTCTGGTTGAGGATGAACAGCCGACGGAGTGATCATTTCCGGTGAGACTCCAGGTGGCCTCATCATATTTTGGCTGAGCTATGCGAATTGCTCCTGCATAGCATGTTGCATTGCAGCCAAAGACCTCAAGGCTGCGGCTACCTCCGCCATTTCGGACTGAGACGGTGCCTAGCTGGAACTAGGTCCTCCCGCACCAGGCGGCGGAAGAGGCGGTGGTAATTCTGGTGCCATACGTTAACACTAAAGAGTTTGAGTAGCATATGATCTTAATACCTTAAAGGACCTCTTTCAATGCTGAAGCTGCTCCATGCAAGGGGTGGTGCCTGTTTCACCACTAGAGCCTTCGGTGAGGTTAAGCTGAAGAAGGGGAAGAGACAGCTTCTCGTTTCCCACAGACGAAGCCAAAATGTTGATGCTGGAAACAGCACCACCCTACAAGGTGTTTGTGAGATCAATTCAATGTTAACAATGGCTGTATAAGGGTTTTTTCACACAGCAGAAGGAGGTGAGGATAAGAGGATTCACACCAGAATATAAGTGGTTCAGCCAATCAGGCCTACGTCCACTGTGCAAGTGTATGATATGTATCACTGTGTGAGGGCTCTAATGGCCATGGATGCAATCTCTCAATCTTTATCTATCTACTGTGTATTTGAACAGAGTTTCAGCTAGGGTTGTTAATTTCGGGGCCCCCTTTGAGGAGGAGAAGACAAGTATATATAGTAGCTGGGGGGTGTAATGTACCCCCATGCATGCAATGAGCATGTGTGTGTTGATCTAGCCAATATGATGAAGACAGCTGTCCTTGTCACATATAGAGAATGATGATGAAATATTCCCCCCACGTGAGAAGAATGATTTGTTATAACTTATTTGTGTACACGTGTCCTTATCCAAACAAATGTGCATGAGAGCTCGGCCTTCTGTACCTGGTCCCAACCTCGGCCTGAAAGAGTACGAGGTTGGTAAACTTTAGCTGTTATCCGAGCCGAGGTTAGTAATGATGATCTCGGCCTAAACAGAGCCGAGGTTAGGTAAGCACTATCACAAGGTCGGCCTGGGCCGTGGTTAAACTGGTACAGGTCAGGGACGTCGGCTGATTCCTTATCGAAGCTGGATTTTGACGGCAGCATAACTGTAACCTCAGCCTACTCCCAGCCGAGCTTTTCATCCCCTGGTCGTCCTGATGAATGACTTCCAAATGATCATGAAGGCCTTTCCTGTGACGAGGTTGGTAGTAACGTCGGCCATGACCGACCTTGCTTGGGACGAGGCCGCTGGTCGTTGATCTAAGGCCCTTACAATCGTCGGCCATGCCCATAGCCGAGGTTTATGCCTCTGAGCCGAGGTTGTACAATTGGGGCATATCAAGTCGCTAAGGTTATATGTTAACTACTGAGAGTTAAGTAAGATCACGATATGAAATAAATATCCATTGCCTCGAATCGATGACCTATTTGACCACTTGAGGGGAGCTTCCTATTTCTCGAAGATAAAGTTGAGGTTGGGGTACCATCAGTTACGTATTAGGGAGCAGGATGTCCCTAAGACTGCTTTTCTGACGAGGTATGGATCTTATGAGTTCAGGGTTATGCCATTTGATCTAACCAATGCACCGGACGTTTTCATGAACTTCATAAACAGGGTGTTCATAGAGTTCTTAAATCAATTTATCAATGTCTTCATTGATGACATTGTGATTTATTCTCGGACTGAGGATGAGCACGTCAAGCATGCGAGGATGGTTTTGCAGACACTATGTGAGCATAAGTTGTATGCGAAATATGAGAAGTGTGGGTTCTGGCTAAGAAAGGTTCAATTCTTGAGGAACATCATTTATGCGGAAGGGATATCGGTAGATCTCGGGAAGGTGTCAGCTGTAAGGGAGCCACGATGCCGACTGAGATACATAGTTTCTTAGGACTGGAAGGATACAACAAACGGTTTATTCAGGGATTCTCAAAGATAATGGGTCATTTGACAAACTTGACTCGCAAGGGGGTGCCATTTATATAGGATGATGAATGCTAGTTGGATTTTGACGAGCTGAAGGACTAGATGACTTCCGCACCAGTTCTAGCACTACTCAGGCCGGGGGTAGAATACCTGATTTACACTGATGCGTCCTTACTAGGACTTGGGGGTGTGCTTCAGTAGTAGGATAAGGCGATTGCTTATGCTTCACGTAATCTTAAATCTCAAAAGAGGAGTTACCCCACTCACGACTTGGAGTTAGCGGCAGCCGTATTTGCATTACGGATATGGAGACATTATCTCTTGGGGGAGAGATTTCGTCGGTTCACAGATCACAAGTCACTGCAGTATCTGTTCACGCAGCGGGACTTGAATATGCGTCAGCAGAGGTGGCTTGAATTTATGAAGGATTATCAGTTCTACATCCATTACCACCCAGGGAAGGCTAACGTGGTAGCAGACGCGTTGAGCTGTAGGCTAGCAGGTGAGGTGGTCGAGGTGTGGAAGGCAAAATGGATAGAACTCGGATATCAGGATGCAGTTGCATGCTCATTCTTATCAGTGATGACGGTTACACCCGAGATAGTTACCAGGGTGATACAGGCTTAGGCAGCGGATTCCTTCTGTCAGGATCGAATTATTCATCTTCTGGTCGAGGGAGCAGAGTCCTTCTCCGTGAGCTCAGATGGGGGTTTACGCTTTAATGGCAGACTAGTAGTTCTATAGGGGGAGGATTTACGACATGCAATGATGGCAGAGTCGCACGGTTCATAGTTTGTGGTATATCCTGAAGGGGATAAGATGTACCCGAATATGAGGTGACAGTATTGTTGGAGTGGAATGAAGACGGAGATCGTCGAGTTTGTTTCGAAGTGTGCCACTTATTAACTGGTGAAGACAAACCATCAGAGACAGGGAGGATTACTACAGCCATTAAAGATCCCTATATAGAAATTGGAGAGAATTTTCATGGATTTCATCACAGGGCTGCCTACATCACAGAGGGGTCACGATTCCATATGGGTGATTGTGAATCGATTGACCAAGGTAGCTCATTTTTTGCCAGTCCGAACCGACTATACTATGGGGCAGAATGCTCAGATCTTCATTACTGAGATCGTGAGACTCCACAGGATGCCCATTGATATTATGTTCGACCGGGACAAGATTTTTGTGTCCAAATTTTGGGAGAGTTTCTAGCAGGCCATGGGTATGGAGTTACGATGGAGTTCGACCTATCACCCACAGACAGACAGGCATACAGAGCGGACGAATCAGATGTTGAAGGATTTGTTGCGGATGAGTATCCTTGATTTTGGAGGGGGATGGGAGTAGTACCTTCCACTGATGGAGTTTGCTTATAATAGCTCCTACCAGTTTACTATTGGCATGACTTCGTTTGAGGCGTTGTATGGTAGACCTTGTCGTTCCCCAGCATATTGGATTGAGGAGGGGGACAACATGTTATGTGGGCCGGAGGAGATTCAGGATACCTCAGCTAAGATTGAGTTGATACGAAGTTGCATTCGGGTTGCTTAGGATAGGCAGAAGAGTTATGCCGATGCTAAGAGGTTTTTCAGGGAGTTCAATGTAGGGAATCAGGTGTTGTTGCGAGTATCTCCTCTGAAGGGAATAATGCGGTTTGGGAATAAAGGGAAGTTAGTGCCCAGATAAGTTGGGCCATTTCCTATTATTGAGCGGATTGGGCCAGTAGCTTACAGACTTGGGTTACCGAAACACCTGCATATGATTCATGACGTGTTCCATATTTCTTCACTGAGGAGATATCTTTGGGATGACTTGGCCCACACCCATATTGCTTTAGATAAGATCGATCTACAGCCTGATAGTTCCTACGAGGAGGGGGCAGTTGCTATTCTAGATCGTAGTGAGAGGAAACTGAGGTAAAAGATAGTGCTGTTAGTACGCGTGCAGTGGAGGCATCATAATGTAGAGGAGTCTACCTGGGAGCGTGAGGATGATATGCATGATAAATATCCAAAGTTATTCCTACCAGGTATATATTTATTCTGTTCTTTTTCAAATTTCGGGACGAAATTTCGTTATTAGGGGGGAAGTATGTAATACCCCGTATTTTTGAGGGATTTTATTTTAATTATGGAATTAGGATTAATTAATTTCAAGGGAGAAAATTTATTTATAATTAATTCGGATTTAAATATAACAATTACTAGCGTGACAAGAGTTAGTATGTATCGGTGATAATTATGTTGAATATTACTTAGCGAGTAAAGTAATATATGATTACAAAAATATTATTATGTCCGGGAGTGAAAAAAAATACAACAGTTGCAATACACTTAGTTGGAACACGTGTGTGAATCATGTCGGTATTACTTTATTGGGTTAAAAAGATAATTTTTTTTAAGTAACTCGTATGATCATTTCGAGTGCCCCGATGAGTCCGGAAGGGTCGAGATAGTCAGAAAACTCTACTCGAGTATTTTATCTAGATTTCGGGGCAATTTAGGCCAAACCGACACCCCAGATGGGTATTTTGGTCTTTTGAGATTTTGGAAAATTAAAATGGACGAAAATAGATAATTAAAAGGGAAGTGTACATGGATAACAAGCTATCTGTCAGTTTCCAAACCTAAGTGAGAGAGAGAGAGAACCAAAGAGGGAGAAGAAGAACTCCATAGATGCCCTGGAATAAAGACTCAAGCTCTCACACCAAAAATCACACCAACGCGTAGATTGTGAAGAGACGATCACCCCTATACAAGTTTCATTCGGTGAATTAGAAGTTCACAAAAAGGCAAGTGTTTATCTTGCCGAATTTTAGGGCATGAATGATTCATGTTAATTTAGTTGATGGTTAAATCATAATATCATGTAATTAGGACTAAAATTGGGAATTTATTTATGAATGTGGCATAGGAATTGCATGTAGTTAAATAACTATGTATTGGGGATTAGAAACTTGAATTTTATTTGTTGAAACCACGAAATCATATATGAGTTTAGTGGGTCATTAATGGCGATTATATGAAATTAGGGTTTGTTGAAGATTTGAGAAATTAATCAAAATTCATGTTAAAATTTTAGGGATTTGATGTTAAAAATGGATGGAAAAGTGTTATAATACTAGGGGATATAGTTTAGAGTTGTTGAATTTGAATTAGATTGAGTTCTAAGTGATTTTTTTCTGTTGAATGAATTGGGAAAACATAATTTTTAGAAGACAGGGACGAACTCAAAATTCTTGTTCGAAGACTTGCCCAGATCGTTCGAACGACCACATTCGAATGAGAATTCCAATGAGATGGCTAACGAGATTTGGTTTATAATTCGTTCGAAGTGAGATACTCGTTCGAACGACCTCATTCGAACGGGAATTCCCCGCTTCTAACGAGATGTCAGAAACTCTAATTTTTTCCCGAACGCGTTAAAATCCTCCTAGGTTGATTCAAGTGATAGAAATGACCTACGTTAACATTGAGTGACTTAAATTCTTAGTATGGTGCTGAGATGAGTATATGACTACTCAGGGAATATGTTGGAATGAGAGAGCCATAAGGAATATTTAAACGATAGAGAGATAAATCGCACGATTAGAGTATTGTGAGTAGTAGGGATGATAATACTACTTATAAATTCGGGTATTTGGGTTGCGTGAATACCTAATGAATATAATAAGTTGTGTGTATACTTATTTATTTAACTATTATGTGTATAACATTCCTACGCTTCTTGCTATCGGGTGGAGGTTGCGTGTTGTGGACGACCATGCCTTCAGGAGCCTTCGGGTGGGATCTTGATTTGTACCACTAGAGCATAGAACCTAGGTACGGGCTATCTGTGAGAATGATAGTGATGACGATCGTATGGATGCGTAGGTATGTGCGTAGCCCATCGGATTGGAACTATGTTCGCCTCCATTATGTGTGTTTGTTTTGTTGGTTCGCGAGAGATTGAACCTATAGTCGTTTATGCACTGAATGATGCACTGGAACATGATAACAAAGTATGCATGCACTGCAGCTATGTCTCAGGGTGCGGTGTTGTATATATAAATAATAGTACGTATACCTATACTTGTGATACTATCTACTGTGTGAATTATGTAGACCTGATTGATAATGAAATCTGAAATAAATTAAGTTGGTGAACACATAATTATATTAAATTAAAAAGTGCTTATCCATGTTAAAGAAAAATTGGGTATATATATGTATTACTTATATTGTGAGAGAAACACATAAGAACGACATTGGACTATGATTAGATGTTAGACTGGAGAGAACTAGTTAGTATGGGAATATAAACTAGTAGGGTTTAAAGGTACGTTAGGAGTGCACATTAGATGAGAGGTGAGCATCTCAAGTGAGTATGATAATCTAACATGAATAATATATGCACTTGCTAATTTTTAAACTATTTTCAACTCGGGCTCTGACCCGTTTTCTGCAAATATCTTTTCTTGTCAAATTATTTTAGGTGCCCAGCCACAGGGATACCAAGCATAGGAGTTCCATTCACTCGACGAGCTGTAGTTGCTATGGAGGTTACAGGACCTCAGTAGTAGATGCCTCTATGTCCTTCATTTCTTCCTTTTGAGTTATTTTATCAGTTAGGGCATATTGCCCCTTTTTAATTCAGATATTCAGAGATTTTGGATTTAGTTATTTACTTATTTCAGTTGTTGGTTTATTTCTGTTGGATTATTGTATTTGGTACTTGTACTAGAAGTATTTACTCTGGTTACATATATTATTGCAGTTATTTCTTATCATATGAGATTGGTGTGAATGATGAATGTTTAATTATTCGTTAACCTAGTTTTATATTAATTAAAAGATAAAATTTTGACATCAATCTTTTTTAAATATTAAGTGGTTAGTATTTAATAATAAAGTTTTATGTAGTGAGGCATAATCTGAACCAACTGAATATTTTGATTTAATTTAATAAATGACTGATCACCCTATATTTAATTAGGCGAGTGTCACAATATCTTTCAACCTTAAAGCTTAATTTGGAATAGATGTTTTGTGCAAATAAATCTAATTACGTAGTGATGATCGATATCTTTAAAAGAGTTGAATTCTCAAGGAATAAAGAAAAAAAAGTATATTTGCCTCGAAAGTCATATAATCATGAATACAAATAAAAAAGGGATATGAGAAATAATTGAGCAAACATTGTAAGATGATCATATAAAGATACACAAATACTAAGGTGAATATGAGGGATTAATAACACCCTTTACAAGATATAATTTGACATAAACACTTGATTTAAAGATATACACATGGCCTTGACTTTCGTCGTCTCTTCTTTAACTTAGGAGGCTGCAGAACAACCTTAATTGCAGCATCAAACACAACCTTCACATTCTGGTAAAAGAGAAAAATAGGTCAAGTGAACTAAATTATGGAAAAAAATGTTTAGCCTTGTAATAGTATTCTTGTTTATTTAAGATACACCTTATCTTTATATTATTAAATAGCCTAATAGTGAATGACACATATGACAACTAGTGTGACAACACTATGCTAATACTGATGATGATGTGCCAGTGCCAAGCTAGCATTAATAATATGACATCGCAATAACGACGTAATATTTCTATGTATAGCAATGACTTTAAATTTTGAAGTTATTAATTTAAATTAATACCATTATTCCGTGGAATAATATTTGCAAAAACATGTTGATAAATCTGTAGACTCTTTAGAAATTAGCAATAAGGACAGGCTAAAAACAGTTTTTTCAATAAGTCGATGTGTGTTACAATTATTAATGAACATACAGTTACACTCATGAATATATATACAATTACATTTATTAATATAAATGCAGTTATATTTATTAATGTAGATGGAGTTGCAATTGCAATTGTATTTACATTAATAAGTATAATTGTATCTACATTAGTAAGTGTAACTGTATTGTTTGGACTTATCGTTAATTAATTAAAAAAAATTGTGAATTTAAGATACCAACAAGATTATCGCTTAGACTGATAATATATAAATAGACTTTTAAAGAATTTATTATTTAATGCCTCTAATATCTTTTGAACCGATTATTTTTTTAAATTATATTATTTTTATTTTAGATTAGGGGCTAGATGTTACATCCCCTTATCTGAGAACTCATTGTTAAAATCCATTCCTTAAAAACACGCCTTTAAAAGTTTGTTATCATTTAGGGTTCCTATGATTTATGTTTCGTGGAAATTACTTATTTTAATTCCTTTTTTACTTGTGTGTTACCTGATTTCAAATGCATCATATGAAAACAATAGTCATAAATATGAAAAGTACTCCATAATTTTACTATTTTTCATGAGACACTTTCTTACCTAAACTTCAAAGAATTGATTTCCACGAAAAATTCGAAAAATAAAACCAAACCACTTTTATCTTTTGAAGCCCTTTTGCAAAATTTTAAAAAGTAATTATTTTCCCATGCTTTTTCAACTTTTTAAAGAAACACACCATTAATAAAAGAATAATGCTATATCCCCCCAAACCTCGAAAACATTCCTAAAGTTTATGAAGTGTTTGTACATTACAATAAGGTTCATATATGGTCTTAATGTACTTTGGAAAGAGTTTTGAGGAGTTTTTTGAAACTCATATCATTATTTTTAATTAAAATCTTAATAGAAAAATACCAAAGCAAGCCCATCATATATGATTTATATCTCCTAAATCATTCTTAATGATGTAATATTGCATTAAATGTTGTAATTGTACATTATATTGTAATAAACATAATACACCGCTTTATTGCTATGACAATTTATTTTATTTTAGAGACTCATAATTTAAATATTATTAGGTGATAAAGGCAAGTTCCATAACAAATGAAAATATTCGAACCTGTTGAGTTTTTGAGCTGCACTCAATGTAAACCGCCGCACCAATCATCTTCTTCAATTCCTCCCCCTGCAAATTTTATCAGCCATTAATATTATCAACTCGTACCATTCCATTATCCTGATGCCTATACATCCATCCTAAGTTAAAATTTTATTTTCATTTTTGGGTTGTCCTGAATTTATAATGTTTTTTCTTTAATTAGTTTATAAAATAGTGTGAATTTCAACATTAACTAGAACGTGGAAACTCAACGTCAAATGATGTTGATGATGTTGGTATGACGTGTTAATTTCTTCATTTTTTTTTTTGATTTGGCAACTGTGAACTTGCCTGAGCACTGGTGATTGGAGTAGCACCAGGGTGATCACTCAAGAACTGCTTGTTTTCGCGTAAATCTGCGGACAAGTGCACACAAACTTACATGAAACCAAAGGGATTAATAAGCACAAACTTTTACACAAAAATCAGTAAAACTTGCTCACAGTCGTAAAATGATCATACCAAGTTTAGTGCCCACTAACACAATCGGAACAGTTGGAGCATAATGCTTAAGCTCAGCGATCCACTAAGACCAATAAACAATTCGAGATCTTAAAAAATACATAGGAAGTTGTAAAAAAAAAAAAAGGTAACATATGCTTTGTACATATTTTTTTTCCCCAACAACTGCTAACATATTTGTTTTTTCTAATATCAAATACCAATATAAAGTAAGATTCGAAAAGGACCACTGAATATTAATTACTCACCTTTTTTGAAATATTTTCGTAGCTTGCTCGGCTAATGAGAGAGAAGGCCAATATGAACACATCAGCTCCTCTATAACTTAGAGGCCTCAGTCTGTTATAATCCTCTTGTCCTGAAATCCACAACTCTAAACTGAGTATATACCCCTCACATGTATTTTGTAAAAATTCAGTGCATATACTTATATCGCCTGTAGAACCAACAATAACTACTTTTATTGTTGTCATATTACAGAAACAGCGGCAAGTGATATAATGCTAGCTGGGCCAGCTAGGTGTAGCAATTAAAATGGGTAACTTGAAAACTATTATATAGAGAAAATTCTCCTATTCTGTAAGAATTTTGCTTAAGAAAATGACATTCACACATTTTTGTGGGAATTTTTATTAACACCACTTACCTGCAGTGTCCCAGAGCCCAAGGTTAACTGTACTCCCATCCACCACCACATTTGCACTAAAGTTGTCAAACACTGTAGGCACATAATCCTGTAAACCAAAAGGAAGACACTCTATTTTAGTGAACATGAAAAATCATTATTAAAGAAGAAGGCATCATAACATTATCAACTTCAGTTAGATAAGGCTTATCATGAATATATCATACAGTTGGGAAGGTATTGCTAGTGTAAGAGATAAGCATGCATGTCTTTCCCACTGCCCCATCACCTATGGTTACACACTTTATGAATCTTGCTGTGTTCATCTCTCTCTATCTCTGTCAAATGAAAAGATGGTTAGAATTTAATGGGAGAGAGGAAAATGAAGTGGGTGTGGAGGTACTTTGAAGTGGGAGATGGGTTTGAATTCGAAAAGAAATGGAGGGGAAGGGGTGACGTTTAAAAATCTGCGCACCCGTTACACACTTTAGCAGCTGGACAACTTTGGCTTCACAATGATTGCGAATGGCTTTCTGTTTCTTTAAGGGGAAGGACAAAGACTAACAAATTAAAGGGGTGTGTTTGCTGTTGGTGTTGGGTGTGGGTGTTGGTGATGGTGTTGTTTGTTGGTTTAAGTGTTGAACAAGGGAGAGATTGAATGATGGAGATTATGAAAAGACAATGTTGCTTAATTGGCCAAATTATTATGATGGATTTGAGGAATTAAAGATTAACCAAACAAAAGCGAAAGGCCTAAAAGTTTGTATCACGGGCATAAAACTTTAATGCTACCTGTGTCATATGCACTCCGAGGACACTTTTTTTTAAGCAATCCAAGATACACGAAGATCAACTCTAAATAAAGGTTTACTCAATTTTTGTAAATTGGAACTCAAAATTATAACTCGCTGATATGGCGTGTTACGATTGATTAGTGTCGCTGATAAAGACCCACATTTATAAGGGACCAATCAATAATGATACGCCATGTCAGCGTGAGTCCCAATCAAAAGTCTTTCTAATATTTGTCAATTTTAGCTATGGTTGAGATTATTTCATCATAATTTAGTTTTGGTTGAATAGGTAAGAAGTTAAGTTTACTTCCTCAATTATGCAAGTGATTTTTTACCAGGTTAATGGATTCAAATGTCTTATTTTGCTAATTAAGTACATTAATAGATTCATAAAATATCTTTCACACAACTATATTTTTTTTAAAATTCATCAAATTTTTAAAAATTTATAACTTCAAATCTACAAATCTAAAGTTTACAAAATTTATATATTTGAAATTTACCCGTCAAGTTCTATCAAACAATCTCCATATTCAATATTTTTGCGCGAAAAAATCGAAACAGACAAATTTACTATTTCTATAGAACTTTAATTTCTCGAGGGAAAACTCCATTTTTTGGGCAAAAAACTTTAATCTCCAGCTCTGGCGATGATGCTGTTGACGCGGACTAGGAAAAAAAAGAAATAGATGAAGAGAGAGAGAAGCATTCCGACGAGCTTCTCCAATGGATAGTCCTGACGAGTCTCCGGTGGGTTGGGGATGGTAGAGAGAGAGAGTGATTATGTGTTTATTTTTAGAGAAAGAGAGAGTAGTGAGTTTAAAATGGGTATGTGTGAAGGGTACATTTGTCTAAATAAATCTACTCTATAATGAAATAGGACTTGGTGCATTAAAGAAAAGTTAATGAATTTTTTTTCATATTAATATTGACCCAATATATTGGACTATCACAATAGTGCCTTTAGTAAAATAAAATAAAAAAAAGAGAGCTTAAATTCATTTTAAAAGCAATGGTTGTGATTAAGTTCCTCATTTTTGTTTTTCTTTTGAAAATTAAGTTATTTGACATCTAAATATATTTCTCTATTTGATTTTTTCAAAATAGTTATAGGAATTGTTGAGGTGAAAATGTGAGTTTACACACTTGACACAATATCTTTATAATTACAATGCCAATCAAGTAAAAGAGATGAGAGAAGTGAGGAACAACAAGTATAGGTGGTTCAGGCCGGCTCGGCCTACATCCACGGGGTGGAGGGGCAGGAGTTTTCTTTTTTTTTTTTGCTTCTGGGGAAAAGATAATTACGAAGAGTTACGAAGCGTATAAGTTTGTTCCTTCTCACACTACAAGATACTTTATATAGTCAGCCTTCATAACGTCTTTCCTAAAGCATAACATGCATATTGGGAGAGTCCGAATATAATGAAGATACGTGCTCGTATCTAGCTTCTCCATATAATCCCACATTGCATGTTCACTGTTATTCCCGATGGCCTTATTAGGGAACGTGTTAGCTATTTGAACTAATGTCATGTTGAAAAAGACTTGCATATTTAAATGGTTCAACGATCGTTCATCTAATGACGCGGGGAACCTAGTGACCGAGGTGGGGTGTTCTCTAACGAAGCTGAGCTCTTCGATGGTTATGACTTATCATTTTTCTTCACAAAGTTATCGTAATGAAATGATAACACTTGGCATTCGACTATCTACCCAATCACTGCTTCACCATTCCCCTGTTCGTAAACTGATCATTTTCTTATTTTACTAGGTGCTCGCGATGCGCTTTGTTCGGCTTTAGACTAGTAAAAAAACCCTTATTAGTTACCCGTAGTTTCTTTGTGTCATCTGATATGAGCTGAAGAGTCTTGTGTGTGTACACAAATGAAGTCTATTCCACATGTTACATTTTCTATGGTGTGTATCGATGAGCGTGACAGGTGGCTTGCTCTTAATTCACCATGATTCACTTGGGATCTCTTGATGACGTCAACGTCTGCGATAAGATTTGGATTCTGCGTGAATTGATTCCAATGCAAGAGGCTAATCGGGTGAAGAGCTGTAATCATTGTACGCTTAATGATGCACTATTTCCTGAGGTGTACGTGGGCGTATGAACCCACCCTACATTCCCCGATCGTACGTGTCTTCCATCGAACCGTTATGGTTCGTTAGGTTCACTTAGATAGAGCGGTTGAACTTGAACAGGTTTTTTCACTTGGTATAAAAGACTCCCAAACTCTCTTTTTGAATGTCTGCGTCTTGTATCCACACAACTAAAGTTATCACTTTTACCTTCTTCCTTAAAATTTGTTTGTTTCAACTAACTTCCAGTCCTTCAACCTTATAATGTATTCTATCTGTGAACTTTTTCCCTTTATTTCGAACCTTTGCGTTATCTTGTTTGGAGGCTCTGACGTTCGCTCTTCTTAGGAGTGAACGTGTTATCATCATCGTGCTTTTCTCATTACTGGTATGCCTCTTCTTTTATTTTATTTTCTTCAACTCCTTTCCTTAGAAAGTCTGGCATATCATACTTTGTGCTTTGTCTTTTACTTTACAAGGATTGGTAAGTTGTTGCAGTTGCCCAATAAGGAGAAATTAAGGTTCATCTTTGAGATATCTCTGGATTGATCTCATCTCAGCATGAATAGTATTTGATGATGATTGATCTAGAACGTAGGTTCGATGCACCTCACAATCTTCTACCGTATTCTCGATATGAAAAGTAACGATCAAAGTATGGGCCCTTCCCTAATGACTACATTCTCTTTTCACTTTTTCTTTTCGCTACCTCTCTTTCTCAGTCATCTGAATTAGGATTTTTGAGTCTCAAGAGTGACGTCTTGCTTAAGGAAAAGAAGCCTTAGCTTCATATATATAGGCTACGACAGGGACCCTTAGGAGAGATAAAGATGTGGCTCTAGATAGCTGTTAGAAAAACTAATCTAATCCGAATTCTAATCCCAGTCCATTAATTATAATTGATACCATCACATATTTATAATTGCAACTCCAGTCCTTAACTCAAAATTGTATTTTGAGCTTTTTATTATTAATTACTTAATTCTCCCTAATTTAAGGTTACATCTACCCATTAATTAAATAAATTAATGATAATTTATCTTATTAACTTTTTTAAGTTCTTCAGCAGTCCAATTTAACTTATCTGTAGTGATGGATTAACAAAATCCACCTATAGATTTTGACACTAAGCATCTTAAGGTTGAATCACCACTCTCTATACTGAGACGTGAATTCCATCCATAAATGACTTTCATCATATATTAATTACCATTACCTAATCCAATAATGAATCTCACCTGATAGGCCAAAGCAATAAATAACTAATGCATGTGTCCATAAATCATATCTAGATTAAGAGCCTTAAGTAAACCTAATAATCATGGGATGTACATTGCCTTATAAATTCAGTATAAAGACAACGACATCAAGGTGATCCCGTTCAATACACACAAAGTGTACTAACACAATAAGTTTAAACTATACTATTTCATGTAATCAAGATAAACCTAGTAAAATATTATGCTATGGCCCTACTAATGGTGTGTCAAGTTCTATCTAAAACTTTGAATGATAAAACTTATATTCCACAAGAACTGGTGATCAAATTATTTCTGGGTAAGCCATACTCTACACACCAGTACACATACTAAGAAGAATAAAAAACACTAATAATATATAAAATAATGCAAACAATATGTACATACATGATTCTCGTTAAAATAGGAAAAGTTGATTTTATTTGAATAATAAGTCCATAACTAAAACTATTACTTAAATCATGATTTTAGTCTACTTCTTTAACAATCTCCCACTTAGACTCAACGCCATATTACAATGCATCTCATTCCCATTCCCTCTACATGACTATCAAAAGTATTGACTTATAAGATCCTTATTGAAAGGTTTGCCAAGTTCTTCTCTGATGTAATTTTAGTAACTGTGATATCACCATGCTGCACAAATTCTCGAATGAGATGATACTTACACTCAATGTTTTTACCTCTATTATGGCTCCTAGGTTCCTTTAAGTTAGCAACCGCATTTCTACTATAAAAATAAAATGTAATGGACGATTGAATTAAAGGTACCACTCCTAGATCCATTGAAAAATTTCTAAGCCATATTTCTTCCTTGGCTTCCTCAGAGGCTATCACATATTCAACTTCTATAGTGGAATCAATAATACATGATTGCTTGATACTCCTTTAACTGATGGCTCAACCTTATAGGGTAAACAATTGTCCTAAGGTAGACTTTCTGAAATTTCTATCAGACTAAAAGTCCGAGTTAGTGTACCTAATAGGTACTAGACTTTCTGCCTGGTAAACTAATATATAATCTCATGTCCTTTTCAAGTACTTGAGTATATGCTTTATGACAGTCTAGTGTTCTTACCCAGGGTTAAAGTGATATCTACTAACTATGCCAATAATAAAACAAATGTCGGGTCGAGTGCATAACATAGCATACATAGGGCTCCCAAATGTCGAAGTATAAGGGATGCCTTTAAACTTCTTTATCTCATCAGGTTCTTAGGACACTAATCCTTAGATAGAGATATTGAATGTCTAAAAGGGAGGAACCTTTTCTTGGAATCTTTCATGCTAAACCTGACAAGAGTGGAATCAATATAAGTCACTTGTGATAAGCCCAACATCTTATTCTTGCGATCTTGCATAATCTTGATCCCAATGATATCATTAAATTCTCCCAAGTCCTTCATATCGAATTGGTAGGAAAACCATACTCTAACCGAAGACACCACTCTAACATTGTTTCCAATGAGAAGAATGTCATTCATAAATAGTACTAAAAATAACACTACATTTTTGTTGTACTTATTGTACATAAAAGACTCATCTAGACATTGATTAAACTAAAATATTTGATTTTCTGATCAAAAGGAATGTTCCAAGTTCTAGATGTTTGCTTAAGTTCATAAATGGACTTTTTAGGCTTACACAATATATGATTATAGCCTTGCACTATAATACCATCTGGTTGGAACATATATATATACTCATCAAGATTACCATTAAGAATTGCAATCTTGATGTCCATTCACCAAATTTTGTAATCAAAATGAGATGAAGTGGATAAGAGAATATGGATGGACTTCAATATAACTACCGACGATAAGGTTTCATCATATTTTATTCCCTCTTTTTGAGTAAATCCTTTCCTAACAAGTCGTGCCTTGAAGGTATCAACCATCCCATCTAGACCTATCCTCCTCTTATAGACCCACTTGCATCCGATGGGATTTATCCCTTCGAGTGGATCTCTAAGATTCTAGATTTGATTAGAATATATAGATTCCATCTCAGAATTCATAGGATTAAGCTAAAGTTCTGTATTTTTATCTTGGACTCATTGTAGTTACATGGATTGACTTCCAGTTCATCAAAGGCCTTGTCATAAGACTCTCCTAAGAACATAAATTATTTAGGTTGACCTACAATCCTCCCACTATAATGAGGTAGTCTCTGTGCTAGTGCACTAATGTCAACATGTTATGTTGTTTCATCCTGTACTAGTGCTGTTAAAGATTATTTTTGGTTCCATTTTAACTCTTTAATAAAAACATTAATGATAGGTTTATGATCCATCATATAATCCTCTTCCAAGAATAGTGGATTGGTGCTAACAATAACCTTTTGATCCTTAGGATCATAGAATAAGTAACCCTTTATTTCCTTAGTATATCCTACAAAGAAACACTTTTATGATCTTGATTCTAACTTACTGGGATCTCTCTTCATCACATGTGCTAGATTACCCTAGATCTGAATAAGTTTCATACCGGGCTTGTGCCTAATCCACATTTCCTTAGGTGTAATAGAAACTGCCGTTGAAGGTTCCAAGTTTGATAAATAAGTGACCATTTTATCCTTTAAAGGAATATGGGAGATCTTTATAACTCATCATTAATGTAATGATATCCAAAATAGTCTTATTCTTTCTTTTTGCTACACCATTTTATTAAGGCACATCAGGTGCAGAAAATTGGAATGTGATCCCTTGATCTTCTAGATACTGCCTAAACTCCTCTAAAAGTTACTCGCCACCACAATCAGATCATAGCGTCTTAATACTCTTACCATAATCATTTTCCACTTATTCCCTATAAACTTTGAATTTCTCAAAGGCTTTCGACTTATGGTGCATTTGGTAAACGTACCCGAATCTTGAGTAGTCATCTATAAAAGACATAAAATACTAAAATCCCCCTATTGTTCGGGTCATCATCGGCCCACATAAATTAGAATGAATCAATTCCAATGGTTCTTTGGCTCTATAGCCTTTGGCCTCTTGGCCGAGAAAGTCCTCTTGGCCATTCTACCCTCCAAATAGGATTCACAAATTGGAAGTGCCTCCACTTCTAGTGAGCTCATTTACCTACTTACTACCAATTTATGAATCCTTATCAGATTAATATAACCTAGGTTTAAGTGCCAAAGGTACGTTTGGTTCACTATGGAGGGTTCCTTTATTTTTAAATTGGGTCCAATTAAATTATGCGAAATATTAATTTATTGTACGGGAGAGATAGGATTTACAATATAAATAATATTAGCTAATGTACCAGAACATATAAAAGATTTATTTTTCTAATAGCCACGAGTTTATTAAAAGAAACTGAATATCCATTAAAGGTTAAGCAAGAAACTGAAATCAAATTTCTTCTCAAGGAAGCTACATAAAGATAATATTTTAAAAGTAAACTCTTGTCACTACTAAAGATTAAATAAACGTTTCCCACAATAACTATCGCTACTTTCATAGTATCTCCCATAGTCAGATAAATCTCTCCATCACTAAGTAGCATGGTTTCCTTGAACCCTACGCATAATTGCATAGATTATTAGTGGTTCTTGTATCCACACACTATGTGCCGGTAGTACGAACCACAAAACATAATTCAAATACAAGTGAATGAATTTACCTGCGTTGTTTTATTTATTATGAAAAACTAGACAATTGTTCTTCTAATGTCCTGACTGCTTATAGTGGAAACACTTGCCCATGAGATTTTTCACACCTACCTAAGGCCCCCAAGCTACCTGAGGGACTATAAAGTGTTTTTGAGCCTTCTTTTGCTTATTCTTGCCCATAGGCTTAGAAATAAAAACTTTCTCGGTAATAAATGTAATTCCTGACTTCTTGACGAGAGCCTCAGTTGCTTATAGTTATTTAAGTAGTTCCACCAAATAGTAAGAATTTTTTTATGTTGTAATTTAGGTAGAATTTCCTACAGGACTCAGGATGCGATTAGAGAACAATATCAACATGAGTTTTTCCATCTATTTTTTCTCCAAAGATTTCAAGCACATTGAGAAAAGGCATCTTCCTTAAAACATTTTTCCTCACTAGGTTCCCCTCATCTATGTTTATGATCATGAGTTTTTTCATATCATCCTGCCTCGTAGCATGATTCTAATCCCCAAACATATTTTTAAGGTTCATCATCATGTCATAGGCATGGGTCATTAACTAGTGTTGATGTTATAGGGCATTTGACATAAATAACATAATATAACACCGCTCCATATCATCAGCCTCGATTCATTTTCGATAAGTATGGGTTTCCTTTTCGATCGTTTCTTCATGAGGTTTCTTGTAAGGTCAAAATTTCCAATTGAGTCCATTGAATAGTTTTGAGTTATTCCCGAAACAAAACACATTTGCATCATAGGTCTATTTTTATTTGTCACGATCCCACACAGATTATGATATGTTGAATACGTTGCGGTAAAGCTTCAAGGAATTAATTATGCCGAAGTTTAATTGGTGCAAGTTTATTTGTCTTCAAACTTTAATTGATGTCCGAGATAACTCATTATGACACTCAAAATTTATTTTAAAATGATTAAGGATGTAATTTTTATTAAATAAATGTTTTATAGTGTTTGAAAAGGTTTACACTTCGCTTTAAACTAATAAGGACGGATTAGAGTTGGTTTTAGTTTCGACTCTAATTGAGCCGGACGCTCGAACGACAGTGGAAATCGTTCGTGCGAGATGTACATGTCGTTGGAACGACATGGACATCTCGTTGGAACGACATGGACATCTCATTAGAACGATAGCCAATGTCGCTCGAACGATGCGCCGCCTTAATAATCCTATTTAAGGCGTGTTTCAGTCCTTGTTTCAAAGGGTGTGCAGAACGAATTTTAGTTTTCAAACAATACGATTTCTACAAATAGTTTTCTAAGGTTTTTAAGTCTAAACACAATTAGAGTTTAAAAGATCCGAGTTATTATTGATATTTGCTATAGTGATCTTTGTGGCACCCATAAGAGTTATTCTACACTTGAACATTACTGATTTTACGGTGAAGATTCGGTGGAGTTCGATTTCAACATCATAGACGTTACAAGCCATATAGGTTGACATCGAGATATACGTGGATGCGTGTATTGTGGACAGGCATCGTGGAAGAAGGTTACTTTCTGTGTGGGCAGTATGAGAGGTGTGGTTGAATATCAATGGAGCGTCAAGTCTTATGGGTGGATCAAGTCATTAAGGAAGACTACCATCTGTACCTTTGTAAGACCATATTCATAGTGATTGTCTGGCTTGGGTCATCCGAGATTTTTCCCGTTTGTGGTTTTCCTCGTACATTCGACGATGTGAGTATTCTTTACTTTATTTTACTTGCTTTAATCACTATATATATATGTTTAGGATTAATCAAGATAAAATTTGGTTAAGTTAGAATTTGTTCACGACTTAGTGCAAATTAAAAAATTGAAAAAAGGTTTTTCACAAAAATAGAATTTTTTTTGTCATCCTTAAAACACTTTTCGCATAAGAAATTAAAAAGAACCATCAAATTGGTATCAGAGATAGAAACATATTTTTATTGTGTTTGATCCCCTGTGTTTTTTGAGATGAATTTTGGAGGTTTTGAAAGTTTTCGTACACTTGTTTTTGATGGCACAAATTATGGTTATTGGAAAATACGAATGAGAAGTGGTTTAAAATCTATTGATGAGCGTGTTTGGTTAGATGTTGAAAAGGGTTGGAGACCACCAATCACACGAGAGGGAGAGGTCATTAGTTTGAAACCTGTTGAGTCATGGACTGATGCTGAACACAAGCTTGCATTGTACAACTTAAAGGTCTGCACGTAATTTCCTCACATGTCACACCGAAAGATTATAATAGAATTATGACTTGTGAAACTTCAAAAGTGGTTTGGGATACACTTGCTCTTACTCACGAGGGAACTAAAAAAGTTAGGGCATCTAAGTTACAAAACCTCACTACACAGTTTGAGACGATTAAAATGTTAGATAGTGAGTCATTTGATGAGTTTTACGCGAGGTTGTCTAATATTGTCAACTCGTCATTTAACTTAGGTGAGAGGATACCCGAGAACCATGTTATAAAGAAAATTTTGAGATATTTGCCAAGTAGGTTTGATGCAAAGTTTTATTTTAAACTCCTTAGGAATGCTTGATTCGACGAAACTTGAAGAGATTGTAGGTGACTTACAAACCTATGAAATCGATATGTTTAACTCCAAGCAAGTGCCTAAGAAAGAAAAAGGGCATTACTTTGAAAGCTTGGAAGGAGGAAACTAAAGTTTCGGATGATGATTTCAATTTCGATTTTGAGGATGCCACCTTGTTGGCTAAAAAGTTCAAAAAATTTCTTAAGTTTCAAAAGCAATCGAAAGATGCCAAAAAGTTTGAAAAATTCAAAAACAATAAGGTTGAGTCCACCCCTAAAGATAAAAGTGAGAAATTTAATCAGGTTGAGTTGGATAGGTGTTTTGGGTGTGAGGGCTATGGTCACAAAGTTGCCGAGTGTCCCACTAGACTTAAGAAAGAGGGTAAGAAATCGATAGCTTATAATGACACCTTAAGTGATAGTGACACGAAAGAGGGAGGGAGTTCCCCCAATGAGAAAAAGTTTGTTGCTTTCTTGGCATGTCATGCGAGCGACGACTATAAATCTTCCCAAGAAGATTCTCATGTGAATGACACTTCCAAGGCCATTGAATCCCAAGTGAGTGAGGGGGAATTTAGTGAGGATAAGGAGGTAGATGTGAAAGAGTTGCAAGTTGCATTTAATGAGTTGTATGCCGAGGCCATGAAATTAAAAAAGGCTAAATTTAAATTGCAAGCTAGGTTGAATGAGCGTGCCATAGAAAGTAATGATGCTTTGATTGAGGATCTTAGGTTATGGGAGAAGAAGCTTATGGAGAAGCTAGAGTATGTTGAAAATGAGAGAGATAGTTTTTGTGGTTTGATGGAGACTTTGAAAAAAGAGTTGCTAGAGTTTGATGAGTCTAGGCATGTGCTTGAGTCTAGGATTCGTGAGTTGAAGGAGAAGTATAAAGACTCGAGTAAGGTTAAGTTTGACTTGAAATATTGGTCGGAGAAGATGGATAGGATGTTAGGTATCGTCCAAGTAAAAAATGATAGGTGTGGTATAGGTTATGATGATAATGTTCCCATTCCTAAAGCCAATACCAATCGTGTGAGAGAGCCCACTAGGAACGTGAGGAGAGGTCGACATTTTGGTAATCATTCCCGTCGTCTTTACACTTACACACATTGCTGTAGGAAAGGTCACCTTAGACGTTTTTTCTATGACCTTAGGAATGCACCTAGGAATTTTAGGAATAAAGTCGTGTCGGTTCCCAAAACCCGCACCCGTTATGTCACACTTACGTGGGTTAGGAAATCGGACTTAGTGACTTTAGGACTAAAACTTCATGGTTCTCATTTGGTTGCACTTGATTCTTCCCATGCTAAATCTAAAGGATGATTGTGTTACCATATTTGTCATATTCTAGTCTTTGCATCATGATTTATATCTTGCTAGTGTTATGGCATGTGTCTTTTGTTCTTTCTTTTATTGAGTCTTTTTTTGAAAAATACAAAAAGATTTTTGGTTTATAATACTTTTGAAAAATACAAAAAGATTTTTGGTTTATAATATTTTTGAAAAAAAATACAAAAAGATTTTGCTTTTATTTGAGTCAAAATATGTTGAAAAATAAAAAGATTTTCTATTTTGTTTTTATTTTTGAGTTTACATGTTTGATGTGGCATATTGGTGTGCTTGGCCCCCCTTCATTTCACATCCATATGGCTAGGACATTTGGTCATTATTATGGATGCTTAGAATGATCTTAACCATTGTATTATGGGGTTGTTTCGAAGTTGATATGCATTTTGATTCGACTTTGTATATATGCCATCTTTGCACACATGCAGGAGTTTATATGGATGTTTGACATCTTTTGCATATTTGAGTTTAGTGAGACATTCTTATATGAATTTTGTCATCTATGCGTAAGTAGACATAAGGAGGAGGTGTGCATGTAATAACCATTTACCATGAGGATAGTAATTGAAATATAATGAGTGTTCACGGGAAAAGGGATGCGAGAGTATAAAATTGACTCATCGTGAAAGCCACCGTTTAAAAGAGCCCGAAAAAATAAAGGCAATAAAAAGAATCATATGCCAAATATGGGCCAATTTGTTTATGGTCATTCAAAAGATAAATAAGATATATTTGAGGGAGTTTGGATGGATAAATTAAATGGGTTTGCACCACGAATCCTAAACGTTGAAAAATCATGTCATGACGCTATTGTTTAATCATAAAAATTCCGGATTTGTGTGCATGTTTGATTGTTTAGTTCATTAAGCTCATATTTTAAATATCACATATGGCTAAAATAAAGTTTTATGATTTATCGCTATCAATTAGAGCTTTTTGATTGTTTCGATGTGTTGGAATTGTGTTTTATTTGTTGTAGTTCTTGCGCATACATTCCATGTTCATGTTTGAGCACATCGATACTATGTTAGCATGTAACTCACATTTGGTTGTTTTGAGTTTTCTTAGTTTAGCTACTGTTTTGCAGTTTTGAGCCCCTTCCAGTTAGTTTTTTATCGAAACTTTTTTACTGGACAACACTGTTTGACCTTCTGCAATGGAACTGGGATTTTGTGTTTGCTCGTTCGAGCGACGACTTTGTGTCATGTGAAGTTATCGTTCTAACGACATGGTTATGTTATTCGAGAGACAGGGGTATACCGTTCGAGCGATGTCTGGAATGTTTGCTTCCTTTTTATTTCAGTACCCTGGGTTATTTGGTTATATATTTTGGGTACTACTAGTTGCTACTGGATTTCTGTTTATGCAGTTCACATTGATAGATTACATTTTTTTCTACATTATAATCGTTTAGTCACATATGCATAGATTGATTAATTCATTTGTGTGATTATTTGTTTGCTAGCTACGTATTTGACTTTGTTGATCATTATTAGCTGGTTGTTTGCATGATTATCTAGATATATATCATTGATAATGCTTGTATTAGATATTTCGTTAAATTGTTTATCTTTTCACCAAGTTGTCTATTCGAGACAAAAAGGGGGAGAGACGTATGTGATGTAGGGGGGATTTGTGTTGAGTGCTATGTTTATTTGTTGCACACATTTATATCTACATTGGTATCTTGTTTATGTGCATATTTGATATCTAGATTTAAAAGTTGTTGTGTTTCAAATTGGAATCATAATATTTTTCTCACATATTTCATTATGATTTATATAATTTGTTCCTCCATAATTAATTCGATATTTGTCTGTTTCATGTGTATAGGTATGCTTAAGAGATTCGAGATTTAGATCACATTCAGCTATTCAGAGACAGTTTCATGCTTGCCGGTGCATTGTCTACTAGTCTTGTCTTGTATTTTTGTTTTTGGGTTTATGTAATGGGATTTAGGTGTCATACGGCTTGATTAGCCGGCTTAGGCATTTCACTGTTGATTTTTTCCCAGAATAGTCAAAGGGGGAGATTTATAAGGATAAAATTTCCAATTGAGTCCATTGTATAGTTTGAACTTATTTCCGGAACAAAACACATTTGAGTCATAGGTTTATTTTTATTTGTCACGATCCCACACAGACTATGACGTGTTGAAGAAGTTGCGGCAAAGCTTCAAGGAATTAATCATGCCAAAGTTTAATTGGTGTACGTTTATTCGTCTTCAAAGTTTAATTGATGTCCGAGATCACTCAAGTATGAATGCATAAATTTAATGAGACTCAAAATTTATTTTAAAATGATTAAGGATGTAATTTTTATTAAATAAATATTTTACAGTGTTTGAAAAGGTCACTTCGTTTTAAATTGATAAGGACAGATTAGAGTTGGTTTTGGTTTGGACTCTAATTTAGCAGGACACTCGAACGACAGTGGAAGTCGTTCGCGCGAGATGTACATGTCGTTCGAACAACATGGACATCTTGTTAGAATGATAGTTAATGTCGCTCGAACGACGCGCTGACCTAAAATTCCAATTTAAGGCGTGTTTCAGTCCTTGTTTCAAAGGATGCGCATAACGAATTTCAGTTTTCAAACAACACGATTTCTGTAAATAGTTTTCTAAGGTTTTTAAGTCTAAACACATCCTTAGAGTTTCAAAGATTCGAATTATCATTCGTATTTTCTATAGTGATCTTTGCAGCATCAAGAAGAGTTTCTCTACACTTGAACATTTCCAAGGGAGAATAGGGGGTGGCATTTTTGTCTAGTGAGAGGAGCGAGCAGAGATTTACTTGCGTTCCTTTTTTTTGTATGTAGAAGGGTTTCATTTCTATTCACTGAAGGGGGGAATTAAAATCATGAAGGTGGGAAGTTGGGAACCGAAATATTTCATCCATCTCATAAAGTGGACTATTTGAGACGGGTGTTAATATGCCATCTTATTTGTATGACTTTATAAGACAACTAATAATAGGGGTCTTAAATACTATTAGTTTTTAAGACGACTATTTTTACCCGTCTCAAAAGGTATGCTTTAGAGACTAAAATTTTAGTCGTCTCAAAAGCCTCCATATTAAAAACTACTTTTTTTTGTAGTGTTAGTTGCACACACACACACACACACACACACACACACACACACACACACACACACACACACACACATATATATATATATATATATATATATATATAGGGTAGGGTCCCTAAGGAGAGATAAGGACAAGGTTCGTAATAGGCCTGGGAAAACCTAATCCAACCCAGATTCTAATCCCAGCCCATTTAATTATAATTGATACCACCACATAATTATAATTGCAATTTCACTCCTTAACTCAAAATTGTATTTTGAGATCTTTATTATTAATTACTTAATTCTCCCCATGTTAAGGTTACAGATACCCCTTAATAAAATAAATTACTAATAATTTATCTCATTAACTTTTTTAAGTCCTTGAGCGGTTCATCTTTACTTATTTGTATTAATGGATTAATATAATCCACTTGCAGGGTTTGACACATATAAAAATTATAAGCATCTCAAGGGGGTATCACCAGTCTTTATACCGAGACATGGATTCCATCCATAAAAGACTTTCACCATTACCCAATATATTAAGATTTTTTATTCAATAATTAATCTCACCTGATAATTCAAAGTAACAAATAACTAGTGCATGTGCCCATCAATCATATTTGGATTAAGATCCCTAAATAGACCTAATAATCATTATGTGTAGATTGTCATATAAAATCAGTATAAAGACAATGGCCTCAAAGCGGTCTCCTTCAATACACACAAAGTGTACTAACACAATAAGTTAAAACTATACTGTTTATTGTAATCATGATATATTTACTTAACCCTACTGATGGCGTGTCCAGTTCCATATAAAATTGTGAACGATAAAACATATATTCCATAAGAATTGGTGATCTGATCCTCCACGCGTAATCCATACACTACACTAGAACACCTATTAAGTAGAAAAAACACCTACAATATGTAAAATGATGCAAACATTATGTCCATATATAATTGTCACTAAAATAGAAAAAACTGATTTTATTTTTAATAATAAATATATAACTAAAATCATTACATAAAGCATGATTTTAGTCTATTGCTCTAATAAATACAAGCTAATATAATTCTCTAGAGGTGGGCCTATCTGACCCCCCTCGGGCTTTTGGTCCTCGAGGAAACTCCTTAAACCCTATCAGGCTATAAGATACATGATTGAGGAAACTGCTAACGGGTGGTGTGAATATCTTGCCCTTCCTAGGGATTTATTCGTTCAGCTCGCCGATGAGATCAATTGAGACTCGAATACTTATGATGGATAATTCTATTTTTATGAGTACTACTTCTAGGAAGGGATTGATATTCCTCTCCCATGAGCCATTCAGGACTGATAGCCTTCCTAAATCATGCCCCTTCTCAAATTATACTGAATGTCTGGAGAATTATGATTGTCTCCATGGTGCATTTTTGGTGAGGATCATTCTCTCACTGCAGGGGAGTTGTTAATTGTTTATAAGACCATAGCTTCTCAAAGAGGTTGGTATACCTTAGCCTATAGATGCAAGGGTGTATGCTTCGCTACTTCACTTCCCTCCTCTAATTATGACTAGAGGCATCACTTTCTCTATATCAAAGAGGATGGGTGGGAGTGTGATGACCATAATGATCTTACTAGTCATTTGTTTAATGCCCCCTTTTATTTAGAACCAACCCGACCTTTGTGAGTCTGTTTATTGCATTTTTATGTTCGATTTTACTAACTTCTCTTCAATTTTACTAATTGTTCTTGTTTTTGGTTTCTTGCAGGGATCTTCAACGAACTTCTTGACATTCCATCGAATAGAAAAGAGAGGGATCACGAAGCTATAAGAAAATCTCACCCATTCAAGGTGAATTGTGATGTGAAGGATACTAAATGAAAACACTGATTTTGTCACCAAGAGTTTATCAGTGCTAGAGGTAGTGATAAAGTTTCTCACTACCACTAGTAGTGATAAAATAGTTTTTGTGGTAAATAAATTTATTTTTCACGATCATTAGGAGTGATAAATATTTTGGGCAAAAAAAATTTTACTAAATTAATTTGTGATAACCAATGGCAGTGACAATATAGATTTGGGATTAATTTGTCACTTCCTTGAGCAGTGACAAATTTTGTTCCTAATTAGTCACTTCCATTAGTAGTGAAAAAATTTAGCTTTAGAAGTAATTTGTCACTGCCATGAGTGGTGATAAATTTTGTGCCCAATTAGTCACTGCCATCTACAGTTATAGTTCAATAGGGTAGAAAATAACCTAATATCCTCTCTCCTCTTTTTTCATTTTACCTCCAATGTGTCTTATCCTTCTCTCCACTTCTACCGTTCGATGCAGCCTACTTTTAAAACCCTTATCCTTATCAAATGCATCATCTGAATTGTATCACTCTCCTATTTTCTTCCATGTGTATGATATAACATTTGTGTAAATTGGTATTTTGTTGGGGATATCAAAAGCATGGTTAATTTTGTTGTAAATCTCAAACTAATAGTGTGATATTGATTTCAATATGACTTGAGTGGTAAATCAACCCTTTTTTATTGGAACTCTTTTATGAAGAAATTTTTCATCGAATAATGTGATATTGATTTCATCGAATAGTGTGAGATTGATTTCACCTGATGTAATCAGGTCTGGTATGTGTATATATGATTGTACTTTGGTTCATCTTTTGTTCTATTTGTATATATTTGGGAATTGAATTATGTAAATTTAATTTTTTATAAAGAGGTTTGATTTACTTTAAGATTTATTCACTCTATAGGTTTATTTTGTGACTGAATTTTGTAAATTTTTGGCTAATTTGTGGGTTTAAACTTTTAGTAAGTCAGTGGTTTTATTCCTAATTTTTTAGGTTTATTCACTGATATTGTAGCTTGGGTTACCAAAATTTGGGTTTGTAGTTACATTCTTGTCCATCGACTTTATTGTAAGCTTCACAAAACCTAAATTTTACAGCTTTAAACTTTTCATGATGTGTAAAATGATATTTATATTTATTCTAATACACAAAGGTGTATGTGTTCTTTTTTCCCTCATATTGTAGCATTTGGGTATATGGGGCTTTCATTTTTTGTATAGATTATACGAACACTTGAGTTTGGTAAAGAACTCTTTTGAGTTTTTTTGCTATGTTATTTACTTCTACTGTATATCATTACCAACAATTTATCGTTGATAATTAGCAATTTAATTGAAATTTAATGATTAGTTTGTAATTACACACTCAATTGTTATACAAATATATAGTAATTACATATTCATTTTTAATACTATTAGGTTACTAAGTGATTCAATTCAATTAAATTTATAGTATTCTTGTTTGTTAGTTGTTTAGGTTGTAGACTTGTAGTTACCGAGCGTAACATTTATGCTTTTGTGTTAATGTTCTATCGCCAGTGTGGAACACATTGAATATAAATTACATATGTTAGCACCAATATGTAATTTTTCATGTTAAAATAAATATATAAATTTGTTATTGTTCTTAAATTTACGCAGTTAGTTGGTTCTCTCATCGAGTATAATCTAACGTTATATCATATTTTTAATGGGTCTTCTATTTATCAACTTATTTTATGTGCACATTATTGCTTTAATGGAAATGATATTTTTCTTTTATTGTATTTTATATCATATTATGATTATGCAAGTTTTTTTTAAATATGAGGACTAGTGCAACAAGTATGAATGATAAGAATTCCTATTCACATAGTGTGTTTACTTGTGTTGTTGAATCACGACGCAAGTTACCTAACTGATTTAAATATATCATTATCATCTATTTCTTTTATTAGAAAGTTCTATTTTTCTTCTCTTGTTTAACGAAATGGCTTAGTTTGTGTTTTTTCTTTTGTGGATCTCTCTTCTTTGTCTCTTCACTTCATTTTTATAAATGTAGTCTAATCTTTATTATTAATACTCTATAATATTTCAAATAGTTTGAACTTCTTTAAAACAAGTATAATAAATCTGGTTAATGTTTCTGGTTCTAAAAGACATAAGCTGACGAGTTTAGTTGGAGAGCATTGAAAGGAAGAAGGTAATAACAATTTCTCCCTTTCATAGCTCGAGTATCACTTTTTGTTTTCCATTCTAACTAAAAATATCTAGTAGTAGTTAACATTGTATCTAAGCTGCAGCAGGAGATAATGTCATCCAGTACTTATATAATTGGTACCAATCAATTTAACTTATCATTTTATCGGGGTGTGATGTTAAACGAATAAATAAAGTGATGGAACATATCAATATAGATGTTAGTTTGCTTATATCAATACCAATTATTGTTCTTACACTTCAAAATATAGTTCCCATAATGAGGTAAAATACATGTTGAATATGAGGATAAAGAATGAAAATAAATTATAATGAACGATGAAGATCATGAATTAATTTTAGTTTGAAACACCTATACATGAATTTGATTGAATGTAAATAACAATTATGCAAAAAACTATGAATTATTCAAATTTGGGTTAGGATAAGAAGTTTGTTAGGGTTGGGGTAGCTTCGATCTAATTTATTTATAGTTCAACAATCGATGCCTCTTCATAAAACTGTAAGTTATAATTAAAGAAGATATGTGAACCCTTCCTCCATATATCTAGCTTGGATAGATGGAACCGATCCTTGAAATCATCTTCTCATGGTAGTTAAGACTCAGATCTACGGTGTTTCATAAGGAAGATATATGATATATATGTAACACCCCGAGAGGTGCCCCCGAAAAATATTTGAGAATAAAAAAATACCATTTAGATTGAGAATAAATTTGCGAAAGCATAAATAATAAATTGACTACATAAATTTCTCAATTTTATTAAATCTCAAATTCCCTTTTACAAAATAATTTACAATACAAAAGCGGTACATTTAAATTTTGAAAAATAAATATCCAGAGCTCCTAACAATGATCCCAATCCCAACTATGCCATAAATATCATCTCGCATCACACTTGAAATACAACAAACTATTGATGGGGGTGAGCGAGAAACTCAGTAGTTCGTATAAATGCTCCAAGTGTAACTATACACACTCTTGTGTGCGTACATCACATATAAGAGTGTATGTAATATAAACACTCAAAATAAAATTCAAATAATATAATCATAAACTAGGGTCTCACCGTGGGAACTATACAACCCAAGACCCCATGTCAAAATTCTCACCGTACTTCCAATAATACAATCTTGTCATTTATCCGTGGAACAATCCAATGGACCCCCAAAATAAGTAACATAACTTGGGAACACGCCCCATCATAACATGGCATCACCATCATAAAATCTAGGCATCACCGCCATAATAACACTTGGCATATTCATTAACCGAGTCCATGGCCTAGTCTTTGGATAATAAACAAAATCATAACCGACAGCACACTCCGTCCAGCGGGTGGTTTGACTAAGGAATGCCTATGCATTCTCTAATATTAATCACCATAATATCATTTTCTAGATTCAAATAAATTTCATATTCAATTCCCATAAATCAAATGTACATATTTTCTACCCAATTTCTATAACCTAACATGCTCGTAAAATCAACTAGTTTCATTACCCCAAACTACACGCCATGAAAATAACACATACAAATTGGGTGCAATAATGAATATAGTATACGAGCATATAATACAAATAAACACAACACATATAATGGATATTACTATATAATTAAGGTTAAATAGGTATAGCACACTAAATTAACAACGGGAGAACGAAACTACCTCGAGAGAGTTGAAATCCACAATTGTAGGCCTGTTTTAAAAACCCAAAAAAGTTAAATCCAAACATTATTCAAAGCACCAATCTGAATTTAGATTTGGATTTTACACGGCAAATTGGTTCAGGTATATACTTTGGGTTTTTCTCAAATCTCATCCAAAAGCATTGGAAAAGAAGATCTAAAACAACCTAAAGTGACAAGTTTCATTCATCTCGTTTTTTGCCTCTTTGGATTTCATTTTTGGCATATCTTTTTCATCTTCTTTTCCTTATAATCAACCATAATATTCCTTATATAGCCCCTCCCTCAAATCCCGGCTTGGAGCCCAAGCTAATGAATATTACCATATTGCCCTTTAATTCAAAATTGCATACTTTACATATTTAAATCATTACAAAATGTCCAAAAAACATTTAAATTGAAATTTAAACGTTTGATTCGAATTTAAATCAAAATAATTTATCTTTAAATATAATATCAACAAAAATATATTTTTTAAAAATAATATATCCCGTCTGAAATCTTATAAAATATTCATAACTAAGTCCTCAAAATAACGGGGTATTACAATTTATTTGTAGTTTCACTATGATTTTACTAGTATACTAAAGTTTGTACCTTATGTTGCTATATGTGTTGTTTAGTTATCCAAATTTATTGAAGGTTTTAGCATACATTGTTTTTTCGATCATTTATGTATGGTACTCTTATTAAATTTGGGTAATTTGCTTTGTATTATGAGGATTTATGTAATTATTATTATTACATTACATATATTGGGGGAATTTCATAGGTTACTAGGTTGGGTATACATCAAATCGAAGACTTCGGAAGATAGTAGCAAAAATCCTTTAGTTCTTTAATTTTCCTCCATGTGATTAATTGTCAAGAAAAAATGAATACAGGGCTTAGGTGTATCCATTTTTTGAGGGTCATTACCAATGCCCTTCAAATAAATTAAGTCACACTACATCCAAAATTGATAATGTATAAAAATGGATTATAAAAAGGCATTTTTTTAGTGTACTATTCTTTCTCTTGTTGTCGGTGCTACAACGTCGTTCTGTGAAGCGTGGTCGATTATTGAGACTATTATAGCATCCCCTTCACACGAATACTAAATATTCATACATAGATCTAAAATTTTCTGTATGAAGAAGAAATGATTTTCTAGTATCTTCACTAAGTCAAACTACTTTTCGATTAACTTTTGGCTAGCGAGCATAAATTAAAATTTTATTTTGACAAATCGAGGATCATTCATCGCTCATCTTGTACACCCACTAACTTGAGTATAATTCTTATTAAAATTAATCATTTGCTCTTCTAATTTTGAATTTCTAGAACTATAGAAAGCTGGCTCAATAAGCCCGACACGATCAATATATAAAATGGTTTTCAGGTTGAATAATATCAATCATATTTATATTTAGTGTCATCAACTATGTAAACCCTATGTTGTATCTTTGATTTCATACATATTCTTTATGGGACTATGTGAGTAAAAGAAATATCATAATAAAGAAATCTAGGAAAATAATAAAAAAAGAATAGAATGCAAGATCACACACAATAGCAGATTTACATGGTTCAACAACTTGCCTACATTCACGGAGAGGTTACTATTTTTATTATAATGTCTATCAATGTCTTTTGTTACATCTCTTTGCCCCGGGTCAGGGTTTGCAAATTGTAGAAGCATGAAATAAGTGATTGAATTCCATAGGCAACTCAACCTACATGATGGTTAACATGTAAGTGTCCCTGAATATTTCTAAAAGATTATTGGTAATTGATTCGTGATTATTTCCATTCATTTAAGAACATGTTAAAACCAAGTCTAAATAATAATCTAAATTTTTAGGCCGAGCAGTCCGGCTTACGTAATGGGCTCGTTGGCCAACTGATTGGTCTTTTACTTACGTCCCCACAATTGCCCCTAAAATCTTTGGGCTGACAATTTGGGCCAATAGATTTTAAATGAGTCCAAGGCCCAAGGCTTGGAATAGTATACAAATCGGCATGGCACATTTGTGATTAAAGAGAACCATTGAGGGTGCACTGGTCATGAGGAGGAAATGAAGCACTAAGATTTTCTTGGGGAGGCATAACTCATCATTTGGGATATTTTAAACTTGCAACTTAATCATTAGTTCACTGTTTCTGGTTGTTTTATCATGGAAACTTTGCCTCTAAGATTCCCCTCATTTTCTTTGCTTGAAATACAAAGATCTTCTTCTTCATGGATTTTTCAAAGCTTCACCAACACTTGTAAGTTCTAGTTCTTACTTTCTCAGTTCTTCACTTCTTCGAATTAGTTTGTAATTATGTCTAGGGTTTTTCGTCTTCTGGTGTGCTAATGGTAAGACTTGATAATAAGTCAATCTCTATGTTTAGAAAGTGTTATGGTATCCCTGACTGGGTAAACATTGAATGTGCCCCAGTTCTCAGAGACGGTCACTCTTTAGAAGACGGGCACTGGATTAATACCCTCTTAATTTCACAAGGGGGCTTGACATTTCCCCATAATCCTCTTTTTCTAAGATTCTTCAAGTATTTTGACATTTTCCTTGCTCAGTGTACTCCAAATGTTTGGAAAATTGTAAATGGGGTACACATGATAAATGTATTATATGGAACCAACTTAGGGCTCGCTGAAATTTGCTACTGTAATGTGTTTATACGCACAAGTGAAGGTATCTTATACTTGAAGACTAGGAGAACCAATAATCCTGGTGGTGAACTTACCTTATTCCTATAAATACTACTGGAACCAAGGCTTCATTGCTAGGAATTAGGAGAATCCTCTCCACCTGAGGGCATAAGGTATAGGGAACCTTGGATACTTACCTTTGGGGAGGAATACATAGGTTGCTGACACTATCTCTTTTTTAGTTCTTCACTTGCTTGTTCCTCTATTTGCTTCTTTTGATTTTATCTTTTTGTCTTGTTCTGCAGCTAAGTATAAGAACCGAAAACCTTCTCCTCATGTGCTAAGGGTTGTTGAACTCTTGAAGGCTTGGAAAGTTAGGGATAGGCTCTCTGACAAAGAGTACCATCACTCAGCGGCATATCTTCTAGAATACAAGAACATAATTACCAACTTTATTGCTCAGCCAATGGATATAATCCCCAACTTGGAGCTTCCAGATGAGGAGGTTGGTGGTCCATCTAAACGCATCCAGTTAGAGGAAAAAGAGGAGGATATGAAGGAGAGGAAGAAGAAGAAAGTGAAAAGTAAGGATCTGAGGAGGATAGTGAGGAAGGAAGTGAAGAGGATACTAGTGAAGAAGAAGACATGGATCCCACCCAAAAAGAGGTGTTTGATTATTGAAGATGATATGTTTTCTGATCGAATCAAGTCCTTGAAGAGGGCGAAAGTAGACTCCCTTATAACTAATGGTTCTAAATTGGGAACCAAGGGGAAGGAGAGGAAGGTGGAGAGGAAAAAAAGGAGGATGAGGAGAAAAGAAGGGAGAAGTAAAGAAAGAAATAGGGGGAGAGAAAAATATAAAAGGATTGGAAGGGGGCACTAGCCTCCTAGGCTCCTTCTGTGACTTCTCCCCTCTTAGATGTTGAGAGGTCAAGTTTTACTAACACTCCCCTACTTGCTTCTTAAATGCTAGAAAGGGTTGTGATTACTGTCGATCATGAGCGATCAGTGAGGATGGGGTCTGACCAATTGTCCCTCAAGTCCGCTCAAGGGGTTGCTTTGGTATGCCCCCTATTCTCTCTATGTTTTTCTTTAATTCCTCTTTTCAATTTTTATAAATTAATCTATGCTTATTCTTTTTTCTTGCAGTTTGTTTATGATTTTACCACACTGTTATATGGTCGGTTCGATCAATTGAGGATGAATGTTGAGTTAAATATGGCTCTGAAGAACTCCGACAAGGCTCTGGATGATGCTAAGGTCGCTTTTGAGCAGGATAAAGAGAAAGATTTGGCTGTCCTTAAGTAGAAATCAGTAAAGGAGTTAGAGAATATCCAGGCCGCTTATAGTCTGGTGGTCACCGATAAGCTGAAAGTTGCAGAGGAAAATAAAGAGCTGGTTGCCAAGGTCGAGAAGCTGGAAGGAGTGGCTACGACCATTAGGGATAGTGGGTATAATGAAGGTTAGGAAGCATTATATCATAACGCTGAGCATCAAATAAACTATGTCAGGCAGGTGGGCTTTAAAAAAGGCGTGAACCAGGTCTTGATAGCTACTTGGGTCCCTACAGAGTCTTATTTGTTCACACAATATATGTTGGGCCCTAATTCAATGGCTGTTGAGGAGCCTTTGGTTGACTAGCCCGCCGATGAAGCTGAGAGGGTGCTTGCTAATTCAGCTGCAGGGGATCTACCTGTCGATTAAGATAAAGGGGATCTTGGCACGATTATGGTTACTGAAGGCCAGGATGCCAGAGCTGCTGAGAAAGGAAAAGGGCCAGTATTTTTCGATCAGGTGGAAACCTTGTAGTTCATACGATTTATGTCTTTTCTTTTTTGTTGGTGATGTGTTGTAATTATCCAAGACTTGTACCGGCCTTTACCCGACCTTTATTTAATGGAAAAGAATTCTTTCATTCTTGCTTATGTTGGCATTATTGATGTTCTTTATGACTGATGTTTTCCAATCCATTGCCTATTTTGTTGCTTGTAACCCATTGATTTAGATGAGCACATTCCTCTTTACTCCCGATTGAGGCAGATCTTGGGGCCGAACATTAGTATCAAGGATCGCAAGCCTTTTATGAAGATTTATAAATCTTTAAAGGTAAGGATCGAGCAATAAAAGAACCAGGACGATCTGGTCTCGAAGTTAAAAGATAGTCTTAAAGAAGTTAAGGAGATTGGAGCCTCAATTAAGGGGGAAGTGGATGGCTCGAAGGAAAAACTCCTGGATTCCACTAGGGTCAATCAAGTGTGCGAGCTGATCCAAAGAGAAAATGATACCCTGAAAGGGGGAGTTGCTCGACTAAAGGAGAACATTCCATCAGGGTCCTCTCTAGTATTACGAGAGTCCTCTTTATCATGTGTTGGGACAGTTTAAGTTAAAAATAAAGCTTTGTACAGAGAGGTTTCTAAGCTTAAAGGAGATGTCTAATGAGCTTATGTGATTGCTGCTAGACTCCAAAGAGATGTGACAAGACTGAGGCAAATATTCCGAATGGGTCCTCGACAGGCCTGGGCATATGGTGATGACTAAGGTTGAACTGACCCTCTATAATATTGAAGGAGGCAGAGGACCTTGCTTTTTCTCAGGGATGGCTTAGTGCCCTTAGGGAGATGAAAACTCCGAAGGAGTCTATCCTGTGGTATAACTATCAGGTCGACTATCCAGACCATCGTCATAATCCCTTCTCAAGAAACAACAAGTGGATCCCAATAGATGTTATTCCTTCTTAGCTTTTGGAGCATTACTTGAAAGATACCGAAGAGGAGTTTGCCCCACACCCAGACGATTATCGGAGAGAGCGTGTTACAGACTATCTTAATCTCCATCCTGGGTCATCTTAAGTCTTTTGTATATTTTGGTTTTGATGTAAATGTAATTTATGCTTTGTTAGTTAGTTGAGATCTTTGTTGACCAATTGGTATTGAAAGACCCTTTTAGGATTTTTAGTAACTAAGTGGACTAGGACTTATTTTCGATCACCTTGGGTCTCTTCAGTCCATTAAATGATTTTGAAGACAAGTATTAGCCCTTTGGTGTGAACATTCTCCCAGTCCAATATGCTCCAACAATATCATTCAATCTACTTTACCTTTTAGGTCATGCCGTCACACTTTCTTAGGCATAAGTAAGATGATGGCGAGAATGTACCTGATCAGTGGGCCATCCACCCAAGCAGTTTTTTACGACCAACATTATTGGCGACCAACCTGAATTGGCTTTTTTGCCTAAGAATCCCTTGTAGGGATTTTGATGTTACAGGGGCAACTCATGAGGTCTTTTGTGTTTCTAACAAAGACCCGAGGGTACTATTCATTAAAATAATTTCATTAACTTGTTATAACTACTACAAACCCTGCTCAGTATGTGAGATTCCTTGATTGAAACAAGTTGAACAACTCGCTGTAATCCTAGGAATTCAGCTATGCAAAAAGGACTTATCATTTGGAAAAGGTGCATATTAGTGGGATGTGATTAAGAAAGAAAAATTAAGCAGCCAATGCATAATATTAAAGTGCGATGGACAAATGGCCTTTATTCATTGAATACTATCTGATGAGAAACATAGGTTTGAAAATGAAATTTTTCTTAAACTAAATGTTCTAACAAAAGATAAAGAAGATTAAAAGTAGAACTTCATGAGAATGACTGCATTCCAGGCTCCAGTGTTTCCAAGTGATATGCTCCTTGAAGGTCGTCCATGATTACTTTGAAGGGTCTGCAACACCCTGTGTTTTATTAATTAATGATTTTAATTAATTTGGAGAAATACGGAGTGATTTTTTTTGGATTTAATGATATTTAATAATTAAACATGTTGGTTTTTATATTTGAGTAGTAAATTTTCAATCGGAATTAAATCGGAGTTATAATAGAATGTTAAAATGATTTTTAGTATGTTTTAACCAGCAGGTGCATTTTGGTTGAGTTAATGAAATTTATTCTAAGTGTAAAGGCGGAGTTTTGAACTTTTATATTGTTATTGGGGTCATTTAAACGACATTGTATGTCGTTCGAACGACATAGCATGTCGTTTGAACGACAGGTGCCAGTCGTTCGAGCGATAGGAGGTGGTGGATTAATTAGAGTCCTAATCGTATTCTAACTTTTAAACCCTTGAAATACCAAAACTGATACGGGGCTGGGACTTTTAAAACACTTTTCACTCAAACTTTTCTCGAGTAAGGTTCTCCAAATATATTTCCTCTCGTCTTCAACCCTTAGCCCCAACTTTTAACAAGTTTTAACTCAAGAATTGAATATTCAACTGGTGTTTTCTCAAGAAGGTCCTAGAACACATCTTTGTTAATTTTTCGAGAGGAATCCAACCGTCAACTCAAATTTTTTATCCAACTTTTCAGGCATGAATATTCTATTTCTTTCCTTTAGTATTATGCATTTTAAGTGTCGTCTAAACCCTTAATCACGTATTTATTTTATTAAAATCAATTAGTAACTTAATTAGAGAAAGTGGACACTTAAATTTGGGATTGTTTTTATGAAAATTTTAAATATGATTTAATCCTTGAAACCCTTGGGGTGCGTAGATTAGATTTTTGGGTGTTTATGGTTTTGGGTGTAGGCTCTCATGTAGATTTTTATGTGGGTTTATTTATATGATTTTTTGGAGCGCTCACATTTATAATAAGTTGTAAAATTATGAAAGAAACGCTTATGTCATATTGAAATTATTGCATGTTAATTAAATTAACACTTTTGGAATCAAAGACGATGTTATGAATTGATTTAAATTAAATTGGGTCTCTCATGATTAAATTGCTATGTTGTGAATATTGAATTGTGTATTGTGTGATTTATTTTATTCACGTTTTCCATCGCGGGGATGAGGGAATTTTGGTTAGTATATTGCTCAACCCTATTTTAGGATTCTTACTAGGCATGGGACTAGTGGGTAGGCCTTGATTAAATTTATGATTGCTAGGTATGAGACTAGTTAGTGTAAATTCGTGGGGATTTTATATTTCGAGGTGGGGCAAATTTTTACATTATACCATCTTTTAGTTAGCCTAGGCATGTGACTAGGACATGTTCTATATTAGTGATTCATCCTATATGTAGGATAGGACGTATGTGTACTTGGGGACCCTTAGGTATGGGACTAAGGTGTATTTTGAGGATCTCACATCGATTAAAAGGGTGGGGTAATTTTTTAATTGTGAAATTGAGAAAATGAGAATTATTGCCTAAAATAAAAATGGGTATTAAAAATTTTGGCGACATAATGTGCGGGGGCTGATAGTTTAAATGGGCCGATTGGAGACTTTTGTCGTGTCGTGTGTGTAACCTTATCAAATTGCGAGGGATCGACATTTTAAATGGAGTCGGCTTGCATTTTGACAAGGGGACGTGTAAAACTTTTATGGAAATTACCACCGAGGGCGGGAGGACCGCTATAATAAAAAGTGAGAATAATGATAATTTGGGTTAATTTAATTAAATTAACACTTGGGGACTGTGGGATAATTAAAATGATATTGGTGTGATTTTTATAAAAATCGTAGGCAGTGGTTAGAAATTTATCTTTCTTGCGTTTAATTATATTCGTAATTAATTTAATCTATTGCGATATTTATTGCTTATAATGCTATTATCTGGATTCATGGATCCTATTTGATGGGAGTAATGTGTATTCATGCTCGGGGCTCTCAACTCGTTTGTTGACTAACATTTTCAGGTATTAGTCTTGGAGTAGTTGCATAGGATTTATCGGATATTTCTTGGAGGTGCGGCTGGAGATGCTTTTATTTACTGTTTTATTTAGTTTAGACTTTCCTTTCTGTCGTATTCCATTATGAGACTTCATTTGGGTTTTTGTTGGGTCATTTGGTTCCAAAGTTGTCTAAGGATTTCAGTTGGAGTATTTACAGTCAGTTGATTATTCTGAATTTAAATTAATTCATATTTTGGAGATTGGTTTTAATTGGAGTTTAGCACGTGATGGTTTTTATAGTACAATTACTCACTGGGATCGATTATTATTCATCTTGTGGATTTTTATTGTCTCATATCTGTCACATGATGAGAATGGTATTTATTTAGTAGCACCCGACGTACACCCTATTGTCCAGATTGTGCAGGGTGTTATAGATGGTAACAGAGCATGGTCTTAGGTCTCGTAGGTTACGAGTCCGTTTTAACTTTCGCATTGCTTATCTTTGATTCCTTTTGATGATTTTTACTCTTAGTTATTCCAAGTCTGATGTTGTTTTGTTCCTATCTTTTCACATGACGAGCACAAGGATAGCTAGGAGTAGGAGAGAGGATGCCATTTCAGGTCCCGCAACTTAAGAGAGGCAGTGACATGTTATTTTGGATGCCGAGGAGTGGAGGGATATAGGTGGTTGACTTTATAGGGGAAGGAGAAAGGTACACCTATTTCGGCTTGGGACATGATGAGAACTAGTTTTCTTAAGGGCAATCCTCCCACATTTGGAGGGGGATCTGACCCAACGGTTGCTCACTAGTGGAGGAGAGATATGGAGAGGCACTTTATGATGGTGGAATACATAAATGTGTAGAAACAAAATTTGGCTACATTTTAGTTGATTGTGGATGCATTACAATGGTTAGAGAGTGTCACCACATCAGAGGAGAGAGATCGATTGAGTTATGAGAACTTTCAGATAAGTTTCAATAACAAATATTTTCCATATGATATTAGGTGTGCGAAAAAGAGGGAATTTATAGATTTGGAATAAGGATCAAAGTTGATTGTCGAGTATGAGCAGGAGTTCACTAATATGTCTATATATGTACCTGAAGAGGTTGATACTGAGAGGAAGAAGATGGAGTGTTTCATTAAGGGATTGTCATGGTCGACTAGGTAGATGGTGTTGGGGAACCCGTCATACACTACTTATACTCAGGTGGTGGATGTCACAATGTTCTTATGGCAACATAAAGCTAATTATCAAACGAAGTTTGGAAAGTGACAAGAGTCAAACGAATAAGAAAGTGAGAATAAGTGTCGCAATGATCAAGCATGGAAGAAACATAGAACCAATAAGGAACAACAAGGTCAAGGGGAAAAATGAGTAACTACTAGATGTTTCGAACATTTTAAAGGTGAATGCTTTATCTATGGGAAAGTAGGACATCAATCGACTAAGTGTTACAAGAGACCGGGTCAACAAGGCCAAGCTACAGATGCCTAACAGGGTCAAGTCACACAAGGGCAACAAGGTCAAGGAGTATAGGGGAAACAAGGACTAAGGCCTCCAGTTCTCGCAGCAGAAGGTGTTCAGGGATCACCAGTAACACCGGCATCGTCAGATCGTAAGGGAGTGATCGCAACACCAACTAATATCGGGTATTGGAGGTGCTACTTACATCAGCCTCGGGATGAGCAGGCATCGTCGGAGCCACGACGTGGCTTGTAGAGTATCGCGGTACGTAATTATTTTCTTAGATACTTATATATATATATATATATATATATATTTTATCGAGGGATTATGTGCGGGTAGGATTGGGTGTATGGGCGCCTAATTATGGCATTCTACGAGTAGGCGTATGTGAGCCTTATTTTATGTTTTACGATTTACATTTCATGTTTATGCTTCATCTAATTTTGAGGATGAAAATCCTTTGCAAGTGGGGAAGTAGGTAACACCCCATGTTTTATTAATTAATGATTTTAATTAATTTGGAGAAAAACGGAGTGAAATAAAATTTTGGATTTAATGGTTTTTAATAATTAAACATGTTGGTTTTTATATTTGAGTAGTAAATTTTCAACCGGAATTAAATCGTAGTTATAATAAAATGTTAGAATGATTTTTAGTATGTTTTAACAAGAAGATACGTTTTTGTTGAGTTAATAAAATTTATTTTAAGTGTAAATGCGGAATTTTGAACTTTTATTTTGTTGTTTGGGTGTCGTTCATACAACATTGTATGTTGTTCGAATGACATAGCATGTTGTTTGAATGACAAGTGTCAGTCGTTCGAGCGACAGGAGGCGGTGGATTAATTAGAGTCCTAATTGTATTCTAACTCTTAAACCCTTTAAATACCAAAACTGATACGGGGCTGGAACTTCTAAAACACTTTTCTCTCAAACTTTTGTCCATTAAGGTTATCCAAACATATTTTCTCTCATCCTCAACCCCAAGCCCTAGCTTTTAACAAGTTTTAACTCAAGAATTGAAGATTCAATTGGTGTTTTATTGAGAGGGCCCAAGAACACATATTTGCTAATTTTTTTAGAGGAATCCACCCGTCTACTCCAATTTTTTATCCAACTTTTCCGGCATGAATACTCTATTCCTTTCCTTTAGTATTATGTATTTTAAGTGTCGCCTAAATCCTTAATCATGTGTTTTTGATTAAAATCAATTAGTAACCTTAATTTGAGAAAGTGGACACTTAAATTTGGGACTGTTTTTATAAAATTTTCGTTATGATTTAATCCTTGAAACCCTTGGGTGCATAGGTTAGATTTTTGTGGGTTTATAGTTTTGGATGTAGTCTCTCATGTAGAATTTTATGTGGGTTTATTTATATAATTTTTGGAAAGCGCTCAAACTTATAGTGATTTGCGAAATTTTAAAAGAAAATGCTTATGTCATATTGAAATGGTTGCATGTTAATTAATTTAACACTTTTGGAATCAAAGACGATGTTATGAATTGATTTAAATTAAATTGGTCCCCTCATGATTAAATTGCTATGTTGTGCATATTGAATTGTGTATTGTGTGATTTATTTTATTCACGTTTTCCATCGCGGGGACGAGAGGCTTTTAATTAGTATATTGCTCAACCCTATTTTAGGATGCTTACTAGGTATGGGACTAGTGGGTAGGCCTTAATTAAATTTCTGCTTGCTAGGTACGGGACTAGTTAGTGTCAATTCGTGGGGATTTTATATTTTGAGGTAGGGAAGATTTTTACGTTATATCATCTTTTCGTTAGCCTAGGTATAAGACTAGGACGTGTTCTATATTGGTGATTCATCCTATATGTCGGATAGGACGTATGTGTACTTCAGTACCCTTAGGTATGGGATTAAGGGGTATTTTGAGGATCTCACATCGATTAAAAGGGTGGGGTAATTTTGAAATTGAGAAAATAAGAATTAATGCCTAAGATAAAAATGGGTATTAAAATTTGTGGTGACATAATGTGTGGGGGCTGACAGTTTAAATGGGTCGGCTAGTGATTTACGTCGTGTCGTATATGGAGCCTTGTCAAATTATGGGGGATAAACAGTTTAAACAGATTCCGCTGGCGTTTTGGCAAGGGGAAGTGTAAAACTTTGGTGGAAATTACTACTCGGGGAGTGAGGACAGTTATAATAAAAAGTGAGAATAGTGATAATTTGGGTTAATTTAATTAAATTAACACTTGGGGACTGTGGGATAATTAAAATGATATTGGTGTGATTTTTATAAGAATCTTAGGGGGTGTTTAGAAATTTATCTTTCTTGCGTTCAATTATATTCGTAATTAAAATACTCTATTGTGATATTTTGTCCGTATAATGCTATTGTCTAGATTCACGGATCCTATTTAAGGGGAGTAGTGTGTATTCATGATCAAGGCTCTGACCTCGTGCATTAACTAACATTTTTAGGTATTTGTGTTGGAGTAGCTGCATAGGATTTATTGGATATCGCTTGGTGGTGCATCTGGAGATGCTTTTATTTAGTTTAGACTTTCCTTTCCATCATATTCCATAATGAGACTTCATTTGGGGTTTTATTGGGCCATTCGGTTGCAAAGTTATCTATGGATTTCAGTTGGAGTATTTACAGTCAGTTGATTATTAAGAATTTAAATTAATTCATATTTTGGAGATTGATTTTAATTGGAGTTTAGCATGTGATGGTTTTTATAGTACAATTACTCATTGGGATCGATTATTATTCATCTTGTGGATTGATTTTTATTGTCTCATATCTGTCACATACTGAGAATGGTATTTATTTAATAGCGCCCGATGTAGTTCGGCGGCGGTGGCTGGCCACCCCGTTGTCCGGATTGCGCGGGGTGTTACAATGTCCTTTCTAGTTTGGTCCCAGTTTTCTCGGACCTTTTAAATGGTGGCTTTCACGATGTGATTATTATTCACTCGCATCCCTTTCTAGTGTCAACTCATCATTTTTTCATATTAAGAAAATTCCTCACGGGAAACGGTTCTTACATGCACAAATCCTTCATAGTCAAATAAACACGTAGATGACAAGATTGATAGGAGAACATCTCACCAAGCTCACATATACATGTGAAGTTAAAATCCAACAAGATCGTTCATATCATAACCAAATGTCCTAGCCACATGGAAATTACGTAGTAAATTCGATTAAAACACACCAATATGGCATACTAAATGTGTAAAACTAAATTACACAAAGAACTGAAAATCTTTTTGAATTTTTCAAAATATTTTTCAAAAACATAATCCTTTTGTATTTTTCAGAAATATATAAAACCAAAATTCTTTTTGTATATTTCAAGTATGACTCAATACGCTAAAATATAATACAAAAATTACACATGTCATAACACTAGAAAACATATAGCATGAAGCAAAACTAGTGTATGACAAATATGCGAGCACAGTCATCTATAAGATATAACAAGAGAAGTATCATGTACAAGCGAACAAGAATTAACTAGTCTATCATCTAGTGCTGCTAAAAGTGATTTCCTAACCCAAACCGATGTGTATTTAAGGTGACGGGTTTCGGGAACCTAGGTAACACTAGACTTCAACTTCCTAGGACTCCTTCCAAGATCAAAATAAAAAGCCTAAAGTGACCTTTCCTATCACAATGTGAACATGTGTAAACACGGGGAGTGGTACTTATGAGTTGAACTTTTTTAATATCCTTGCAATTGGTTAACCCACTAAAACAAATAATGGTCTTGGCTTTGGCAATGAAAAAATCGTAAATAGATAAGCCACTACCATCACTACTTGAATCTTTTAAATCATTTTTAACTTCACAATTTTAGATTCAAACAAAGAATTAGACTCTTCCAATTTTTAGGAATCCTTTTTTAAATTATCAATCAAACCTAGACGGTTATCACGCTCCCCCTCAATAAAAGCAAACTTTTCCCCAAGAGTCTTCTCACGTGCCTTAAAATCATCGATTGAAATATTTTTATTCGCTTTGGCACAAACACAAACCCTATCATTTTTAAAGTGCTCCAATTATTTTTCTAAAAGTAGGACTCTATCATCACTCTCCTTTTTGGACAATTTTAAAGCAACAAAGTCATAATTCAAACCAACAAATTTCTCACGATAGAAATCTCTTTGATTTTGAACCCTTAGCAAATGATCCGTAGCGGATTTAAAATGATAATTTTCTTTTTCCAAAACTTTAATTCTTTTGGCAAACGTCAAATTCAAACTATTTATATCGTCAAAACAAAGAGAATCCATCGAGAGTAAAAATAAGAATAGGAACGATGAAAACTCAATCACCCAAAAAGAAAGTGAACAAGATCAAATGCAATAAATTAGCGTAACCCTCTCTCATACCACTTGTAGGCGCGAGAACACTCGCAAAGGGTGATTTTAACAAAAAATTGCAACACTAATTTCAAATATGTGGAAGCGACTTTTAAATCGATCTTATCTTGTTTATCCTAAGCATGAAACTATGTCAAATAACTTAGGTCAAGTTTCAGGAAAACAACGCAAAGAGAAAGAAATTTATTCACTTAGAAATTTAAAAGAGAGTCGACATACAAACTACTTGATCCCCCACAGGCATAATGCATTATTCTTCGAAAATATCTAAAGAAACAACTATGATGCTCTCAAGAGTCACATGACCGTAGTCCTCCGAATCAGTCTTAGCCTTCATGTTTAGTAGTTAATCCCCACAAGTACCACAAGTCAGCAATGGAGTGCCTCTCTACCACAGTGTATGCAAGAGATACAAAACTTTTTTAGGGTTTTAAACTAATTCACAAGAATAATATTCAAGGATGCCCTTTTGAGAATTAAAAACTGTTTCTCAATACAAAACTTCAAGAGATTTTGTACCATATATGTAGAAACGTATTTGCAAAATTCTTTATAAAATTTAATCACGCAACAAGTATTTATAAAATCTTCAATCGACAGGGCCGTTAGAACGACATCCTGATCTTGTTCGAATGACATCTCATGTCGTTAGATCCCAGGCATCAAAGGACATTAAAAAAACCATACAGTGTGATGTCGTTTGATGAACTTCTTCAAGCGACCTTCAAGTGATATCTAATGCCGTTATGTGTACTGCATCAAGCAACCTTCAAGCGAAATTCAATATTGTTAGATGGCTCGTTTGAACAACTTGATCTTGTCATTTGAATGACATGGATTTATCATTTGAATGACTACAGCATCAAAAATTTTTATTTTAAAAACTCCACCTAATGAAATTTTAAAAATATATTTTTTAAAAATTAAAAACCCTGTTCGTATTTTGATAAAAAATAAACATCCCCAAAATTATTCCATGAATTAATTCAAACTCTAAATCGTTTTACACCTTTTGGGATTTCGGTAAGTCTTCAGACTTGGAGATGCTTGAGTTCAATTTGTCTTGACAATGCCTGACGATTTGTACCAGGATACACCAAACTAGGCTAATGCTATGCCATGAACAATCCTAGATTTTTTTTCTTATATCCCCTCGTAGCTCTAACCTTGGGGTTTCTATATACTTGGTTAGACAGGGCCCATGTGAATATTGAGCGCTCTTGTGGTCATTATGATGCCATCAACTTTGCCATTACTTTCATCATCATGTCCTTTTTATTTGAGAGATTTCCCAACATTGACCCATAGGCTAGGGCTTATCACAACAGGGTTGTTCGTGCTGTAAGATGAAATAAAAAGACTCCTAAGACTACTCTAGGGTCTTTGATAGACATCGTTGATGAGTTTTCCTTTAGTATTTAATGCAATACTGTTGGAGGTATTTTTTCTTGGCACTCCTTCTTTACTTATGGGGGCACCTTCTACTGCCCTGCTGATGCTGAATATGTTCCTAACTGCCCCCATATTTATGTGATTATTATAATTCTTCCCTGTACCTTGCCTTCTCTGATTGACCTGGGCCAAGGTGTGGATTTATACCACTTTGAAAGAGTGAGGAGGTAGTTTATTTATGGTGAGGGGGTTTATACTCTTGTTTATCCTTCAAGCACCTCCCCCTGCGAGCTATAACTTGAGGCCTTTGCCAATTTCACATTTGAGGGAGTAGTTGATAGAGTTAGACACATAGGCAACTTGTTTGTACCCTCTTGAGTTTACTTGCCTTCTTTTACTCGCTCGTGGGTTACCCTTTGGCAGAGGCATGTCCTCTCGATTCAAAACTATGTGAGGGATGTCCCTCATGAAACTATTTCCATAAAAAATTCCCAATAATGAAAGGTACTTTGGTAAGAGTACACAAAAGTAATTTTGGCATCGGAGCACTATCCCCAAGGCTCGTCTCGAGAAGCTCACTCTAATATTGGTGAGGCCTCTACTCGATGAGTCCATTTATTCTAAACAACCTGAGCCTCAACCTGCTCAAACCAAGTTAAAAGGCAATACAAGAGCCTTTGCTGCTTCAAAAAGGAAACATCTTGATGTGGATATTTCTAACTTTATACCAGTTATAACTTCCCCTGCTACCACTGTTACTACCACTACTGCTGCTGTTGCTCCTACTCCCTCCCACCCGTAAGAAGCAGGGAGAGTAGGAAGAAGAATAAGACCAGTGCTAGGGTTACTGCTCCCTCTTCAGCACCAAACCAAGGGTCTGATACCGATGACCTTGGGGTGGAGGAGACATACAGGACTGTGCGAGAGCAGGGCTATAAATCCCTTGGTTTATCTTTTGAAGATCCCGCTATTTCTTATATTTCCATTTGTTAATGCACTACACCTTACTCCCTTTTACTTAGTGAAGCTGACTTTTATGGGGTTTCACTTATTGCTTCCTCATCTCTTCAATTTGAAGAGGAACTAGCCGATTATGGAAGCACTTCCTCCTATGATGATGACGGTTCTTCTTCGAATGAGATGAGTATCACTGATCCTTATGATGATCAAGACCTTGATACTTCTTCTTTGTTACCAGTTTTGGGGGAGTCTTCTAGAGAGGGAATCGTGATAGACTTTTCATCTGCCAGCAGTCCTACTATTGGGCATCTACCATATGGGCAGACTGCTCGCTCCACCACTGTAAGTCTTTTCTTTTAACCTCTTGTGTACTATTTTATTGTACATTTACATATGCATAGTTCAGATATGAATGGTCTTTATCTTTGTGATATTTGTAGGGTGTGTCTATTATGGAGAGTGATCCACAACATCCACCTCCTGCCCGAGGGCCTTTTCCTAGGGTGAGGAGTTTCATGTTAGTATCATCTTTGGGCCTATCTAGGGAGGTTTGGCACTTACCCCACCCATTCATTATTCTCTTTTCTTTTTAATTTTACTAATATGATCTTTGCTTTTGTCTAACTTCTATAGCTCTCTACTATATTCCTGATGACAACGAGAACTTCTTCTGTGTCCTTTTCTTCAGTCCAGGGAAGAATTAACTCTCTTGAGTCCTTTGCTTTTACTTTTCATATTTTTGAGGCATATATTTTAAAGTCTTCTTTTTTATATATACATAGGTGGTTTTTTCTTTTAACCGCCTTTCTTCTCCTCCCCCTCCTTTGTAGTGAGAGGCTCTTCCATCGGGTTGCCTGAGGTACTTTAAGTTTGTTTCCTGTTTCATCCTTCTTTATTCTATTGTAATTTTTACATTTTATGATTGTATCATATTTGCTTGTATTTATTGCAGGGACCCTCTTCTAGTGGCCCTTCCTCTATTGGGGGATTATAACAGCTCACGGGAGGCACTTCCCCAGGTCTATTACCTTCTGGGAGGATTCCCATCTCCCGAGTCTTCATGACTATGGACAATTGGCCTCATATTTAGCCTATATCTTCCCCGATAGTCTTCACTATTGAATCTATCGAGACTGTCACATAGGTCAGATCCACCTCTCAGGTATTACTTATTCCTATTAATCTCCATTTCCTTCTTTATTTATGTTTGGTTCTTTGATAACTTTGCAATGATTAGGCCACTGCATCTGTTGTGACTATCCTGTTGGTCATCTTCCCTCCTTCTTCTTTAAAAGGACTTTAGGCACACCTATTTTGAATCTTTCTTCTCTCGATTCATATTTTTCTTTGCCATTGGGATTTTATTCTCATAATCTATTTCTATTTGTTATATGCCAGTTGATCAGTACTACCGCTTAGCCTCCTATTTCTTCGGTTCCCCCTTCAGTAGACCCTACTACTGCTAGGGAAGCTCCTGCAGCAGTTGTCTTTATGGGAGGCATTTTATAGAACCTCTCCCGGTAGTTATTGTAACTTGTCTGTGCTTAACTTCAATAAATTTTTTTCATTACTACGATCAACTCATAATTTTTCCATGTCTTTCTTCCATTCACAGTGCGGTGGTAGTGAGACCTCCTCATTTACGATGCCCATAATGAGGGTTATAGAGACAGCTTGTGAGGCACCATTTGCGAATCTCCCCTTATCTTCTGTAGGGGAAGCTGCCTCAGCCAGCCTGGCTGAAGTCCCCTTGTCTGAGGGGCATATTCCTCATTCTCCAGGATCTGGTTCAGTGGTATGTTTAGTCTTTACACATCTACTTACTAGATTAATTACATATCTATATATCCTGTAATTTCTTCTAACATATCTGTAGATGCGGTTCCTTTACTTGCGAGACCTATATTTGAACTTTCAGTCTAGTACTCCACCAGTTTCTATATCTGAGAAGACTCTGGTTAGCATCACAGAGGAGTCTACTCCGGTATGTACAATGTCACATATTCTTCTTTTCATCGACCCACGTTATCTATGTACGAGTTTATTGACACCCTCTAGCTTTATCATTTCCTAGGTTAGTATCACTCCTGATCTTACTGCTGAGGGGTCTCTTATGGGTGTCTCAGTGGGGAGCTCCCAGGTAAACACTTGGCCTACCTAAACCTTTGATCTTACGTTTTCTATGTAAGTACTTTCTGACACTAACCTGTTTCCCTGTTTTTAGGTTAGCGCCGCGATTGATTCTCTGACTGTGGAACAATTAGGGGGAGTTACTGCGAGTGAGGTATTATACTGTCATACCTTAATCTCTTCTTTACTCCCCTTTTTCTTCTTGATTTTACTATGGAAGTGGGCTCACCTTCACGTTCCCGTTTCCTTATTTTGAGGTTAGTGAGGCAACCATCCCTAGCTTTGCGGGACCTATATTGAGGGTTGTACTGCGTACTCCCTAGATATTAAACTGTCATACATGGGTTGTTTCTGTCTGTTAAAGTTAGTATATTTCTCTTTTTTTCTTAGAAAATTCTAACTCTTGCATATTTTCTGTTAGGCAACTGCTCAGGGTCATATGGTGCCTCCTCGTTTTGGTGACAACATATTGACTCCCCTGGGCTATGGGGGTAAGATCTTTATAATCTTTATTTCTATTTGAGCATGGTTATTCCACGATATTCTACTTCTCTTCTTTATGATTTATCTCTTTTTACTTTTATTTCTGCAGGATCCGATTGGTGAACCTGTTGAGATGACTGGTGAGGCCGACCAGAGTTCTGAGGCCACAAGTGATGCTGGTTTCGGTGAGGACTCTTTATTCCTCTTTCAAATATTGAGTCTCATAACATAGGCTATGATGATATATAGGTAGAAGCTCCTGGATCTTTTTCCCTGTGGCGTTCAGAACTGCCTTTTAGGTTCTGCACATATGAGCGAGAGGCGTTGGAGATGATTCTGGAGCACCACCCTGAGACTTTCACTTCTTAGAGCGTCCTCAATATTAATAGCCTTACAGTCTTCAACTTATAGTCCTTATCTAAGAATATTCATGATTTCTTATCTACCTCTCCTATTGCTATGACTAATCAGATGGGCTGTTCCTACAGGTCTTCACGATCTTTAACGCTTCTATTACTTTTAGCTGGATTGGCTTGACACTTTAGTTCATCATTTTCTTACTGTCACCTTTAGGAATATGATGAATATTCATACTTCCAGGCAGGCTAGGGTGCAGTAGTGTGAGGCTGAGGCAATTCAGATTCAGGCTCAGATTTAGTCCTTCTAGGTCAAACTGGCCAAGCTAGAGGATGGTGATGCTGATGATGAGGCCCAGATGGCTAGATTAGAGGAGTAACTTGTTGAGGAGGCTAGTCCTTCTTACACAGACCTACGCTCCCGACATGATTTATTTTTCATTTTGTCTAGTGGGTAAATAGTCTTGTTATGGAGACTTCCTTTTGTAAACTTTTCATATGTAAAGAACTTTGTATTTATCAATGAAAAGTACTCTATTGATTTCTACCATGTTGCTCATTCTCTACTTCCGTCTGGACTTTGATATCTGCTTACGTTGTCTTTCTCTAATTTTCTGTGACCACTTGATCTGTTTAAACTGCCCCATATATTGTGTGGTACTTGTGTATTATCTGATCATGTTGGTATTTTAGAGTTTCCCCCTATAACTGTGAGGTACTTGCATATTTGTCTTAAGAGCAATTTAACACTTTTAGATCTGTCCCCTCTAATTGTGGGGTACTTGCATATTATCTGAGCAAGTTAATATTTTAGAGTTGCCCCCTCTAATTGTGGGGTACTTGCATATTTTCTGAGAAAGTTAAAATTTTTAGAGTCGCCCCTCTAACTGTGGGGTACTTGCATATTTTCTGAGAAAGTTAACATTTTTAGAGCCATACCCTCTAACTGTGGGATACTTGCATATTTTCTGAGCAAGTTAATATATTTAGAACTATCCCCTCTAACTGTGGGGTACTTGTATATTTTTTGAGCAAGTTAACATTTTTAGATCTGTCCCCTCTAAATGTGGGGTACTTGCATATTATCCGAGCAAGTTAATATTTTTTAGAGATGCCCCCTCTAACTGCGGGGGCATTTTATTATGCGCATTCACCTCTTAGGGAATAACTGGGAGAAAAGGGTTAGCTCTTCTCCTTCCCTCAAACTTTGAATGTAATTTATAAATAAAAGATGACTATCTTTTGTAGAAACATTGCCCCTCGTCTGCAGGGTCTTTATTTCAAATAGTTTGTTAGGAATCCTTTTTTCCTCTTTCTAAAAAAAAGGGTGTAGGTTCCCAAGTAAAGCTTTTCTTTGAGAATGGAGATTAAAACTTATTCTCTAGGCAATTTTATTGTAAATAAAAAAATATTTATTATATTTTTTTGTTATTACTTGGAGGATGTCCTCCAACTGGTCTGGTGACAGGGTTAAAATCATTTGTCTAACATGTCTAGAGAGACTTTTCTCAATATACTTTTCTCTCGGGATGGATGTACCCCTTAAGTGTAATGAGCAAAGTTCTTTTCATCCTGAACCCTCTTCTAGTCTAGTAGAGAGTGTTTATAAAAAAAATTCTGATGGATCTACATCATGCAGAAGGTAAATAGACAAAATAAGAATCATCATGCAATGATAAAAAAGAGTTCCTATTCATTTCTTTTCATTTTCTATATGGTTTACAAAGTTGTGTTGCTCTGTCATTTTTGCACAAGAAAAGAAATTTTTTTGGTGCTAGAGCATGCCGCTCAAATTATTTGACAAAAATGATTTTTTTAACAAAACTAGGCATAATACCTCTTCAGCCTCTTGCAGTTGATGGACTGGAGGCAGTCACTCTCTGGCTCTGAAATTCGGTAATAACCCGACTTGCCTACCCTTCTTACTTTAAAGGGGCCTTCCCAGTTGGGTTTGAACTTTAATGTCGACATGCTGCGAAGGTGGTGAGTGAATGCCTACAGGACCAAGTCTCCCACCTGAAACTCCCTGGGCTTGACTAAGTTTTCATCGGCTCTAGACAACTACTGGGTGTAAACTTTAAAATACTTTTTCGCCTTGTCTATGTTCTCATCTAGTGCCTCCAATTTCTCATGTCATGGATCAGGGATGAATTCTTTTCTTAGGGAAACTCTGGCTGAGGGTATTTCCAAGTCTATCGGTAAGACATCTTTGGTCCCATATACTAGGGAGAATGGGGAAAACCCGTTTGATTATATAATTGAAGTAAGATAAGCCCATAGTACCATAAGCAACATCTCATCCCATGCCCCGGTATGTCCTCTAGAAACTTCTTCAAGATATTGATCAGGGTCTTATTGGTGGCATCCGCTTGGCCATTACCCTTAGGGTAGGAGATGGTTGAGCTGTTGTGCAAAATCTTGTACTTATCTATGAGGAGTGCCATCTCTTTACATATGAACTATTTCCCATTATCTGTTAGAACCACCTTGGGTATACCAAACCTACATATTATATACTCCTTGATAAATTGGGTTACTACTTGGGCAGTCATCCTTATTAGAGGAATCACCTCTGCCCATTTGGTTTACAATTTTGTAACCACAATAATAAAAGCTTTTCCATGAGATGCTGGGTTGATTTTTCCCACTAGGTCACACGCCCAAGTGTGGAAAGGGTAGGGAGCTGCTAGGATTTATAAGCTGACTGAAGGGGATTGTACCACGTTTCCATGCACTTGACAGGCTTTTTATTTCTTTACATAACCAATGGAGTCAGCCTTCATGGTTGTCTAGTAGTACCCCAGCGTCATCAGTTGATAATACAGTTTAGCACCTCCCATCTGAGAGGGCTTATGATCTTCCTTCAACACTCTCCCTATGTCTTCTTTAGCTATACACTTCACTGCCTTTTCATTGTATCCTTTTCATATGGAGATCTCATTCTACCAAGTAAAAATGGGCCACCCTCTTTTAAAGATAAATTTTATCTGCTCTCTTCGTGGGTAACTCACCGTCTTTCAGATGGGCTATGTATGATTGCCTCCAATCATCGAATGCCTCAATAAAATTAGCTTTTATTGGATGGTCAAACTGAGTTTAGCACTTTAAACAACCTAATTACAAACGAGCATCCTCTGTGCTCATAATGGGCCAATAGTAGCCCCCCCGCTGCAACCGACGATAAAGAGGGATATCACTGTCCCCGCAATGTTTTTCATACATTTCTGCCAACCTCTCTATAGCTTCTTTTTATCCAACACACCTTGATAAAAACCCTCCAGGGATCTTGAAGTAAAGTGTTCCCTGAAGCAGGCAGTAGTTAGTTAATTCTAACACCTTCATTGTCCCCTCTCTTATTTTTAGCTATTTCACAACTAGGTGCTTCCAATCCTCCGAATCATTTCTTGGGAATAAGTATTTCACTATGGTAGGCACTGTTTTCCGTCATACTGTGATCCTTGCTTCTAGCTCATTCGTTCCTAACTTCTGTGCTATTGTAGCTAGTGTGTCAGGGTGTCTGTTCATTGTTCTTGCATGCCTCTCAATGGTGACTTCTAAGAATTATCCCAGCAACCTCTGGATGATGTATCTGTAAGGTGCCAAGTTAGTATGTTTTAGGGAGAACTCCCCATTAACCTGTTTCACTACCAGGATAGAGTCCCCTCATATGAACAATACACTGACACCTCTTTGAAGTTCTTCCAACATTTCCAAAATGAGAACCTCATACTCATCCTCATTGTTTGAGCACTTTAAGTCTAGCTTAAAGGAGGGGGCGATCTTCTCCTTACTACTTGATAGTATAATTCCCACACATCCTATTCCTTGAACACTAAATCCATTAAACTCCATTCTCCACTTTTCCATCTCTTCTGCCATGCATGCTTAGAAATTCTCCTCAGGTAACTCTTCACTGGGGGCTCAAAATTCTGACTTGGGAAATGGTCCAACATATCTGATACCTCTTTATTTTTTATGGCTTTGGGCACTATGCACTTTAGGTCATACTCTAAAAAAATTAAAAACCATCTTATTGCTCGTCCTACCAGTACCATTTGTGCTAGGAGGTACTTGATAGGGTCACACTTAGTGACTATATGAACTGTGAAGGCTAGTAGATAGTGTCTCAACTTTTGAGCCACAAAGACTAGGGAAAGGTAGTGTATATCCACATTGGTGTATTTGGATTTTGTACCTCAGATCACTCCTAAAAAGTAATACACTGGCTTCTCTACTTCTTCCTTGTCTTGAGCCAGCAGTTCTCTTATGGATCTTTATGTTTAAGTAAGGTAGAGCAGCAATGGTGCCCCAGTTTTTGGTGAAATCATCATGGATGGGGAGGCTAAAATTTTCTTGATCCTCTAAAAGTCCTTCTTCTGCTCATCTCCCCAAGTCCATTTGGCTTTGAATTTTAATAGGGGTGTGAATGGGTGGGTCACCTCCGCTAGTGTAGGTATGAACCTTGTTAGGTAGGACACCTTTCCCATGAAACCTTTGAGATGTCTTTAACTCTTCAGAGGTGGCGTAATCATGATGGTTTTCTTCTTTTCTGCATTAACTTGCATCCCCTGCCTATTCACAACAAACACAAAAAACTTTACTGCAGTGACCCCAAAGCACACTTCGAGGGGTATATCCACATCTTATACCTATGATATCTTTCAAACACTCTCTGGAGGTCTTGTATGTGCTTGCTTTCTCTCTTGGACTTCACCACCAGATCATCGACACAGAATTCTAGTATATCATGAAACACGTCTTGGAAGATTGACATCGTGGTCCTCTGATACGTAGGCCCAATCTTCTTCAATCCAAATGGCATGACTGTGTAGTGGAAATTTCCTAATGTCTTGCGAAAGTCAATATTTTTTACGTTCATCGGGTCCATCTTAATCTGATTATAGCCAATGCACCCATCCATAAAACTATGCATCTCATGGCCAGCAGTAGCATTAACTAAATGATGCATACCCATGGGTATGCTGGGTAGAGGAAACTCATCCTTGGGACATACCCGATTTATGTCATGAAAATCCACACAAATCTAGATTTGGCTCCTATCCTTCTTTACCACAGGTATAATGCTGGAGAGCCACACATGATGTTGAATAGGCTTGATGAACCCCACTGCCAATAGTTTCTCTACTTCTGCTTTTATTTTTAGGTTGACGTCAGCTTTGTACGTACGTGTGGCTTGCTTAACTGGAAGAGCATTGGGAAGATCATTGAATCTGTGAGAGCTCACTTCTAAATCTATCACTGGATTCTTCTTGTATTTTAGGTAAATACGTCGATGAACTTTTTGAGCAGGTCGATGAGATTTTCCTTCTGCTTTGGGTCCAAACTCTTGGAAATTATAATGGGTCTACTTTCACCCCCTTCTACTCTAAGTTTATTTTCTCTAACTCTTGCAACTACTTCCTAGGTCCATCTTGCATGCACTCTGGAGCCTCTTTTGGTTCTTGAGTATGTTCAATGATGTGGGATTCATCCACAATTAAACACTCTGGTGTCGGGTCGGTGCTCTCATCCCAGAATACTGCCCACGCAGACCGTTATAAATGGTATATGACTTTCCCATCGGGTAGGAAAACCTTCTTATAAGTTCGAGGAGGTTTGACTACCTCCTCCACCTTACTTTTACCTTTTGCTATGTGGTGAATCACCCTCTCCCCCAAACTATCGTGGACAGACTTCTTTGTCTTGGAACCTCCTCCAACCACTTGCCTTTCCTCTAACTTTCCTGCGGTACTCTTCCTTTCTTCATCTAGTTCTGTGTAGAATGCCACATCCACCAGATTTTAATCTCCTCAATAGAAAAAGGCTTATGTGTTTCTTTGATTATTATCTTTATTCCTCGAATGTTGACTTTTACACATTGGTGGTAGGTGGAGAGTACTATGACATGAGTATGCATATATACCCTTCCAATGAGAAATTGATAGCTGGTATTGACATTGATGATGTGAAATTTGATATGGGAAGTGAAATTTCCCAACTTGATTCCCACGTTCACATATCCGAGGGAGTACATTACGGCGCTATTAAATCCTGAAATCACTAGTGGAACGAGCACTATCTTCTCTTGATTAATCCCCATTTCATATGAATTACTGATTGGTATAATGTTAATATATGCCCCTCCATCCATTAATTCCTTAGGGAATGAAAATATGTTGATCATAGCTGTCACATACAACAAGCGGTTGTGGAAGTAAGGCACCTACCTGTCTTCCTAAGAAAAGACCACTTTAGAAGTGAATATTTTGATCAACCTACCAATTGGGCCCTAAAAATTTAGTGAGGGGTCTCCTCGTTGCTATATTGCTTCCAAAAACTTTCTTGTTATGATTACTCTGGTGTCATACTTTACTCCTATTTGATCAAAGAACCACTTGGACTTAGGACTCATCGCTATGGTTTCGCATTCAGAATCTAAGTCCACTTTATATGTTTGGGCATTAAAACGTACTCTGCCTCAGATGTCCCCCTCATCTAGAGCAAGGACGACATCCACTTTACCCTCTAGGAGGTTCACTTTCTCGACTTCTTCACCTCCACCCTCTTCTTTGTCTGGAGTGAAGAACCACTCCTCACGCTTCTTACCCATCTCAGTTCTCTATTTATTGTTCAACGCTATCCTTTCTAGCTCCTCGTATATTTTCTCACTACTTTCCCACTCCATCGACTCTTGAGTTGCTTCTTCATCATACGTTATCACCATATTAGCAGTCGCATAATGATGAGTTGGGAGTGGGTTCTCATTAACATCCACTGGAGGTATATGCAAAGTTCTGTTGGCTACCTTCTCGCCAATGATCCTCCTTAAGTAGTAACAGTCTTTAGTGGAGTGTTACACCCACTAGTCTCAAAATACTTAGGATTACCTTTATTAGCTGCTGGAATTTTCCCATTCAAGTAAGGGGGACCTGATACCCCTTCTCGTACCAATGTACAATAACAATCCATATCTTCTGCTACACTTTAAGGTAGCAGTGGTGGTGCATCCTCTCCGAACTTTCTCTTATTACCTGAATTGTTGTTCTTAGATCCAGGGCCTCCCTCCTTGACCTTTGGATTTTCATCAACATAGTTGACCGCTTGCCTCCTCGACACTTGAAAACTTCCAGAAGTTAGGGGCACTTGTGTTCTCCAACTTAAGAACCTAGGCTTAATTATCATGTTTATATTGCTGGTAGCCCTAGTGAACTCTCTAAAGGTTTCATCTATGGTTTCATTAACCAAATGGAGATTGTATTCCTCCAATATCCCCTCGACACATATCTGAAGCAACCTTGCCTCTGCTACCTCCTTTTGGACATCCAGTGCCCTCTCGTGAAAATGCTTGATATATTGTATTAAATCTTCCCCAGACTTTTGCACCTCTTATGCCAGGTGTCTCAATGTGAACTCATACTCTGTTAAAAAGAACACTTGGAGGAATTAACTACGCATTTCTTCCTATGAGGGGATGTTTTTTGGTGCTAAGTAGGAATACCGCATGTCGGCCTTTCCTGTAAGGGTCTTGGAGAACTCCCTCAACCTCATGTTTTTGTCATTCACATGCACTCCTAGGTAACCTCTTCATGTTTTCTCTTAGGTTATCTCCTTTGCCATTAAACTTAATGAACTTTGGTGGAATATACCCCTCTGGGTATGACTTCTCATTCACAGCCTGCAGATAAGGATCTTGCATCTCCTCATACAAATGAGGAGCTTCTCTTTTAGAGGAGGTGATAAGCTTCCTCACCTCCTCCATAGTAACATCTTTGGAGGGAGATTCCACCAAACTCATGCCCTTTACTGCTAGTGATCTTGATGGTACCACAACTTGCTCTAGAACCACCTTTCACGACGGAGCTGCCTCTACCGGAATCGCTGTTGGAGTGGCTTCCCCTCTAGAGGGGGCAATGGATGATATTACACATCCTTGACCCAAACTTGATAGGTCTACATTGTATTATTTCAAGAAGTAAAAAAACATGCCCATAAGGCTCATACCTGTCATTGGAGCTGCTACCGGTGAGTTGGTCTTCCCTCCTCAAGGAGCAGGTGTCTTAGATTTGCTTTCCACCACATCCTCTTGATTGGTTTGATCACGTTGGGTTTCATTCACAGGTGGAATATCTTCAAAACTAGTTGCTTAGAAATGTTAAAACCTTATTTGTCCATGAAGTGAGGATACCTCCCTAGTGAAGTCGCCAAATATAGGGGGGTAGCGTGACTTCGTTCTGGTAATATACTAAAATGGGTGAGGCGTGACCCACTTCAATGAACTCTACCTTCAAGGTTTTCAAGAACTGATAGCGCAGCACCTGGGAAAACCTTTTCCTTTTGGTAAAAATGGAGCCAAAGTAAGAACTACTCCCTGCAAGAAGATGAACTTAACAATAATAATAGTAACTTTTCTCAAGAGGAACTCCAGAGAATGATGGATATCAGTGTGGAGTGAAGGAATAAGGCACTTAACACTTCTAGAGAGCAGGGAGAGAATACTAGGTATTTGGGGTGATTTTGACAGTGTAACGGTATGACTTGGGTTCTGATTCTAACTTGACCTTGCCCAAGGGTCCTATTTATACTTAGGCACTAGGGCTGAGCTGACACTTTTGAGAGCCATAGCCTGAGGGGGTTGGTGATGGACAAGGTCTGCAATGTACCATTTGTCCCTACCTGTGTGCAGCCATATGTACCCTCTAACAGGTGCCACCTGATGTAAACCAAAGTAAAAAATCACATACGTCTGCAGTTGTGGATAAAATATCCGAATTGGTAAATATCTTTTAAAATGGTAACTTGTTGTACAAACTTTGTAAACTTGAGGAGGGTCTCAAGGACCACCTCCTCTAAAATATGTTATAAACTTGAAGAGAGGTATCAAGGACCATCTCCTTAAAATCATTTTATAAGCTTGGGGAGAGGTATGAAGGACCACCTCCTCTGAAATGATTTATTAACTTGACCACCTCCTCTTAAATCATATTACAAATTGTTCATTTCTTGTGATCAACCTCTTAGTTTATCACTCTAGTGATGACTGGGTGTGATTGTTCAAGGACTGAGTGACCCCTACAGTCTATCTACTAGTGTTCTATCAATCTTAAGGTGCTAAGTGGTTGAGCTTGCTCAATAAACTTTGTTCCTTATCCACCAAGCCAAAACTCCCAAGAGATCCCAACTTACTTTTTTGAGCCCTGTTTTCTCAACCATGCTACCTGTACAAGAAAGTAACATATCAGTACTTTATTATATATTTGAGTAACAAATCTTGGTGAGGAGGTCACTCTTGGTGGACCTCCTAACGCATTAGTTCTTTTTAGTAAATTATTTGGACTTCTCGGGACGGGTAGCTCCTCATGGTGGGATTCCTCGCCCAAACTTTATTTTTGTAATCTTTAAGCATTTGGGGACGAGGAGGCCCTTGTGGTTGGCTACCTTACCCAAATTTCATTACTGTGGTTTCTAAGATGTTTTGGGATGAGGAGCCCCTCATGGTGGGCCTCCTCGCCCAAATTTCCAAGTTGTGGTTTTTGAGTATTTTGAGATGAAGATCCCCTCGTGATGGACCTCCTCGCCCAAATTTCCTTTATGTGACTCTTAGGAATTTTAGGACGAGGATTCCTTCTTCGTGGGCCTCCTCATCCAAATTTCTCTTTTGTGATTCTGAGCTTATTTGGGACAAGGATCTCCTTATGGTGGGCCTCCTAGCCTAAATTCCATTTTTGTTATTCCGAGCTTATTTGGGACGAGTATCCCCTCATGGGGGGCCTCCTCGCGCAAATTCCATTTTTGTGATTCTGAGATTTTTGGGATGAGTATCCCCTCATGGTGGGCCTCCTCGCCCAAGTTCTAATTCAGTGAATTCTGGGCATTTTGGGACGAGGATCCATTCGTGGTGGGCCTCCTAGCACAAGTTATGTTTATGTGAATTCTGGGCATTTTGGGACTAAGATCCCTTTCTGGTGGGCCTCCTTGCCCAAATTCCATTTCTATGAATTCAGGGCATTTTAGGACGAGGATTCCATTCTGGTAGGCCTCCTCACCCAATTTTCTTTTGTCTTGGCCAGGGCGCTTCTTTGTGGGGGTTGCTTATGGTGAGGTCCGCTCGCCAATTCGTCCTACTCACCTAACTGTTTAGGCAATTGAGTGTGTACCCTTCTACATATCTTATGGATAATAACATCATTTTATTAATTGCAGTGTTGCATGGAGTTGTATATTGTAGGAGATAAATAAAGGAAATACATGAATTAAACAAGTATTATGATAAAAAGGAAACAATGGAAATTAAAAGGGTACTTAGGTCACCGATCGATGGCTTGTCTATGCTCTATGATCTCTTTCATTGGTAGTAAAGCTCTAATTTCTAAACATTTCATGGATGGGGTAAGTCGTGACCCTCGTGATATCAGATATCGTACATCCTCAATCGCATGATGTGGGCAACTATATATGGTCCCTCCCAATTGGCTGATAACTTTCCATAGTTGGGATTTTAGGTTGTCTGTATGATCTTCCTAAGGACAAGGTGGCCGACTTGAAAGGATCAGTTTTTCATTTTGGTTATATTATCGGGCTGCCTTCTACTATGTCACTACCACCCTTTGCGATACTTATTCTATGCACTCATCCATGAGGTCTGGGTTGGTCCAGAGTCGTTCGCCATTTTTTTCTTCACTGAAATAGTTTACCCTCAAGTTTGGCACTTTTAGTTCAACTAGAATCACAATTTTGGTGCAGTAAGTCAAAACAAAAGGCATGGACCCTATTGGTCCCCTTATCTTTTTTGGTAGGGCCATAGGATGTAGAATAACCTGTCAAAATAGAGTCCTTAGGAGTCTGGGAGTTTCGTTTTAATTCCGTGAAGGATTGTTCAGTTTGTAAGTACAACCTGATTGTTACGGCCTCAGATGTCTTGCGGCTGAGTAGTCTTACTTGAGTTTTAACTGTTCGCACAACTTTTCAATCCAAATACTATCGAACTGCCTCCCATGGTTTAAAATGATTATGTGAGGAATGCCGAACTGACTGACGATGAAATTTCAAAGAGAAAGACTAAAGCGACCCATAAATTATACACATTGAAGTGACCCACTAATGTGGCTGATGCCATATCTGCCAAAAACACATGCCTAAGTGCGCTACTTTTTTATTTATTTATCTGTTCTTTCTTTTTATGTCACATTTTTCTTTTTACTTTTTTAAATAAAAAATTAAATAACTTATAAAATATAATTTAATTTGAAACAAAATTTATACATTTGAACTCCTCTTAACATAATATATAAAATAAGACCAACAACTATAGATAACTTAAATTTTTTTAAAATGTTATTTTTACATGCAATATTTTATTTTTCAACATTAAAAAATAAATAAGACATAAAATATAGTTCCTTTGAACAAGATATATAAATAGGTTCCCATTGGAGCTCCGGTCTGTAGAGAGAAGGAGGCAGTAGCGAAGGTGAGAAACCTCCAATATGCAACAATATCCACCTTGCTGGCTTGCATTCAGTTAAGGGATTCCAATTCCTGAATAATCCCTTATTTAGACCACTCCCACTGACTCCAATTACACATATGTAGTTGCAATACAAAATTAATGGCTTGTCATCCAAACTGGCACATCACTTAAGTCCCACTTCCTTCATTACTTTTCGAAGAAATCTTTTCAAGTCCAATTTTGTATAAAAACTTGTGATTAAAAACATCTATGTATTTTGATCACTGATCATGTGATGAAACTAATGTGCAGCACTCCTGAGCATATATGTATATGTACTTTAGTTGAAATTAAATATGAACTTCTTGTTTTGATTTCCTATAATTGTACAATATAGATGTCGATATACATTACGTTGACATCCAAAAATGGAGACAACAAATAATGAGTAGAGACAATTTATGGTAAATAATAATTATAGAGAATGGGGTTGAGAGATAATGAAAACATAATGATTCTACGTGGATCGGCCCTTGGAGGAAACCTACGTCCAAGGTGGTACTACTAGGGTATTGCACTTGTTGACACAGTTACAATATATGGTTTTATGATACAACTCGAGGCTTGAGAAGGTATAAAAAAGGTGTCCCTAGTTTTGTAGATTCCTCCCCTATTTATATATGATTTGCAAATATTAACAAAGGGAGAGATGGAGTGCCATTATGAGTCGGGAAGTTACATCTTAATACATATTTATCATAATAAATATGGATGCCTTGAACTACAAAATAGTGTTGGTGAAGTGTGCGCCCGGATAATCATGAGATAATAGATTTGGCGGTTATAACCCCACGTGGTTGATGACATGACTACAAATGTGTCTCTAGGGCGTGCTTATATTGGTTCAAGTGCAAACCAGTCGCGCAAGTAATAAACTCGGTAAGATGGGGTCGAATCCTCTGGGAAATAGGACGAATGCTCGTGACGACAATAGGAAAGATGACTAACCCTAAACTGACTCTAGAAAAAGAACAAAAAGATGATGTTTTTGTGATTGATTTCTATTAACTAATTGAGCACTAAATTAAACTTACTAACTAAATTACGTGAACATAATTAAAACTACTGGAATTGGTTAAACATGAATGATGAAAAATAGGTTGGAATACACTCCCCGAACCCTAGTGTATTTACCGGATACAAAACTAGTTGTGAATTAGATAATTGATTAAACCCATTCTTTATTAATCTCAAGCATTACATATATGAGGGTACTAGAACGCATCATACGTAATCAAGAGAAAGAATAAAGCGGTGTCAAAATAGCTAGCACACACATCGCATTCTTAAACACCCCGGTTACCTAGGGCAAACGAGGTTAAAATTCGTACGACGGTTGTGATCATTACACAACAGGATTCATTCATTATTTAATTCAAAGAACTGATTTTCTAATCGTGCAAACCACATCGTGCATCCTAACCCTTAGAAATCTAGGATAGCATGATGAAACTAACTAAAATTATGGTTTCTATTGTGCGTAAAATTAAAACCATCATGAAATCAAACTTATAGGAAAAAAGAGAATCTATGAACTATTGGAGATAAGAAAACCATGCACTAATTAATGAATCCAAATAATAAAGAAGAAGAAACAAACTTTAATGCAAAAATCTGAAATTGAAAATCAGTAAGTTGTAACTTTGAGCTCCTAGGGTTCTTGACTACTTTCTCTCTCTAAACTATGCTAAAAAGAACTCTCCAAGAACCCCTTGAAGTCTGGGAATACGTTGGAATAAAAACACTCCTTTTTTAGAAGAAATTAATCCACGCACAACTCAAATTTTAGAAAAAGATAATTCTGAATTTCTACAGCCGAATCGATCCGGGCTAAGGTCATCGGTTCAGTTTGCCTTTTACAAAATTATTTTGTACTACAGGACCGATTCATTTTCCAACATCATCGGTTCGGTTCCTCATTTATAGAAGATTTTTCCACTACCGGACCAGTTCATTTTCCACTTCATCGGTTCGGGTCTATATTTACAGAAATATTGATAAGCGCTAGACCGGTTCATTTTCTTCTTTATGGGTCGGTTTGGTTTATGAAGAACATTTTTCTTCCTTCTGATTTTCTCTCATCTTCGAAGCTTCATAACTTGTGATCCGTGACTCGGATTTGGATGTCGTTTCTTCCTATTTTTTTATAGACTCGAGATCTTCAACTTTTCTTAGGCCTCTCATCCAAATTCTAGATGAAAAATTACTCTTTTGCCCTTTTACTTTTCTTTTTTTCTCTTCTTTCTTTCTTTCGGTTTTTTCCTTTCTTCACATGCACTAAATACCTATAAGAACGATGATTAATAGTGTACTAGTTAGAAAATGTTAACAACAATGATATGAGACAAATCAACTCGAATTACATCCCACGGGATGTTAAAAGACTCTAAATTACGGGGATAAATACGTAGAATTTCTGCCTAATCAACCCCCCTAACTTAGAACTTTGATCGTCACGAGCAATGTAAAAGAATCTAAGAAAGGTGAAACTCTTAGAAAATATTTTATTGGGATAGAATACCTCTTTCGCAGGTAAGCGATTGCATTTAGCGTATGCAACAAGCCATTAAACCCCTAGGTTACCTTAGTAGGACGAGTGGTGTCCGTGAGGGTTTATAGTGAATACACCCACAAAATTCAGTCTTGACTCAAAGAAAAATTCAAAATACTTAAAAATTTTACAATTTAAACCTTTCTAAAAATAATCACCCTAAATTCATATTCACAAGTCTCACTGTAATGCCCCATATTTTTATTGATTTTATTTATTGGGATTAATTAAATTAAATGGGATAATTAATTGAAAATTAATCCGGATTTAAATACTAATAAGAGGAGCCTTAGTATTTGATTATGATAATACTGTTGAATATTACTGAGTGAATATGGTAACATATGATTATTGAATTTATTGAAATGGTCGCGAGCTATAAATGCGACAATTTCAGAAATTAAGTTGGGACGCGTGTGTCAGTCGTGTCAGGAACTAATTTAATGAATTTAAAATTAAATTATTTTGACATCATCCGTATGGTCTTTTTACGTGCACCAACGTGTCCTGAAGGGTCGAGATAGTTAGAAAATACTAGTCGGGGGTTTAGTTTGGGTCCCGGGGCATTTTAGGCCTAACCGGCAACCCGTCAGGGTATTTTAGTCATTTTGACTTTTTGAGGAATAGTAACCCACGAATTTTAGAGTAATTATATCATCCAACACTTAGTTATCCTAGGGTTTTCACAACTAAAAATCACAAACGACCATTAGAGAGGAAGAGAAGGAAGTTCCCAAAGGATAACCACCTCTTAGAGGCTTTGCACCACCGTTACCACCACCGGGTAGATCGGGAAGAGATGATCACTTCCATATTATCTGCTTCAAAGGATTAGAATCTTTATTTCTAAGCAAGTGATTTAACTTGCAATAATCAGTGTATATGTTACCCATGACAGTTTAGGAATAGAATGATATTCAAAATTTGTGAAATTTAGAGACAAAAATATTAATTTGTATGTAGACTCAATTATGGAAATACACCAGTCACGAAATCATGATCCATGCATAGATAATTATGAATTTATGTTGATTTGCATGATGTTCTTGAAGAAAATAGAGAAATAGGGTTTTTATGATAATTAGATGATTTAATTCAAGAAAAGGGTGATTCATGATGATTTAAGAATTCTGGAATGTTAGGAATCATGTATTTAGGTTGTCATACCATCCAATATGCTTACTTTAGAATACGACATCATGTAATGAAAATTGGAGATTAAACCATGCCAAAAACGCAGAAAAATCTGGGCTGTAACTTCTTAATCGATCGATATTCTTGAGTCGATCGATCGACCCCCCCTGCACTTGTGATTTATTTCCCTTTTAAGATTTAATCGATTCTGACTCTTGAAAGTTATTTGTGGGGACTATGTGAACATATTGAGACTTAGGGAAGACCAGTAGGGGTGTATTTGAAGCCCAGAACATATTAGAATTGATTTGGGACTTAGTGTTAAACTTACGAGTGTCCGACGAGTGTGTTACTATTAGAAGTTGCGAGAAAATGAATTCAATTTATATAAGTCATAACTTAAGGTTAGAGGTAGAAATAGGGACCTTAAATTACTGAATTAACCTTAGGGATAAGTGGGAGACTTAGTAACCTTTTGGTCCAGGTTTAAGTACTCAGAATTATACGACGACAGAGTTATCGACTAAACGTATTACGTGAAATAAATGGGATGATATTAGAGTACGTATAAGACTTATGGTATAGGGCTGAAAAATACCTATAGTAATATGATGATTATCTAAGTTGTGTGAATGCTTGGTATATGTATTATTGTGTGCATGACATACCTACCATGCTTGCTATCACGAGAGGTTGATTTTCGGAAAAAGGACCATCTTATCTTTGTGTTCCTTCGGGGGGATTTAGATTGGTACTTTAAGGACATAAAACTGTGAATGACTTATCTGTGAGTTAATAAGTCCGCTAACCATGGGAGCATAGGTATGTGCGTGACCCATGGGTATGTGAACTATGTTCGCCTTCAATATGTGTGACTTTTATTGAAACGGTTTCTGAGCGATTCGGAACGCGTGATCCTTATGTACGTGATGTATCGGGATTCGATAGCAGAGTATGCATACACCACAGCTTAGCCTAGGGGTGCCATATATGTATATATGTACTGAGATTTATATATATGTACTTGTGACCAGTTCACGGTTTCGTGGTAAATGCGAATAATTAGGATATTTAGATGGGTTAACAATATGAGAATTCATATAATAGTTGAGATAAGAAATTTGATTAACGTAAATATAAGACTTACATAAGGTATATTTGGGTAATATGAATAGACACCCTATATTAAAATATGAAGACATGAGTTAGTACGGACTAGTTAATTAGTGGCATAACTAGGATGGGTTAAGGGTATACGGTAGGCGTGCATATTAGTTGAGGGGTGAGGAACTCATGTGAGAGCACGTAACTAACACGTGTATAATATCTACTGTTTAATGAAATTGAACACTGGATATATTTTAAATTGTTTTCACCTGGGGCTCTGACCCGTTTGCTTCCAAATCTATTTTTGTAAAAACATTTTAGGTGCCCATCCACATAGACGACAAGTATAGGAGTTCCATTCCATTGACGTGTTGTAGATGCTATGTAAGTTACAAGATCTCATTACTAGATGCCTCCACATCTATCCTTTCTTCGTTCGGAGTCATTTATTCCAGTTAGGGCCTGTTGCCCACTCTTATTCAGAGACAACAGTTTTAGACCTTCATTTTATTTCAGTCTCGGGATTTATTTATTCATTTAGACATTTGTATTGGGTTTATTTACATTGCTACTATTATTGCAGAGTTTACTGTAGACATCTGTTATTTCATTCCGTTTATTATCTTATGAGATTTTTCAAGTGATTGTTGGATGATGATTTAAATTATTTAGTTGATGGTTAATTTAAATATTAAAATTTGACAGTTCACTATTTTAAATATTAGGTGGTTAGTAATTAATTAAATATTTTCGACAGTGATACTATGAACTGAACCAACTTGACATTTTGTATTAATCTAAAAAAAGTAGTAGCTACGCAGTATTTAATTAGTCGGGGTGTCACACTCACTTCAGTGTGTGTGTGTGTGTGCGCGCGCGAAGCCAAAAATTTAACTGTTAATTTTCACTGATTGATCATTACGTTACTTTCTGAAAACTCGCTTTGATTTAATTTCTTACGGGATACTCTCACAAATGAATCACTCGGACTGTGAATATTTATCTTAGTATGCGTAATTTAAAGAGTAGATAAAATGAAATGAAAATTCACGAACACAAATTTGAAAGACGAAAAATTTATGGTGAAAAGATCTCATCATCGGAATAAGATCATTGGAAAATAAGAACATTGACTCTTATTCACACCGATTAATCTCTCTTATTATCTTTTCGTGTCATAGCTCTCCACGCGGTAGTTAATTCCAAAATTCAGACTCGGTTAGGTCTTTTTCGAGTTACAAGGTGTATTGGGTAAAAATTAGGAATGGCTAGGAATTTCGGAGTTGGAAAATTTTCTTTACGATTGTCGGTTAGTGCTTTTTCAGGATTTTTCTCATTTTCTTTTTCTATTTTTTTACTTTTCTTTTCTTTCTACTTTTGTTGAGCATTTTTCTATTATTGTTTTTTTACCCCTTTTTATTGCACCTTTTGGACTTTATTGATGAAATTTCCAATTTTCACAACTCCGGGGTAATTGGGTTTTTTGAGTTATCAAACGAAAAGGACAAATTTTATTAGGCTCAAAGGGAAAAAATTTCACATCTTTTTATGGCTAATATTTTTGGGTAACAAATGAGGGACTAATTCATTGTTCGAATTTCTAATCAATTTACCATGTGCGTCTCGAGATTAATTTAGTTTAGAGATATGTTAGCGCGCTTTTTGAGAAAACATATTACATGTTTCATGTAACCGTTCAAAACAAAGGTATATAGATCATCAACGACTTATTTAAATGAAGAATGAAACTTTGAGTTAACCATTAACTCGGATTGATTTAAAAACTCGCAAAAAGTGATAAGCTTGAAATCTCACCGGGTGGATTAATCTCCACACTTATTCGTAAAGTTGTCAATTTTCTTTCAATTTCCATCTTTGATCAATGTCGGTTTTGGGCATCTAAAATTTTACAAAATTGAGACTTCAAACAAAATTTTGGTGACATTTTTGAAAATTTTACACTCCAATTTTGATTTATTTTAAAGAAAAATATTTTTGGCCTTTTCAGATTTTTTCAATGTTTTTGGAAATTTTTGAAATTTTCTAATTTTTTTGGTTTTGGGGCATTTTGAACTTTGTGAAATTTTGAAGCGCATGCATACCCCCCAACTTAGACTTTTGCAAAGTCCCTATGCGAAAGGACTAAAATCCCCAAAATAAAGAGAGAGTGCATAAAAAAAAGGATAGAAATGATAGGATAGAAATTCAACATATGAAGATAGAAATTATATTAATAACAACTAAGTAATAAACCGTTCAACATGTTATTAATACGATTGAAAATTTCTCTAGTGCGTTCTTATATCGGTTCAAGTGCAAATCGATCGCGTACGTAATAAACCCAGAAAGATGGGGTCGAATCCTCAGGAAAATAGGACGAATGCTCGTTACGACGATATGAAAGATGACTAACCCTAAATTGACTCTAGAAAAAGAAAAAAAAGATGATGTTTTGGTGATTGATTTCTATTAACTAATTGAAAACTAAATTAAACTTACTATCTAAATTACATGAACATAATTAAAACTACTGGAATTGATTAAACATGAATGCTGAAAAACAGGTTGGAATACACTCCCCCGAACCCTAGTATATTTACTGGATACAAAACTTGTTGTGAATTAGATAATTGACTAAACCCAGTCTTTATTAATATCAAGCATTACATATATTAGTGTACTATCCCACATCATACGTAATCAAGAGCAAGAATAAAGCGATGTCAAAATAGCTAACATGCGCATCGTATTCTTAAACACCCTGGTTACCTAAGGCAAATCGGGTTAAAAGTCCTACGATGGTTGTGATCACTACACTACAAGATTCAATCTTTATTTAATTCAAAGTACTAATTTTCTATTCGTGCAAACCACATTGGGTTAGGTTCGTGAAACCCAACCCTTAGAAATCTAGCCTAGCATGGTGCAACTAACTAAAATTATATTTTCTACTATGCATGAAATTAACACCATCATGAAATCAAACTTATAAGAAAAGGGGAATCTATTAACTATTAGAAATAAAAAAACCATGCACTAATTAATGAATCCAAACAATAAAGAAGAAGAGAAAATAAACTTTAATGCAAAAATATGAAATTGAAAAACAATAAGTTGTAACTTTGAGCTCCTAGGGTTCTTGACTACTTTCTCTCTCTAAACTATGCTAAAAAGAACTCTCCAAGAACTCCTTGAAGTCTGGGAATACGTTGGAATAAAAACATTCAGTTTTTATGAGAATTTGATCCATGCACAACTCTAATTTTGGAAGAAGATAATTCTGAATTTTGAGAGCCGAACCGATCCGGGCCAAGGGCACTCGTTCGGCCTGCCTTTTACAGAAAGATTTTGTACTACCGGGCTGGTTCATTTTCCAACATCAACGATTCGGTTCGTCATTTACAAAATATTTTTGCACTACTGGACCGGTTCGTTTTCCATTCCATCGGTTTGGTTCAATATTTATAGAAAGATTGATAAGCAGAAGACCGGTTCGTTTCCTTCTTTATGGGTTTGGTTTGGTTTATGGAGAACATTTTTCTTCCTTGGTATTTTCTCTCATCTTCGAAGCTTCATAACCTGTGATTAGAGACTCGGATTTGGATGTCATTTCTTCCTATGGGCTCGTAGACTCGAGGTCTTCAATTTTTCTTCAGGCTTATCATCCGAATTCCAGATGCAAGATTACTCTTTTTCCCTTTGACTTTTCTTATTTTCTCTTCTTTCTTTCTTTCGTTTTTTTCTTTTTTCACATGCATTAAATACCTATAAAAATGATGAGAAATGCACGAAACTTAGCATACTCATTAGAAAATGTCAGTAGGAATGATATGAGATAAATCAACTCAAATTACATCGCATAGAATGTTGAAAGACTCTAAATTACGGGGATAAATACGAATAATTTATGCCTAATCAGTGAATAAGGTATATCTCTTGTGTAAGTGCTCATAGGAATAAATGTCTGTCCAATCTTATAATAAATAGGTAGGTTGAGCAGTCCAACACTGAGACAACCTCCTTAGATGATGAAGCCGAGAACTTCTTTTAATTCCCTTGGATTATTTAGAACTTGTTCTCTGCTGAGACTCTATAGGTATAACAGAAATCCTCAAGACCTCTTGCAGGAATTTCACAATTTGAGGCTATGTGAGTGGAAGAGGTGTTGCGTGATGCTTGTATTGAGCAGATTTATTTTAATCTTTTCCATGATATATCAAGGGCACATGTCAGGCAACTGAAGGGTATGTTGTGTAATGATGGCGACTGGTCACGCGCGCTGATACTCTGTATCGCCATTTTAGTTTTTATAGGTTCGTTGACATTTTGTCTGCTACGTCTCTTCAATTTTTCACCAAAGAGTATAAATACACGCCACATCCTTTTTTTTCTTCATTTTGAAGATTTACACAGATTTTTAGAGAGATAACGTCTTGAGCGAAAATTCACATATTTTGCTGTCAAAATACTTCAGTGCTTTCTCCTTCGTTCTTCGTAGCTTAATTCACCATTGTCTGGATTTATTAGGTACACCTCTATTGCTTTAGTTAGAGTTTCATCATTTTGGTTCTTTATTAGTTGGTTCTTGCTATTATCTGGTGGTTACATCATTTAGACAAGAATTGAGTTGGTTAGCCTAGGTTTAACTGAACTAGGAGTTTGGAAAATGCATGAATTTACCCCCACGTCTAGAGAGTTTATGATTTTATTTGATGTTTAGATCCAGAACGTCCTGGTATCATATAGAGGAGGCTTACCCATCCTCTATAGGTGGTTAGACCAAAGGAGGATCCCGGTCATCCTCTTTATACTCCTAACACCCCTTCTAGTTGTGGTTCCTCCATTAACCCAGTTTCTCCCTACATTTCCTCCCCTATTTTAGAAACCCCTTTCATTTTCCCTTCTGCTGGTGAGGGTGAGTTGGTGAAAACGATCTCTATACATCCTTTAAATCCTGACTCCCCTTTTGAGGAGCCTGCCACAGACAGGGAAGAAGACAACGGATCGAAAAGTGTGTGTCACCTTTTTCTATTGAGGGGTCTCATCCTGAGACTTCAGTGAAGATGATTAAGAAGAGGATACTATTGGGTCTTTTAGTAATTACAATCTAGCTGAGACAGATGCCTGTTGATATCAATGTACCGTGACTAAAGAAGAGCTTGATGCAATAAGAGAGAGATGCGCCTTCCCCATATCCATTCAGATAAGAGTGCTCAATCTTTCTGAGAGATTTTATTTTGTTCGAGACTCAGAGGAGATTTGCCTTCCCTTATGGGCCCTCCAAATAGGATTGATGCTTCCTCTTCATCCCACCATCCACTCCATTCTAATAGGTTACGACGTGACTTTAACTCAATTGCCTCCGTGAACATATAAGACTATACTAGGGGCAATGATGTTTTGGAAACTTAGGATTGAGTTTGACTTAACGGGGGACATTTTTATGTATGTGTACAACTTTAAAAATAAGGCTAAAGCCCACGGTTATTATTATTTTTCGCTCGAAAACCTCAGTATATAATGGTCATGGTGGTTCAGTCTAGTAATCACAATTATAAGGGCTTGTATGTGTTTATAAAAGGATATTGGGAGTTTAGGGCCCATGAACGGGGTAGGTCATATAGGGTCCTTAGAGAATGGAATGGGACCAATAACATAGGTAATTATTTCATCTTCTCATTTTCTCATTTTGGCTACTTTATTGTGCCGAGGTTGTTGTTATGCTTTTGAGTATTTCAGTGAAGTGATCTCCCAAGATACCCAAGTCTTTGTTTGACCTAGTTGTCTCTTATACTTAAAAAAAACTCCCACTTTCGAGGATTTGTTTACTATACAGAAATTTATTGCTGCTAGATATCACACTCCACCCGACGGCAGGATCCCGTTGGAATTTAAAGTGCCCCAATAAGTTTGGGTGGCAAGGGAGACTCATTTTGATATTAGTGATCAGTCTGGTTATAGGGTAGGTAACTTAGAAGCAGACAACTTGTGCTGTCAATTTGTTGACCTTTTACTTAGTTGTCTCTTTCATTAGATGTTCATAGTGATGTATGAGTTCGCTTATTTTGTCAGGTGTAGAAGAACATCCTTCTGAAGAAACTTTAGGCATGGCTCCCTACTTAATAAACCGTAATGCATTGGATGAAGCTCGTTAAAAGAGGGATTGGGTCGGCGAGAAGAAGGTAGAGGCCGAGCAGGCTGCCATTTTTGGGGCATCCGCCCAGACCATTCAATGTTAGGAAGCTACTGTAGTTTATAAAGTAAGGGGAAATCCCCCATAGAGCCTTCACTAGGGAGAAAAAAGGTCAAGGGGAGATGAGGAAGATAGACAACCCCTGCACAATCTTCTGAGGGGGGCTTGGTCATTTGTTAGAGCCCAAAGTCGAGTCGGGTCCTGGTCACTCGTCTCGTTATGGGAAGGTTTTAAAATTTGACCCTGATCATAATGTCACATATGAAGAATTGAAATCTGACACAAACTCTGTCTTTTACCATGCCAAGAATTGTTTGGAACTTCTCATCTATTGGGGTCATGTGAAGGAATTTGAGTTTTTGCTCTATTCAGATCTGGAATCCATGTGGATCTTGGCCCAACATCAACTATATGTGGTATATATTTCTTATTGATCCTTAGTCTGTGGTTTTTAAGTATCCCGTCACCGTATTCTGACGATGCTTTATGTTTTATTTCCTAGACATCCATGGTGTGCACCATCTTGTAAGAGAAATGCTTTATTAATCATGTATCCTACAACGAACTTGTCGAGGAGAATAAGGCGCTGAAAGCTAGTTACGATAAGGTGTTTGAAGAGTTGAAGAAAAAGGACGAACATATGATGTCCAGGACTGAGGAGCTGAGAAAGATAGAGGAAGAGAATGTGTCTCTCAAGGAGAAGTCCAACACCGATGATGCAAAAATCCGTAGCTTAAATGATGCCCTTATAGCAGAAATAGAGAAGTTTGAAAGAGAGTTGAAAATTTCTTGGGACGCTCTGGCCAACGCTGATACTGCTACTGTTGAAGCTTTCAAATCGTCAGCCGATTTTAAAACTGAATGCCTGGGCAACTTCTTAGATGGGTAGAGGGTGGCCGCTCACTTCCCTGATATCACTGAAACTGTGAATGGCTGGTAGAAAAATGATGCGGAGGCGACTAACCTAGCTGGAGAATATGATGATATTTCTCTCGCTGATGCTTGATCCTGATAGACTTCTCCGTATTTTTGTGTGAATTATGTTTTTTATTAATAATGTTCCTATAACTTTGAACATCCTTTTTATGATATAATATTTATTGCGTTTCTGCCCTTTTAAAAGCGGCTTTGTTTATTTGCATCTTATTGCTTTGTTGGAGATAATACTTGGTGCTTTTGTTCGCAACTTGTGAGGTCGTAAAGAGATTTTAGGTAGTGTACTTATAATGGTGAATTGATATAAGTATAACTGTTCGTGACTTATGAGGTCGTACAGATATTAGCCGACCGCATTGTGTTATAACCTAAGAGGTTATACATCGAACGTAACCAGCTTCCTTGTTCGTGACCCGTGAAGTCGTACAAGGGTTTGGTCAAACTCGAGGAGTCAAGTCATTTAACTATTCGCGACCCATAAGGTTGTACAACTTTTTTAGTCGACCACATTATTTATGACCTGTGAGATCATACATGTAGCCGACCACCTCGTTCGTGACCTGTGGGGTCATACAAGGGTTTGGTAGACTTATGGAAATAAGTTTGTTCAAGTTCTACAATTTAAGCGTATGAGATCGTGCAGTCAACCTGACATCTTTATTTTGACACTGTTATATTTGGCAGCGCCACTTTTATATGCTTATCATATGCACAAAAAAAATCAATGTAACAACAGAATAAACATCATTTTATTAATTAAAATTATTCTTACTACATAAATAAAATAACTAAAAGGCTACTTATAATACTTCCTAAGATTTTCCGAATTCTAAAGGTGTTTGAAATGCTCACCCTCCAAAGTTTCAATCCAGTAAGTTCCCGGCCTGACGACAATGGTTAACTTGTCTAGTCCATGCCAGTTTGGTTCTATCTTGTTGTTATTTTGTATAACTTTCTTAAGGACATAGTCCCCGTCTTTCAAGATGCTCGTCTTCACCCGACGGTTATAGTAGCGTGCCACTCTTTGCTGATAGGCGGCCAAGCGAAATGCTGCATTCTCTCTAACCTCCTCTATCAGATCGAGGTTCATACTTCTTGCCAAATAACTTATTGAGGAATTAAAATTGAGGATTCTCTGACTAGGGAGCCCTATCTCAATGGGGACGGCCGCTTCTGTGCCGAAAGTGAGCATGTACGGTATTTATCCGACGGCTGTTCATGGGGTGGTTCAGTATGCCTAGAGCACATTATGGAGCTCGTTGATCCAATTACCCTTTGCATTATTGAGTCTATTTTTTATTCCATTTAAGATCATCCTATTGGTGACCTCGGTTTAGCCGTTGCACTATGGGTGCCCAGGTAGAGTGTAGCTTTTGAATCTTGGTTCTAGTGCAGTAGTCTTCGAAATCCTTGTTGTCAAACTGCGTGCCGTGATCAGTGATAAATGCAAAGGGCGTGTTATAGCGGCATATGATCATTTTTTAGATAAACTTAAATACCCTTTCGTAAGTCATCTCTACTAAGGGCTCAACTTCTAGCCACTTAGTAAAGTAGTCTACCGCCATCACGAGGTACTTATATCGTCCTTTTGTTCTCAGCAACGGTCCGACCAGGTATATTCCCCATATGGCGAATGGCTAGGGTGACACAATCAGAGTTAATGGAGACCCTGGGGAATGGTGGATCTTTGCAAACCTTTTACACTTATCACACATTCCTGCATAATCTGTGCAATCAGCCTTGATGGTTGGCCAGTAGTATCCTTGGGTTACTATTCGTTTAACCAACGATCTTTCGTTCGAATGTGCTCCCAGTGTCCTTCGTATTGACTTCTGTTGGGTGACCATGTTTCAGAAGTGGGACTATATACCCTCTCATATACAATATTCCTGCTTCTAAGATAAACTAGGTTGCCTTATAGCGCAACTTTCTGGCTTTATCTGAGTATGTTGGAATCTTTCCTTCTTCAATGTATGTTCGTATGGAACTCAACTCCCAACCTTTATTAATCACTCAACGATTACAAAGGAACACTCAATTTTGGCCTAAGGCTTCCTGCCTAAAAATACAAGGGGCAAATGCTTATAAATAGAGTACAAAAATGCCGTTGACATCCCCAACTGCTAGGACATGTGTCTCAATTAGATGTTGCCAGGTTTCTCCATGAAACTACCTTCAAAACTGCTGCATTATCCTTCCAACAGGTGTCTAGAGAGTTATCCTATGATCTCCAAGTGCCCAACTGATGTAATCCCATTTTTACATCTGTTTTGCCCCATAACTGCCATAGAGCTGCTCTAAAATTAGTGAATTAGTATCCTAATAAGTGTCTAAGGAGTTATCCCATGATCCACATGTGCCACATTGGTACAATCCTATTTTTACACTTATCCATCCTAGCAACTCCCATAAAAACTACCCAAATTCGTTTTTGGGACAGGCACAACTGCTATTTGAAGTCAACTAGAAATAACCCACGAATTAAGACAACGCCACCTAAAAAATATAAGCAAACTCAGCCCACCGTTGCAACCCAATGTTGCATAATAGATGTGATCGAAGAATTTCCCGATCACAATCCAAAATCCATGCACTAACAATCCCACATTAGGTATATGGATAACCCAAACATGCCCACGAAGTTGCCTTGAGCCTAGGAGCGCTTATGGATAAATACCGAATTTGGCTTCGGAGGTACCCCCTCCTTATATATGTTCTTAACAAAAAATCCACACTGGTAGCAGCATACGTCAACTACCAAATGATCGAAAGAACCCAACTCCCATAATCTGACAACTTCGAATTGTATAACGACTTTGTTCCAGCTAAATGCCTTAGCCAAAGTGAACTAAGACATTTTCCTTTAGTTACGAGGTTTGCCTGTACCCAAACTTTATGATGAACCCCATAACTTCATGATGATAGTTTTGGGGTGTGACAAACCCTCCCCCACTAAAAGAATTCGTCGACCTTATCAATATTAAGAAAATTCCAACTCCACTAAAAATTTCCCAATAATACATTGGACTTCACCGAAAACAGCCACTGAAATCTTCGATTCAACCTAAGTGTAAAACAAAACCAAACTCCTTTCGGTTCAAACTCTCCCTGTAGGACCATAACCTCCATGTTTTCACCGCCTAAAGCATAAGTTTTTCTTGGAAATGCGAGGTTCTTGTAACTCGCGCATACCAAGGCTTCAATCGCCCAATTATCTAGACTCCATTGCTTGGAGTCCGCCCAACAAAACTAAGGGGTTGACATGACCATCTCCCCCAACTAAACTTGAGTTAACATCTCTTAACTCTTCCACTCGAGTTGCAACAAGATTTTTCCGCATTGGATAATCCTTTGCCCGGTGTGAACCCTTGCAAATGAAACACCCAGAATAACTACCTTTGTCTCTATTTTCTTCTCCATCAGCCCTGTTTCCCTTGTCATTTTCTATCCCTCCATCTTTGCCTGATTCTGAGACAACTTTGTCTTTACCTTTGGACTTAGATGAAACAGTGTTTGACCGATCAAGTTTGAGATCCACTAGGCTATCCGCTGCTGCTACTGCTTGCTGAAAATCATGCACACCTTGTCTCTTCAATTCAGCCTGAGATTGGAAACGAAATTGAAGACCTTATCTTCCTCGGACATTCCCTTAACATCCAGCATCATCGAAGTGAATTCTTTCATGTAATCCCGCACAGTCTTGTCGTTCTTCATGCATCGCAACGCTTCCCTCGCTTGCCAACCTAAATTTGCTGGCAGGAATTGATCCCGCAATTCCTTCTTTAGTTCACCCCACGAATTGATTTCAGACATGATCTTGTCTTCGATTCGATTTCTCCACAAAAGTTTTGCATCATCACATAAGTTCATTGTGGTGATTGCAACCTTCTCCATTTCGTTGATATGAGAAGTCTTGAAATACTGTTCCATATCATACATGAAATTCTCTTATTCCTTCGCCGACCTTGCACCAACAAATGCCTCCATTTCTAGAATTTTGTACTTCTTGACACCCGAACTAGTGTCATTGCTACCAGCCTTTTTCGGCAGCCCAGAATCCTCCTCAAGTATTCCCAAACGAGTACGAAGCTCGTCAGCCAAAACATCAACATCTACAGTAAGGTTCTCAACCTTTTATTCAATTTCCCGGATGAGTCACTGTGTGTTGTGATGTGCTCGGTGCCCATACATGCGGTTAGGCTGAGCCCAGGGATAAGGGCCTCGTATTCTGCCTCATTATTAGATGCTTCAAATTGAAAGTGCATGGCGTATTCCACATCTATGTCATCTGGTGTGGCAAGTATGATGTCAGCACCACTTCTTACCAAACATGATGATTTGTCAACATATAATTTCCAAATTAGACAATCTCGGGTGAAGTCGCCTTCTTCCATTTTTTTCAAACTTAAAAAGTCGGTGGGATTCATCGTGCTGTCCCTTATTTTGTTTAGGGGAGCTCTCTCTCTGTGGAGTCTGCTAGATTTTTCCTAGGCTTTTGGCCTCTTTCGAATGTGGTGGTTTGCTATGGGGGTATATTTATCTCGGAGGAGTCTTCTCGAACGATTTCACATCGTAGGTTAATTCCACAATAAAGTCTACCAACACCTTTTATTTTATTGTGGTCCTTAGTTCATACTGAATATTGTACGCGCCTAGTTCCACTACCCATACCACGAGCCGACCATATTTTATTGGTTTGTGCAGGATTTGTCCAAGAGGTAAGTCTGTGTATATTACTATGGTGTGAGCCTGGAAATATGGCTTCATCCTTCGCGAGGCATCTGTTAGTTCTATCTCTAACTTTTCCATTTGTGAATACTGGACCTCGCCCCCTGGTAGTCTCTATTGGCATAATAAACTGGTTTCTGAACCCCTTCTTCTTGCCTTACTAGTGCCAAGTTGATGGATGATTCGGATATGACGAGATACAAGTAAAGTTCCCCCTACAACTTATCGTGACAATAGGGACGAGGAGCCAATATTTCATTTTAGTTATATGAATGCATTTTTACATTCCTCGTTCCGTTCAAATGACTTTCATAACCCCTTTAAAAAAGGCAAGCACTTATCAATGGCTAAGGAAATGAACTTGTTTAGTGCTGCCACACGCTTGGTTAGTCTTTGTACTTCCTTCTTCGTTGTCGGAGATTTTATGTTAAGAAGAGCCTGGAATTTGTCAGGATTGGCTTCGATTCCTAGATGTTTATAATAAAACCCATGAACATTCCTTTCTTAACTCCGAATACACATTTGGCGGGATTCAACTTCATCTGGTACTTTTCTAATTTATTGAAGGTCTGACCGAGGTCCTTAATATGCTCGGCAACCACCTTGATTTTGGTAAGCATATCATCACGTAAACCCCCATGTTAACCCCTATTTGGTCTTCAAAGACTTTGTTTACCAACCTCTAGTAGGTGGCTCCTACATTTTAAAGGTCGAACGACATGACATTGTAACAGTAGGTACCTCAATGGGTTATAAAGGAGGTTTTTTCTCTATTAAAGGGCTTCATTCTGATCTAGTTGTAACCAGAATACACATCTATAAAACTGAGGAGTTGATGTCCTATTATGGCATTGATAAGATGGTCACTCCTTGGTAGCAGGAAATAGTATTTTGGGCAAGCTTTGTTCAGGTCGATGAAATCTACGTACATCCTCCATTTGTCATTTTTCTTTCATACCATGACCACGTTAGACAAGCATTTTAGGTACATGACTTTGTTAATGAAATTATCTTTCTGTTGTTTGAGAACTTCTTCATGAACATCGAGATTTTTATTGGCATTGAAAACCCTTTGTTTCTGCTTGACTGGCCTTGTGCCCTGTATCACGTTTAACTCATTGCACATAAAGTCAAGATCTATCCCCGACATGTCTTCGTGGCTCAAAGCGAACACTGTTTATGCTGTCGCAGAAAGATGATATTCTATTTCCTTTAAAAAAGATCTAACGATGACCCGATATGTACCGTCCTCTTTGGATGGAAATCTTCAAGCGTGATTATCTTGATTTCTTCAGCAGGCTTCCCCTTGACCAGTTTTGCCACATCTTGAGGATCGATGGTCTTGTTATGGTAGGTGGTCATTAGCTTCTTTCGTTCTTCCCGGTCTACTGAAATGAAACAGCATTCGTGCTCCACCTTTTGATTGCCCTTGATGATGCGTACTCCAAAGTGAGTTGGAAACATCAAGAATTGGTTCATCGGAAATAGGATATCTTAGAATTTATTTAGGTCGACCCTTCTAAAGATAACATTTTAGGCTGAAAGTACATTCTTATAAAGGGTAAATAACCGTATTTTCTCTATTCGACTGATCAAACAGGTGCCAACCACAACCTCCAACTCTATTATTCCCGGGGGCATATCCTTTATCCTTAAAATCAGATCAAAGGCTAATGATAAGGTGATTAGGCATAAATTCTTCCCAATTTATCCCTTAATTTAGTTACTTTTGGCACCTCGAACAACGTAATCGAGTTGACTTTATCTTATAATCTTGCTACTGACTTATCCTAACAAGTACACCGAGTTTCGGGTATTTCGTATTTCTTTTACAGGTATTTGATGTCAATATACGAAATAAGGAGACCGGAAGAATAAAGGAAGAAAAGAAGGAAAGTCAAAAGCATAAATTCTATCCGGAATTCGGATGAGGTACCTGAAGATAAGTTGAAGATATCACACTCATGAGCACATAGGAAGAAACAACACCTCAATCGGAATCCCGACACAAAAGATATGAGCAGTCAAAGTTGAGAAAGAAAGTCAAACAAGCAGACTGGTCCGCCCCTACACCGGACCGGCCCGCTGTACAAAACTCCAGAAGACCCCAGATCGAAAGCAAACTGAAGAAGGGTAAAAAATAAAAGAACTGGTACGCTCCGGATCGATTCGCCAGAAAATAAAAGGAACCGATTCGCATTGGAGGCAGACCAGTCCGCCGAAGGCCTGGACCGGTCCGGCCATCGAGATTCTCAAATCTTATCTTCGCCTAAAAAGAATCCTAATGCAGCTGAAACTCTTGAATTGTTGTAGGGTATAAAAACCCATTTTATTATCATTATTTGCACAGAGAATTAGGGAGAATTTTAGTTAATTTTCCATTCTTTTCCAGAAACCCTAGTTTAGGTACAATTTACAATTTCAATTCCAATAGTTGAAGATTATTCAGAAGTTCTTTGATTACCAGTTTTATTAATTGCTGCTGTTACTGCTTTGGTAAGATTAGTGAGTTATTTCCTCTTTTCAATTCCTTTCTACATCAATTCACAAGTTTTCCTTATATTAATCATGGTTTTCTGCACATCAAACACTATTTTCATTACTTTCAGCATGCTAGGCTAGATTTTCTAAGGCCGGGATACATGAACCCAACCTGATGTGTTAGTTACATGTGTATAACATTAATCCTCTGAATTTAGTTATTGATTACGACCGTATTGCGTAGTAACACAATAATTGTAGATCTTTATATCTCGTTTGCCTCTGGGTAATCGGGATGATTTAGAATGCAATTCGAGTGTCACTATTGCGATACCGATTTACTCGTCCTCAGATTAAGTATGATGCGGGCTTGAACCTCATATATGTAATGCTTGGGAGTACTAAATTATGGGTCAAATGAATCAGTTAAATTTATGATTAGTATTATAACTGCAATACACTAGGATTGGGGGATTGTATTCCTGTCCTGTTTTTATCATACATAGTTTAAAGTTTTAAATCAGTTTTCATTAGCAGTTTAGGTAATTTAGTATAATTTCATCTTTTCATAATTTCACAATTTCATTTAGTTTAATCAATCCCAAAACCAAATCATTTTCTCTTTTTCTTTTTAGAGTCAAAGTTAGGATTCTTTCGTCTTTTTCCGTCGTCACAACTTCGTTGTCTTAGTTCCTTGAGGATCGATACCCGACTTCTCGGATTATTACTTGAGCGACAGGCTTGCACTTGATCCTAGAGTGAACACATTTATGAGACATATTCTTAGTCGTGTCAAGTTTTTGGCGCCGTTGCCGGGGAATTAGGTAGACTTAGGATTAGATCGAGTCAATCTAAAGCTTTGAAAAAAAAATTCCAAAACAAAATCCAAAAAACATAAAAAAATTCAAAAAAAAAGCACAAAAAGATTCATCACCATATCTCATAAGCTATTAATGCAAAATTCTGAACTCACTCCCACACCCCATAGTACTCCAACCAGCATTCATGAAAATCCCATAGTTGAGTACAACCCCGATGGTCCGCACACTCCAAACGCCCCACAGTTCTGGATCCCACCTCCAACACTGTCACATTCAATCTCCAATAACACTCCGTTTTCCTTCTTAGGACACACCTCCGAGCACACTTCTAGCACACCAAGTGAGAGCACCAAGTCGTTAAGTGAGAGAGAGATTTCACAACACAGTAATGCACCTGCCGGTGAGGAAGAGACCCAGTACCGCCCGTTGAGAGAATTTTTATATCCCGAGCGCGCTGTCACTCCGGGATGCATTATACTCCCATATAATGCCGAGCAATTTCACTTTAAAAATGGGATGATCCAGATGTTACCACATTACCATGGTATGGATTCTGAAAAGCCATACCTCCATATTAGGGAATTTGAGGATGTGTACGATACTCTCAATGATCAAACTTGCACACAAGAGGTTATCCGCCTCAAACTCTTCCCCTTCTCACTCAAAGATAAAGCTAAGACCTGGATATGGTCTTTACCTCCAAGCTAAATTCCATCTTAGAATGAGTTGCAATCGAGATTTCTCAAGAAATTCTTCCCACCACATCGAATAATCTTCATAAAGGCTCAAATTCAAGCGTTCAGACAACCTGAAAATGAGCCATTTCATCGATGTTACGACCGTTTCAATGAGTTAGTTACTTCATGCCCCTATCATGGATTTGATTCAATGCAAATCATCTTTTTTCTCTATAATGGGCTTGAATTTTAACTCCAAGCAACTTGTTGAAACCATGGGAAGTGGTCCCTTTGTTGACTTAGACGCCCACGATGCTCAGCTTCACCTGAGTTATGTCGCCGAGACTACCCAATCCTGGGATACATCTGACCCTAATGCTCAAAATTGAAACTGTCAAGTGACCACCACTCCGTCAGTGTTCGGCCTATTTCATGTAGAAAAGAGTTCTATAGCGGACAGTCGGATCGATATACTTGAGAAAGAAGTGCGAGACCTATGTGGGATATGTGGAAGAGGACCAACTGGATCCCTACCAAACCCCGTTGAAAAGGTGTGTGCAATTTGTGAGGCGGGTCATTCAACTGAGGAATGTCCGACTATACCCGCCTACAAAGTGATGCTTCAGGAGCAAGTTAGTGGTAGGAGGTTTTAAGGGTAATTTCGGTGCACCGCATGGTAACTCTTACAACCCTTCATCGAAAAACCATCCTGGTTTTAGCTATGGGCAACAACATGCTGCGATGAACCCTACTTCCCATGTTGCCCCTCCTCCACCATAAAACTTTCAACAAGCCCCATACATGCAAGGACATGTGCAAGAACCACCACCTCAAGGATCTTATATCTCGCCACCACGACGAACTCTCGAGGATACCATGAATAAATTTATCACAAGACAGACTGTAGCCAATGCAAAATATGATCGGTTGATTAGCGACATAAATGCAAATCTATCAAAAATACAATCCTCGTTGAGTGTCCAAGAGAAGGGCAAGTTTCCTGCCCAGGGCCAAAGACCTCCCCAAGGTTAAACTAGTGTTAGCTCCACTTCTACTGAATATTAGGAGCAATGTCATGCTGTGACCACTCTTCGTAGTGGGAGATTCATTGATTTATCACCTCCCCCACACACACAACGAAAGATAAGGAGATTTCGCCCGGCATGAAAGAGGCCGAAGATGTCCCCTTAAATGAGAGTGACAAAGAAGACGCTAGTGAGCCCGAGGTAGTAGTGAAGCCACCCTCCGCAGTACTGTTTCCTCAAAGGTTGATTCCTTCCCATAAAGGAAACCCACGTGAAGACGTGCTAGAAGTTCTAAAACAAGTAAAGCTGAATTTATCTTTCCTCGATGCCATTAAGCAAATTCCAGCTTATGCTAAAGTCATTAAAGACTTGTTGACGGTAAAGAGAAAAATGAAGGTAAAGAAAAATGTCTTTTTAGCCCAGAACGTGAGATCCATTCTACTAAATGATCTCCCGCCTAAATTCAAAGATCCCTGTGCACCCACCATTTCCTACATCATTGGAGAAAACAAAATCGAGAAGGCCTTACCTGACTTGGGAGCAAGTGTTAATATCCTCCCTTAATCCATCTATAGCTAACTTGATTTAGGCGATCTCAAGACCACAAAGGTCACTCTCCAATTAGCGGATCGAACAGTGAAGATCCCAAGAGTCATAGTCGAGGACGTGATTGTCCAAGTTGACACTTTCTACTTCCCGATAGATTTTTTCATTTGGGACATGGAGCCCTCCTTCAACTCGAGCAATCATGTTCCCATCATCCTTGGGAGCCCTTTCTTATCTACGGCTAACGCAATCATCAATACTCGGAATGGGCGAATGAAACTCACCTTTGGGAACATGACTTTGGAAACCAACATCTTCCACATAACCCAACATACGGGAGAGGAAGATGATATTCACGCGATGAGCTTCATAGATGACATAGAAGAGGAGTACTTTGAGGAGAATTATTGCGGCGATGCCTTAGGGTCCTATCTAGTGTCGAGCCACGAGAGTGAGGGGACGTACACCGACTTCGAGATGGAGGTTAGGTAATTGAGAGAACTACTCGATGAGAGAGCGTCGAACGAGGACGCGAGAGATGTTAATTGGGTTTCTAGATTCGAGGAATTACCACCGAGGGATACACGCATGGTTCCTTCTGACGAAAAGTTTCCAACCCTTGAATTAAACAAACTCCCATCCCATATTAAATATGAATACCTAGGAGAGGATGATACATATTCTGTTGTTGTCTCCTCTAGCCTAGACGAAGAGCAGGAGGGTAAATTGTTAAAAATTCTGAGGAAGCACCAAAGTGCTTTTGGTTGGTGCATTGCTGATTTGAAGGGGATAAGTCCTTTGATTTGCACTCACAAGATCCATCTCGAAGAGGATGTTAAACCCTCAAGAGAAATGAAAAGAAGGCTAAATCCCAACATGAAAGAAGTAGTGAGAACCGAGATTATCAAGTTATTGGATGCTGGGATTATCTACCCAATCTCGGATAGCAAGTGGGTGAGCCCCATTCAAGTCGTCCCGAAGAAGTCGGGCATGACAGTGATTGAGAATGCTAAGGGAGATCTAGTTCCCCAATATACCACCACCGGGTGGCGCGTTTGCATTGATTACCAGAAACTCAATGCGGGAACTAGGAAAGACCATTTCCCCTTACCATTCATTGATCGAATGCTTGAGAGACTAGCAGGCCACCCTTACTATTGTTTCATTAATGGTTATTCCGGATATAACCAGACTGAGGTAGAAGTACTTGACCAGGAGAAAACAACCTTCACTTTCCCTTTTGGTACGTTTGCCTACAAACGTATGCCATTCGTCTTGTGTAATGCGCCCGCGACCTTCCAAAGGTTCATGTTGAGCTTATTAAGCGACATGGTCGAGAGAGGGCTCGAAGTGTTCATGTATGATTTCAGCGTCTTTGGCACCTCTTTCGATCATTGTCTAGAGAAACTGGAAAAAGTACTTGCCCGGTGTGTGGAAAAGAACTTAGTGCTGAATTGGGAGAAATGCCATTTCATGGTCACTGAGGGAATAGTTCTTGGCCACATAGTATCATCCAAGGGAATAGAAGTTGATAGGGCGAAAATATATGTCATAGCTTATCTTCCCCCACCAAAATCGCTAAAGGACGTGCGCTCTTTCTTGGGCCACACGGGGTTTTATCGAAGGTCCATTAAGGACTTTAGTGCCATCGCTAGACCCTTCAGCAACCTACTCATAAAGGACACCCCATTCGACTGGACGAAAGCATGACAAAGCTCTTTTGAAAAACTGAAAACCATGCTTGTGTCCTCTCCCATCATGCAAGTTCCGGATTGGTCTTTGCCATTCGAACTTATGTGTGATGCTAGTGATTATGCGATAGGGACTGTTTTGGGCCAAAGAAAAGATAAGCAAGCTCATGCCATCTACTACGCTAGCCGGACTCTTACCGGACCACAACTCCATTACTCTACCATGGAGAAAGAGTTGCTAGCGGTAGTCTTTGCCCTTGATAAATTCCGGTCATATCTTATCGGTTCTCCCATTACTTGCTTCACCGACCACGCGGCATTGAAATACTTACTTGCAAAGAAAGATGCCAAGCCTCACCTCATAAGGTGGATCCTACTCCTTCAAGAGTTCAATATCTCCATTAAAGATAAGAAAGGAGTAGAAAACGCCATTGCCCACCACTTATCACAACTTTCGTTCGACGTACCTAGTGATCCCATACCCATAGACGAATACTTTCCGGATGAGAAACTCTTTGTCACCTCTACTTTACCCTGGTTTGCGGATATAGTGAACTACCTTGTCACGGGGGCCGTCCCACCCGACTGGACACCGCAAGATAAGAAGAGGTTTATTACTTGGTCACGCATGTTCTTCTATGACGATCCGTTCCTTTTTAAATATTGCGTTGACCAAATCATCCGACGATGTGTACCGGATGACGAGATCCCAAAAGTCATCCAGTTTTGTCATTCGGAAGCTTGTGGAGGCCACTTTTCGACGAAAAAGATGGTCGTTAAAATTCTGCAATGCGGCCTCTATTGGCCCACAATATTCCGGGATGTAAACGATGCTTGCAAATCTTGCAATACGTGCCAATGGATCGGAGCCATTACTCGACGAGACATGATGCCTCTTACCCCCATACTCATCATTGAGATCTTCGACTATTGGGGTATGGACTTCATGGGTCCCTTCCCCCCGACCTTTGGTTTCCTATACATCCTTGTCGCGGTAGATTACGTTTCTAAATGGGTGGAAGATATAGCTACCAAGACGAATGACAACAAAGTGGTAATTAAATTCCTGTAGGAACATATACTTTCCCGCTTCGGTGCTCCGAAAGCGATAATCAACGATAATTGCACGCACTTTTGCAATAGGCCATTCGAGAAGATAATGAGAAATTATGGTGTCGTTCATAAGGTTAGAACGACTTATCACCCACAAACGAGCGGGCAGGACAAAATAGAAAATTGGGAGATCAAGAACATTCTTGAAAAGACCGTCAATCCTACCCAAAAAGATTGGTCACTTAGACTGAACGATTCATGATGGGCCTATCGCACCGCATATAAAAATCAACTCAGCATGTACCCTTTTCGCTTTGTGTATGGCAAACCTTGCCATCTTCCCATTGAATTAGAGCTTAAGGCGTATTAGGAAATTAAGCAATTGAATTATGCCATGGACAAGGCCGGTGAAGCCCACAAGCTTCAATTGAATGAGTTATAAGAACTACGCAATGATGCGTATGAGAATGCTAAGATTTCCAAAGAAAGGATGAAACTCTCACACAATAACATCATTCGACTCAAAGAGTTTCTTCCTGGGAAAAAAGTTATTCTCTATAACTCTCAACTTCATCTGTTTTTGGGCAAGTTGCGATCACGATGGTCTGGCCCGTTCGTGGTGAAGAATGTTTTCCCTCACGGAGTTGTTGAATTAGACGATTTAAAAGGGGGAAATACATTCAAAGTAAATGGACAACGCCTAAAGCCATATCTAGAGGCGTGTGTGGAAGAAGTCGACACCATCTGGTTGTCAGACTCCGTTTACGGGGTAGAGTGAGCTATTACAGCGAGGTCGTCGCACCCCCGATGCGTATGGGTGAGAGTCATGTGTGTAGTGAGAGTCATGTGTGTAGTGAGCGTCGATAGGACTAAGGTACATTCAGGAAGAGCATTCACATTTTCAGAAAAGTGAGTCAAATCACATTGACCATTGGTATTGAGAGGTTTTGGGCCAAAATTGATCAGGAGTATGTTGTGAAAGTGAAAATTTTCGGAGAAGAGCGTTCGAAACCAAGTTAGGGGGAAAATCCAGCCCAAAAACCTTGGGCCGAACCGATTCCTTTATTTTAGGTCCGGATCGGTTCGCCCCGAACCGGTTCTTTTAATTTTAAGGCGGATCGGTTCGCTAGTCGGATTTCCCTGAATATTAAAGGATCGGACCGATCCGCCCCTACCCGGGACTGGTTCTCCTTCTGCAGATCTGTTTTTAACCCTTCCAAGGTTCACCCCCTTCTCCCCAATCCTCTTCATTCCCTCCAATTCATCTTCCCAACTCCCAACCCTACCCTTTCCCTCCCAAATTCACCACTTTTTCCCTCCAAAACCTTTCCCTCCAATTCCAACCCCTACACTCACCCCTTCACCTATAAATACACACCCATACCCTCCCTTTCTCTTCACATCATCAACCAAAATCCTCTATTCTCCCTCCCTAGTTTTTCAAGAAAAAATCCCTCTTGTTATCATGGCCCAACGCGCTGCCCCCACCAAGTATGAATCCACCAACATCCACCCCTCCGACCATGGAGAATTTCGCTCCCGCCAAGAGGAGCGATGGTACCATCAGTTCTTCGGTTTGGATCACAAACTCCATATGGAGAGCACTATCCAATGGACCGGGCTGCCCAACTTCATCACCGCCCTATTCATGGCTAGGGGTTGGTGCCGATTCCTTAACGAACCCTATGAAGCGGTTTGGGCAACCGAAGTCCGATCCTTTTATGGCACCCTTGTTCGGACGAGGGGCCTATTCGAGGCCCAAGCTTACGTGGATGGGAATGTCATCCATTTTCTTTGGCTCTTCTCACGGACAAGTTGGTCGAGTACGATGTTTCGGACGTTCAAGAAATCACCTATCCACTAAACGTCCCCCTGGTCGCCAAAGACGTGATCATGGCACGCATTGCACCGGATGTGGCTTGGATGGGGCAAACCGTCGCCGTTGGATGCCTTAACGAGAAGGCGCACCTCACATTTCAGATTGTGTACGCCAATATATTGCAAACATCCAATGATTCTGCCATGCGACCCCGGCAAGCCACTTTAACCTATCACCTCTTTGACCCCCATACTTCCATCCACTTGGCCTACACCTTATACGCCGATATCATCAATGCGTCCTTGGATGAGAAGGGTGCTGCCCCACTGACCTATGCCCATTTAATCACTTCCATCCTTAAGGATGCTGGAATAGCGGTGCCTCTCGATTATACTCGAATTCCCGGTCCTTTTGGATAGGGAACCCACACAAAGAGAGCCAAACAGCTAGCTATCCTACGGGCACGGCGTGGAGATGATAGTGAAGAAGAGGCTGCCTCGAGCGAGAGCGACGAGGAAGAAGAGGCAGTCGGTGCGGATGTCGAAATAGGGGATGTTGGTCCGAATGAAGAGTCGGCAGACGAGGAGGATGACCCGTATTTTGAGTGGGCGGGTAGCGACATCACCAACTGAATGGCGGCACTCGAGATGAACTTCAGCAACTTTTTGACCGATTACCGCCATGACACGAGCTTGATACTCCGTTTCCCAGTGGACATATATCGACGCCAAGAGGATCCTAATGAGCCAATGCCACCCTATTTCTATGACCCCTATGACCTCGACGCGCCTGATTCTTCCCATCCCCCGCCCCAGTGAAGCTTGATGTGTTTATGGAATTTTTTAAGTACTTTTCCCTATTCACATTGTTGTCTGTTTTTCCTGTAATCGTACCACAGTCTTGTTTGCTATAAAATCTACATTTTTCTCAATTTGTTTGTTTTATTTATCGCACTTATTATTTTGCCTTGTTTAGATTTTAGTCCTTTTTTGCTTGAGGACAATGCAAAAGTCTAAGTTAGGGGGGGTCACAAGTGCGTATTTCTAAAACTTCACAAATTTTCAAAAATGCCCAGAAATTTCCCAAAAAATCATAAAATATGGAAAAACCCCAAAATATTTTTGTTCAAAATAAATAAAAATTGGAATTCAAAAATTTCAAAAATATCATTAAAAGTCGGTTTAAGTCTCAAGTTGTAAAATTCAACATACACAAAGTCGAAATTGACTAAAGATGGAAATTGAGCGAAAATGGACGACTTAACGAATAAGTGTGGAGATTAACAACCCCGGTGAGATTCGAGCCAATCACTTTTTACGAGTTTTAAATCAATCTGAGTTAATTGTTAACTCAAAGTTCTTTTCAGCGCCTAAAACGTTGTCGAGGATCTCAATCCTTTCATTTTGATCGGTTTTGAAAAATGTGTGTGATATTGCTATGAAAAATGTGCCAAAAATTGATCTCTAAACTTAAATTCATTTCGAAACGCATATGGTATTTTGGACAATGAAGTAGGCCCTCATTTGTTACCCAAAAATATTGGCCAGAAAAAGTAGCGAAAAATCACCCATTTTGCAACCCAAATTGAGCCAAATAGATTTTCCCTTTCGTTTGACAACCCGAAAAACCCAAATAGCCCGGAATTACGAAAAATAAAAAATTCAGAATTATGTCCAAAAAGTGCATATAAAGGGGCAAGAAAAAATAGATATGCTAAACAAAAATAGCAAGAAAAGAAGTGAAAAACAAAAAAATTAGAGGAAAAGAAGAAAAAAAATGAGCAATAGCCTAGAAAAAGCACAAATGGACATCACAAATGACTTTTCCAATTCCAATCTTTCCTACCATTCTCATTTTACCCCATATACCTTAAAACCCGAAAAAGTCCTAACCGAGTCTAAATTGCGATATTGGTTACCGTGTTGAGAGCTAATACACCAAAAGATAATGAAGGAGATTAAATGTGCGAAAAAAGAGGCAATGTTCCCGTTTTTAAAACCGTAATCTGTTGATGAGATCCTTTTACCATAAAATTTCCGTCTTTCTACTTGTATGCGTGACTTTGCGTCCATTACATTTACTCTTTATATCACGCATACCGAGGGAATTGCCACATTCTGAGTGATTCGTTTGAGAGAGCATTTCGTAGGATTTTGAAATCAGAACGAATTTTCGGATAAGTAACGTAATGGTCAATCGGTGGAAATCCGCGATTATATTTCCGGCTTCGCACACACGCACTATGATTTGAAATTATTGAACATGACTTGATGATGACTATTTTCTGGGAAAGTTTGAATTGTACAATTTTTAGGTATTTTGAATTCTTATTTGAGTCGAATTTTGTGGGTATATTCACTGCAAACCCTCACGAGACACAACTCGTCCTACTAGGGTAACCTAGGGGTTTAAAGGCTTGTTTTATACGCTAAATGCCATCGTTTGCCCGCGAAAAAGGTATTCTATCTTAATAAAATGTTTTTCAAGAGTTGAGCCTTACTAGGATTCTTTTACATTTCTCGGGACGTGCAAAGTTCTAAGTTAGGGGGTTTGATTAGGCATAAATTCTTCCCAATTTATCCCTTAATTTAGTTACTTTTGGCACCTCAAACAACGTAATCCAGTTGAATTTATCTCATAATCTTGGTACTGACTTATCCTAACAAGTACATCGAGTTTTTGGTATTTCGTATTGCTTTTATAGGTATTTGATGTCAAGAAATGAAAGAAGGAAACCGAAAGAATAAAGGAAGAAAATAAGGAAAGTCAAAAGGGTAAAAATGTTAATTATATCCGGAATTCGGATGAGGTACCTGAAGAGAAGTTGAAGATATCACACTCATGAGCACATAGGAAGAAACGGCACCTCAATCGGAATCCCAAAACAAAAGATATGAGCAGTCAAAGTTGAGAAAGAAAGTCAAACAGGCAGATCGGTCCGCCCCTACCCCGGACCGGTCCGCTGTGCAAAACTCCAGAAGACCCCAGCTCGAAAGAAAACCGAAGAAGGGTGAAAAATAAAAGAGCCGGTCCGCCCCGGACCAGTCCGCCAGAAAATAAAAGGAACCGATCCGCATTGGAGGCAGACCGGTCTGCCTATGGCCCGGACCGGTCCGGCCATTGAGATTCTCAAATCTTATCTTCTCCTAAAAAGAATCCTAATGCAGATGAAACTCTTGAATTGTTATAGGGTATAAAAAACCGTTTTATTATCATTATTTGCACGGAGAATTAGGGAGAATTTTAGTTAATTTTCCATTCTTTTCCAGAAACCCTAGTTTAGGTACAATTTACAATTTCAATTCCAATAGTTGAAGATTATTCAGAAGTTCTTTGATTACCAGTTTTATTAATTGCTGCTGTTACTACTTTGGTAAGATTAGTGAGTTATTTCCTCTTTTCAATTCCTTTCTACATCAATTCACAAGTTTTCCTTAGATTAATCATGGTTTTCTGCACATTAAACACTGTTTTCAATACTTTCAACATGTTAGGCTAGATTTTCTAAGGCCGGGATACATGAACCCAGCCTGATGTGTTAGTTGCATGTGTATAACATTAATCCTCTGAATTTAGTGATTGATTACGACCGTATTGCGTAGGAACACAACAATTGTAGATCTTTATATCTCGTTTGCCTCTGGGTAACTGGGATGATTTAGAATGAAATTTGAGTGTCACTATCGCGATACTGATTTACTCATCCTTAGATTAAGTATGATGCGGGTTTGAACCTCATATACGTAATGCTTGGGAAACTAAATTCTGGGTCAAATTAATCAGTTAAATTTATGATTAGTATTATAACTGCAATACACTAGGGTTGGGGGATTGTATTCCCGTCCAGTTTTTATCATTCATAGTTTAAAGTTTTAAATCAGTTTTCATTAACAGTTTAGGTAATTTAGTATAATTTCATATTTTCATAATTTCATAATTGCATTTAGTTTAGTCAATCCCAAAACCAAATCATTTTATCTTTTTCTTTTTAGAGTCAAATTTAGGATTCCTTCGTCTTTTCCCATCGTCACAACTTCGTTGTCTTAGTTCCCTGAGGATCGATACCCGACTTATCGAATTATTACTTGAGCGACAGGCTTGCACTTGAGCCTAGAGTGAACTCATTTCTGAGACATCTTCTTAGTCGCGTAATAAGGTGTGAGTTCCATGTCATCCAATTTCTACTTCTTGTAGCAGTTATAGAACATTACTTCCGCAGAGCTTCCATTGTCCACCAGGATCCTTGCTACTCATCCTTCTTATGTAACCATAGTGAAGACTAAAAGGTCTTCGTGGGGGTATAACACCCCCAATAAATCATCCTTTGAGAAACAAACGATTGACTTGTCTTTACTCACCTTTCGTGGTCGATTTTCGGAGCTTACTGTCAGTTTGGCCTATCCTTGTTAGAAAGATTGGGCCTTGTGGACATAGGCCTTCCTTTCTACGGTGTCTTATCCTCCATTGGATCCACCTCCGGTGATGAAATGACAATCGAAAACTATCATGCCAACATCATGTATGGGCTCCTTGGGCTTTTTAGGAAGATTTTGATCGTCATCCGAGTCGTCGTCCCTTGCCCTTTTTTTATCGACCACCCTCCAACAGGGCGACTCTGATCGTCTCCTTCCTTTTGCCTTCATCTGGGTTTGATCATCCACCATTATCTATATACTTGTACATCTTTCCCCTTCTTATTAAATCTTCAATATCATTCTTCAGAGCTATATAGTGGTCTATATTATGGCCATGGTCCTTGTGAAATTCACAATACTTTCCGTTGTCTCTCTTGTTACTGAGAACTTCAATTTTCCCGGCCATCAGAGATATTTTCTTTCCCTAATTTCCTCCAGGATGTGGTGGACTCCAATCGTGAGGGGTGTGTAATCATCGTACTTTCTCGGCTTATTGCCCTTTTTATCCTTTTATTCCTACTTGCCATTGCTCTTTCCAACCAAAGGCTTCGAGTCGTTTGACTCTTTGGTCTCCATCGCTTCTTCGACGTTCATGATTTTTCTTTCTTCGTCTAGTAGTTCAGTCATGTTCTTGGGTGGCTCATTGGAGACTGCCCAAAATAGCTTGCCTATTCACCGCCCACTCATCAAGGCTGGGATGGCAGTGGGCTCGCTATAATCTACTACCTCCAGCTTTTCTGTATTGAAATGGGTGATGTAGTCACGGCTGCTCTCGTATGCTCTTTGGTGGACGCCGAGTAGGCAGGAAACTTACTTTCCTGGCTTGGTGTCAAAGCATAAATTATTGACAAATAGGTTGGCCAATTGCTGAAAATTCTTGATTTGTCCCCTAGGTAGATTGTTGTACTAAATTTGGGTTTAGCCGATTATAGTGCTAGAGAATTCCCGATAACTCATTTAGTTCGAGATGGAGTAGATGTCTACATCAACTTGGTATTGTTCGATATACAGGATGGTATCTATTTTCCCATCATATTTTAGAGTAATTACTGGTGGCTTGAACTTCGCCGAAGTGGGGTATGCCACGATAGAGGGCACAAATGACGATCCTTTTGTGAAATCCTTCTGGAGGGGGTTCCTTTATTTGGCCATTTGGCCAAGGCGGTCTACCAGTCGCTGGATGGACCCTTTCCATGGCTTGTTATCACAATCCTTCGGTTTTTATTCTTATTCTCGACTTTCAGACGAACTCTCTTCCTGAGAAGTCTTCTCGGCTTCAGCCAATGCTCAATCCCAGTGACGGGATATCCTGGTAGTGGACCTACTTGATACGCTTCTTTGGGAATGATTACGTGATATCATTGGTATTTACCATAGGTTATAACACGGGTCCAATCGGTCAAATGTCGATCCTCTACTTGATTGCTCGAATGCGCTAGGGCATTCCTCTGAATACGATTGATCATCAAAGTGGCTGGGCGATTAGATGGAGGAGGTGGCCCTGAGGTGATACATCTATTATCGCTGTAAGTCGGTTCGTCGAGAGGAACTGGTGTTAGCATGAGATCCCAAGTTCAATCTCTTGGTATTCTCCATTGATCACCTACGGTATTCGTTCTTCCTTTCCTTTTGAGGCACCATAGGAGGTCATCACTCCTAAATGCCTCAAGTCCAGGAGTTACATTATCTGGGTTGAGCAATATTGGCCTTGTCTGGAAGGTATGTGTCAACTTCCTGACACTCTCCTCCATCGCCTCTTGCCCCTTAGCGAGACTTACTATTATGTCGTGTAAGTCACCTGCTTAGTGGGTGTAGGTAGTGTCTGAACCTACGCCATGCGACTTCTTTCGGAGATATTTTCCATTCGAAACTATCTCCGTTAAGGATCTGAATGAGTGGTTTTAGGTAGCAACTGCAATGGCTTGTTACAACATTCCCACAGACTGCACCAATTTGTTGACGTTAAAAAATGGAGACAACAAAGAATCAATATAGATAATTTATGTTAAATATTAATTATATAGAATGTCGATGAGAGACAATGAAAACACAATGATTTTTACGTGGTTCAACCCTTGGAGGAAACCTACGTCCACGGTGGTACTACTTGAGTATTGCACTTTTTGACACAGTTACAATATAGGGTTTTCTGATACAACTCGAGGCTTGAGAGGGTGTAAAAAAGGTGTCCCTAGTTTCGTATATTCCTCCCCAATTTACATGTGATTTTCATATATTTGCAAAGGGAGAGATGGAGTGCCCTTATAAGTAGGACAATTACATCTTGATACATATTTCTCATAATAAATATGGACTCCTTGAAGTACAAAACTGTGTTAGTGAAGTGCATCCGAATAATCATGAGGTAACAGATATAGTAGTTATAATCCCACGTGGTTAATAAGGTATATCTCGTGTAAGTTCTCACGGGAATACATGTGTGTCCAATCTTATAATAAATAGGCAGGCCGAGCAGTCCAACAGTGAGATGACCTTCTTAGATGATGAAATCGAGCACTTCTGTTAATTCCCTTGGATTATTTAGAACTTATTCTCTGTTGATACTATACAGGTATACACATTATACAACTGGTAAAACAATATGGCGGTTTGAAATATCTAGACACACACAGAGTTGTTGCTCTAATTACATAACGTTGATCACATCATTGAAAATATATAGGACAACACACCCACAGTTATTTCCTATTATTTAGTTTAATTTCTTTATTTTTATCTTGCTCTTGCCACTCCTTGGACACTAATATTATAATTCATGTCTTTTTTTACTTTGAAATTTATTTATTCAGATGCAGGGAATGAAATTTTATATAGTTGATCTGTATGTGTACGATTCAATCAAACTAGTCATTATACTTTTATTAGTTGTTTAGAGTTCAATAAATTGATTGGTTTATTTTTAATAATTATAAGTATGTTGTGTCATAACTATTGGGCTCTAATGACAATGTCTTGTTACAGAACTGACGTTACTGGTATATTTTTAAGGCCATATGGTATTCTCATCGTAACCTTGCCTTTTCACAACTTAAATATAAATTGGTCTATAGTCAAACGTCCTTCTGACGAAAAATGTCTTTAGCCCTTGTAACTTCTTGGAAAACATCCTTAAAAATTATTTTATTTTAGTCTACAATAATCCATTCCAAATAGTTTAACTTCGTGGCGAAAACAACCATCTGAGGCCTTGAGTGTGGACTATGTTCCCAGTGTAATCTATTGAGATGAGCCACTGTTAAAGAAGCAAATATGTTTCCTATGAACAATTACATAAAACTCAATTTTATTGAGACCATATACGAGGCAACCCATCCCTATCATTAGACAAGGTGTATTTCAATCCAAAATTCTTCACACCATTATTTTATGAAAGAAGTTTAGGTAAAGAGTTCTTTCATTATAATGTGTTTACGTGATTATTAATTAATGTTAACTTATTGTTCTTCTTTATTTTCTATTTTTTCTTTCGATTCAAAATAAGGTCATAATGTACAAAGCACAAATGTGTATGCAAACACATATGCACATGCATACAGACACATATATTATAAATTATAAAGCTACTTGTTTGCTACCATTGAATCAACTAGTTTTGGATTAGATGGTCATTATGTTTGTATAGTTTTAGTATATTTTTGTTCTATTTTGCGATTTTCAATATCAAGATGGTAGTTCTTTTTCTGAGTATGCCTAGCATTACTCTTCGCAAGCTCATAAATGATGATCACATGTTTGGCATTATTTTTGGCACTAACTAATGTGACTATTGATCGGTTGAGATTCATTGTGAGAGATATAAATTATGGGCACATATTTGAAATTATTATTATCGTAGATAAATTGACTGAAGTCTTGCACGAGTTAGATTAAATGGGAGCCGATCCCAAATTTTTTTTGGCCATCAGTCCCAAAACTGAATAAATCCATCAGTTATGCATCTTATGATTTTGAATGTGGTTGGGAGTTACTTTTGGTTATGATTGATTGTATTATATGAATAGGAATAACAACAAAAAATAAAAACTATTATGATGTTAGTTTGTATTTTTTATTAAACCATGGAGGAAACAATTCATTATACTTAATCAAATTTTCTGCTCTCGTGCATGTTTCAATGTGGAGAAATTTTAGTATAAGAATGTTGTATTCACGACGTGGGCTGTAGGTGGACAAGAGAAACTAAGGGCATTATGGAGGCATTACTTCAATAATACTGATAGTTTGGTAATGCGTAGTCTTCGTTATAATGTTTGTGTTAAGCACCTTGATTTAGCATAGTCGTGGAGTTCATGATCAAATTTATCTATGTTGGGTCGATGATCTGGATACCCCCAGTTGTCAGGTTTCTTTTTTTGGATAGTAGTGTCCTTTACGCTGCTTCTATGTGAAGATCTATGTTATTGACTCAATGGATCAAGAGGGAATTGGTAGAGCTAAGGCATAGTTTTAGGTAGATATTTTGGGTGGTTTATGACCTGAGAATTTTAGTTGGAGGTGATGTTTCTAATCTGATGTACTTATTTTTATTGCAGGCCATCATAAGAGATCCATTTATGCTTAACATTATCATCTTGGTGTTTGCAAATAAACAATACATGGTATGTTACATATACAGACTTCTAATTAGTTTACTTACAGATAAAGTAGAAGTACATGTTTATATAAACATAGAGCTCTACGATTAGGACATAAAAATAGGTGCATGTGGTTTTTTGTTTGGTATGCTTTGTATTATATTTTTTTTTCTATTCTAGAAAAAAAGAATGTGTAAAATGAACTTTTAAGATTCTACTAATATTTAGGGGTGATGATTCATGTTTTTAGATTGTGTTTGGGCAGGGCATGATGGGACAAGCACTATTTAGTCACGAATGAATCATGTTTTTTTTCCAACACGAACACGACACCTCTAAATGAGATGTCATAGCTAGATGATATAACATATATGCTCTGTTCATTTGCCGAGTAATGAGAGATGAGGTTAATTATCAATTATATCGGCATTATGAGGATCGTTGCTCATAGAATTCTAACCCTGATATCCATATACAGTAAAAGGGTAACAGATATTTTCCGCTTAGTATCTCTAGTATAAATGGGTGCGAGATAGTATTGTTCTCTTTGGCATTTCTTTTTCTTATTTATTTTCACTGATTATTTTAAAGAACATCTTAAAAGTTAGCATTTTCTACTTTACAAGCCTACTTGACAATGCATTTTTTAGTCCAAAACTAATACATTTTGTTGATTTCAACACTGATCTAAATCTCTATTTACATTTATTTTGAAGTCTATTTACATATGTTTTATGCATTTTGTTAGCTTTGTATGATTTTGATTATGTTTCAATCCTCATTTGATTATGTTGAGCATGTTTCATTAGACTTTGTGATGATATATTTGTGTGCCCAATTACAAATACATGTTAGTTTCACGTACAAATAACTTAAATACTGTCTCTCTCCCAATTTTTTATTGTGTAATTCACTTGATACTGCATATTACACACACACACACACACACACACACACACATATATATATATATATATATTTTGTTAGAGGGTAGAAGGATGGCCCTTTGACGATATCATCATGTGGCAAGACACTTAGGCTTCGAATACTAAACCTATCAATGTTGAAGACGGATCATTCGATAGAGCAGTATGTATATATACTAACTGAAGCCACCATTTGGTTAAAGTTATTCAAATGTTGTTTTGGGTTAAAAATAATTAATGTAGTTATTTACAGTGTTGTGGCTATTGCTATGGTTATTTGAGTTTAGTTTTATGTTTAAACAGGTCGGTTTTCATGAATAAATAAAGGGGACTCTGCCGATTTTTTTAGAAAAATATTTAATGTTTTTAAAAGTAATTCATGTGAAACAAGAGATTTGGTTTCAGCTCATCGGGATAGGGATAGGCAAAGGAGAAATTTTTGTCATTTGTGGATCATTCGAATAAACGCAGTAATTCGGGAAAGGGGGTATCCTATTGTTATAGCAGATTACTACACGATCTATACAAAAAGTTTCTTCTTAATCATAAAATACTTGTTACAAATAACGTCTTGTTGTTGCATTAAAACATATAAATGTTGACTAATCTGGCTAACATTGAACTTGATAAAATGAAATGGTTGAATAATTGAAAAATTAGATTATTCCGGAATACACATTGAAATCAAATTTTGTCATCTATAGGAACTATTAAAGAAGATATCTTCTTCGTTTAAGGTAAGTGACACTAAAGAAATATTATTAGAGGTGGAAACCTTTTGTGGATAAGGCAAATCATTGAAGTCAGTTTTTTGGAGGTCGTATGCTTCAAGATCACGGGTTTACTTTGCTTATATCATTTTATATTAGAACCAAATATGATTTATGTATTTTTTTCTAATGAGATGAGTGGACTTTTTTAGAGAGATTTAGGTTTCTGTACACGATGTTGGAATTGTTGATTGCATAGAGAGATTTTACTTGTATGAACTCGCATTATATTTCAATGGGAAATTATATGTTATATGTATTGAAATAGAATGCCAAATATGTCATATATGTTTATAAGAAGTTTTGTTTATAATTGTATAGAATATGCCCTAGAATCGATGAAATTTGAATTTTGGTGCCAAAATTACTAAAGACTGCTTCTTTGTCATCTAAAAGGAATCCCGTAAAAAAACCCTTTTAGGACTGCTATTGGCGTCTCAAAATATAGTTTTAAAAGATGGCTTTTTTGCCATCTCAAAAGGGTCCTATAAACAATGATCTTTTGAGACGACTTAGTCCCCATCTCAAAAACCCTTTTGGGACTACTGTTACCGTCTCAAAAAATAATTTTAAAAGATGAATTTTTTGCCATCTCAAAAGGGTCATATAAACAATGACCTTCTGAGACTGCTTATTTCCCGTCTTAAAAAGCCATTTTTAGATGGCTATTTTTGTCTCAAAAAGCATTTAAAATGGGCTCTAATATGACCCCCTTTATACGTCTCAAATGGCGTCCCAAAAGGCTTTTGAGATGGCTAGAGTACCTTTTGAGACGACTGGAGCACCATCTCAAAAAGCTAGTTTTTTTAGTTATAAAATAGTTTTTACTTATACCCTAGAGGGGCACTAATATGGGGATATTTTGTTAAGGGTGACTTTGCATTCCACATCACATTTAAGGGTTGTCTTACTTATCATAGCACAAGCCACGTCTACCTTGGTCAATAAGATGATGTGATAGAACCTTAAGCTCATTTATATACCTCAACCTGTTATATGCATAGTAATCTTAGTTTAGTAAATTCATATATGTCGGTCTGCCCGCATATTATAATTGATCTTCTACCTATACAATGAACTTCACTCCTCCCCGGCCTAATTCACCCTTAGACTCAAACAAATCCATAATAAGAGTTCGATATGTATGTTAGTTACATATTGGACATTGAAGCAAACAATAACGAATTTAGGACCACTGTAGACACCCCATTGTAATACCCCATAACCTCTCCTTAGGTCCCTAGCACCTCCCTTCATCATTACGAACCCATGTCATGCCCCAAGTACTGACCTAAAGGACATAGGGCACTCTCAAGCTCCGTTTGACCAAAAGTAAAACTCTTCAGCTCCAATGAGACTGAATGAATCTGTGAAGGTCACTGAATCCCCTTTCCAACGGTCTGTCCCGTGCATAATTCTGACTTACGGTGTAGACGAATGACCTATTTTCTGTCGAAACTCGATCAGGAGGTCACCGGACGGTCCCAAGCTCCGTTTGACCAAAGTCAACTCTTAATCTCAACTGAGACTGAATGAATCTTTAAAGGGAACTGAAACCCCTTTTCAACAGTCCACCCAGTGCGCCATTCTGACTTACAGTGCGGACAAACGATCCTTTTTACTCTGAAAGATTACTGAACGCTTTTAGGCCCCAGTTGACCAAAGTCAACTCCCTCAACTGGGTTAAACTCTTTGGAATGTCAAATTACATCTCCTTACCTTTCAAAAGGTCCTCCCCGTGCGCGATTCTGACTTACCATGTAGATAAATAATCCATTTGCGTCCGATAATTCCCCGTCCAAAGGACCGACGAACGCTTCTGAACTACATTTGACCCAAATTCAACTCCTGGACTCGAGAGCAGTCAAAAAGACTTTCGAAGGTCTCTGAATTACCTTTCCAAAGTTTTCCCCATTCATGATTTGGATCAATGGTTTGCGCTCTACGATCGATTTTCCAAAAGAACTTGAAAGAGACTGCTAAACGACAGGTTCCAAACCCTGCCTATCGGTAGTGTGCCTAAACACACCTGTCGATTGGAAGGACCAGGGCTATGCCGATCGTCAATACCCTAGGCCTGTAAAAGGAGGTCCTAACCTCATTCCATAGAGTAAAAAAATCAGAGATCCATTACTCTCAGCAAGCCCAGAAAACCCCTCTCGAAGTCAGCGTGATTATCACATCGAAATCCCTTTCCAACCTTCACCTTTTTCATCAAGCGTGGTGAATTAGGTACCCTCCATCATCATCTTAGTGCAAGTATTTCTCTCTAACATTCAAGATCAAGCTCAAGATCTCCAAGAAGGTCCAACTCTTTCAACTCTCTCTTTAAATTCCCCTAAATTCGCATTAACTTGTTTTATTACTTAGCACTTTTATTCTCTCATCTCATATATCTTAATATTATTTTTATCTATTATTATTTCACCTCTCTTATTTTCATATAAATAAAAGCCAAAAAAATAAGAAAAAGAGGATTTGCTCATAAATTCCAAACGGGAATTATCACACTTTTCTCACAACTAAAACATATTTTTTACACACACACACACACACACACACACACACACGTACACATATAATAGAAGTACCCAATTGGATTTATGGGATAAATCCCACCCCTCATTTTTCATGCGAACTACGTGGACTTTGATGCCTCTATAGGCTACATAGGCATCTCGAGGTAAAACCCGTGACTCGAGTCCTATTCCTACTTTTCTTTCATTTTCTATTTTATCTATATTCTTTAAACTCAATTCTCTAAAATTCTATATATACATATATTTGTTCTTAGTGGCATATTATTCCATGTGCGTTATCGTTCCGTTATAACGATCAACGCGAGGATAATCGCGTAAATCCTATTTTCTAATATTATTCTTAGGAACATTCCTACGGATGACTCGCTTTATCTATTCCATGATATAAGTTGATGATTCCTATCTCTACTACGTATACACATACACACATATCACGGGGAAATAAAGGAAAATAGCAACAGCCCATGAGAGACCGTAAGGGCGGAATGGGTGCCTAACACCTTCCCATTTCGTAACTTAGCCTCTGTACCCTTTTTCGAATCATTTTGGTTTCGTATGTATTAATATGTCTTTGGATGCTATTCGTCAGGATGACTCCCTTTTCTTTTGTCTGTTTTGAGTAAAATAGACTGAAGACTCCATCTCTCTACATTTTTCACCTCATCAATGACGCCGGCCGAAGCACTCCCGAGAGGGATGCGCGGGACCAAATGGATCTTCTCCCGCCGCGAGGATCGGGGATGGCCACAGTGGCGACTCTGCTGGGGATTATCATTTTGAGGAATAGACTATATTTACATGGGTGTTTTATTTTCTTACACATTCACCTATTTTCATGTTCCCCTTTTACTACTCATGTGTACCTCATGCTTATGTTTATATTCATACACTTATAGAAAATTCTCCGTGTACACTTCACACCACGTGCACCTGGGAACACATATATCCCCATATTGCACGCATCACCCGTACTTAGCATACCATTGGTACTCATACTTTTCTCCCTGTTGGGAATGATCAAGAAAGATACTCTCATCATAAGATACTAATAAGAGAATCATGCATCATTCACATAATATCACCCAATAGCATTGTGATTGACCAAATTTTGTCTAGTAGCTGGAGAGTCACTTAGTGATGGGCACTGGTCCGACAGGGCGCAGTTAGCCTAAGCGATATGACTCCACCTTCCATTAGCCAAGTATCTTCGACGTATATCGAACGATTCCCCCGCATCGTACCGCTTGACCAAAGTCATGATGGGAGGTATATCGCAGGTAACTCGTTCACGTACGCCAAGTATATCGAATTCTCTTTCACATGTACCATCACCATGAGGTATATGGTGAGACAATTCATGTACACTCAGGTATATCAAATGAGTTGTCCACACGTACCGATTTCCTTCAAAAAGAAAAATATATATCGTGGAAGCCACGCTGAAGGGGGGAACCCTTTTCGATTCACCCAACCAACTGTATACCCGCATATAGTTGTCAAGCCTAGTACACACATATTAGATTACCGGTTTCGACCCAAAACTCTGCCAAAATTTTTGGGTCGGCTTGCCGCCCAAATTTTTGCGCATCTTTAAAACGGGACCTTACCCATGACCCTGGTTACAAGTCTCCAAGGGAGTAAAAATGACTCCCCTCATGAGTCACTCTTTTGTTTGGTAGACAGACTTGCTCATGGCTAGAGCATGCCATGCGCTGCTAATACACTTGTTTGGATCGCACTCATGTCGATATAGATCATTCGCATGGTCATTTTGACATGGTAAATTTTTTTAACTCTTTTTGACTAATTGTATTCCTTTTCAAGTTGTTCCTAAATGGGGATCCTGGGACGTTATCACTACACAAGAAGATCACTCGGATTTCTAGGTATTATAAAAGACCCCTAAGTAATCATTTAGTTTGTTTTTGGATAGAATTGGCGAGTTTTCATTTCCCTAACATAAAATGAGTAGGGGGGACATTTTCTTGGGCCTTTTTCTCTACTTCTCCTGGTACCTTTTTTCTCCAGTCAATAGTGATTATGTGAGTGATTTCCCTCATATTTTAGTGATGGAATTCATTCTCCCATGTATCCTTCCATCTATAACTGAATTGGGTCAAGTAATTGAGTTTTACCAGCCTCTTAACTGAAGAATAATACTTGGAATCTTACTCTAACTGTACCTCTAAGGGGATTGTGCAGACGGCTGCTCATTTTGGAAACTTCTTCATACCTGCTTGTGACTATTTTATCTCGTTCAGTTGGTCATGGTTTGGAATATGGAAACATCAAGTTTTATTGATGAAGAATTGCATTCAGGACACTCCTTGTGAGTCTTTCATTGAGGTGTTCCCCCGTTTGACAAGTATATGGAAAAAACATAATTGCAAAGAGGTTTGACATTATAGACAAGTTATGAGGACTCCCATTGAGAAAGATATTCATATCCTTATAAATCCTCTTCGTGAGGAGAGCATTTATTCAAAACACCCAGAGGTAAAAACCTAACAACCTAAGGGTAAAGTTAAGGCCAAGGTTCCTTAGAAGAAGAATCATCCAAATGATGATATCTCAAAATTTATTCCTCCCATAGTTGATGGTAATTCTTTCACTCCTTCTCTAGTAAGAACCCGAGCGTCCAGCCATAAAAGGAAGGCAACTTAGTCAACTGGCCCCTCTACTACAAAAGGTCAAGGTTCAGATACTGACACCTGTGGGACTAAGGATATGTTTCGAATGGCTCACGAGCAAGGATATGATGTTCTTGAAGCCACTCTACTTAACCCTGTGCTCCACTTTCTACTCCCTTAGTGGAAGGTGCTCTATCTATTTCTCTTTTACTTAGTAAAAATATAAGTAACGAAAACACTAATACATGTTGAATTACTTGGAATCAGTATAGGTCATTCGCCTGATGCTTATCCTTTTTTATCATCCACGAGGGGTATATCTATGGACCCGGAGCAGCCTGTTCTTCCACTAACCTAACTATTGGGTCCTTTTCGTATAGGAAAACTCGTCGTGATGATCCTTTAAGTATTTAATTCAGAATCTTACTTTTCCCTTTATTATATCTTCACGTGAGTTATAATTTATCTTAATAATAACTCTCCACCATTTTCGAGTAGTCTTTTTCTTCATGGATGAGTGAACCCTACGAGGTGAGGGTAGTTCCTTCCCATGCCTCCCTTGTCATTCTTCGCATCTTATTTCAACATGAGAGGAACTCTATGTTGGTGTCTTCTTTGGTCCTAGCGCTAGAGGTTTGTGAATGTGTTAGGCACATTTATCTCTTTCTTTTGCCTTTTTGATTTTGAATTTTTAGACTTTGGTGTTCGTAAACTAAATTCCCAATTAGTTCTCTTGCAACTCTTCACTATATAACCTATCATTGTGGGGAGCTCTTCAATAGTTTCAATCTCAGTTTAGTTATTCGTCAATTCACAAAGGTCTTTGTAAAATATATTACATTCTTTTCTAACTTGTATTTTTCTTTGATAGGTTTCTATTGCTCCCCTTGAACTTGTCACCAAGCCACTCGCTTCTTCTGTAGTGAGCAGTTCATCAGTCTAGCCCTCACCCAGTGTTCCAACTAGATCAGGAGTGGTATTTTTTTTATCACCTTTTTTTTCTTTAAATATTTATTTTATTGATCAAAATATGGCCCTTTTGAACATTGTATTACATGGACACTAGTAGGGGCATATTTTTTCCTAAAGAGGAAATCATCCTTGGGTTGTCTCCCTTTAGGAGGATATCTATCCCCAAGGTCTGTCTTCCGTTGGGAAATATGCCCCAAGTCTAGATCCTTTATGCCTACTCTATCTGTAGTGTTGCTTCGAGTGGGCATGTTTCTTACATCACTTGTTCACACAGGTAACTAGTTATATAGTTTTGTTTCTTTTGATAAATTTTTATTGATAATTCTTTTTTGACTGGTTAATGCAAGTAGCCCTCCACCACCTGTATTAGACTTGAGTGATTACTCTCCTATTAGAGCTCAAGTACTTAAATTGGGTCAAGTTTATACTTGTTCTCAGATATGACATTTTTCTTTGTATATGTTTGAACAATTACTCACAATATCTTTTATTTTCATCTTGGGTGAGCATTGCTAGTGCTCCTTTACCTGTTGCATTTCCAGCAAGTGTTGCTGCGATTATTTCATCATCCATGCCATCTTAGGTATTAAGTTAACATACATTGACTTCTTACTTGAAAACAGTTTCCCCCTTTTTTGTGTGAGCACTCAGATATTGATCTGGCATACCTGGAATTTCTTTTGTGCGAGTTCTCAAGTAATAGTTTTTCTTACACTTTCCTCCATATTTTTAGGTGAGTTCTACAAGTGTTACCTTAACTAAGGAACCTCTTGTAATCATAGTTGTGAATATTCCTCGGGTATTATTCTGTCATACATGGCACTTTTATAACTATCTTTTACTATGCCAGTGCTTAAATGACACCTTCTTATCTATTTTTTTTCAAGTTAGTACTATGAACGTTCCTCTAACCATGGAATCTCCTGTGAGCCTAGTCACGAATGCTCCTCGGGTATTATTATGTCATACCCAATTCTTTTTATCTTGTTTTTAATGTGCAAGTTCTCGAACAACACTTTCCTATTTCCCTGTTTTCATGTTAGTAATACGAGCGTTCCCTTGATTGTGGAACATTCTCTGTGAGTGCTCCCCGAGCATTATTCTATTAAACTTGACTCTTTTATAACTTTCTTTGATTGTGCAAGTGCTCAAATAACATTTTCCAGTTTCCTTATTTTTAGGTTAGTGATACTAGCTCTCTTGTAACTGTGGAGTTTCGGGTATTAATTTGTCATACCCTGGTTTATTATTTTACTTTATTTTATTATGCAAGTGCTTCTAATGACCACTTCTTGTTGGTTTGTTTTTAGGTTAGTGTCACAAGCACTCCTGTGATTGTGTAGCCTATGGTTGGTCAAAGGGAGCATTCTAGGATTTTTGGTAGCATACTGACTCCTATTGGCGTGCGAGTAAATATCTTTACTATTACTCTTTGTATTCCTCTAAAAAAAATTCTTATCTCATTCCTTTCCTCTTTCTTATTTTATAGAAGGAAAGGAACGAGGAAGAGGAAGCTGTTGATGAATGTGAGCAAGTCTTTGAGAACACACATTCTAATAGGGTTAAGGGTGAGCAATCCATCGAGAAGTCTCCTCCCCACTCTGATGCTAACTCCATGGACACTTTTTTTTAACTCCATATAGATGTATGTCCCCGACATCTTTATGAAGGATATATGGCGTGAGAGCCACCCTCACATATTTCGAGTAACACCTCGTGCTATTCTAGATTTAAGCTTCGAGCATCACCCTAAGACTTTTACAGCTTGTAGTGTTTGCAATATTGATATCATGATTATTTTTAACTTGAAGGCGCTTGCCAGCCATGTTCATTAATTCACTTTGATTCCTCTAAGTGAGAATACTAGCTCTGCTGCTCACATTTTCTTAGCATCCATCAAGAACTTGGATAACTTCTACCACTTAAAACTTGATTATCTCAATGCCTCTATTTGTATACTTCTCCATCCTTCCATTAAGATACTGCTGGGAGCCAAGCCCTATGAACAAGCCAAACTTGAGTGAAGTCGTTTGGATTCTTACAGAGTACACGGGGAGATCAAAATATTGGAAGATAAATTAGCTAAGATTTTGGCTGGTGAAACGGAGGACGTTGTTAGAATGGCCAGAGTTGAGGGAAACATTTTTCGAGAGGTTAGAGCATTGTTCGAAAGTCTTTAGCTGAAGAAGGATCTTCTTTTTCTTTTGTCTAATTGAACACTTGTAAAGAGTTTCTTTTTATATTTGTAATATCATATCCTGCTTCGTGTTGAGCAGATCATTTCTATGAATGAGAAAGAAAAAATGATTTTTTTCTTTAAATTGTATTTCAATCTTCATTCATTGCGCATTTTTGTGTGTTATGAGATTTCCTTTATTCTGTGGGAGTATTTGTTCGCAATATTGTGAGTAAAAGTAGTAATTATCATTCCCTTTTTCCATGGGAGTTCATGCTCACAAATTGGCGAGTAATATATGAAACTTTCTCTTGTTATGTGGGATACTTACCTTATTCTAAAAGGAAATAAGACTTGGGATCCAGCTCTCCCCTAATGATATGACCAACATACACATTATATAACTTTATCAACATTTTGAAATTTATGTACTTCCTTACAATATTTTGTTGGACACTCTATTTTGAAATCATACCCCTCAGAACATTGTTGGTAAAGTTCTTTGTTCATCATATTTTGTAATTGGGAGGTATGTAAACCACCCCCAAGGTATGATGATAAATGATCCTTAAGTTAAATATCTTTTCTTATCTGCTGTGCGAATTTCAAGTTGCTTTGATCATAAAATTAATTAAGCAAAAGAAAAATCATTTTTAAAAATGTATCCACTAACAAAATTTTGCAAATAAGTATACGATAAAAAAAATCGATTATGTAAATTGATAATCAAACATTATAATTATTGTTATAAAAGTATGACATAAGTTGGTCATAATCGAATGTGTTGTACTCACTATGCCAAAATTATTGTTTCGATAGTGCTCAAGCATAATATTTCCTGAGCCATTTAAAATTACTTGACTAGATGTAATAAGTCTTCGGCTCTGAGATTTGATAATAACCTGAATTTCATGCTCACTGCATAAAGAATTTTACTTCCTAATTGGGCTTGAACTTTGAGGTCAACAAGCTCCTTAAATGATTTGTGGTTTCTCGCAAGACTAAATCTCCCACTTGAAATTATTTTTGCTCAACTAGATTCTCGTAGGCCCTAGACAACTGCTGAGCCTAGATTTTTAAAGTTTCCATTTATTTATCGTGATGTTCATCCAAATCTTCCAGTTGTAAATGTCTTGGGCCAGACACTAAATTATGGCTTAGGGGTACTCGCGCCAATGGTATAACCAATTCTAATGGTAGGAAAACTTCTTATACATAGACTAGGGAGAACGTGTTGAAACTAATTGGCTTCCTCTTGGAGGTTCTATATGCCCAAAAAACTATTGAAAGCTTATCATCCCATGTTCCTGTTAGATCTTTCGACAAATTATTCCAAATATTTATAAGAGTTTTTTTAGTTGCCTTCACCTGACCATTCCCTTTGGCATAAGAAATAGTTAAGTTGTTATGGATGATATTTTACTTGTTTATAGGTAGACCCTTCTATTTACACAAGAAGTTCTTATCGTTATCTATAAGGATGAATTTTACGATGCCAAATCTACATATTATATACTCCTGTATGAACTGTGTTAGTACTTAAAAAGTAACCCTTATTAGAGTAATTTCTTTCGCCCACTTGGTATACAACTCTATGGCAACCAGAATCAAGGCTTTCCCACGAGAGGCTATGATTTTTCCTACCAAATTGAATGCCCAAGTAAGGAGTGGCTAAAATTTTCAAACTAACCGACAACCATGAAACATATTACCATAAACATGAAATGCTCTAAATATTTTTAACAAAACTTATAAATTAAGCTTCCATCATTGGCCCATAGTACCAGAAGGTCATTAGCTGCTCGTATGATTTTATACCTCCCATGTGCTAAGGCTCATGGGTTTCTTTAAATACTCTTAACAGTTCTTCCCCCGCTACACATCTCAATGCTTTCTCAATATACCCCTTCCTATAGTGTCCACAATTTATCAAGAAAAAATGGGCCACTATTTTCTTCAAATAAATCTGATCAGTAGGTACCTCTCCGTCTTTGAGATAGGCGATGTAGGATGTTCTCTAACCTTCCCAAAATTCTATAAAGTAGCCTCCACAGGATGATCAAACTGGGTTTGTCACTTCAGGCATCATTGTTATATATGAGAAACTTCTATGCTCATGGTGGGCTAATAATAACACCTTCACTTTAGACGTTTGTAGATTGGAATGTCTGTGTCCCCATAATTCCTAACATGCATTATATCCCATTTCTCCAAGGCTTCCTCTTCCCTTACACATCGTGCCAAGAAACTATCCAAGCCTTTGAAATACAATGTACCCTGCAACATGTGAAACTTTTCTAATTATGAAAACTTCATATCCCCTTCACGTGTCTCTAGTTTCTTCATATATGGGAATCTCCAATCCTTAGGCTCTTCACTTAGGAATAGGGATATAACCATTGTGGGCACTATTCTTTTCTAGACATTGATTGTGACCTCATATTCTTCCATCTCTAGATTTTGTGTGATCGTTTTTAGGGCATTCGGGTGCCTATTTATAGTCCTGGAATGCCTATTTATTTTCACACCTAAAATTTGGCCTCACAACCTTTTGAATAATTTCCCTATATGGAGAAAGGTTACCGTGCTTGAGAGAAAATTCCCCGTTAACCTGTTTAACCACCAGGTTGGAGTCTACTTGTATGAAGAGTACTTTAATATCTCTTCTCAAAGCCTTTAGTAAACTAAGTATGAGAGCTTCATATTCCACTGCATTATTAGAGCACTTGAAATCCAATTTGTATGATAGGGTGACCTTCTCCTTATCACTAGAGAGTACAATACCTTCTCCACCGGTTACTTTTATGCATGAGCCATCAAATTCCATTCTTCATTATTTCATCTCCTCGGCTAAATCAGCTTGGAAGTTTCCCCCTATAAGCTCCTCACTCAGGGGTTCAAAATTTGACTTGGGAAGTTGGTTAGTAGATCCTCTATGGCTTAGCTCTTAATAGCCTTTTGAGCAAGGCAAGTATTTAATTGCATCACACTTGGTGATGATATGCACTGTGAATGAGAGCAAGTAATGCCTAAATTTTTGCGCTACAAAGACTAAATCCAGATAGTGCCTTTATAGATTCCTATATCTAAGCTCTATCCCCAAAATCACTAGAGACAAATAGTATGCAGGACACTCTACTCTTTTTCGGGGTGAGCAGAACCCTATTAGACCACTTTGTAAAAGTAAGGTACAATAATAAAGGTATGACATATTTAGGTGGGATAATGGTTGATGGAGAAGTCAATATCGCCTTGAGTCTCTTAAACGCCTTTTTCTTCTCATTCCCCACACCTATTTCACCTTAAATTTCATGTGTGGCACGAAAGGGAGAGTGAGTTTCGCCAATGACGGTACAAACCTTCTTAGATAAGATAATTTTCCTAAGAATCTCTTGAGCTGCCTTTAATTTTTGTGCGGCATCATCATCAAAATAGACTTTTCTTTTTCTATGTTAACTTTCACACCCTACCTATTGATGATGAATCCTAGGAATTTCCATGTGGTAACCCTAAAGGCACATTTTTAAGGGCTGATCCTCAGTTTTTACTTCCAAAACTGCTCGAGGACTCTTCTAAGATATTGTACATGCATGCTCTACTTATTTAACTTCACTACTAGACCATACATGCATAATTCCAATATATCATGAAACATGTCATGAAATGTTTCCATCATTGTTCGTTTGTACATCACCCCTATTTTCTTCAGTCCTAAAGGCTTGACTATATAGTGGAACTTACCTAAATGGGTCGGGAAGGATATCTTCTTCGTGTCCACTAGATCCATTTTAATTTAGTAGTAGCCAATATACCCATCCATGAAACTATAAATTTCATGTCCAACAGTTGTATCCACCAGAGTGTCTATACTTGGCAAAGGAAATTAATCATTTGGTCAAGCAAGGTTCGGATCTCTAAAATTTATCGTTTGTTTTATTTTCCTTTATTCTCAAAGGGTGCCACTCGTGAACCCAACATATCGTACATCAATTTCTTGTCTTTAACTTCTTCTTGAGCCCAGGGGGATCCTCTGTTTCTTTGATTAATAATTTTCTTTCCTCATCCAATTCTGTGTAGAATGTTTCATCAACAAAATAGCCCTCCTCCACTGAAAATGGTCTCTCTGTGGATTTGATCACAATCTCCATCCATGAACATTGGATTTTTCACATCGGTGGAATGTCGACGACACAATTCCATGAATTTTTATCCACAACCATCCTATTAAAAATTGATAACTCATATTGGCATTAATGACGTAAAACTTGAAATGAGATGTAAAGTTTCCCAAATTGATACCCACATTTACATAGCTAAGGGATTACATCCCCGGGCTTTCGAAACCTAAAATCACGAGCCAAATTGGTATAATTTTCTCTTGAGAAATTCTAGTCTCGTAGATAGTACTAATGTGTATGATATTTATTGACGCCCCTCCATCTAGTAGAACCTTCCAAAAATGGATCCCTTTCATTATAGCAGTAACATACAAAAATATGTTGTGAAAGAAAAGCATCTGCCTATATGCCTCTGAAAATACCACCTCCGAATGTATATTTCTTGATCAGTTTTCCTACGGGACCATGACAATTGAGGGAAAGATCCCCTCGCTCTTGTGCTTCTTTCAGGATTTTATTATTGATTGCTACTCGTGTTTCATACTTCACCCCAATTTGGGCGAAGGACCATTTAAACTTCAGGATCCTTCAAATTGCTACGCACTTTAAGTCTATTTCTACATCATATATTTGCGTGTTGCAAACATATTTAGATTATGATGTTTCTCCCTCACGTAGGCCAATAACCACATCAAAACTTCATTCCAACTCTAGCTCCTCATCCCACTCTTTATTGGGATCCTCCCTGGTCAAAACAGATAGGCATTTTTACATGTATCATCACCACTCAACCAATATTTAGCCTTAAACATCTCTTCCCGAACATGTTAAACCACCATGTTAGTTGAACCATAACAATGGGATGGTAGCAAATTTTCATTGGCGTTCATAGGCAAAATCTATAAGGTGCCAGTAGCAACCTATTCTCCTTATATTCGGTGAAAAAAGTAGCAATTTTTTTTAGCGTGGTGCACTCTATAATGAATCTCATAAAACTTTACATCTTCCTTCTCCGCCACTGTGGGTATATAACCATGTGAGTGAGGAGGACCTACTAACCCTTCACGCATTAATATCTGATAACAATCAATATCCTCAACCACACTTCATGACAATGGTGGTGGAACATCGTTTCCTAACTTTTTTTATCAATGACATTATTCTTGGGCCCTTGGACCCCGTTCCTTCCTCTAGGGTTCCTTCAATATACTTCACCACTTGGCGACATGAAACATAAAATCTACTAGTCTGTAGAAAGGTTTGTTCCCTCCATCCTAGGAGTCTTGGCTTAATGATCATAGAGATATTACTTACTGCTCGCATGAATTATCTAAAGGTATCCTCTCGATTCTCATTAATCAAATAGATTTTGTACTCTTTTAGTATGACCTCTATAAAGATTTGTAACAATCTCTCCTGCACAACATACTCGTGTACACGAGCGCTCTCTCCCTGAAGTGTTTGATGCATTGCATCATCTCTTCGATTATCTTTTGCACTTCTTGGACTAAGTATCTCAGCGTGAGCTTGTCTTCGTCCATATATTTTTTTTATAAAATTTATCGATGCATATCCTCGTAAGTGGGAGTTTTGTTCGGTGCTAAGTGAGAATACCATGTTTAGGATTTGCCGATGAGAGTCTTTAATAACTCTCACAACTTCAACTGTTTGTCATTACTGTGCTAAGTGAGAATACCATGTGTAGGCTTTGCCGATGAGAGTCTTTAATAACTCTCACAACTTCAACTGTTTGTCATTACACATGCTCTATAGGTTTTTCACCCATACCGTTAAACTTCATAAATTTGGGTGGAAAATACCCCTCAAGGTATGGGTTTCATCAATGTTATCTGGGTAGGGGTTCTTCAACTCCTAATATATAAAAGGTGTATCTCTCTGAGATGAGAGCATCTTTTTCATTTCTTCCATGGTGATGGAATTGGAGGGTGATTCCCCCACCTCCACTTTCTTCATTGGGAGCGAAATCACAGGAGTTAAGACCTTCTCTGGCACCACCCTTCTGGATTGCACCATCTCTTTTATACTTGCTCGTTCAGTAGGAACCACCGCCTATGGTACACAAGCTTGGTATGCTTCCTTAAAAACTCAAAGAAGATGCTCATGAGGTTCATTACATTCAAAGACGAAGCCACTAGGATGCTCACATGTCCCATAAAGAGGCAAAAGCCCTTTCTCCTGTAACTGTAAATTACTTATTAGTGTTTGGTTTCTCTGAACTCCATTTTCTATCGGCATTGTAACCTTATTTATATATAACAATGAGAATACCTCCCTCAAAAAGTGGCAAAATGTATATGGGTTGTTAACTGAAAGGGTTAAGCATGACACACTCCAATGGAAATAACCTTACATATGTTTAAGAATTTAATAACAAATTTGTGATTACACGATGAGGAAGACACTGATTAAATACAATCTTTTCAATAAGAGTAAAAATAATGGAATCACTTGAGAGTGGTGATTCTTTGAGAGTGGACGAAGAAGCACTTCATGTACTTAGGAGAGAGATGGGAGAAAACACTTTCTGTGTGAAATCGTGTAGAGTAACGGTGTTCAAGTCATGGTGTCCTTCGACCATGTCCAAATGCTCTATTTATAGCCAAGCATTAGGATTGATGTGGCGCGTGCATGCCGAAGGGACATTCCTTTGTGATAAAAATATCGATAGTACCTTTTGTTCCTATCCCTGCTTTGTTGATATCTACCATGACCCGTCTGTGGACAACTAAAACTTTGTGTAACCGAGGTAAAAAATTAATGTTGTCAGGCGTAATGCCCAAAACTACTATTTTATTTACTTCCAAATGATTACTTAGTAAACTATTTTGAAAACTTATGAGAAAACTTTAAAATAACTTTACGAGCAATGTGTTGACCGCTCGCTTATTTTACCCATTGTGAACTATGTAAGTGTACGAGTGGAATCTTGGGTCCCTCAACTTAGTATTCTCTCTTTCCTTAGCAATTGAAGTGATGAGCATTAGCTTGTTCAATAAGGCTTTACTCTCTGCCTCCAAACCAAAACCTTCAAGGGATCCCAACTTCCATCTACACGAGCACTGCTTGCTCGACTAAGGCTTCTTGCTAAGTAAACATGTGTTCAAACAATAAACACATGTTAATAAATGAAATTTTATCAAACACAATATTTTTGTGACTCGGGGTTGCTTGTGTTGCATCTCCTCGCTGGTTGTTGTTTGAGGTTTATTGGTGACTCGGACTTGTTTGTCGTGCTCACATGATAGTGACTGCTCATTTGACTTTTAAATGACTTTGGTCTTTCTCGCTCAATTTATTTTCCTTGTGTGTCTTTGGACTTCCTTGCCCAACACTACTTGGTTTGTGTAACTTTCCATTGACTCGATCTTGCTTGCCCAGTATTGCCTTGCTTATGTAGCTTGATCAAGATTTAGTCTTGCTCTCCCAACATTGCTTTTCTCTTTTCTTTGGGATTACTCAATCAGTGTTGCATGTCTCGTCTTGGATTGCCAATTATTTGGGCTTGTTCGCCCAATATTTCCTTGCTCTAGATTTGGACTTTCTCATAAAAGGCGTTACTTTTACGGAATGGTTATTTAGGTAACCCTCTACGGCTTTCGTAACTATTTAATACTAGGGTAAAGTGGTTTCACACGTACCTTACATGTTGTTCAGTCCTGGTAGCCCGATATATTGTGATCTTGGACAATGAAAGAGATCCACCTATCACCGAGTCACATTACCCTTTTGTGTATAAAAAATCCCTAGGAAGACACCCCATTTCAAAAAAAAAAACAAGTACTTACGGGCCATTCACTTTGATGAAAAGTTTAAAAAAAATAATAAGACAACCTAGGGCTGGTCCAAAACCTCTCTGATTCTAGGCTAAATGTTTTCCCACTTTTAGGTGGAAAATAAACAATATGAATCCGCAAGTTATCTCCAAAGCATATTTCCTTTATGTTTGAGAGATTATTCCTATATACCTGAATCCAAGGGGACTCTATTTAGTTCTTCTCCTTAAAATTTTTTACCAGACCCAAAATAAAAAAACTAAAATACTATCTACATGGGATTAAATATAGATAAAATAATTGGATTGGGTAAATCATGCATATGTAAGTCCTTATCCCCTGCGTATTTTCCTTCCGTTCGTAAAAACCTTAACGAACGTGCCTCAAATTTTTCTAAAGTTTCTATCATCATTAAAGAGATAACATTAAGTTCTTACCTTGGAAACCCGAGTTTGCTCTCTATGTGGACGATTACTTTAAATCAGTGAGCTCCCCACCCACAGCTATTAGTTTGTTCTGATGTATTCTCCATGTCTATAAAAAAATAGGTTCCCTCCACAATGGATCAGATCCTGAGATATCTTGAAACCATCACATCTTCGCATTATACAACATGGTTAAAGATCATGGAAATGAACCTAGCACAAGTCCATCTATAAAAGGCCACTGTTGTGATCGAAATAGGAGAAAACATAATTCCTCCTCCCATCCCCAATGTCATACACCACTTGCGATTCATAGCGAGGTAACTCTGGCTAATCCTTAGGATACACCAGCTCTAGCCTTAGTACCAGCTCCTCTGACTAGCACTGACATCCCTCGCTTTCAAATATAATTTTCCTTGCATGGATAATTTACTAGCAGTGCCCCAGTTATCCACATGTCACATTTTAAGGCCCCTCGCAAGGCATATTTGTAGCACCTGCATAAGATGACGAGGTTATTACCCAACCTCCAAATGAGGATATCACACAGGTCCAATCCAAACTACGTATCCTTCAAGAATTAATCAACAAGAAGCAAACCACCGACTAAATAACTAACATCAAGAAGATACCCTCTATCCAAAAGCCTTATTGCTAAAAATTTTGGATGCTAGTCTTCAAAACCTATAAAGGGCTGGGATCCCCAAACGCCCACATATCCAATTACCATTTTTAGATATAGGTCTGAAACTTAGGCCTCGAGGTTTTATAGAGCATGTTCTCTTCCACTTTGTTCATAGGAGCTCTCACCTGGTATATGGGACTAAAATGTGAAGGGACCTCCAAAACTGGGGTTGATCTATGATGTATAAATTTAAAAATGGTGAATCAGGAAGAAGGGAAGACAGTTGAAGCTTTTTCCACTAACTGGAGAGAAAATTTTGGCCAGATGGTCAATTTCCCTTGGATAACGATCAGATAGAGATCATAATTAGAAACCTCTAGAAGGAAGTACAAAATTAACTCGGGTTCACCTGAATCTTAGGAAGTTTGGATTTTAGAGATATCAAATATATCGAGGAACCTCATTGTGCTACAAATCAGTTCTCCATTCGAAAGAACTAACCTGGATCTTCTATCTCTCACATCAACACCCTCAAGGTCATTTTGGAATCGTAATCACACCCAATCACCAATACTTACCAAGACCTGGTAGCTTCCGCTACATCTTTTCAATAAAGACTTGCTCCAAGAAGCTACAAGTTTGTGCTTCATCATAAAGAATTAAGAACTCAAACCAGACAACTCACCAATCTTCAAGCTCCACTCATTTGACTATATGTCTCCCTTAAAATGGATGGTCGATTGAGACCTCTCAATCCCACACCCCCTTTATTCCCAGATAAGAACTAGAGGGTCGAAGACCATTGCGAATTCCGAAAAGGACCCGACCACATTATCAATAATTATTGGACCTGAGTTTTTCCATCTAAAACCTCATCTATGTTGAGAGCCTCATCTTACCGAATCCAAATTTCACTAGCAACCCCATACCATAACAACCCAACCCCAATACTAAATGCCCTATCAGATGCTCTCATTCCAAATAATAACCCTTCCACCCTGATAATATCCATTCATCACAAACCGAGGATGATGAAACACTCCTAATTCAAAAAAAAAATACCCCTCTGGGGAACCATCACCCACCCTAAGAATCATTTTAGAGACCAAGACCACTTTTGACCATATAACATTTGGCATCATGGCCATTCACTTCCTACAAACTAATCAGTGCACCCCATACTTGCTCTTAGTTACAGAATTCCTGCTCCCAAAAGTGCCAAAACTCCTCACTTCTTCTTTGGGAGAAATAGACCACTTAACCGAATGGGAGGAGATATAAGACAAAATTCCCTAAGTAATTGAGCATATCATCACTGCTGAACCAATCCAATCCACCGGATGGGGAGGGTTGAATTGAGCTCAAAGGAACATATATTTTCCCACATGGACTTAGATTTAAGTAATAACTCCCACTCACTTGATACTTGAAACTCGTTATCTATTATTCTTTCATAGAACAACGAATGCATTACCTTCGCAAATCACCATAGGGGAGAGCCCTTGATCCAAATTCCCCGATACCCTAGTCCTCTAATGTAGATGAGGGATCGTGATAGAAAACCCAGGGAAGATGATCACATTACCTGGAGCTACCGAGCTCTCCACAAGTTAATGTACGAAAGAGAAAGAAATAGTGAGAGCCCATTCCACTCATAGATATGCCACATGGGAGGTAAAATTAAAATATAACACTGACCTGACCAAATATATACCTAACCAAATATTCTCTAGAAAAAAATGGAATCAACTTCGAGAAAATCAACGACTCATGTCCATCCAAGTAATGTTCCACACTGAATACGACAGGCAGCGAGGAATATCGCTCAACCCCCTCCTGAAAAAGAATAACCCCATGTTCGCCCCTTATCTACCATCCACTTGATGAGAATAAACATCAAAATTGACATCGATCCTTCTCTACTGATAAGTTAAACACATGGTTAAGTCGCACCATGAGAAACACTGCCTCCGGTAAACTAAAGCCCACTCAAATTCTTGCATTCACTAAGAATGAGTCGGTATACTTTACCCATCTACCAAAGCATGCCATCACTGATTGATTTGACTAGTTCTTGATGTCGAGGGTAACACCTCCATAGGATCCAAAGATAGTTATGTTTTTAACATCCAAATATGTGAAATTGTAAAATAATGGGACTAATCCTAGAGGAAAGTACTTGGACTCCAAAAATAATGAACCACATCCTTTGAAACTCCCAGCATATGGGATTACAAGTTTGAGATCGGGTACAAAGCTACCACAGAATAACCCGATTGACTTGAGAAGCATGAGAATTAGATTTGCCTCATAAAAAAGAGGGGACAGAAAGCAAACAATTTATAAGTAATCCTCTTATACGAAGGGGAGACTCTCTATTTCTTTAAAAGAAAGAGGTGTGACACCTCGCCTACTAAAATATCGGGTGATCAATCCTTTGCCAGATTAAAATAGGAATTGCATATGGTTCATTCTTAGCATCACTATTGAAAACTAATTTTAATTACTAATAACTTATTTGGCTGGCGTCAAAATTTTATTAACTAATCTTTTCAACTAAACCAACTACATAAAACATTCACACAGTTTATAAACACAAAACTGAAATGAAATAAAATAACCGAACACTCGGTACAACATAATACAACCAAATCAAATGCCGCACTAAAAAAGGCGGTAAACAAATAAATGGATAGAGTTGGGCTATCATCCAAATGCTTCTATAGTACTTCCTATCTGGATCACATGGATATAAGCGTCTACAATAAACCTGCATGCATCCACAACTGCTGCAGCAACGTCTGACTCGAAAGGATCATCATTCAGGCGTCCCTATGTTTGGACACCTAATATATATACATATATAGAAAGAGAGGGGGAAAATAGAGAAACGGGTGAGAGCCCGAGTTTTGAAAATATTTAGCAAGTGCATAAATGCCATATTTTTAAAATATGAAATCTCTCATTTTTAAACTGGTATCGCACTCTCATGAGATACACCCCGCCCCTCTTCTAATAGTGCACACCTATCGTATACATTTTAAACAATCTAATTAAGCTAACCTGACTAACTAATCTATATCACCCCTCCTCTAAGTCCTCATAATTACCACCTACCCTACGTGATATAATGTTATACCATAAGCTATCACGTAAACATTATTTGATATTATCCTCAATGTGACATATATATAGTTCTCGTTTCTATATATAAGTATACCATTCACATTTCAATAATCTCACTAGTTTAAAATACCATTTTCACTTTAGTATATAAAATCCCGTATATATATATAGTTCTCACTTTAATATACGGATCACAGTTTAAATCCGGATATAATCTCCCGGAATGAAAATAAAACCTTATTCATTATACTCTTTACGTAAGTTAAAGCTATATGATATATTGTCTTTATATACAAGCAATATACTATACCTAATAAGCATAATTGTACCTATTACAATCATAAGTATAATAACCATCGCACCGAGCTATAACTCGAGGATGCAGTCTCATAGTGCCTATCCGAATCCGAGTTTGCTTAACCAACCACGGTACCAAGATAGACTCTCTCATGAATATGGTAAAGAAAATAATAAACGGTGAAGGCGGTCATGGACTATATGTCCTGGGGACTATACTCTCCCTGATCCTCAAGCCAGGGAATTCACCCACATCACGCAACCTCCCTGGATAGCACTAGAGAAAATATAATTTGGTTGTCCATCCCTATGCCCGTGGAACTAGACTCTAAGACACAAATATACCAACTACACACATATATATTTATTTTGTATCATACCATATATACTGTAACAACTCCCGTATATATAATATATATCACTTTTCAATATATATGACTATAATTGCCAAACTCTTATAGCGATAGCCAAAACCTCGAATGTTCCCATTCGTAATAGTATATAAGTATTTACACAGTTAAAATACTAAACCTATAAGTAGTATCTTACTTGTGATTAATTCACACCTTAGTCACTTCTAAGGATTTATATATAATCCCGAATATACGAATTCGTAATAACTAAATAAGTATTATCAACTTATTTTTGTTCCATAGGTATCGCATCACCTATAATAATAGTCGTCAATAGACGAACCAGATAACCGCACAAACATCTCTAACTCATATCCTAAATTCCATCCTAATTGCCTCCTAGGATTTACTTAAATACATTCAGCCCATATTTATTCTAACCGCATAAATATCTTTATACACACTTACCGAAGACCTATCTCAAATTTTGCACGTCCTAACCATTCATTAGGTCCATACCCCAGATTGTACCCTTAACTCATCCAAGGTTCCCTCTTTCATTCCAAGGTTTGATCACCCTTAATACTGTCCTCTAGGAGTCCTAATATCACATCTAGAATACCCTACAATAATCTCCAATTGCAATTTAACTCCCCCTAAACTCAAAGAGGGGAAAAACTGTCAAATTCAGCAAAATTGAATCGATTTGCCCCTAAATGAGAATCGATTCGGGTTAGCGAATCGATTCGATCTTAATCCGAATCGATTAGGAAAGTGTTTTGCAAGAAGGACCTCAAAGGCAAATCGATTCGCTCTCAATCCGAATCGATTCGGCTTGAGGCAGCCTTACATGTCCCCTTATCCGAATCAATTCGATCTAGACCCGAATCGATTCACCTTGTTCGGAGCAAATTGTTTGGGCGATTTAATCTTCTCCAAAATACCCAAATATCATCGCAAACTCCATTTTATGGTTTCTAACCTCAACCAATAACACTATAATCATCCTAACACTGATTCATAGTTAACACATCACTTTATTGCTATTAAACCATTTATCTTAGATTTAAACCCTAAAACCATTAAAACCCTAGTTTATTGTTTTCTCCCATTTTCTAACCATTTCTACACACCATTAACGTGGGTTTTTCACTAGAAATCATAAGGAATTAACAACACATAAATTGTTAACTCTAAATCAAGCTCATTAAATTTATTTTAAGGGTTCTAACCCATAATTATCTAGTTTACCAACTATAATATGAGATACAGAGACTCAATTAAATAAAGCAAGTAAACACTTGCCTTGTGAATAAAATTCGACGATCTCGAGTCGACTTGAATCCAGCAAAGTTTGGACCGGAATCTTCTTTTCTCTTCCTCTTTTTCCTTCCTTTCTTATCTTCTTTCTTTTCTATCTTTTCTTCCTTCTCTTTCTCTCTCTCTCGCTCTCTCTCTCGTGCCTTATAAGAGAGAAATAAGGGATTGACCCTTATAAAAACCAAAAATGACTCGTTACTCAATTGCGAGTCCCTACTAGTCCAAAAATCCCCGGAATCCAAACACTACCCTCGGGTTCTCTATTCTGACTATCTCAGCCATTTTGAAACCAACCGTGCACTCGAAATCTTCATCTAAGTCACCTAACTAAAATTCACTAGTCAGACCCGACGCTTCTCAACATGCATTTCCCACAACGTGAAATAATTCCCATCGCTTTACCGAGTTGCGACATGACATAAAAACATTTCGACTCATTTACTCAATCCCCTAATTAAACGTAACAAGCGTCGGTAATCTTCTAACACTGATTAATCCGAAATTTACTATTTACTGAAATTCCTCTAATTACGAAATTACATCACTTATGTATTTTAAATATCCATAAAAGTACAGGGTATTACAAGGGGGAATTCAGGTACCCCAGCATCAACGTATTCCAAAACATCTAGTCTATCGGATGGGGATACTTACCCTTGGGAACATAAAACACCATTTGTGCAGCAATATATATTGATTATACTCCTTTTAAAGCATATGGAAGATACCATTGATACCTATAGTGATCTCGATCTACTTATTCTAAAACTGGTGTAGAAGGGTGTTTCAAGCTTGACCACTATATGTTGGGGTGAGAGTCCTTTAAAGACCCCCTTCAGCTTCCAAAAAATATTTGGGATGCAGAACCCCCAAGGTCCCTCAGCGGTAAGAAAATATTTGGGATGCAGAACCCCCAAGGTCCCTCAACGGCAAGAAACTATTGGGGATGTGGAACCCACAAGGTTCCTCAACTGTAAGAAAATATTTGGAATGCGGAACCCCCAAGGTCCCTCAAATGCAAGAAAATATAAAAGGGTCACCGAACCCTTAGGTTCCCTCAACGGTAGAAAATTTATATTAGTCGCGGAATGCCCAGGGTCCCTCAACGGCAGAAAATAGATAAGGTTCGCGGAACCCCCAGGGTCCCTTAATAGCAAAAAATATATAAGGGTCGCAGAACCCCCAGGGTCCCTCAATGACATAAAATATATATGGGTCCAAAAACCACAGGGTCCCTAAATGGCAGAAAATTTATATTGGTCGCGGAACCCCCAGGGTCCCTCAACGACAGAAAATATATATGGGTCGCAGAACCCCCAAGGTCCCTCAACGGTAGAAAAACATTTGGATGAGGAATCCTCAAGGTCCCTCAACCTCCAAAAATATTTTGGCGTGGAACCCTCAAGGCTCCCCTCCCTAAACTACAAGAAAACATTTGGGGGAGTAACCCTCAGGGTCCCTCAACCTCCAGAAAATCTTGGGTGAGTAACCCTCATGGCCCTCCCCTTCAACTTCTAGAAAACAAGGAAGGATGAGGGAGTGGCTACCATGTTCAACCCCTCATCATGAAAAGTCATCCCTTAAAAGAACAGAAGTACTAACATGTACTTTCTTGTATAGGTAGCCTAGTTGAGCAGGCAGGGCTCAAATAGGTCAGTTGGGATCTCTTGGGATTTTTGGCTTGGCGGTTGAGGAACAAGGCTTGTTGAGCAAGATCGACCACTTATCACTTTAGGTTTGAGATAATACTAGTAGAAAGACCCTAGGAGTCACTCAAGTCCTTACACAAAACACTCATTTATAACTAGAATAAGCAACTAAGAGGTTGCTCACCAGAAATGAATTTTTATTGTAAAAAATGATTTTAGAGAAGGGGGTCCTCCACCCCCCCCCCCCCACACGACGAAAATGATTTTAGAGGATGTTGTCCTTGAGGCCTTACCTCTCAAGTTCACAAATTTTGTGCCACAAGTTAACGTTTTAAACGATATTTACCTAATCAGATATTTTGTCTTCAAGCGTAGACATATTTTCTTTTTGACTTTGGTTTGCACCAGGTGGCACCTGTCAAGGGGACAGACGACTGCACACATGTCGGGACAAATGGTACACTTTAGACCTTGTCCCTCACCAACCCTCTCAATTTTGGCGCCTAAAAGTTCCAACTCAGCCCTAGAGCCCAAGTATATATAAGACCCGTGGGAAAGGTCAATAGATAGATAGAAAAACTCAATAGCACCGTTACTCTATTAAAATCACACCAGAAACCCTTAGTATTCTCTCCCTGCTCTCTCTCTAAGTGCTAAGTGCCTTGTTCTTTCACTCCCCATTGACAAACATCCCTCTCAGGAGTTCCTCTTGATAAAAGTTACTATTATTATTGTGAAGTTCATCTTCTTGTAGGGAGGGATCTCTAGCTTGAGTTCCATTTTTACCAAAAGGAGAAGGTTTTAGCAGAAGTTGCTCCAGAAGTTCTTGAGAACCTTGAAGGCAACGTCCATTGGAGTGGGTCACGCCTCACTCGATTCGGTATCCCCCCAGTCTGACTACCCTTTTACATGTGGCGACTCCGCTGGGGAGGTATCCTCACTTCCATGTACAAAGAAGGTTTCAACATTTCTAATTAGCTCATTTTTTAAAACATTCCATCTTGGAATGGAACTCAAAATGACCAGACCACTCAAAAGGATGTGGTGGTGATCGGAGCAGAGACACCTGCTCCTCTGAGACGGCAGACCAGTTCACCGACAGTAGCTCCAATGACAGGTATGAGTCTTATGGGCATGTTTTTTGACTTATTGAAGAAAAGAAATGTAGACCTATCAAGTTTTGGTCAAGGATATGTAACACCAATAGCTGCCCCCTCTGGAGGGGCAGCCATTCTAGTAGTTGCCCCCTCTAGTGGAGCAGCCACTCCAATAGCAATTTTAGAAGAGACGATTCTGCCACGAAAGGTGGTGCCATAGTAGGTTGTGGCACCATCAGGCTCACCATTGCCGGATTTTGTTTCTTACCAATAGTTATTGGTTCAAGCGAGGAACCCACTGAGATGGAAGCTCTAAGCCAGAAACCACTAATGGTGGTAGAAGTTATGGAGGGTGAGGAACCCCCTTATGATCAATACCTCAGGAGAAGCACCTAGAGTCGCAAAATGCCTATGCGAGGAACCCTCCATGTTTAACACTTCACGCATGGAACCCGTAACCGCCCCTACAAAGTGCGAGGGACCCTTTGAAATCAGATTGGTGGGGGAGGCACGAGTGAGAAATCCTCGCCAATATCATGTATTAGCGAGGAACTCCTCATGCTCAAAATGGCGGTTGAGTAACTCGCCGTCGCAAAAGTCTCAGACGAGGAACTCTTCATAGGCAAAAACCTAGTCTAGGAACCTCTCGTAGATATGTTGACGGTTGAGGAACCCACTGTCACCAAACCCTCTGAGGAGGAACCCCTCGCAACCACACTAGCGGTCGAGGAACCCGCTGCTAGAAAAGCATAAGATGAAAAAAAACATTCATGGGTAAAAAATCAGTGGAGGAACCCATTGTCACCAAATCCTCTAACGAGGAAGCCCTATCATTTCTTTGTAGCTGTGAGGAACCCCCAACAAATTCCGATCCGAATGAGGGACCCCCGAGCCCTCCCCTATTTCATTCAGTAGCGAGGAACCCTTAGGGGTACTCGTCCCAACCATCAATCCATTGCTAGATTCAAACATGTTCACTTCGCCAGATTCAAACAATAGTTGAGGAGACCTTGTGGTCAACACCTCATGAGTGGAACATGTAGTTTCCCTCCCAGAATGCGAGGGACCCTTTAAAATCAGAACGGCGGATGAGGAGCCTCCTAATTTTAAAAAAAATTAGTTTAGAAACTCTTCAGTGCTACGACAGTAGGCGAAGAACCCTTTGAGGTTAAAGTAGTAGGCGAGAAACCCTTTATGGTCGAGGAACCCTTTGGTGGTAGTAGCGCTCATAAGGAACCCGCCGTTGGCAGACGCACTTGTGAGGAATCCTCCGTTCGCATTAGTGCTAGCGAGGAACCCTCAGCGGTGTGAAATTCAGACATAGAGCCCAAATGAGGAATTCCTTGGTTCCAAACGAACGATCATGGAACCCTCGATCAGAAAGAACTCTGGCGTGAAACCCACCACGTGTGAAATAGTGGACGAGGAACCCCTCATTTTCAAACAAACCATCGAGGAACCCAAGGCTGTTACAACGTTCAGCGAAGAACCCTTGGCAAAGTGAGATCCAAGTGAGGGCCTCCTATGCGAGGAACCCTCTCCAATATTTGGCAGAGGTGAGGATCTCCCAGGGGTCCTCATCCCCGAATTCATCCCACGAGAAGAAACTACCTCCAATGGCGAGGAATGTGTGGAAGCGCGTGCAATAAAAAATGAAACAAGAGGGGCTGAGGTGACGGAGACAATAGAACCACCTTGGGAAGTGGTTATTCTGGTGGTTATAGTGGCCACCATCGTAGATATAGAAATAGAGATAAGCAAATAGCCTATCAGGATGGGAATGACAGTGGCATCATCATCTGAAGAAGCATAGGGTGATGCTGAAGCATTGACCGTGACAACCCGAATATAATTATGATAAATTATGTTTAAATCATGATTAGCTTACGTGATATAAATAATATGTTATTAGTATATATAATTTTAACTCATTATTTTTAGTCTAATCCTAACTTCATAAGGCATGAAATATCGAATTGGTTACAAATGTGAAATTTTGAAGTTTTCGGTAGGAATGTTCATGTTTAAGACTAGTTTTCACCTCTATGACATAACAATTAACTTGAGGTGAAAACTAGATAGTTGTATACAGGTGAGTTGTGGTTGTAACACAGCAAAAAATGTGTGAAACGGAGGTCCGAGTAAGAAGTTATACCAAAATTACTAACCAAGGGAAAATTTGTCCATCCGTTTAAGTGGTAATTTGTCCTTTATGCCCAATAAGTGTCTTAAATTGATTAATTGGAGGTGGAGGTTAGTTTGGCCGACTTAAACCCTTGATATATCCTCCTTTCTTCAGAAAACTCAGCTTGGGAGAGTTTTAGGTTGAGGAAAAACAATTGTGAGGGTTAAGAAGAAGAAAGTCAGGAGAAATATTCAGAAAAAATCATAGAAAATTACGTAAAAGACCTTAAGGTAATTCCACCCATGAATCTTCTTATTTTTATTGTATTTATGATTTATATGATATAAATACTTGATTATTTATTGACCTTTCATGATTGGGTACATATTTATGGATATATGCAAGTTTAAACAAAGTTGAATGTGTAAACCCTTAAATTGATTCGTTTAGTTACTTTGTTTATTCAAACTTCCATATATTTTTGTATGATTAATTAAATTGATTATTTCCAATTGGATATTAACTTAGACCCATATATTCAAAACATATCCTAAAATTATGTAAAAATAGAAAGAAATGAATCTTGAGTGATCGTTTGAAGTTCAGGTATGAAATCTGCCCAAAAAGAGTAAATATGCATACCATATATTTGATGTTTTGTTTGACATAGAAAATGAACTTTGAAAATTATGAAATTTTAATATTGTATTATTCAATATGTTTTCTAAAATTGGGTGAAACATCATAGAAAGTTATTATGTATAAAAATTATGAAAATTCTTGGAAGATGACTGATTGATAGAGGAGCCTATAGGGCGGATTTGTTATGTAGTAAAGAAATTGGCATATCTTGCTCTATGAAACTTGGAATGATGTGTCGTCTTTCTTGTTGAAAACCTAATATAATAAGGGTTGGATTACTAAGAATAATTAAGGTAGTTTTCGACTATAATTTGAATATGTTAGATATCATAACCCGAGTCTAGATGGGACTTCAGTTATGATGAATGATTTGAATATAATCATATGTTGCTTATGAATTGAGTCATGTTTAAGTTATTCTTTGAATTGTGAATATTCTTATGATGATACTAATATTGTAAGGATGATAGGAAGAGAATAAGAACTGACTGAACAAGATCCAGATAAAGGAAAAGGGAAAGCGTGTTAAATTTCTAAGGTGTGTGTACTTCTGATTGTTTCACATATAGATATGAAAATGATATGATGGTTATGAATATAGCTCTAAGAGCAGGATTTGTTTGGGTTTTAAATTATCCAGGATTGGTTTGAATACTTCGGTATTCAGGATTTGTTTGGATATTCAAATATCCAGGATTTGTTTGGGTCTTATGATCCAGGATTGGAATTGGACAAAGATCCAATGATTTGTGGGAACTTATGTTGCATGATTTATTATTGCCAATGGGCAGGATTGTTTGGATTTGATATCCACATATTTGATATAGAACTGTTAATTCGTTGCAGGGAATGAGTACCTCACTAATCTTAATGCTTAGGATTTATATTTTAACATTTTCATGTTTGTATGCTGCCATCTAGGATACCGTATGATCGGTGATATTGAGAGCTGCACCATTAGAAAGAGCTGAGGTTTAAATATGGGGATTTTGTTATTGTCACAAGGAGGATTTTACTACACTTGCGCATAATATATATTGAGTTAGTGTGAATGGATTTGATGATTATAAAATTTAATCATAGTTAATCACAATATTGTATAATCTCTAATTATGACTCTAATGTTGACTTCGTTATGGCACAAGAATAATATTATGTTCGTTATGTATATTATGCATGAAAATATTAATCAATGAATTACTTTCCAAATGGACTGAAGATAATGATTTAATTGTTATGAAAATAAATTATTAGAATGGATTTGGGTTGGAGGTGTGACAATTAGTGGTATCAGATCATCTAGGTTATTAATTCTAGACGTGTGTGACGATTAGATGGAAGTCATTGAGTTGATTTGATATTTATGGATATTTTTTTTTGTACTAACCAATAGTTTAGTAATATAAACTATTTATATTGGTTGTTAGAACTTTCTTGTATTACATATAATTCCATATGGAACCTGGGAATGTATAACATAGAGAAGAGGGAGTAGCTTCTCGTACAGACAATACTGAAGTAGAGCAGAGTGTTGTTGTAAGGGCTAGAGAGAATGAGCAGCCTATAGAGATGCAAATAATGGCACAAAAAATACTGTGGATGGCAGAACAACAGGAAAGAAATATGGCATTAATGGTAGAGCAACAGACTAAATATCTAGAATAAAAAAATGTAGCTAGAATTGAGAAAGAGGCAAGGAAGGAAATGAAAGATTCCATGCATGAGAAGTTCCTCAAGTTGAATCCTCCAGAATATTCAGGGTCAGTGAAACCTATAGAAGCTGAGATGTGGGTGAGAGATCTAGAGACCATCTTTGTGGCAATGAAAGTTTCGGATAATGTAAGAACATTTTTTCCATTATTAAATGTTATGTCGTACATCGTTACACCGTTGAAGAAATTCAAGATTCATATCATCATCAACGGATCCGAATATCAAAGAAGAAGAGGAACAAAAATTCTGACAGGCCGGATCGGTCCGCACAGATTAAAAGAACCGGTCTGCCTACGGATCGATCCGCCATTAACCGGGCTGATTCGCTTACTGAAGATCCAGTAAACCCTGGATTGGTAGCGAACCGATAAAGCCAAAATTAAAACGAATTGATCCACCCCCTCGGACCGATCCGCCTCAGATTCAGACCGGTTCTCCTGGGATAATTTCAAACAGATCGTGTTCAGCTTTTTAGGCCAAGTTATTCCTTTATAAACCCACTACGGGGATTTGGTTTGGAGAGACTTCTTCACACTATTTTCAAAGTTCATAAACTCAAAGTCTTCACCTTTGTGAGTTTCCAAACTCATGTTTTGATTCAAACAAATTTCCAAATCATTTGTGAATCGTTTTGAAACCCTAGAACACAAACACTTTTGTTGTTCATACTCTTGTGGAGAAGACCGACCTCCTTCTTCATTGCTGCCCTCCTGGAAAGGGAAACTTCCAGCCGCTGACTAAAGATCCGATGCCTGAGGGTAATTCTGTGTCACCCCTGTATTTCATTGTAATCCGTGTAAATTGTACTTTACAAAATTATAGTGAAATAAATGGTTTTACCCCTTTGGGAGATTTTTCCTCATTTTTGTGTGTTTGAATGTTCTTGCATGCTTTACATCTTATTCAATCACACCTAGATGCATGTTTAGGATTTAATTGGGATTAAACTGTGTTTAATTATATAATTTCTTAAATTGAACGCAAGCGCAATACTCTTCTCAGATAACCAGAAAGTAAATTTGGCTGTGTTTAGACTGAAAGGGGAGGCCAAATACTGGTGGGAAGCCAGCAACCATTTAGTGCCCATGATGGAAGGTACTGATGTTATTACTTGGGTTGAATTTATTAAAGCTTTGTATGTTAAGTATTTCCCTAAAGTTTATAGGAGGGAGAAGGTGAGGGAATTTATAAACTTGACCCACGGGAAAATGTCTGTGAGGGAGTATGAGGCTAAATTTACAGCTTTGTCTATATTTGCTACTAAATATGTGGAGGATGAAGAAGATAAATGTAGTAAGTTTCAAGAGGGACTGATTTGGCCCATTGAAAATAGAGTGTCTACTTATGAGTTAGAAGATTATGCTTCTCTGGTGAATAAATCCACGATAGCAGAAAGGAAAATGAACCAAGGGGTGGCGAGTAGAGAGAGTTTTAAGAAAAGTAGATTCGATGCATCTCAGTCTAAGGGAGGTGAGGGTAGAAGTGTTAAGATGGAACCTCATAAATTTCAAAGAGTTCAGGGCAGATTTGGCAAAGATACTAGGGGTGGAGAATCTTCTAGTCCGGTTAGGAGGTCAGGAAGAGGTGAGGCACCGACGAGAGTTGTTACATGTTTCTTTTGTAAAGAGGAGGGGCATTATAAATCTCAGTGTCCTAAGCTTAAAGGAGTGGAATGCTACCATTGTCATCAAGTGGGGCATGTTAAGAATAATTGTCCACAGTTAGCAGAGACTCCATCATCACCTAGTGAAGCAACAAGCAAAGTGTTACCTCCAGGCAGTGGAGCAAAAAGTGTGGTTAGGGGACAAGCTAGTGGTTCTAGGCCAGGTGGACGAGTCTTTACGATGAAAGAGGCTCATATTACCCCGGATGTGGTGACAAGTACACTTTCTATTACTGATAGAAGTGTTTATGCTTTGATTGATCCTGGTTCCACACATTCTTTTGTGTTTTATGCTTTTGTTGTATACCTGAATAGACAATGTACTCGTTTATATGTGGGGTTGGGTATTTATATGCCTATGGGAGATATGGTTGTAGCCGAATATGTTTTTCGTGATTGTATTTTGACTGTGGGGGTTAGATATACAGTTATGGATTTACTTCCATTTAATATTTCTAATTTTGATGTAATTCTGGAAATGGATTGGTTATCTAAATATCATGCATCTATGGATTATTTCTGTAAGGAAGTTATTTTTAATATGCCTGGTGAGCCTGAATTTAAATTTGTGGGGGAAAGGAAAATTGTTCCCAGCTGTATCATTTCTGCTATTCAGACGAGGAAATTATTGAGTAAGGGTTATGAGGGTTTTATTGCATATGTTCTTGACACTAGGAAGGGGGCTTTACAATTAGTCGATGTTCCTATTGTATGGGATTTTCCAGAAGTGTTTCCTAGTGAGTTATCGGGATTACCCCTAGAGAGAGAAGTTGAATTTAGTATTGAATTGGCACCGGGGACAACCCCTATTTCTATGGCACCGTATAGAATGGCACCTGCTGAGTTGAAAGAACTCAAGATTCAGTTGCGGGATTTACTTGATAGGGGGTTCATACAACCTAGTGTATCTCCATGGAGTGAACCAGTTTTATTTATGAAGAAGAAAGATGGTACCATGCATTTGTGTATTGATTATAGGCAATTGAATAAAGCTACAATTAAGAGAAAGTACCCTTTACCTCGTATAGATGATTTGTTTGATCAGTCACAGGGTGCTACAGTGTTTTTAAAAACAGACTTATGATCGGGTTATCATCAGTTGAGGCTCAAGGAGAGTGATATTTCTAAAACTGCTTTTCGCATTCGGTATGGTCATTTTGAATTTCTGGTGATGCCTTTTGGGGTTACTAATGCTCCAACTGTATTTATGGATCTTATGAACTGGGTACTGCATCCTTTTGTTGATTCATTTGTGATAGTTTTTATTGATGATATTCTGATTTATTCACATGATATGGTTGAACATGAAAAGCATATCATAACTATTTTGAATATGTTGAAAGATAAGAAGTTGTATGCTAAGTTTAGCAAGTGTGAATTTTGGCAATCACAAGTTGTATTTTTAGGCAATGTTATTTCTGGAGATGGTATATGTGTTGATCCTAAAAAGGTAGAAGTTATTATAAAATGGGAGAGGCCCAATATTGTGACTGAGGTGAGGAGTTTTTTGGGTTTAGCTGGGTATTATAGAAGATTTATTAAGGGATTTTCTTCGATTGCCTTGCCAATGACTAAACTAACCTCGAAAGATGTTAAATTTGAATGGAATTCTGATTGCGAAAATAGTTTTGATGAATTGAAAAAGAGGTTGGTAACTGCACATGTTCTTACTATTCCGCATGGTGGAGATGGTTTTGTTATTTATACCGATGCTTCACATCAGGAGTTGGGTTGTGTTTTTATGCAATATGGTAAAGTTATCGATTATGCTTCTAGGTAGTTGTGCACACATGAACGTAATTATCCTACACATGATTTGGAACTTGTTGCTATCGTGTTTGCTTTGAAATTATGGCGTCATTATCTATATGGTGAGGTATGTAAAATTTTTACTGACCATCCAAGCCTTAAGTATTTATTTACTCAGAAGGAGTTGAATTTGAGGCAGAGGCGGTGGATGGAGTTAATTAAAGATTACGATTGTACAATTAACTTCCACCCAGGGAAGGCAAATGTAGTTGAAGATTCTCTGAGTAGAAAGGCTTAGGGTAGGTTATCTTGTATTCGGTGTGCTAGAGTTTCCCACTTCATGGAGTTGAGATTGATGGGAGTAGAATTGAAGCTAGCATATGGGGACAGGTTCTTTACTCATGTAAGCGTGAGGCCTTTATTAGATACCCGTATTCGTGATTTGCAAAGTCAAGATCCTTTTCTTGAGAAGAAATGAGAAGATGTCCGAGATAGTAAGTCTGAAGATTTTTGTATTGTGAATGATGGAACTTTATTGTATAAGCAGCGGTTATGTGTGCCTAATGTGGGTAGATTGAAAGAGGAAATTTTAGATGAGGCTCATAATTCCATTTATATTATACATCCTGGTAGTACTAAAATGTATAGGGATTTAAACGAGCATTATTGGTGGAATAATATGAATAAGGAAATAACTGATTTTGTTGCTAGGTGCCTTATATGTCAGCAAGTGAAAGTGGAGCATCAGAAACATACTGGTCTGCTTCAGCCATTGCCAATACCGGAATGAAAATGGGATCATGTAACGATGGATTTTCTGATTGGGCTTCCTCGATCTCATAAGGGATCAAATTCGATTTGGGTAGTGGTGGACAGATTGACCAAGTCCGCTCATTTTGTGGCAGTTAAGACTACATATATAGTTGATAGGTATACTAAATTGTATGTTAATGTGATTATTCGATTCCATGGAGCACCGGTATCTATTGTTTCAGATAGGGATCCTACTTTAACATCTAGATTTTGGGATAGCTTGCAGTATGCTATGGGTACTAACTTAAAGTTTAGTACGGCTTTTCATCCTCAGACAGATGGACAGTCTGAAAGGATAATACAAATTTTGGAAGATATGCTTAGAGATTATGTGCTTGATTTTAAAGGAAATTGGGATGAATATTTTCCTTTGATAGAATTTGCATATAACAATAGTTTTCAATCTACTATTGGTATGGCGCCATATGAAGCGTTGTATGGTAGACGGTGTTGTACACCCGTATGTTGGGGTGAATTTGGTGAAAGGAAGATAGAGGGTCTAGAGTTTATTGAAGTCACCACTGAAAAAGTGAAGATTATTCCAGATATAATGAGAACGGCTCAAAGCATATAGAAAAGTTATGCGGATAAGCGACAAAAAGATTTAGAATTTCAGAAGGGGGATTACGTGTTTCTTCGAATATCGCCATGGAAAGGAGTTATGAGGTTTGGAAAGAAAGGTAAATTATGTCCACGCTACATTGGACCTTATGAAATTCTTGATAAAGTCGGGATAGTTGCCTACAAGTTAGCGTTAGCACAAGTGTTAGCTCGATTACAGGATGTTTTCCATGTTTCTATGTTGGGAACGTATGTAGAGGATCCTTCACATGTATTGGTGGAACAACCTATTGCGTTGAGGGGAGATTTGAGCTATATGGAAGAACCACTTGCAATCGTCGATAGGAAATAACAAATATTAAGTTCAAAAGTGATCCCACTTATGAAATTTGTGTGGAGAAGGCATTCCATGGAAGAGTCTACATGGGAGAGCGAGGATACCATGAAGATGTGTTATCCGTATTTGTTTGATTCAAATAACCAAGGTATGTCAATTTCAGGGACGAAATTTCCTAACAGGGGCAGAATTGTGACAGCACGAATATAATTATGATAAATTATGTTTAAATTATGATTAGCTTATGTGATATGGATAATATGTTATTAGTATAGATAATTTAAAGTCATTATGTTTAGTCTAATACTACCTTCATAAGGCATGAAATATCAAATTGGTTACAAATGTGAATTTTTGAAGTTTTTGGTAGGAATGTTCATGTTTAAGACTAGTTTTGACCTTTATGACATAATAATTGACTTGAGGGGAAAACTATATAGTTGTATATAGGTGAGTTATGACTGAAACACAATAAACGGTGTGTCAAACGGAGGTTCAAATAAGAAGTTATACCGAAATTACTAACCAAGGGCAAATCTGTCAATCTGTTTAAGTGGTAATTTGTCCTTTATGTCCAATAAGTGTCTTAAATTGATTGGTGGGAGGTGGAGGTTGGTTTGGTCTACTTAAACCCTAGATATATCCTCCTTTCTTCAGCAAACTCAGTTTGGGAGAGTTTTAGGTTGAGGAAAAACAATTGTGAAGGTTAAGAAGGAGAAAGTGAGGAGAAAAATTCATAGAAAATTACGTAAAAACCCGCAAGGTAATTCCACCCATGAATCTTGTTATTTTTCTTGTATTTATGATTTATATGATATAAATCCTGTATTTTTTTTACATTTCATGCTTGGGTGCATATGCATGGATATATGCAAGTTTAAACAAAGTTGAATGTGTAAACCCTTAAATTACTTCGTTTAGTATCCTTGTTTATTCAAATTTCCATATCTTTTTGTATGATTACTGAAATTGATTAATTCCAATTGAAGATTAACATAGACCCATATATTCATAAAATATCCAAAAATATGTAAAAATAGAAAGAAATGAATCTTCGGTGATGGTTTGAAGTTCAGGAATGCAAATCTGCCCTAAAAGAGTAAATATGCATACCATATGTTCGATGTTTTGTTTGACATAACAAATGAACTCTGAAAGTTTTGAAATTTTAATCTTGTATTATTAAATATGTTTTCTGAAATTGGGTGAAATATCATAGAAAGTTATATTGTATAAAAGTTACGAAAATTCTTCGAAGATGACTGAATGATAGAGGAGCCTATAGGGAGGATTTTCTATGTAGTAAAGAAATCAACATATCTTGCTCTAGGAAACTTAGAATGATGTGTCGTCTTTTGTGTTGGAAACCTAATATGATAAGGGTTGGGTTACTAAGAAGAATTAAAGTAGGTTTGGGCTATAATTTGAATATGTTAGATATCATAACCTGAGTCTAGATGGGACTTCATTTATGATGAATGATTTGAATAGAATCATATGATGCTTATGAATTGAGTCATGTTGAAGTTATTCTTTGAACTATTAATATTCTTATGATGATACTAATATTTTAAGAATGATAGGAAGAGAAGAAGAACCGATTGAACAAGAGCCAGATAAAGGAAAAGGGAAAGTTTGTTAAATTTTCAAGGTGAGTGTACTTCTGATTGTTTCACATATGGATATGAAAATGATATGATGGTTATGAATATATCTCTAATAGAAGGATTTGTTTGGGTATTAAATTATCCATGATTGGTTTGAATACTTCGGTATTCAGGATGTCTTTGGATATTCAAATATCTAGGATTTGTTTGGGTCTTATAATCCAGGATTGGAATTGGACAAAGATCCAATGATTTGTTGGAACTTATGTTCCCGAATTTGTTATTGCCAATAGGCATAATTGTTTGGATTTTATATACACATATTTGATATAGAACTGTTAATTCATTGCATGGAAGGAGTACCTAACTAAGCTTAATCCTTATGGTTTATTATTTAACATTTTTAGGTTTGTATGCTGCCAACTAGGATACTATATGATCGGTGATTTTGAGAGTTGCACAGTCAGAAAGAGCTGGGGTTTAAATATGGGGATTTTGTAATTATCACAAGGAGGATTTTACTACACTCGTGCATGATATATATTGAATTAGTTTGAATGGAATTGATGATTATAAAATTTAATCGTAGTTAATCACAATATTGTATAATCTCTAATTATGACTCTAATGTTGACTTCGTTATGGCACAAGAACAGTATTATGTTCGTTATGTATATTATGCATGAAAATATTAATAAATGAATTACTTTTTAAATGGACTGAAGACAATGAGTTAATTGTTATGAAAATAAATGATTAGAATTGATTTGGGTTCGGGGTGTGACATTGACGGTGTTTTGGAAGTATATTCGACTCCAACATGTTTCATGAGCATTAGTACTTAGTGTGAAATACAAAATCTAGCAGCATAAAGTATTAGGTATAAACTATACCTTCTTATCAAGGTTTAATGCTTATAAAATGTCAAGTTATCCTATATAGGCCATGGTGACTCCTAATGCACTTTTACTTGTTATTATTTATCCACATAATAAAATAAGATAACAGCTGTGAGAACACAAAAAAAGTATAAATTAAAATATATAAAAAGGTACAACAATTTAGTACCTAAGGCTCCAAGGGCACCAGAGCGCTCACAATCTTAAGCAAGTGCGAAGTATAAATATAAGGTACAAAATTTTAGTCCTTAAGGCTCCAAGGGCACCAGAGATCTCACAGTCTTGAGCAAGTACAAAGTATAAATGTAAGGTATGACAGTTTGGTACCTAAGGCTCCCAGGGCACCAGAGCGGTCACAGTCTTGAGCAAGTGCCTATTATAAATATAAGGTACGAAAGTTTAGTGCCTAAGGATCCAAGGGCACCGGAGGACTCACAGTCTTGAGAAAGTGCCAAGTATAAATATAAGGTAGGACAGTTTAGTACCTAAGGTTCCAAGTGCACTAGAGTGCTCACAGTGTTGAGAAAGTGCCGAGTATAAATATAAGGTATAGAAATTTAGTACCTAAGGATCCAAGGGCACTAGAGTGCTCACAATCATGAGAAAGTGATAAGTATAAATACAAGGTACGGAAATTTAGTACCTAAGTCTCCAAGGGCACCAGAGCGCTCACAGTATTGAGCAAGTGCCAAGTATAAATATAAGGTACGACAATTTAAGTAGTTAAGGCTCCAAGGGCACTGGAGTGCTCACAGTCTTTCGAAATTTCTAAGTATAGATATAAGGTACGATAGTTTAGTACCTATGAATCTAAGGGCACCGGAGTGCTCATAGTATTGAGCAAGTGCCAAGTGTAAATATAAGGTACGAAAGTTTAATACCTAAGGCTCCAAGGGTACCAGAGTGCTCATGGTATTGAGAAAGTGCCGAGTATAAATATAAGGTACAACAGTTTAATACCTTAGTCTCCATGGGAATAGGATCTGTCACAGTATTGAGCAAGTGAAAAGTATAAATATAAGGTACGACAGTTTGGTACCTAAGGTTCCAAGGGCACTTGAGCGCTCATAATATCAACCTGAGAACAAAGAAACAGGTTGAGTAGTAGAGAAAATGCCAAGTATAAATAAAAGGTACGACAGTTTAGTACCTCAGGCTCCAAGGATATAGGAACACTCACAGTATTGAGCAACTGCTAAGTATAAATATAAGGTACGACATTTTAGTACTTAAGGCTCCAAGGGCACCAGAGCACTCATAATATCAACCTGAGAATAAACAAACAGGCTGAGTAATCGATCAAGTGCCAAGTATAGATAAAAGGTACGAAAGCTTAGTACCTTAGGCTCCAAGGATATAATAGTGCTCACAGTATTGAGCAACTGGTAAGCATATATAAAAGTTACGACAGTTTAGTACCTGAGGCTCCAAGGGCACAGGAGCACTCACAGCTATATTCAAGTACCCCACAGTTAGAGGGGAAGCTTCAAATTTTTAACTTGCCCATCATATATGCAATGATATGCCCAAGTGTAACCTCGGCCTTGAGACACCAACCTCGGCTTGGGCTGAGATATTACCGACACTAGGTAAGCCATGGGCCCACGATATCATCCCTCGGCCGAACCAGGGTCGGCCCAGGCCGACACTTCCGCCTACACTTCCAAAGGACACTACGTGCATCGCAGGCATCAACAACATCCTCATATATCTGGGTCTGGCAACCTCGGCCGATAGTGGGCCGAGGTGACAAGGAGCCTTGGTAACCTTCAAAATGGAACCAGTCCTACCTCGGCTTAGGCCGAGGTGACAAGAAGCATTAGTAATCATCAGCACGCTATAAGTCCGACCTCGGCTGGGGCCGACCCCAGCATAATGTCTCGGTCGAGGTCAGGCCGAGACTCCCTATGACACATCTCGGATTGAACGGACATCAAGCCTTTGCAGCTCGGCCTCTCCCAGGCCGAGGTCATCCACCAATATGGCGGCCGAGCATCTGTTGACATTTGGATAAGGACACATGGGCACAAATCAGTTGTAACAAGATTATTCTCCACACATGGGGAGAATATTTCATCATCATTACTTACATGTGACAGTGACAGATGGCACTCCCACATTGGTGAGGCTCCCACACACATGCCCATTACATGCATGGGGGGTACATTACACCCCCTAGGCACTATATATAGGGATCATCCCCTACCTTGCAAAGGGATCCCAGCTATTCAACCCTAGCTAAAACTCTGTCTAAATATACAGTAGAGAGAGAAAGCTTGAGAGAATTGTATCCATGGCCATTAGTTCCTTCATTCAGTGATATTACTCACACACTCACACTGGACGTAGGTCAGATTGGCTGAACCACCTATATTCTGGTGTTGATTCCTCGTATCCTCATCTCCTTCTCTTATCTCTTTATTTAACTGTGCTGCCATTTTTATTCCTATATTGAGCTTGGAAACACCTTATCTGGTGGTGCTGATTCTTAGCATCATCATTTTGGCGCCGTCTGTGGGAAACGAGAAGCTATCTCTTCCTCTTTTTCTACTTAACCTCATTGGAGACTCTGGTGGTGAACCAGGAACCACCCTTTGCGTGGAGCTGTTTCACCATTGAAAGAGGTCCTTTAAGGTATTAAGCTCACTTGCTGCTCAAGCTCTTTATTGTTAACACATGGCACCAGAATTACCACCACCTCTTCCGTCGCCCGGAGGTGGAGGGGCTAGTTCCAGTCAGGCTCCTCCCCAGTCCAAAATGGCGGAGGGAGCAGCAGCCTTGAAATCTTTAGCTGTAACACAACAAGCCATGAAGGAGAAATTTGCCCAGCTCAGCCAAACCATGATGATGAGGCCACCTGGAGTCTCACCGGACATGATCACTCCGGCGGCAGTTCAGCCTCATCGTGACTCCAGGGGACCACCCCAGGCGCCCATGAAGGACCATCCTGCACCCCAGCGGAGGAGGGATGTTGCTGACCCTAGGCGCTTGCGCCTGGGGAGGCAGGGAAACCCTTGCCCAGAGGACAGGTATAATGACCTAGAAGCTGAAGAGGCCCCAGAAGACTGCTGGGAGCCGTATGAGGTGTCAGATAACACTGTACGACCTATTAGGCAGAGTCAAGGATGTGTCGGTCGGAGAAGAGAAGAGGCCCAACTAAGAGGGTCGTCCTTTGATAGGTTGAGCAGAGGGTCGGCCTTCGAGAGGCTGGGCCCGGTGAATGACCTAAGACAGAGGCTATCGAGGTCAAGGAGCGCGGCAGGCTCTCAAAGAGGGGGTAGGCAAGGTCGTCCAGACCAAGGCCGACCCTGTGGAGGAAGAGCCAGGGAACAGGAAGAGGTCAACAGTCAACGTGTTGTGGCTGGGGAACCCTCTGTCCATCGCAGGGAGGTGGCAGGGGATAACCTCGGCCAAGCTGAAGACAGAAGACCCTGGAATGATTCTATCCAACGCCTAGAGGAGAAGATAGGAGACCTCATTAAGAACAGGGACCCATTGCAGAGGGGTTACTCAGAGGGCTCCCCATTTGTGGCCAGGATAGTGGGGTTCCCAACCCCAGCAAAGTTCAAGCCTCCTACAGTGACTCCTAAGTATGATGGCAGCACTAACCCTGTGCATCATATCGAGATGTACCAGTCGGCAGCAGACATCTACTCGATCCCTCATGAGATGAAGTGTAGGGCCTTCTCAGGGACCTTGACAGGGGCAGCTCATAGTTGGTTCACCTCCCTTCCGAAGAACTCAATTGAGAACTTCTAAGGCTTGGATGAACAGTTCATCCACAACTTCTGCTTTGGGGTGAGACCCCAAAAGAAGACTACCCACCTGCTGTATGTCAAACAGGCTAAGGGTGAAAACCTAAGAGACTACATAGCGCGATTTAACAAAGAGAAGTTGGAGGTGGAAGATTATGAAGAGAGCATAGCCATGACCGCCCTGATAAGAGGCCTCCAGAAGGGGAAGCTATTGTGGAAACTGGCGGAAGACCCCCCAGGTCTATGGCGGAGCTGCTGGCCACCGCAGGGAAAGTGATGAATGCGAAAGAGGCGATGGCAGCCAAGTATGAGGAGGAGAACCGCGGTAGCACGGGAAAGTCCCAAAGTAAGAAAGAGGGAAAGAAGAGATCAGGAGATGACAAGTTCTCTCATTACACTCCTCTGACTGTGAGCTGTGAACACATCCTTAATGAGATTAAGACTGACCGGACTCTGAGGTGGCCGGAGAAACTGAAGGCCCCGCCACATAAGAGGAACAAAAACCTATGGTGTGAGTTCCATCAGGATCACGTCCATGTCACATACAGATGTTTCGCTCTAAAGGATGAGATTGAGAAGATGTTGAAATCTGGGAAGCTAAGTATGTGGATGGCAAGGCTCCAAAGGGTGGAAAAGAAGACCCTAAAAAGAGAAGGAATGACAGATGCCGTGGCGATTTCCCAGCCAGAAGGGACAATGACTCAGAGGGAGATGATGAAGACAACCCGGATCTTCCGCCAAAGGATGACAACACCCCGGTGAAGAGGGTCGGTATGATCTCCTTTGGTGTTAGCACCATATGTGGGGGATTTGCAGGAGGTGGCTCTGAGGTAGCCGATAGGAAGGCCCATGTAGCAGAGGCCAGGTCAGTGGCCAAGACCGAGGTTGTGAATCTAACGTCTTCCGATGCCGTGCAGAAGAGGAAGAAGGTAGACATGGACACCCTCGTAGTGGGGTTCTCTAGACTCGACTTTAAGGGTATCTTAGCCCCCCATGATGACCCTTTGGTCATAACAACAAGGGTGCATGGGTGCGAAGTAGTAAGGATCCTCATAGACGGGGGAAGCTCAGCAGACGTGATGTTCTGGCCTTGTTTCAAGAGCCTGGGTCTTAGCAGGGCAAGGCTGGTGCCCTACCATCACCCATTGATAGGCTTCAGTGGTGAAAAGGTGCACCCCTTAGGCATGTATGAAATGGATGTACGGATGGGGGATGAGTGGCCTAAGAGGCTGACCAAGAAGATAAACTTTTTCGTCATGGATGAAAACGTTTTCTCGGCCTACAACCTCATCATAGGAAGGGTGGCCCTCAAAGAGTTTTAAGACGTGCCGTCGACGGTCCATCAGATGCTAAAATTACCGACTCCTTATGGAGTAGGGGAAGTGCAAGGGGACCAGACCATGGCGCGGGAGTGTTACTTCAACTCGGATGAAGAGAGAGAGTCCCATAAGAGAGCAACCACCACTTACAGAATTGACACTCTTGACCCGAGAGACGAAACAAAATTGAAGAAGGGTGAGGCCGCAGAAGAGGTAGAATCCATTGTCCTCAATGAGGATGAGCCGGAAAAAACCGTCCAGGTCGGTAAGGCCCTAGAGCCAGGGATCAAGGAAGAGCTGGTAAAATTTCTCAGAAGGAGATAGAGTGTCTTCGCATGGAGTCACACAGATATGCCTGGTATCGACCCTGAGGTCATGAGCCACAAGCTCAACGTAGACAGAGATGCCAGGCCGATCAAGCAAAGGCGAAGAGTGTACTCCAGGGAGAAGTATGATGTCATCCGAGAAGAGGTAAAAAAGTTGGAAGAGGCTGAGTTCATAAGAGAGGTCACCTACCCGGAGTGGCTCTCAAATGCAGTCATCGTGCCTAAGGCCAATGGTAAGTGGCGAATGTGTGTAGATTTCACTGACCTGAACAGGTCTTGCCCAAAAGACAGCTATCCCTTACCTAGGATAGACCAGATGGTGGACGTAACGGCAGGGCACGAGCTCATGAGATTCATGGACGCTTATTGAGGCTACAACCAAATCTTCATGGATGCTGAAGACTCTGAGAAGACAACCTTCATTACTGATAAGGGGACGTACTGCTACAAGGTGATGCCTTTCGATCTGAAAAATGCGGGGGCAACGTATCAACGTCTTGTCAATAAGATGTTCGAGGAGCAATAGGAAAGACCATGGAGGTGTATGTGGATGATATGCTAATGAAGAGCCTGAAAGCCTCCACTCACATAGCGGACCTTGAGAAGACCGTTGACGTCATGGACTCGTACAGAATGAAGCTCAACCCAGCGAAGTGTGTCTTCGGGGTAGGAGCCGAGAAGTTCCTGGGGTTCATCGTTAATCAGAGGGGGATTGAAGCAAACCCTGAGAAAATCAAGGCATTACTCGACATGAAGACTCCTAGGAGTATCAAGGATGTCCAGAGACTCACGGGAAGAGTGGAAGCCCTTAACAGGTTTGTTTCTAGGGCAACGGACAAGTGTCTTCCATTCTTCAAATCCTAAGAAAGGCCTTCCAGTGGGACGAAGAGTGTGAAAAAGACTTCAACCAACTCAAGTCCTACTTGGGGTCTCCCTTATTTCTGTCTCGGCCCGTCACAGGGGAAGAGTTATTTGTGTATCTGGCAGTCTCTGAATCAGCCATCAGCGCGGCCATCATATGGGAAGAGGATGGAATCCAGAGGCCTGTGTACTTCAACAGTAAGGTTCTTCAAGGGTCCGAACATAACTATCCCCGAATGGAGAAGTTGGCTTATGCCCTGATACATGCCTCAAGGAAGATGAAGCCTTACTTCCAAGCTCACTCCATGGTAGTCCTCACTGACTCCCCACTAAGGCAGGTTCTGCACAAGCCTGAGAAGTCCAGAAGATTGATGACATGGGCCATCGAACTAGGAGAATATGATCTGACCTACCAGCCTAGGACATCCATCAAGGGGCAGGACCTCGCAGACTTTGTCGCAGAGTTCACCTGGGAAGAGGCCGATAGAGGTTTGGAAGAGGCCGAGATAGAGAAAGGCTTAGATAATGGCGAAGAGACGAATCGTAGTGTCTTCCGAGATTCGGAAGAGACTGCACCAAATATCTTCCGAGGTCGAGAAGAGGTCGTCCCAGGCAAAGCCCAGAGCAGAGTGGAAGAGAACGAAGAGGATCGATACCTTTTCAAGAAGGGGGTTATGAGAGAAGGGGTCTTCTCATCAGATGCAGACGTATGGAGCCTCTTCGTTGATGGCTCTTCCTGTGACAGTGGAAGTGGCGTGGGGCTAGTACTCTCGGCTCCAGATGGCGCCAACATTGAATACGCCTTGAGATTCAACTTCCAGGCCTCCAACAACGAGTCTGAGTATAAGGCCATGATAACAGGTCTCTTATTGGCAACAACTCTTCAAGTAAAGCGACTCCTACTCCATAGCGACTCAAGGTTAGTTGTCAATCAAGTGTTGGGGGTATACGAGGCCAAAGATGAAAGGATGGCCAAGTACTTGAAGAAGGTAAGAAGGTTGTTGGAGTATTTTGAAGAAGCAAAGCTGAAGAGAGTGCCTCGGCTGAGCAACAACCACGCTGATGCACTGGCAAGGCTGGCCTCGGCAATGAAGACAGATTTGGGAAGGACCATTCCAATCGAGGTCTTAGGAAAAGCAAGCATCGAGGAGGACGAGGTATGTAGCCCTTGTCACAATGTGAACCTTGGAGACTCATGAATCGACCCGCTCGTCAGATACCTAAGAGACGGAGAGCTACCGGAGTCCAAGATGGAAAGGAGAAAGATGAGGTACAGGGCTGCCAAGTTTTCAATAGTAGGAGACGTCTTGTACAAAAAGGGGTTTCTGTTGCCTCTCCTCAGATGTGTGCATCCCATGGAAGTACCCCAGGTCTTATAGGAGTTTCATGAGGGTTCTTGCTCTAGCCACATAGGGGGAAGACCCTTAGCCAAGAGGATCATCACTCAGGGATACTGGTGGCCTACCTTGTCTAAGGACGCTGCAGACTATGTGAAGAGGTGCGACAAATTTCAAAGGTTCGCCATTATCCCTCATCAACCTCATCAGCCTATGACGTCAATCTCTTCTCCATGGCCATTTGCGGTATGGGGAATTGACTTAGTAGGACCTTTGCCAAGAGCTGTCAACAACTATAGGTTCTTAATAGTTGCCATTGAGTACTTTTCAAAGTGGGTGGAGGCAGAACCGATGATAACAATTACAGAGCAGAAGACCTTCCAGTTCATTTAGAAGAACATCATATGCAGATATGGCCTCCCGAACACTCTCATCTCAGACAATGGGACCCAGTTCAAGAACTCCTCCTTAGAAAAGTATTGCCTAAGAGTGGGGATTAAACAGTTCTTCTCATCTCCTGGCCGACCTCAGGCAAATGGCCAGACCGAGGTCACTAACAGAACTATCTTGGACGGGATCAAGAAGAGGTTAGAAGATGCGAAGGGGAGATGGACAGAAGAGGTATACGTAGTGCTATGGGCCTACAGAACCACGGTAAGGACTCCAACAGGAGAAACCCCATTCATGCTGGCACATGGCTCAGAGGCTGTCATACCAACGGAAGTAGGACTACCAACTCATCGGATTCAGACCTACGACCCTGACAGCAATGGTGAAAAGAGGAGGCTAGACCTGGATCTTATCGAAGAAAGAAGGGAAGACGCAGAGGTCAGAAAGGCAGCCTACCAGCAGAGGGCAGCAAAATTCTACAACCAGAGGGTGAAGTCAAGACCCATTGCAGTGGGAGACCTAGTGCTAAAGAAGACACTACAGAAGGCAAACAAGCTACACCCAAACTGGCATGGCCCCTACAAAGTAACGGAAGAGGTTGTGCCTGGCACTTACAAGCTAGAAAACCTAGAAGGAGAACCCTTCACTAACCCATGGAATGCTGACCATCTCAAGAGATATTACATATGATGTTGCATAGAATTTTATGTAAATGTACTGTCTTACTGAGAAGAGGTTATTAATAAAGATCAGTTTCCATATCAGTTCTTGCTTCATTATTAGATCAGAAGTTTATTATGGGGATAACCTCTTAGGTGATAACCCCAGACCCTCATAACATCACTCGGTGGTGATGAGGTCTGAGCTCAGACACCTCAGCAGAGGACCTCATACCCTTAACATCATTAATTTGGTGAAGTTTATTATGGGGATAACCTCTTAGGTGATGACCTCAGACCCTCATAACATCACTCGGTGGTGATGAGGTCTGAGCTCTGACACCTTAGCAAAGGACCTCAGACCCTTAACATCAATAATTTGGTGAAGTTTATTATGGGGATAACCTCTTAGGTGATGACCTCAGACCCTCATAACATCACTCGGTGGTGACGAGGTCTGAGCTCAGACACCTTAGCAGAGGACCTCAGACTCTTAACATCATTAATTTGGTGATATTATTATGGGGATAACCTCTTAGGTGATGACCTCAGACCCTCATGACATCACTCGGTGGTGATGAGGTCTGATCTCAGACACCTTAGCAGAGGACCTCAGACCCTTAACATCATTAGTTTGGTGATATTATTATGGGGATAACCTCATAGGTGATGACCTCAGACCCTCATAACATCACTCGGTGGTGGAGAGGTCTGAGCTCAAACACCTTAACAAAGGACCTCAGACCCTTAACATCATTAATTTGGTGATATTATTATGGGGATAACCTCTTAGGTGATGACCTCAGACCCTCATAAAATCACTCGGTGGTGACGAGGTCTGATCTTAGACACCTTAGGAGAGGACCTCAGACCCTTAACATCATTAATTGGGTGAAAACTATTATGAGGAGAGCATATTATGAAATGACTTCAGAGCCTAATAGCAATTTAGTAGCAAGATCAGAATTATTGACAATATAAACAAGAACACCACAACAAAATAAGAAAAGAGATTGCCATTCAGAAAAAGGAAGAGATCATATAGCATTCAGAGGTGTTACAAATTACAAGTTCAGTTATAAGCTACAAGTTAAAAATTACAAGTTACAAAATACAAATTTGTTACAAGTTAAAGGTCTGAGGGGGGAGCATTGACAGTCTCGGCTGGGTTGACTTGATCAGCGTTGGTCACCTCGGCCACATCATCAGCAGGGTCAGTCCCTCCGAGCTCAGTCCCTACCAGAGTTGCAGTCTCGGCTGGAGCAGCAGCCTCGTCTTCTACCTCTTGAAGTGCTCGAGAAAATTGAGGGTCAACAAAGCCGAGACCCACAAGGTCAGAGGCCTTCAGAGTACCGACCTCCTTCTCCCTGACTTCATCCCATTTGGTGGTGGCCTTGATACCTCTTTCAAGATATTCAAAGCCATAACCCATGAACTCGTCTGAGCCTTTGTACTCAGAAATTATTTTGGGGGTGGCATATTCAAGGGCAGCTTTGACTGCCGCGCTGACCTTCTGTTGTAGAGCGTCATCTTTGGCCTTCAGGGCTTTAGCGTGAAGAGAGACATCTTTCTCCAAGCCCTTGACCTTATTCTCAGAGTTCTTCAGCTCTGACTTCAGACGGTCTACCTCGGCATTCAGGGCCCTCTCAACCTTCTCGCCCTCTTGCCCCTTCTGAATAAGGGGCAATTTCCTAATAGCCCAGTTCGACAGCTAGTACATAGCAGTCACTCCCTGCACATTTAATGAAGAGGTTAAACGGGAGAAAAGTCAGATGTTACACTTATAAAATTTTGACAAGGGAATAAATCATACCTGGACGGCTCTGTGAAGGCCGAACTCAACCAGCAGGGAGGTGTCCATATCTCTATAAAAATGTTTGTCGGCCTCGGTCATTACAGAGGCGAGTGCGTCCATGGCCTGCCTGATGTTGCCGACCACGCTATCAGTTAACTTGAGCTGGTCAAGACGTGCCGTCAGGATGTCAGCTGAAGAGATTGGAAGAGCAGCGTCTGAGGTCTTCTTTTTCCTCGAGGTCGGCCTCTGATCCTCAGAGGGATGAGCCTCTGGGGCCCTCTTCTTTGAAGCCTGGGATTTGGACGTAGTAGGAGCTAGGGGAGGAGCGTTCAAACCAACCTTTTTTGCAAGCCTCGCCAAGCTCGGAGCTGCCATCTCCCACAGTTCATCTGGGACACCTGGTGGTCGCTCTGCAAAAGTTAAAAGATAAGGGTTAGAGATCAGATATGAATGAGTTCAGAGGTTAGACTTGAAGTAAAAATTCTTACCAAAATCAAAAAGGGGACTTCCACCAAGGATCGTCCCCGAGAGATATTGGGGGGTCAGCAAATGTTCGAACTTTACAAACAAACCATGTGCCCCTTGGTCTTGCAGGGCCTTCACCTTCTGCATATTTTGAAGACTTAGGCCAGGGTCGGCCCTGGCAGACATTGAGACCTTACCCCATCTGAGGGGTATCCTCGGCTCCACTGTGGAAGAGGGGACGCATGGTCAAAATTCCCATGGCCCTGAGGCAAAAAAATAACGGGGCTTCCAGTTATGATTAGAGGTCTGAGTCACCTGCAACATTTTCTTCTCAGGCCTCCGAGCCACAAAATGATAGTAGCTCGGATGGTTTTTGGCCGAGGTTGGGACATAACAACCAATGAAGACAAGAACTGGGAGGTCTGACTGGTGGACTGCCCTCCATAGAATAATGGCACCTATGATGACTCTCCAGGCATTGGGAGATAGCTGTGAGGGGGCCAAATTGATGTAAGAGAGAATGGATTTGATGATGGGATGAATAGGTAGGCGAAACCCTAACTTAAACATCTGCTCGTACAAGCAAATTTCCCCATCTCGGCCATGATAGGCTCTCTCTTCCCTCAGAGGTCTCCTTAATTTGATGGAAGGACTGATGGAGTACAAGTATCTGAAGCATAGAAGATCAACATCAGTGACTGTGCTCTCGAACTCAGCCGCCTCAGAGGTATCAACATCTCTTTCGGCATCGTTATCATCATCATCAAGCTCAACGTCGGCCGGAGTAGATGTAGATGAGTTACTAGGGAATCTCTGAGCAAACTCTTCCCCTGTGACGGCCGACAAGGGGATGGCATCAATAATGGGTGGCACAGCCACACTCGGCTCAAGCACTTCAACCTCTGATGAAGAGGCTGAGGTGTTCGACCCATTATGGGATGAAGCTCGACTGGATACCTCGGCCTGATCAGGGGCCTGATCAGGCCGATGTGTGAAATCCATAGCTTCCTGGAAAGAGTCCACTGACATGGGGCCTGAGGTAGAAGCTTCAGACTTAGACATAGGAGTTGGATCAGCAGGCACCCCTGTGTAATAGAAGTTCTCTGGGGGGTCAGGATATATAACGCTCAGAGGTGGTGGAAACAAGGGTCTAATAGGAAACTCTTGTGACCTACGAGCTTCCTCTTGAGCTCTCTCTATTTGCCTAATTTTTTCTAGAGTGTTCTCTCTAAGAGAGGGGAAATCCTCAAGAAGCTGGTATAAAAGTCTGAACATCAGAGGATGACCCTAAACTTGGGAAAAACTCCTAAAACTACAAACACGATTGACTTGAAATATAAAGGAGTTTAAAGATCAAACTTGGAAGTTTAAAGCAAACCCAGTTCACCCCTGATCAGAATGGAGCTCGTCGAAAAACTTAAAAGCTCGCCGGAAAACTAAAAAACTCGCCGGAAATTTAATACCAAATACCAGAAACAAAGGAAATGGAAAGGGAAAAGTACCTGGAAATGAATCGATGAATGAAACGAAGAGAACTCGCAAAAAACCATGGGAAATCCTCTGCAGAAGGGCGTTGAGTGGAGGAGCTTAGAGAGAGAAAATCGCAAGAACTTTGCGTGCACATGAGAGGAAATGAAGAAGAAGGAAGAAAAAAAAGGGTTTAAACCCTTAAATACTTGGGCACGTTTCCCAAATCCCATCATTGCCTTGGGAAACCCAAGGGACGACTGACAGCACACGCCAGCCAAGTATGTATGCTCTGGCTTGGGACATGTGTCATGCAGGTATTAGCTTGGGACGAACAGGCCTCGGAGGTGAAGCAATCCCCTAGCCACTTGCTCTCGCATATGACTAAGGGCTGGGGGGTTATTGATATGCCCAAGTGTAACCTCGGCCTTGAGACACCAACCTCGGCTTGGGCCGAGATATTACCGACACTAGGTAAGCCATGGGCCCACGATATCATCCCTCGACCGGACCAGGGTCGGCCCAGGCCGACACTTCCGCCTACACTTCCAAGGGACACTACGCGCATCGCAGGCATCAACAACATCCTCATATATCTGGGTATGGCAACCTCGGCCGAGAGTGGGCCGAGGTGACAAGGAGCCTTGGTAACCTTCAAAATGGAACCAGTCCTACCTCGGCTTAGGCCGAGGTGACAAGAAGCATTAGTAATCATCAGCACGCTATAAGTCCGACCTCGGCTGGGGCCGACCCCAGCATAATGTCTCGGTCAAGGTCAGGCCGAGACTCCCTATGACACATCTCGGATTGAACGGACATCAAGCCTTTGCAGCTCGGCCTCTCCCAGGCCGAGGTCATCCACCAATATGGCGGCCGAGCATCTGTTGACATTTGGATAAGGACACATGGGCACAAATCAGTTGTAACAAGATTATTCTCCACACATGGGGAGAATATTTCATCATCATTACTTACATGTGACAGTGACAGATGGCACTCCCACATTGGTGAGGCTCCCACACACATGCCCATTACATGCATGGGGGGTACATTACACCCCCTAGGCACTATATATAGGGATCATCCCCTACCTTGCAAAGGGATCCCAGCTATTCAACCCTAGCTAAAACTCTGTCTAAATATACAGTAGAGAGAGAAAGCTTGAGAGAATTGTATCCATGGCCATTAGTGCCTTCATTCAGTGATATTACTCACACACTCACAGTGGACGTAGGCTAGATTGGTTGAACCACCTATATTCCAGTGTTGATTCCTCATATCCTCATCTCCTTCTCTTATCTCTTTATTTAACTGTGCTGCCATTGTTATTCCTATATTGAGCTTGGAAACACCTTATCTGGTGGTGTTGATTCTTAGCATCATGCACACCACAATTTTAGGGCAAGTTTCAAAATTCTAACTTGCCTAGCCTATATGCAAGTACCCCACAAATAGAGGGTCAATTTCAAAATTTTAACTGACTCATTTATATGCAAGTACCCCATAGTTAGAGAGGCAGCTTCAAAATTTTAACTTTCTCAGTTGTAGGCAAGTACGCCATAGTTAGAGGGGCAATTTCAAAATTTTAACTTGCGCAGTTATATGCAAGTACCCCACAGTTAGAGGGGCAATTTTAAAAATTTTAACATGCTCAGTCATTTGCAAGTACCCCGCAGTTAGAAGGGTAGCTTCAGGAAAAATAACTTGCTCAGCTCATATATAAGCGCCCCGCAGTTAGAGAGATAACTTCATAAACAATAACTTGCTTAGATCTCATGAAAGTACCCCACAGTTAGAGGGCATCTTCAGAAATAATAACTTGCTTAGATCTCATGTAAGTACCCCGCAGTTAGAGGGGCAACTCCAAAAACAATAACTTGTTCAGTTATCATGCAACTATCCCGCAGTTAGAGGGGCTCTTAAAAAATAATAACTTTCTCAGATCAGATGCAAGTACCCCACGGTTATAGGGGAAACTTCAAAAATAATAACTTGCTTAGCTCATATGCTAGTACCCCGCAGTTAGAGGGGCAGCTTCAAAAATAATAAACTACTCACCTTATATGCAAGTACCCCACTATTAGAGGGGTAGCTTCAGAAATGATAATTTGCTCATATCCTATGCAAGTAACCCCATAGAATATGGGGTTGTTCTAATTGACAAAATGGTCATAGTAAATAGAGCAAGTCACAGTTAGTAGACATTAACGCAACACAGATGCAAAGATAGACTCAATCTACTTTTTTTTAAGGGTCCCTAGATATTGAAGAAACTAATGATGGTATACAAAGCCTTTTGGTCTATCAAACGCAAAAGGCTTTCGATGAGGGGACTATTGTAGCGGGGTACTGACTCTCGGCAAAAAGTAATTCGTGATGAGGGAGTCCACTATGAGGGACCCATCTGCTAAAACCACAACCAAAGGAGTGAATGATAGCAAGGGAGTCCATTACGAGGGACCCCTCTTCCAATACCAAAGTAAAGGTAAGATTTGGATAAGGGAGTCCACTTCGAGTGGCCCCTCATCCAATACCAACACAACTAATAGTTTGAGGATGATGGAGTCCACCACAAGTGACCCCCTCAGCCAAGATTAAAATAAGAAATAGTTTATGGTGAGGGAGTCTACCATGAGTGGACCATCAACCAAGAGCAATGTTACAAAATATCTAGTGGTGAGGGGTACCATCACGAGTGGCCCCTCAGCTATAATCGAAGGCACGGACAGTTTATGGTGAGAAAGTTCACTTCGAGTGACACAAAGAGAAAAACCCAAGGTGAGGGAGTCCAAGATAAGTGACCCATATGCCAAAGACAGACATAGAAACAAGAGGGTCTACCCCCAATGGCTCCCCCTCACTGTATAAACTAGAAATAAGGTAAAATGAGTTAGGGCAGGGAGACTCACCTCTAGTGTCCCCTCTTCCCAAAAGCAATGTAGAAAATAGAATGACTAAGAATGAGGAAGTACACCACTAGGGACCCCTCAGTCACTCCAAATCGAGCAGTGTAATGATATGATGGCATGAAACTTTTCATATTCCACGATGAAGTGATCATTTCGTACAAAACCCTTTGGTCTACCCAACACAAATATTTTTGTACGAGGGGACTAATGTTAAGGGTGTCCAGTTTCTATTCTAAAATAGCCAAGGGCGAGTGAACCCACCTAGATGGGTTCTACTTCCCAAGTTAGCAAGAAAATATTTAGAGCGAGGAGGGGTCCACCTTGAGTGGCCCAATGATGAGGTGTAATACTTAGATGAGGGGACTCACAACGATCAACCCCTCTACCTAAGAATTAGGCCATAGAAAAAGGCCAAGGACGAGGGGCTCACTATGAACAACCCATCTACCCAAGATAAAAGGCCACAGAACAAAGGCCAAGGATGAGGGGGCCCACTGTGAGCAACCCCTCTACCCAAGATAGAAGGCTATAAAGAAAGGAGGTCCACTATAACTGGTCTCATCTCCAAAACCTGGGATGAAGTGATAAAGCATTTAATGACCCTAGGGGGAATGAGGAAGAAACAACAGGGTCCCTCAAAATTGAAAATCGAATTTATGGCATGCAAAGCCTTTTGGTCTGCCCAACACAAAAGACTTTGCATGGGGGGTTAATGTAGAAGCATGTTTCAATATTGACAACTATATTTTGGGGTGAGGGTCCCTTAAAGACCCCCCCTTTAGCTTCCACAAACTATTTGGAACACGAAACCCCCAAGTTCACTCAACTGTAAGAAAATATTTGGGACGCGAAACCCCCAAGGTCCCTCAATGACAAGAAAATATTTGGGACGCGGAACCCACATAGTCCCTCACCGCAAGAAAATATTTTGGATGCGGAACCCCCAAGGTCCCTCAACCGCAAGAAAATATATAAGGGTCGTGGAATCCCCAGGGTCCATCAATGGAAGAAAATTTATATTGGTCGCGGAACCCCCAGGGTCCCTCAATGGTAGAACATATATAAGGGTCCCGAAAACCCCAGGGTCCCTCAATGATAAAAAATATATAAGGGTCACGGAACCCCCAGGGTCCCTCAACGGAAGAAAATATATAAGGGTCACGAAACCCCCAAGGTCCCTCAATGGAAGAAAATATATATGGGCCGCGGAACCCCCACGCTCCCTTAATGGCAAAAAACTTATATTGTTCGCGGAACCACCAGGGTCTCTTAACGGTAGAAAATATATATGGGTCGCAGAACCCCAGGGTCCCTAAATGACATAAAAACATTTGGGTAATGAACCCTCAGGGTCCCTCAACCTCCAGAAAATATTTGGGTGCGGAACCCTCAAATCTCCCCTCTCTCAATTGCAAGAAAACATTTGGGGGAGGAACCCTCGGAGTACTTCAACCTTTAGAAAATCTTAGGTGAGGAACCCGCAAGGTCCTCCCCCTCAGCTTCTAGGAAACAAGCCAGGATGAGGGAATGGCTACCATGAGCAACCCCTCATCATGAAAAGTCATTCTTTAAAAGAACAAAAGTGTTAACACTTACTTTCTTGTACAGGTATCCTAGTTGAGCAGGAAGGGATCAAGTAGGCCAGTTGGGATCTCTTGGGAGTTTTTTCTTAGTAGATGAGGAATACGATTTGTTGAGAAAACTCAACCACTTAGGACTTGAGGATCGAGAGATTACTAGTAGAAAGACACTAGGAGTCACTCAAGTCCTTACACAGTACATTTAGTCATAACTAGAATCAGCAACCAAGAAGTTTCTCACCAAAAATGAATTTTTATTATAAAAAATGATTTTAGAGAAGGATTCCTCAAGACCTCCTCCCCCCCCCCCCCCCCAAAAAAAATAGAAATGATTTTAGAGGAGGTAGACCTTGAGGACTCTCCTATCAAGTTCACAAAGTTTATACCACAAGTTACTATTTTAAACAATCACTACACCAAATCTGCCCATTTGTCAAGGTCATTGACCTTGACAAATTCACCTTGTCAAGGTCAATGACCGTGACATTTCGAGGCGAGACAACTTTTTTTGTCACGGTCGTGTCACGGTCATTGACCTTGACACAAAACTCGTGTTTTGTGTCACGGTCGTGTCAAGGTCAATGACCGTGACACGTTTGTCACGGTTATTGACCGTGACAAAGTCGTGACCCTTAGTAAAAAAATTGTCACGGCCAATGACCATGACAAGGCCGTGACAAAATTGTCAGGGACTTGTCACGGTCAATGACCGTGACAATTCTGGGCAGAATTAAAAAAAAAACTGCTGGGCAGTATGGCCACTGCCACTGCCCAGCAGTATATTTGTACCTGTTATAGCAACGTTGTACCTGTTCCACACATCATATATCCGAACAAACTAAAGATAATGCAAATATATATTCAAATAAGAAACTATTTAAAAAGAAACAACATCACCATCATTTTATCTCAAATCTACAAACTATTTGCATGGAAAAGAGATTTTGTACCGCGACGCTCGGGAACACCTCCTTATCCTTCCCTTCTCGTCCGAATAGCGACATAAGTATAGAGCATATGTGGCCTACCCTTAGGGCCACTCCCTGTCCCCTGAATTGAAATAAAGTAAAATTAGTATCCGCCCCTCAAATATAGATAAATATAAATTGTAATTGAAATCGAAATCGAAATTGACATATAAATATAAATACATTACCTGTAGTGTCACTCAAACAGCTAACTTGAGCTCATATGGCACCTCCTTCCAACTAATGTACCCCGGGCAATCGTGTCAATTATAATTCTCTTCATATCTAAACACTAAGAAATACCATAATCCTATGGAGGTATGCGTTGCAAATTCCTTCCCACCCTTGTGTAGCCAAAAATCAGCAGTTGAAGTTGTCAATTCCACCTTTGAATGGGGTATGGAAAGTGGTGGGGTATGGAAAGTGGAATTGACAACTTCAACCGGTGATGTTTGGCTACATAACGGTTGGGAGGAATTTGCAGAGCATCGCTCCATAGGATTATGGCATTTCTTAGTGTTCGGATAGACGAAGAGATTCAGTCTCCTCTCCACAAATAGGACACCCCAAATAACTATGTACTAATCACCTATTAAAGGTAAGAAGCGTATATTCATGGATTAGTATAAACAAAACTTAGATGTAGTTGGAATATTTATGTATTAATCTCCTCTCCATACACGCACACTACACAAGAGTGAAAATGATAAAGTGCAGATCAAGTAAAAGCATTAAAAATGGATGTTTCGGTACAAATTGAAATAATTATTACAAATTGAAAAATTGTTTCAAATTCGGGTTATCATAAAAAATGGATTGATATTCGGTAGGAGCAGCCAAGTCATCCACACTACTATTTAGACGCCTTGGCGCGTGTTGGACAATTGACCACGGCTCGTTGTTGATATACTCCGAGTAAAACACTTGCTTAACCTTTTGAAATGCACAAACAAACGGCTCATCGCTCACGTGGTCGTTGCTCTTCAACTTGGACAAGTCAACCATGATCAAATTGGTGACAGGATCAACTTTAGAAGCATTTTTATCCTTAACTCTTACCCATTCATAGTAAAATACAACCTCTTTGAAGCTTATATAATCCAATTCAAATATATTTTGAATTACACCATAGTAAGTCATTTAAGCTTCAACGAGGTTTTTATCTTTTGCGCTTGCTCGAAAGAAAGTAAGAGCCTTGTATGAAATACCCGAGTTCTGTACATTTGTACTTTCCTCGTACACTTTAGCGCCAAAAATGTAACCGTTCAATCGATATTTTTTGTACTCTTGTGCCACGAACAAGGGTCCAGTGGTTAGACGAGCAAGCCTTGATGTCGCATCACCCATCTTTAGGAGCTGAGAATATAGATAAATTAATTATATTAGTGGTAAAATATGAGTGTAATGTAACGTTATATAACGACTGTTTTCATTGTAATTACCTCTTGTGTCAACCATAGTCTAAATTCGCTGTCTGATTGTACCACTGTTTTTCGTCTTTTATTGTTCTCACAGGCTTCATATTTACTGCATATTACAAAATTAATCATGTATAAAATAATCTAAAATAATGTTAAACATTATAATATTCGAAACTTACTTTTTCCATTCTTCGACATCTTCATGTGTGTCAAATAGATAACGAGCTACTTGTTCATGTTGCAAACTCGTTAATTTCACTCGTTTTCCCATCACATTACCACCATCATCGAGGAATTCATCAGTGTCATCAACGCTGGTAGAGTCAGTCATATATTCCTGAGTATATATTGATGACTCCACGGTGATGTATTCCTCTGCAATTGATCCTGCAATATATCGCGTATTCTTGACGTAATCTTTAAAAACTTTCATCAATCTTTCAAACGGATACATCCACCGATATCTAACTGGACCACAAAGAAGTGCCTCGTCGCATAGGTGTACCAACAAGTGAACACTTATGTCAAAGAATGCTGGGGGAAAGTACTTCTCCAATACACAAATCGCTTCGTTCACAGCCAATTTTGCGGCCACTATGTGTTCTCGATTCACTACCTTCTCACACAAGAGGGAGAAGGTAATACTAATTTGCATAATAGCCCTACGCAAATCCTTGTGCTTGGAGAAACAGTGCTTAAACAATAGAGGAACCAATTGCATGATCACATGCCAATCGTGGGACTTACACTTATGTAAATCATGAGTAGCATAATTCACAATCCTTTGCAAGTTGGACGAAAAAGTAGATGGGCCCTTCAAATTATATATTGTGTCTAGAAGCACCTTCCTTTCCTCACTCGTCAAAGTAAACGCACCAGGGGGAATTATTGTCCTTCCCCTACTATCTTCTTTCAACCATAGTTGTGGTTTAAGTTTTAACGTTTTAAGGTCTTTTCGTGCATTTTCTCCATCCTTCGAATGACTCCCCCCAAGGCAAGTACCCACAATATGTTCAGCGAAGTTCTTCTCTGCATGCATCACATCCAATACATGGCGCACCGGGTTTTTCTTCCAATAAGGCAAGTCAAATAAAATTGACCTCCGAGACCATGCCTTTCTTATCTCAGTTTCATTCCCAGTTGGGGTCTTCTTATGCTTGACATTCTTAAATTTGGGATTCTTACCTGGCATATTTGGTCCACATTTAGAAGATTTACTTTCAATTTCTGAACCCAAAAGTTGTCTCGGCGGTAGCCTATGTTCAACTCCGCCCAATAAAAAATTGGAAGCTTTCTCAAATCTGAAACTATGAGCTGGGGGTAAAAACCTCCTGTGGCAATGGTATACATTTTTTAAGCTGGAGGATAGACGAAGAGATTCAGTCTCCTCTCCACAAATAGGACACTCCAAATAACCATGTACTACACATCCGGATAATGTCCCATAAGCTGGAAAATCATGAATTGCCCACATCAACATAGCTTTCAGCGTAAACTCTTCTTTTCTAAAAGAGTCAAATGAATGCACACCATCTTCCCACAACTCATTTAATTCTTCTACCAAAGGAGCCAGGTAGATATCAATGTCTTCACTTGGTGCCTTTGGCCCAGGTATCAATAAAGCCATCATCGAAAATTCAGGTCTCATACACTGTGAAGGAGGGAGGTTGAGTGGGGCTAGGATCACTGGCCATACACTCTGATTGGTGCTTAGATTTCCAAATGGATTGAAACCATCTGTTGATATAGCCAAACGAATGTTGCGTTGTTCTCGAGCAAAATCGGGATACTCATAATTCATCCTCCGCCAGGCAGTAGAATCAATAGGATGACGCATGATATTACCCCCTACTTCTGCCCTAGCATGCCAAGTCATTGCCTCTGCAATCCATGGGACTGTGAAAAATCGCTTTAATCTAGGCCCAACGGGAAAATATTTCAATACTTTTTGAGGCACTTTTGAGCTTGTGCCTTCCTTACTAGTAGATTGGACATATCTAGGTTCATCGCATACCGGACAACGATCGAGATTTTCATACTCCTTTCGGTATAGTATGCAGTCATACACACAAGCATGAATCGATTTATACTTCATTCCCAAACCTTTCAAACTGTTCTTCATAACAGGATAGCTATTTGGAAGTGTATTCACCTTGGGTAATAAGCCCTTCACCCATTTCAGAATTCCCGTCACGCTATTGCCAGACAAACCGTACTGCGTCTTCAAACTGTGCAAACCAACCATGGCATGTAAAGTTGTTTGATCTTTCTCACAGCCAGAGTATAACGGTTGGGTCGCCTTAAATTTTAAACTTTGGTAGTCATCGTCAAGTTTTATCGTGTTATCTTCACGAGCACTTGAATCTTCTACATCATCAGTAACCTCATTCTCCTCAGCTTCATAAACTCCGTACGCATCATCAACTAAATCCTCTAACATATTATGATCTACGTCGTCCCCTTCTTCATCTATTCTACTTGTTGAAGGATGTTGTGAAGGTTGGTCAGGGACAAAAGGAACTTTCAATTCACCGTGAAAACTCCAAAATCGATAACTATCTTGCATACCCGATCTTAACAAATGTAGTTCAACTGTTTTCCACTCAAACACCTTACCATTCTTACACCTAGCACACGGACACGAAAACTCTTCATCAGTACGACATCTCTTTGCATATTTCACAAATTCGTTAGCACCTCTGCGAAACACATCCCCCATTCTATTAGTCTCACCCATCCACTCTTTGTATTTCGGATATCCCATCACAGCTACCACAACTAAACACCTATTAAAGGTAAACAAAACTTAGATTTATAGTATGGTTTTTTTAATTATCCCATCATTTAATTATCCTATTAAAGGGTATGTGGTCCTATCCCATTCAAGAATGCATTTTTCTGTAATATACTTAACAGCTCATGCACATTGTTACGATATGAAAAACATTCGACAGCATATCCCCTTAGTTCTCCAAGTACACGACGTAGATTGGCAGGTGTGAGTGTTATTTCAATTGGTCAATTAAAATAACAGTCACACTTGTCAATCTAGTATGTACCCAGAGAACATTAAGATACGACTGCAGAACTTCCTCCAAAAGTAATAACTTTAAGCCAATAAGAATATTATACAAAAATTATACAGTCTCAAACTGTCCAAACGGGACAATTCGAGAGATCTCATTACAGGGGTAATGACTCTCGAACGGGTCTAAGGGTTATTGAATACGTACGCATAAGAACTAGAATTCTAGTATCTATGCGCACTATATTTAATTTCAAGTATGTTTCATAAAATGGGTTAATTCAAATACACAAATAAATTCATGGGATAATTCAAATACAAAAATAAATTCATGGGATAATTCAAATACAAAAAGAAATTCATGTATTGACCACATACACACACACACACACACACACTATCTATGCTGTTCTATAGGTATAAAAACAATTATTATCCAATTATTATCCAACTATTATCAATTATTTATTTTGAATGTAAATAATATTCAAAACCCCACCCACCCCCGCCCCCACCCCCACCCCCTCAGATTAATTCAAGACATAAGACCCTAAAGGGAATCCAAATTATTTCTTGGACGTGAATTCCTCCAAATTATGATCTCATACCTATTCACACAATGATGGGGGAGGGGGTGGTGGAGGGGGGCAGGGGGTGGGGTGGGGTGTGTGTGTGTCCGTAGGTGCGTAGGTGTGCGTGTGTGTGTGGCGTAGGTGTCCGTGTGTGCGTAGGTGTGCCCACCCCACCCCACCCCCTCCACTACCCCCTCCCCCAACCTGCCCCATCCCGCCCCACCCCCACCACACACCACACACACACACACACACACACACCCCACCCCACCCCCTCCCCCTGCCCCCCTCCACCACCCCCTCCCCCACCACACACCACACACACACACACACACACCACTCTACCCCACCCCCTGCCCCCTCCACCACCCCCTCCCCCAAAACACACCACCACACACACACACACACTGCACCCCACCCCACCCCACCCCCTGCCCCCTCCACCGCCCCCTCCACCACCCTGCCCCACCCCGCCCCACCCCCTGCCCCCCTCCACCACCCCCTCCCCCCTCCCCCAAAACACACCACACACACACACACACACTGCACCCCACCCCACCCCACCCTCTGCCCCCTCCACCGCCCCCTCCCCCACCCCGCCCCACCCTCTGCCCCCCTCCACCACCCCCTCCCCCACCCTGCCCCATCCCGCCCCACCCCCCACACACGCACACACATATATATATACACATACACACATAAATATACAAACAAATATATATATAAATGGAAGAGAGAGAGAGAGAGAAATTGGACCTGAGAAGAGAGAGAGAGCAGCGTCGAGTCGAGAGAGAGAGAGAGAGAGGGAGGGAACGGTGGGAGGGAAAAAAGAAGGGGGAAAGTGATTTTGCTGGAAAAGTTGTCACAGTCGTGTCAAGGTCATTGACCGTGACACGAATTGTCACGGTCAATGACCGTGACAAGACCGTGACAATTACATTTGTCACGGGCTTGTCACGGTCATTGACCGTGACAATTCGTTGTCACGGTCGTGTCAAGGTCAATGACCGTGACATAAAACGCGTGTTTTTTTGTCACGGTCAATGACCTTGACAAGGCTGGCCGGCTGAAAGGTGACAATTTGCCCATTTTGGTGTAGTGAATATTTACCAAATTAGATAGTTTGTCTTCAAGCGTAAACATATTTGCTTTTTGACTTAAGTTTGCACCAGGTGGCACCTGTAAAGGGGACAGGCGGCTGCACACAGGTAGGGATAAATGGTACACTTAAGACCTTGTCCCTTACCAACCCTCTCAATTTTGGTGCCTAAAAGTTCCAACTCAACCCTAGATCCCAAGTATAATAGGACCCCTGGGCAAGGTCAAGAGAGAGATATAAACACTCAATAACATCGTTACTCTATTAAAATTACACCACAACCTCCTAGTATTATCTCCCTTCTCTCTCTAAGTGCTGGGTGCCTTGTTCTTTCACTTCCCACTGTCAGCATCACTCTCAGGAGTTCTTCTAGAGAAAAGTTACTATTATTGTTGTGAATTTCATCTTTTTGCTAGGAGGGATCTCTAGCTTGAGTTCCATTTTTACCAAAAGGAGAATGTTTTACCAGAAGATGCTCCAGAATTTCTTGAGAACCTTGAAGGCATCGTCCATTGGAGTGGGTCATGCCTCACCCAATTCAGTATCTTACCAGACCCCAGTCTCACTACCCTCTTACAACTAACATTTGGCCTCTTCATACTCGGGGTATCACCATAAACCCACTACTACATCTATGTAGGATGTATCCATGGGAACAATTACTCAGATGATGCTTACATAGTTGGTACAGTCAAACTCTAAGACTTTTTAACCCATCGAGGCTATCCTCTATCGAAAGGTTCCCCTCCTAGGGGTACTCATACACTACTAAGATGTAGTGGGTCAAACCCATCCCCCATGACCATGCGCATGGAAAGTTTGACAACCAGCAATATGTAGTGACTGCACTAGCCCATATCAAATTTCTCAAAGAAGTCTGATCTTGGGGGTTAGAATACATTGAGTATAAGTACTACTACAGAGATATCTTATGTGAAACCATTAGAAATTAAAAGAGATGGATCCATAAGAACTTGAAACCTCCTTCGATAACGAAGATCACCAGGGGAGATCCTTTGATATCGGCATCTGATAGAGATTATCCATGTCTATAGAACCATCACCCGATACGTGGGACTCGAAAAATGGACAAGTATAAAAAATAGTGACAGAATTCCCCACCTCCACTCAGTATGCAGACATGAACATATGGTGGATAGATGACTCCATATCTCAAAATCCAGACAAAACTAAGAACATGGCTCCTAAAAGTGAAAAACTACCTAGTCTTAGATTGAGCCAAAGTGATGGCCTCAAAACCAACACCACCTGACGACAACCCTGCATGCTTGGTTAATCTTCTACTTTGCCTAGAAAAATCTAAAGACGAAGGCTGGTCAGAACTTATACTCTCTCCACACAAAAGGGTTGACTTACTTACCAGGTCCAGATAACATTCCACTCTTATGAACCCAACTAAAAAAGAGAAAATCTCCCTAAAAAGTTATCACACTGACTTCTTGGAAAAATAACAAGATCCAGGAGGAACTTCATTATATATCAACTAACATCTCCATTTGGAAGGTGTTAGCTACGTCTAAAGAACATCAATCCTCCCCCTTCATCTGTTGTCCTAACCTACGAACCTAACTCTGCCTGAGATGACAGCTACCATCAGATCCATCATAATGTAGTAACATATTAACTTCTCTCATGAAGACCTTCCCATATAGGGCTATAATCACCGATTAACACTACACATCATAGCTGACACCTATGGACAATTTTTTTCCATGTACTGCTAGATAACGGGTCCACCATCAATGTATTCCCCTTCCATATTGTTACTAGCCTAGGATACATCGTTTCAATATTTGCACTATCTTCTATGAACTTACAAACTATGATAACACGCATCAAAAAGTCCTAGGGGCCATCGCTATCTCCCTCATAATAGGTCTTATAAAATGTGTTGAGGAGTTTCAAGTACTCGACGTCATAGCCAGCTTTAAAATCTTACTTAGGAGGGACTAGATACACCCTATAGGATCATTACCCTCATCATTACACTTAAAAGTCAGATTCATGTTTGACACATTGGTCATCATAGTCCAATGGGATGATGACTGAGCCACAATCACCCACACTAGTATCATTCCCTTTTTAAATACCATCCACAATAGTAGCGACGACTACCTTAGTAGATTCTGAGTTGTCCTATTTTTCACGCAATAGAAGAAAAACGAGTTATTCATAATGTATCCAACCAAATCATCCATAAAATGGGATACATGCTAGGGTTTTCTCTTGGAATAAATGAACAAGGAACCCTAGAAGCCATCACCACCATAGAAAAAACTCCACCCCTAGTCATAAAGACCCCTTTGATCTCCGCCTCCTTGTCCCGAAGGCTCTCCAGTGGGGGAGGGATTTTCTATCATAACCTTTTCTCCCGAAATCGTCTCTTATTTCTCCAAGGATAGGACATTTTCTAACATGGACTCCCCAAACCATATGGGATGAAACCAAGAAATCTTTGCAATCAGGGATAGATATCCCCTATGAGGAAGGATTGTACATAGACTACGAGAAGTTCCACAAGGTCTTCCATAGAAATCTTAACATCTCATGGGTCACTGACGAAGACAAAAAGAACTTTGAACCAAACTAAAATGGGGAGTACCCATGTTATATCCTGATGAAGTTTCCCTAATAGCTATGTTGGGAACCTGAATGCTTCCATAATTGGTACACCGCTTTGGCCACACAAAGTAATATTAGTGAGAAGGGATAATTAGTCAACATACTTGAACTTAATTTCTACCTCCGAGTATCATACTCAACAACCTTTCCCACTCAAATAATGGCTTCAATTGCGCCTCAGGATATAATATGTCCGTCGCTTTAGTATTATTAGTGGAATGAAAAAAAAACCCAACTTTCAATCCTTATCTCAGTCAATCCCTTACACTAACCCCATGGTCGTCCCATGAAAGGATCCTACTATAAACTCTGAGGAAAAAATAGTACAAACTTAAGAAACATTACCTACCCCAGCCAACAGTCTATGATAAGGTCCTAAATACCCTCTAAAGTTCCTTCAGCAAAATCCAACCCACTTCATCACCATCATTGAAATAGTTGAAATTCTCAACAACCGGACTTTTGTCAAATGTTTCTCGATGCATGCCATCCATTACATTTGTTGCAAAAGAGCCCAATTATCCCCTCTCCCAATGTCTCCCTCAATAAAGCAAACTTTTTTGCTATTATTAATGTTGTCCTTCCTCCCTTTGATGGCATAATAAATAGTGATTTTTAGTATTTTCTCACATATGTTACATGTGATGATTATGAATCCAACGATGGATTAGAACTCACACCTAATAAAGATACTTTGCAGAATTAAAATACTTAAAACACTTATAAAAACTTGACCAAAGTCAAAATAAACGTATGTTTACCAACGAGGATGACACAATAACCATAAACTAGGGCACTCCCCAAAACCCTAACCAATTGTAAATATGGTCTTGATTAGATGATAATGAAGAAAAGGAGCTCATGGATCTCCTTGCATCTTCGTAGATGTATTTGGTTTGTTTAATGCCAACATATCCAACATCGACCCAAATATCATCATGCATGAGATACCCACTCTCCCTGATGCAAAACTCGTAAAACAAAGACTCTGCAAACAGATACCTCAATGGTAATTGAAAGTAAAGGAGGAAGTAGGAAAACATCTGGATATAAGCTTTATACAAATAATCGAATATCCCACTTGACTATCCAACATCGTACCAGAACCTAAAGCCAACGACAAAGTTTGAATAAACGTACACTACACGGATGTTAATCGGGCCTACTTTAAAGATGATTTATATATACCACACATCGACTTATTAGCATATTTTACAACCAGTAGTGCACTCAAGTCCTTGATAGACGAGTTCACATGCATCGGCTAAAAATTCACCCTGACCACTAAGAGAAAACTGGATTCATCACGCCATGGGGGATATACTATTATACAGTTATGCCCTTTGGTCTAAAAAATACCGGTTCAACTTACTAAATAGAGGTCACAACCATCCTATATGACCTCATACACAAGGAAGTGGAGGTATATGTAGACGATATGATTATCAAATCTAAAGACTGAGAAAGACACATTGCGTCACTCAAGAAATTCTTCAAAGGTTATGCTTATTTAAAATGAGGATAAATACATAAAAATGTATCTTTAAAGTCACTAAAGAGAGTGTGCTTGACTTCATTGTCTGCAAGGATAGAATCGAGGTAGATCCCATCAAAGTAAAATCCATATGGGAAATGCCACCACCCAAAATAGAAAAAGAGGTCAGCAAGTTCTTAGTCCAAATTCAATTCATAAGTCGGTTCATCAACTAACTCACTACCATTTGTGAAACCATCTTTTAAATGTTCAAGAAGGATTGGAACGCTCAGTTCCAAGAAGCATGCAACAGAATACATGAATAACTCACTCACCCAGTAGTGCTAGTACCTCCCTAATAGGATAAACTATCTTTCTTAACATGACCTTAACTAACGACCGCTGGAGACCGCCGAAGCCATGTCGACCTAAAACATAGAGAGTTCCTAAAAGGAATGTTCCATCTATTATGTCAGTAAAAAGCTAGTTTCCTATGAACTCAAATACACCTCCTTAGAAAACGCTTGTGTATCCCTTGTATGAATCACTCATAAATTTTGGAACTACATGATGTCCTTTAGCGTAAGACTCATCTCTGGGATTGCCCCGCTAAAATACCAATTTGAAAATCCTTTTTCTACTTGTTGAATGGCAAATTTCTATTGATTTTATCTGAGTTTGATATCACATATGTCACACAGAAAGCCACCATAGGACGAGTCATTTCTGACCTCCTCATAAGATAGGCCTTGTCAGATGAAGAAGACCAAAATTAAGCAAAATTACCTGACTATGATCTCTTAGCCTCAAATGATAAAGAAACTTTGGGACTCTACTTCAATAGGTCCTCCAACAGGAGCGGATCCTAATATCTCTTCTCTCATGTTTATTATTTACGACCATCAAACTCACTTATGAATATATTAAAAATATGGACGAATTCAAGGCTTGCATCACGGGTGTTAAAATCTTCTTAGAAATGGAAATCATAGACCAAAATCCCTATGAGGATCCCAATCTGGTCATCAACCAAATATTAGGCAAATGGAAAATTTAGGATGACAAACTGCAACTATACCATTCCTACTTAAAAGAGGTATCTTTACGAGTCAAATATCTCAAATTTGACTTCCTCCCAAGGAAATTTTTGTTCAGATACACTTGCCACCCTAGCCTATATAATAGACATGCCAAAAGGAACTACGGAAATCACATTTATCGTGACCAACTAGAACACCCCTTCATATTGATTTTATTTCAATGACATTAAGAAAACAACCGTGGGACCCATGATATAGTACTAGGAAATTTGGAACTTTCTTAATAAGAACCACTACCCACCTGATGCTTCCATAAACCGTATGAGCCCAAGACATTTAGTAGCCCAATTCATTATCTAGTGCAGGCTAACTCTATAAAAGTGAGTTCAACTGAATACACTTATGGTGCATCATCGTAGAAGAGACTCTTGAGATCCTGGAAAAAATTCATAGCGGCGAATGTGGCCCACACATGAGTGGATAAACCTTCTCTCAAAAAAGCGACAAATGTCAACTATAAGCGCCATGACAGCATTTACTTCACTGAGAAATCTACTATATGATCTCACAATGGAATTTCTCCATATGGGAATAGACATCATAAGGAGGGTAACCCCCAAGGCCTCCATCGGGCACAAATTCATCATAGGCGCTATCAACTATTTCAAAAAATGGGTCGAATCCGAATCTTACGCGGTAATAAATGCTAAGAAATCGGCCTTCATACATCAAAACATCATTTTCCATTTCGGTGTACCTCATAAGATGGTATCAAAAAACGGGTATCACTAGAGAAAGAGGTATAAAACTTACTACATGAATACCAAATTACTTAGAATAAGTCATCCTAATGCAGACCACAAACCAACGGAGTCGTCGAAGTCGCTAACAAGAACATCAAATAACATCATTAACAAGATGATTGAGACTTACAACCACTGGTCAGACAAACTCCCATATGCTCTTTGGGGCTACCGTCCTACAGAGTGAATTTCCATAGGTCCACCCATACTATTTAGTATATGGAAGGGAGGTAGTCCTACCCATAAAACATGAGGTACCATCACTATGGGTGTTGCTCGAAAGCCAAGTGGCAAAATTTGACTGGGTCCAAGATTGTTACGATGATTTAGTTATCCTCAACAAGTGGAAACTAAAAGCTTCCTATCAGAATTAGGATTGTTAGTGATGTATCACTGGAGAATTCAACAAAAGGGTTAAGAAGAGAAACATCAAAAAGGGAAATCTAGTCCTGAAAAAGAATCTCAAACCTGCCCAAACTTTTTGGAGGTAAATTTACACCCAACTTGGCAGGACCCTACTTCATCACCAAAATAAACTCTGGCGAGGAAGATAACTTAGCTGATCTAAACGAAGTCAATTTTTCCCAACTCTTAAATATCGATCTATTGAATAAATCCTTTCCTTCATTACGCTTGTGATAAATAGTAAAAGACCAGCTAAGACACCCGTCATAGTAAGTAAAGAAGACTATGAAACCCATACACATTCCCATCCCTATATAAAAAAACCCACTTGATCCACCAACCTCACACTTGAAGTTAGCTAAAACTAATTTAAGCCACCAAGCATATCACCTCAAAAAAATACGTAGACAATATTCTCCGCTATATTTATATCATATACATTCAATACAGAATCATAGTTGTCCTTGAATCAAAGATACATAGGCAACCTGAGATATCACTTCGGGCTTGGTCTAACTAAATAAAAAAAACTCTTCTTTATGGGAAATCCTATTTAGGGTCATTGTTCCCTCACTCAAAAAAAGAAAACACGGTCTAAATAAACTAAGTGTCGATAATAAAATAATGCTCTAAAGCATTTTAAAGACTCTGTAAGGTTATTGTAGCATAAAATAATTAGACCATGTGGACCAATAAAAAGCAATACCTGTTATCACTATCAAGCACTGCATATGTATGGTCGACTTTGTTATCTCTCTGGTTGGCCACCTAGGCAACCACATCAATGAAGGTGAACAATTTGTAATATGAATGGATGCACGTGGGATAATCAATAGTCACCATCAATATGCACGTGAGCAAGTATTCAGGTATGTATTATCGTGTAAAAATGTAAATACCTAATATATAAAGGTATTTCATCTCTTTAACTTCTAGCTAGTGTAAATAGACTGCTACCCCTCTCAGCTAAGGGGGAAAACTACTTCATATTAACCCTAGAGAGTCTTCTTGAGGAAATTGTAGTCAACCCTAAAAATATAGTGGCCTTACCCCCGTGGATGTAGGCATCACACTTGGGATGAACCAAGTAAAAATGTTTATCTTTCTCTATAATTCTCATATATCTCTAGCTTATCATTATATCCGTGGTTATAAATATTGAGTAATTTGAGCTAAGATTATTCCAAATTATTAAACCAAATTTAGACGCCAACAGATTGGTACCGTTTGTGGGAAGTGATAATTCATTGTTGTTTCCTACCTACTTCTTTCGAGCATCACTTTTCGATCATAATACTGAAGTATGATGGACATTCTAAAAGATAGCCTTTCCACAAGTAATGCCTTTAGACCTTTTCCCTCTGGGCATTCAAGATCTTAAAGGAATCTTATTGAACATCGCCAAGGGATAGGAAGCAATGAAAGAAACAGTAAGGCATCTTATTCAAATGCTTCAAGCCAGTCCGACTTCCATCTCAACCTCTAGAAGGAAAATGTTTCCCCAAAATCCCAAGAAAAAATAAGAAGATTTAGATTTTCCAAATCTTCTAATGATATATCTTATCTTCCTGGCACGAGCTCCATATTTATATCCACTGATTACTATAATGGGCTTTCCCTCTCTCAGGAACGACCGAGTGCCCTTGACAGACTAAGCAAGGGCTCATCATTTGATCCCTTAAGTCCTAGAGCAACTAAAGGAAACAATGATATGTCGCGATATCACCGATATTGTTTTGTCAGGTTAAGAACCAACGTGCAAGGATCCACACGTGCCAAATAGACTTTTTAGGAAGAGAATTCAGCACGAATGCACGGTCAAGCCACTAAAACTTCTTCCCACAAAATTAATATAGATGATCATCCCTATAAAGGTTCAATCTAACAGCTAGAAGATCATTTAGAAGAAATGGCCAAATCAAAAAACCCCTTGCATGGGAACTTTATAAAGGGATCACCTTTCATCCCGATAATTGTGAATTTCACAACACCTGCCAAATTCAAGCCACCTGTGATTACTCTGAAATATTATGATAAAACCGATCATGTCCTCCATGTGGAGTAATACTAGCCTGTCGTCGACATCTACTCGGTTCCAAATGAGATGCCCATTCGAGCATTTTCAAGCACAATTACTGGATCGGTGAAAATTTAATACAATAATTTTCCACATGGGCAAATATCCAATTTCTAACAACTTATCGAGTTGTTTATCAGTAATTTCTACTTTGGAGCCAGACTAATATTGAGTGTATCCCACTCATTGAGTGTTCGCTAACAACCAGGGGAAACCACTTGCGAATATATCACTCGTTTCAATAACGAAAAACTGGAAGTGATAGATTATGAAGATAAGACAACGATCACTTCCTTAATGATAGATTTACTCCCTGAAAAGTTGTACTATATTGTGGCCACGGATCCCCCTAAGACTATGACGGAGTTTAGGGCTAGGGCTGTAAAAAATATAAACGCCGAGGAGGCTATGGCCACTAAGAAGACCCCTAGCTCCAAGTTCTACAACCATAAGATCTTCGATAAGAAGGATCAGAAAGATATGAAGGTCAAAAGGCCCAAGAGGTATGATATATACCCCCCGAATATTGGAGTACACAACAGCTTAAGGATATTCGAGGAAATAGGGATTTAAAATGGCCCCAAAAGTTAAAGTCTCCTCCTAACAGGAGAGATAAATCCATATATTGTGAGTTTCACAAAGATTATAAGCATACTACAGACAATTGCATAGCCCTAAAGAACGATATAGAAAGTCTAATCAGATGTGGCAAGCTCTCCAAGTTTATTGACATGACTGAGGATAGAGATACCATAAGGTGATCATAGTCCCCATACAAGGGGAGGGATGATATGAAAAGAGGTAGAGACAACGACTCATAGGGCAACCCAGATATGTCGAAGAAACCCTGAGAGCTTGAGCTCGAGGTAAAGATGGTTTCTTTTGGTTGCCATTTCATTGCAGGAGGTAACACTTGGTGGCGTCGAAGAAATAATCAAAGGAAAAGATTACCTAAATGAAGCCAAGGAATGTTCATACATTTGGCAAATCAATTTGTTTAATGATGTTGATGGTCGCCAAGGAAAGGTGAACAAAGACAAACTCGTGATAGGGTTTTCTAAGAATGACCTATCTGGGGTACTCTATCCCCATAACGACCCTGTGGTCATCACTATGAGGGTACATGAAGCCAAAGTAGCCAAAATTTTAGTGGATAATGGTATATCAAGTAACATCATGCTTTATGATTGCTTCAAAGGATTGGAATTGTGCCATAGCAAATTAGAGCCTTATCACAGGCCCCTCATATGATTCTCATGAGAAAATATGTATCATATAAGAACTGTAAAGTTGGAACTCCTTATCGGCATATTGGCAGCCAGTCGAATTGAAACGATCCATTTTTTCATCTTAGATAAGAATGTCCAATCATCCTATAACATGATCCTTAGAAGAGTCATGTTGAACAAATTCAACGCAGTACCATTTACTGTTCGTCAATGCTTAAAGTTCCCCACACTTTGTGGGGTTAGTGTTGTTACTGAAACTCAAATTAAAGCTAGAGAATGCTATTATACCTCAGCCGACCAGGAGGAAGTAAATAAACTCACCACCACATACCATATTGAGACCCTACACCTTCCCAAAGAACCTGATTTGGTTAAAGGGCAAGTTGTAGAAGAAAAGAAGACCATCATCCTTGATGATGATTGCCCAAAAAGAACTACACAGATATGCTCATCACTAGATTTAGCACTCAAATAGGAATTAATAAAATTCCTTAAATAGTGAAATAATGTGTTTGCAAGTAGCCATAAAGATATGACCGGGATTATCCTAGGATTTATATGTCGCGAATTGAGTATTATTAAGTATGCCAAGCCAATCAAACAGAATCGACATGTGTTCAGTATCGAGGAGAACGTGGCTATCCAGTAAGAGGTGGACAAACTACATAAAGCAATAAGATGTCAAATACCCTAATTGGTTGGCCAATGTCTAATGGTAAGGAAGAAGAATTACAAGTGGAATATGTGTGTTGACTTCACAGATCTCAACAATGCTTGTCCAAAAGATCACTTCTCCTTACCTAGAATTGATCAACTAGTTGATGTAATAGCTGGGCATAAATTACTCAGTGTTATAAATGCTTATTCAGGGTATAACGAAATCAAAATGAAGGCGGAGGATAAGGATAAGACCTCATTTATCACCAGCTGAGGAACTTATCACTATAACATTATGACCTTTGGCATAAAAAATGCTTGAGAAACATACCAAAGGTTGGTGAAAATTGGTAAAAATATGGAAGCATGTGTGGATGATATGCTCACCAAGAGAAAGAAAGCAGCCAACCACATCATAGACCTGGGACGGATGTTTGATGAGTTAGAAAAACATAAAATGAAGCTCAACCCAACCAAGTGCATGTTTGGCATGAAATAATAAATGTTCTTGGGATTCATAGTAAATCAAAGAGGTGTTGAAGATAATCCAGACAAGATTAAAGCATTAATTTACATGCAATCTCCCTCAATCAAGAAGGATGTATAAAAGTTATCTGAAAGAGTAGAAGCCTTTAACAAGTTTGTATCTCGATATACTGATAGGTGTTTACCCTTCTTCAAAGTATTGAGAACAACATTTGAATGGAATGAGGAAAGAAAAAATGCCTTCTTAGAGCTGAAGAAGTACCTAGAATCACCACCACTACTGTCTCGACCACTCATGGGAGAAAAAATATATCTATACCTAGCAGTATCTGAGCTCGACACTTATCCGACTAGATAATAGGATACATAAATATATCTATTATACCAACAAAGTTTTTCGTGGAATAAAAATTCGGTACCCACATCTGGAGAAGCTTTCTTTGGCCCTCATTGAAGCTTCACGGAGAATGAAGCCATATTTCCAAGCACGCACTATTATGGTCTACACAGACTTACCACTACATCAATGCATTCATAAGCCATAGAAGTTGGGGGGATTAATGGCGTAGGCAGTGGATCACGGAGAATGTAATATACATTACGAACCCAGAACGATAGTCAAAGGGCAGGCGGTAGCAAGTTTCATAGCTGAATTCACTTATGAAGAAAACCCTGTCGACTAGACTCTGACATAAGAAAAATCATTGATAAAACCAACTGAGCTGACTTCTTTGAAAGAGATCTCAATAATTAATCCTCCTGAGTAGATTTTTCCATAAGGTAGCTCTATGACTGGCAATTCATAAATGTCCACTGCATAAAAATTTGTCGCACAATACTTAGGGCAAAGCCAAAAGATGTTCAGGTATAGGTCCTTGAGTAAAGGGGAATTCGATGAAGAATTTCTCGTATGAAAAATGTATGTGGATGAATCCTCATGCACTACTAGTAGTGGTGCTAGACTGATAATGAATACTCCTGATGATGTAGATGTTGAATATGTACTCACGTTTCAATTCTAAGCTTCTAATAATGAGGCAGAGTATGAAGAATTGATCGTAAGCTTCGAATTAGATCTATTATCGGGTTTCGAGCAGATGATAGCTCACAGTGATTCCTAATTAATCATCAATCAAATGTTGGGGAATATACGGAGTCAAAGGAGAGTTGATGATCAGATATCTAGATAAATCTCAAAATAAATTATCCAAGTTTCTAGCGATTTGAATGATCAAAATACCTAGAATTGAAAATGCCTGAGCAGATGCACTTGCTCGGCTAGCTTCTACGACCAGGGAAGAGCTAAGGACGAAAATTCCTCTAAAAATCCTAACGAATAGGAGCTTCGAATAAGAGCATTTTAGTTTGATTATAGTAGAATTAGGCCCCTCATGGATGGATCACATCAAGGGATTTATTGAAAAGGGAACTCTTCCAGATGATCCAAAAGAGTCAAGAAAGTTAAAGTACAAAGCACCCAATTACATTTTGGAAGGAGTAGTCCTATACAATAGAGGATTCATTGTGTCATTGCTCAGCTGTTTTCACCCTTTTGAAGTGCAAGACTTGATTCAAGACGTTCACGAGGGCTCTTAAGGAGCTCATTCGGCAGAAAGATCATTTGTCTAGCGATTGGCCAACCAAGGATATTACTGGCCAACTATGAAGGAAGATTGTGATGCATATGCCAGACGATGCAACAAATTTCAGAAGTTCACCACCATCCACATGAAATCTAGAGCTGCACTTACACCAATCACATCCCCACGGCCTTTTACTATGAGTGGAATCGATTTGGTTGGCCCACTACCGAAGATAAGGGGAAGGTTCAAATATTTAGTTATCGCTATAGATTACTACACCAAGTGGGTGGAAGCTGAGACCCTTATTGAAATGCCCTATGAGAGAGTCTTCCAATTCGTATGAAAGAATATCATATGTCTCTATGGTATGCCCTATGCTTTTATCACAAACCATGGGACGCAATTTGAAAACCAAAATTTTGAAGATTGCTGCATCTAATCCAAAATACAAAAACTTCAATCCACCCTTGGACACCTCAATGCAATGGCCAAACGAAGGAAACCAATAAAACCGTACTCGATGGCCTAAAGAAAAGGCCACATGATTCAATGAGTTACAAAGTGTACTTTGGGCTTATAGAACCACGATGAGGATACCTAACGAAGAAACTCCTTACATGTTAGCATTTAGAATAAAAGTTATAGTCCCCAAAGAAATCGGTCTGCCCAGTCATAGAGTACTCAGCTTTAATTCCCCAAAGGCTACATCCTGTATGAATTAAGATACGCTTCTCTAACTTGGTTAAAAGAACCTAAGCCGAGTGTTCTTCCTCACCAAGATCTTTATGACCTATCCCAAATATTTAAACACTCCTCTTGTATAAGTCTCTCTTAGCAAATACAAGAACAACTTTCTTCGAGTTAAACTGAAAGGGATAAACATGGAATAAGTATGGAAAAGTTAAAGAAAAATCACAATAGGCTATAATGTCATTAGAAAGGGAAGGCAACTTCATTAAAAATATTGAAGAGAAATACAAAAGGGTACTAGTTAAAATTACAAAAAAAGCAAGGTTATAATTGAAAAATCATAAAACAACCTTAAAAATCTACACATTCTCCCTGTCTTTGGCAACTTCAGCCTCAAGATGAACAACACTTATAGCCACTTCTTGGGGTGAAGATGACTCGTCCATTCTTTCCTTATCGCCAATATCATTATCGATCATAGGAGGAGAACGAGGGTTGTGCTGCTAAAAGAGCTCAGATTCTGGAGCAGTGCCGATCTTCATCAGAGAGGCATCCCATCCTTCCTTGAAGGATGAATTCATTAGAAAATCCACTTGAACCGCATTAATAGAGAATTCATTATTACAACCCCCGGTATAGATATCCTCCTTCTCTTTATTGACCTTCGCCTTTAAACCCTAGTATTTACTGAAGGCATATACAATAACATTCTCATCCTGCTCATCCCTCTTTACAGCATCATCAACAACCTTCACAGCATCATTTTTATCCTTCTTTACCTTCTCCAACACCTCCTTATATTTCTTCTGATCTTCCACTGGATCCTTCTTGGTATAGTCCAAGGATTCCTTCAGACCCCAGAAGGTAGCCTCAATATCCATCGAGGACTCCTTCAGTAGTTTATCTATTCTCAAAATCTAATTATAATCAATTAAAAACTCTAAAACCCAAGAAAAGAAGGGAAGTCCACAAACTACATAACTATATCATGAAAATATAAAATAAAAAAAGTGAAAAGATATTTATCAAGGCAAAATTTGAATTGGTGCTTTCAAGCAATCTAGCCCAAAAAAGGGCAGCAAAAGTAGTTTCATCAGTGGGAAGAACCCCTGAATCTATTAGAGCCCGAGCAAGACTAGGATTCATTACCACTGAAGGAGCACTACCTAGGCCCTGGTTAGTCTGACCCTCTCCTGGTAGCTATAGGTAATCGATCGGTCCCTTCTTCAACCTCTTGAATTTAGGTTCATGTGTTTTCACTTCTTCACGCACCACCACCACATGACGTTTGAATTTTCCCCCTCAATGTTCATCTTCTCAGCTGGAGAAGGGGACTAAGGTCTAACAAGGAGGTTGGGAATCTACTTTTTCACTATTTTTGGATAAGGAGTGGCAACCGACAGTAAATTCATATCTAATGACTCAAATGAGGATAAAGTACCTCCAATAGCCAAGCTTCCCTCTAAATTGGAAAATATTATGAATCAGCAACCAAGGAGGATGAGGTTGGCTCCTCTAAATCAATGGGAACTAGAAAAAAATATCCGATTGGACGAGAAATAAATGAGATGATTGAACTATGGTACTCCAACAACACTGATACCGAACGAGGATTATTCTCTCTAATTCGTTGTTGGATGGACCAAATGAGCTTCAGATCAATAAAATTGACTTCGAATAAAGGGGGAATGTTCTTCTTTCTTTTATCGGCCAATCACAAAAATAGGGACACTATTCAGTAACTAAGTAAATTGAAAGAAACAAGTAGAAAATATACAAATAATAAAAATTATGACCAATACCATGCCCTTCTTGAGGGTAATGTGGCCCAGTATATTCTTCACCCTAAAAAAGAGAGGCAAATTGCCAATTCTTAACAACCAATCCATAATCCTAATAATCTTTATTGGAATCAAGTAAATTAACTACCATAGCCCTATTGGAATATCTGGTCTTTAAATAGTAAATGTTATCAGAGGTGGTCCCCCAGCAGTAGTAGTACATCAATTCTGTTATGCCAATGTAGGTTCCATATAGTTCCTTAATACAGCTGACCCCATTTACTACTCTCCAAGTATTTGGTGCCACTTGGAGTGGGACCACATCAAAATATTGGGAAAATTTGAGAAATAAGCGATTTGGTGGGAAACGTACCCCACACTTAGCTAGATATATAGTATGAAGCCAATGACCTTGTTCTAATGCACAAAAGTCACAAGGACCTGTGACTAACTCAATTTCCACCCACTCATGAATCCTACTCTCTGTTCTAAATTCCTCCAAAGAATCCTTATCAACATTACACCATTATAAAAACTCAGAAAGGAAAATATGATAAGGAAAGGATTCTTAAGGTAAAGGAAAATACTCAGCAACAGTTCTCTTTCTGATAGGGAAGTAAGAAACTTGACAGTGAAGAAAAGAGTATGAAATGCAAGGTGGGATGAGATTAAGAGGGAACGAACCTTTTATAGGAGTGTTGATGTCTCTTAAACTCCAAATTTTAAAATGATTAAATATACCATCATTTCAGATATTGACGGCATCTTATTTTCCCAGACGCCCAAATGACCAGTGTACCCTCAAACAGTTCGCTATTTTTTCAACTATTTATGGAATTACAACTTCCATAATATAATAGGCTGACCATCGAAAAGACCCTATTCTAGGAAGTCGAGCAAATTTTAAAAGGGAATACTCCATCTTTTCACTCACCACATCATTCCTATCAAGAATGAAGTATTAGAGGCTTTTGTTGTAGCTTAAAATAATTTGGCCATGTGGACCAATAAAAAAGCAACACTTTTTATCACTATCAACCATATCATATGTATGGTCGGCTCAGTTATCTCTCCGGCTAGCCACATAACCAACCACATTTGTGAAGGTGAACAGTCAGTAATATGAACGGATACACGTGGAATAATCAATAGTCACCATGCACATGCACGTGAATAAGTTTCCACCTATCGTGTAAAGATGTAAATACCCAATGTATAAAGGTATTCCATCTCGTTAACTTCTAGTTGGGATAAATAGACTATTATGCCTCTCAGTTAAGGGGGAGAACAACTTCATATTAACCCTAAAGAGTGTTCTTGAGAAAATTGTACTCAACTCTAAAAATATAATGGCATTACCCCCGTGGATGTAGGAACCACACTTGAGCTGAACCACGTAAAAATCTATGTGTCTCTCCATAGTTATCATATCTCTTTAGCTTGTCATTTTATCTTTGGTTATAAATACTGTGTAATTTGATCTAAGATTATTCCAAATTATTAAACCAAATTGAGACACCCACAATGATCATCCTTATTTAAATACATCACACAAGTGCTGATTTCACAAAAGCAGCAGTAAAAAGAAACCAAAATGGGATAATGTACTACCACAATACATCTCTTCAACAGAACAGTAAACAACCAAATGCCATCCTCCCAAATCAACCCACATCATGGTACTGATCATTAACAGGTAAACTCTCGCTAAGAAGTTTGTGCAAAATGACATCTTATCTACAACAAAGAATGCCATTCCGATCCCAAGGCTACGTTCAAAGGATTTCACGCCATCACCAAGAAAAGAAAAGGTAACTTCCTTCCCTAACCACTCCAACGTGAGTACAAACAAAGGACTCTCCATCGAGAAGATCAAAGTTGTCTCTTTCAAAAAAAAATCTCAAAAGGACGTGGCACTTTTGTTCCACTATGTACATGCATATTTTATTTTCATATGTAACACCCTCATTTTAATGAAAGATCTTGGACTCACCTTCTTGTTTTCATACATGTATATATCCCTTTATTATATTATGTTTTCCTCATATTCCCATTATGAAATAATCTAATACACAACAATGTCAAGATTAATTAAAAACTCTTACTCTTGTGTAGAACCCTTTATAAATTTCAAAAGCTGAAAACACACATGCACACCCAAATTCGTACTCGTTAGCGTGATGTTAATTAGATTTTTTTTTTGAATTAGAATAGTTTGAGGAGAAGTAGCAAATACACAATATTTGTTCATGAGAAAACCAACTAACTAGAAAGCTCCAGGTCCCTTAGTTCCAGGTCCCCATGCACACCCAAGTTCAGTATAACAAATGTTTAAGTAAAATTTATAAATTACAATGTATAAATGAAATAATCTAGCCAATACAAACAGTATACCAAGGCTCAAACAACACAATCCCACAACTACTGAATTTTACTAAACACAACAAGCCAGTGACAACTTAAGAATCACACACTCAGAGCTTCACACACCGGAGTATCAGTAAAGATGAACACAAAAAAAATATTAATACAAGTTTTGGGTTAATCAAAAGAGTAAAGATTATAAACACTAAATCATTAGATAAATTAAAGTCCTTCTTTAGTAATTTAAAAGCAATAAAAGTGAATAAACCTTAAGAGTATTAATTTTGTGTAAAAGCCAAATTAAGATCAGAAAAGATTATATTGTGGCGAAAATAACACCATAACTGAAAGGAATGACCCAAGTCAAGATTCAAATATTTAATAGAGTAAATAGGAATTATGTTAAAAAAAACAGAACTAGTGAAGCATGCAAATGGTTTTAGCAAATATAGACACACACACACACACACACACACACACACACACACACACACACACACACACACACACACATATATATATATATATATATATATATATATATATATGGTCAAAATAGAAAAATAGCAAGTTTTAGGGTTTCAAATTTTTTTATCTTTGATGTAACTCAGTTTAAGGTATATTTAACATGCACAGGGCCAAACTTACTCAAACTAGTTTCTACACCAAAAATTAAGGTAAAATAAACTTAGAGTTTAAAAAAATTGGTTTAACTAAGAAATACCAGTAAACTCTCACAAATAGTCACAACTTGGTTTAAATCTAGAAATTGAGTTATAGTTTGAAAAAATAAAGAATAAAAAGTTGTTCAAACCAAATTTTATATATGTATTTATATATGAATATATAGATCTAAAAATATACAAGGATATAAAGTAAAAGAGGTTAGAAAAGTATACCCACTGATAATCCACCAGAAAATGTCAAGGTAGAAAAAAAACTCCACACGAGGTATAGTGAGGTTCAACTCAGCAAGCCACAAACACCCCTTCAAACCTAAAAGCTCAGTACTAGAAAGATTCAAAACTCTCAAGCCTCAAACCAAATCTTCAAACACACAACCTCATAGAGTAAATCACGAAGTATAAAGGATGTTTGGATGAGAAGCAAAAGAACTCTAAAAATAGTGAAGAACACTCAGAAATTTAAGAGAGAAAGAGAGCATAAATTTTGACACCATAACAATTGGTTTTTGAAATAAAATGTCCAGTTTAAAACAACCACTTGAGCCTCATTTTTATAGGCTCCAAGTAAAGGCCCTTGGTAAACTCATAATTCCAAAACCTTCAAGGTCATAAGGGTATAAAGTAAGAAGATAGGGGGAATAAAAGGCAATGCAAAATATAACTTTTGACGAGGGTACATGCATCATTAGCCACCCCAAAGATAATAAGCCCAAGACAAAACTTCGGTGTGCTGACCCAGTTAGCTCACCCATGGTCAAGCTACGTGAGCTGAACACAAAGCACCTATTGGGAATAACCATCGTATGTGGATCGAGAAAAATGGACCCCTTAAGGTTAAAACGCTGTCATTTTATTTTTGTTTAATTAAACAATAAAAATGTTTAATCAAATGTAACATTTAAGCTTTTAAAATCCAGGAAAAAAAAATAAAATATAGAAAAATAATTTATAAATTCTAAAAAAAATAAAACCATTAAAAGTATAATATAAAAAATTAGGTTAAAATACATATAAAATGTATAGTTGCAAAAATAATTAAGATATTAAACCAATAATTCAAAATAGGTTTTAAAAGTAGGAATTTAGGTTTTAAAATTAATAAAAAAATATTTTTAGTCACGTGTTAAGTGATGGAAGGGAGTGTAGTGTAAAAATGGCAATTAGTCACAAAATTAAGCCAAACTAAATTGGGGTATTTTCATATTACCATCATTTTAAAAGTCTTAGGCTCACTTTATTTCATACACATGTTGGGCATTACTCATCACGTGAATAAAAATAACATGGCTCCCACTATATCAAAGCATCACAAATAATATTTCCCCGTAGAAAGTTTAAAAGGTATGAAACATAAAATAAAATCCAAAGTGATGTCATATAAATCAAAAAGTGTCAAATCCCTAGTATCCAACAACTAATAACCAAAAAGGGAATGATGTCTATGCACTCAGGAAAGAATAAAAGGAAAGAAACAAATGTTTAAATAAGTGGAGACATGACCACCAACTAGATTATAAAAATTAAAAAATTAATCATAACGGGCCTTCTTATCTTGTTTAACAGCATCACTAACTGTACCAGAAGTAATAAGATCCTTAGTAAACCTAAAAATTAGATGAGATGGAGGAGGAGGCATGCAAGCAGCACCTTTAACTTGCACTGACCCAGTAGCTAACTATAAAACCTACTCAGAATAAAAGGAAATGTGAGTAAGGGTATGATACTGAGATATAGAATTCTCCAGAGAAGATGTCTGAGTATGATGAGATGACATAAGACCATAAACCTGGATAGAGTATGATAACTCCCGAAATAATGAGGACCATTGAAACATCACACTTTGCAAAGCAGACGCTGAAACAAACACCTCCTGAAAAAAACAAAAACATAGAATCATTAGTAGAAAAAAGAAATAAAATGGAAGAATTGAAAAAAGATAAGAAAATAAGCAAGAAAAAAAAAAGCATAACCCTTCCTCTCCCAAAGCCCCAAAACCCTAGAGCCAGATGATCCAGATGATAGGTAGATGAAGAAAAGAGAAACGAATTCGAAACTCCATAATCCTGAAATTCACCTCAAACGAGAAAGAAGGAAGATTAACCATCCTCTATGGATCCTCCACCTAAACAACACTTCCCTCCCATTCCCGGCGTACAATCGTTGCTTCCATCCCCCTCACCCTCGCCTCTAGAGTGGGAGTGTGGGATATGGAAACATCCTCCATCAAGGCCCTCCTCCACTACCCTAGCTCTATCCTCGGTGGACAACTACTAGCCCTAAAAGTTAAGATCCTCCAAACACTCACCGGCACTCAACATAAAAATTATCCCATTATAATTTATAAACTATCCAAAAGAAAGAGTCCCTATGCTCTCCTAAGCCTTCCTCGACTTGTCAAAAACCTTTGAACCCAACCATAAATCCACCCCCATCATATCGCTCAGCCTAAGTAGATCCATTGGTAACGGATGGAAAGATGCCCTCAAAGGCCCAAAATCTCTTATAATCCCCTTAACCCATGTTACGCCTTGCATCGGTACGCTCTGGCCCCTAGCGCCCCCTCGAGAACTACCCATAATTCCCTCACACCCACCTCAAGAACTACTTCATGACCCCAAGACCCACCTTAGGGCAACCCTCCTCCTTTGTCTCCACCTAAATAATCGATTAATCCTCACCAACGACCTTTGGCTCACCTATCGGGGATACCGTCGTAGATTCTCCAGCACGGGTTGCAATGGGTTTGCGGTTCTAGAATGGTGGTCCACGCACTAATACAGGAAGGTATGAGCGTAGATTTGACTTCAAAAAAATAAAAATAAAAAAATCTCAGATGTGACTTAAGTTTATACAAATCCAATGAACTATCTCCGTAAAGTAGTGACGTCGCCCGTGTTTCTCCCTTCACCGCCATCGAACGTGAGTGGGACTAATGTCAAGATGTGGGCGGAATGGTGTCGCCGTAGTGTGCGAAAACTGATGTATCCTCCTATATCTATAACCTCAATCTTCATTTTATGGCTAAATTGCCTAGATTCAATTATCCAAGTCTTATTATAGATGAGGGAAAGTAACCTATCTACCACCTTCAAGTAAAAACAAAGTACACCAACATAGTAGACAATATTCTATTAAATCAACAAGAGCCGAGATATTATGTAAAGGTTAATGAAGAGTGCGCTTTTGTTCAAATAAAGGAATTATTTAATTAAACACAGTTTTCAATTAAATCCTGAATACATGCATCTAGATGATTTATCAAATAAAATAAATATAACATGTGACACAACATATCAGGAAAAATCCCCGTAGGGCAAAACCATATTATTTTCACTATAATTTGTAAAGAACGGTTACACAGATTACAATGAAAATAAGTGTGACATACGAAAATACCCGTAGGTGTTGGTTCCGATATAGTCGGCTAGAATCTCCCGTAAGAATTCTAGATGGGCAGCAATGAAGAAGATACCGGCTTCTCCACAAAATACTCCAAAATGAGCAAGAATGATCTCTTGAAGGTTTATGATGTGTAAATGTATATGGGAATGAAGTGTGCATTTATAAGAAAGTTTTAAAGCCTAAAAAACATCTTTATCAAAACATGGCAGATTTTGGGCTGGAATTTGCTCAACATGCTGCAAAAGGAATTTGACCAGCAAGAAGTGGTGACAACATTTGGCACAGAAATCGAGGTCAGCGGCGTCATTCGAAAGACATTGGATGTCGCTCGAATGAGATGTCTATGTCGTTCGAACGACAGTGACATCTCATTTGAATGAGCACGCCTTTCAAAAAAAAGTTCGATTCAGTTTAGAAAAAATTCTGCACTTGATAAAAAATAATTTCAGACTATAAAAAATATTTTCAAAAAAAATTCCCAAATATTTATGCAGATATGAACAACTTCAATTAATCATTTTATTGATAATGCGTCGTGGAGTTTGTGAGAAATGGTTGAGAAGTACGTAGCATGTAGTTTTATGTACAAGTGAAGATGATGGATGCATGAATTTGGATAAAGCCCGTCGAGGATGATCGTGATGACGTGCCGAATGTAACAGTATCAGATATACGAACTGTGATCTAGGGAAAACAGAAAATTCCTAGATTCTACCTGGACATTTATAAAATTATGTCCTTACAAATCTCCCCCTATGTCTATGCCGGTACATATAGAAAAAATTTGAATTATGAAATCTCCCAAAAACAAATGACATATAAGATAATATAATATCCCCATTAAACCCTCGAACTGAGAATACTAAATGACATATCTTTAATCAAACTTCAACTCTTCAAATCTTTAACACTTCTTAAACTCCTAAAGCTTTTCTCATCAGGGTGTTCAATCCAATTGATATCAACTTTGTACCTACACACATGAGATAAAGCAAATACCCATGACATGCAACTGTTTGGTTGATAATGATATGCAAAAATCAAATATCAATTAAGTTTAAGCAAATTATAGATAAATCAAAATAAATTTCTCCCTCATAATTCATTCTCCCCCTTTTTATGATGTCCCCAAATATACAGATATGAGAAGCATAAATATGGAAAATGTCACAAAAAAAAAATGTTCTATTTTTGAATTTTTCAAATTTTTCTTCAAAATATACAACAAAGAATCAAAGAATCTTCTATTTTTGAGTTTTTCAAAATTTGTGAACAAAATATACAAAAAGGAATCACACCATGAAAGAACAAAAAAAGAACCAAGTCGATGATAGCGTAAATATAGGGGTGTGAACACATTCGATAGGTAAATAAACTCAATCAATCATATGTGCACGATGCATACGTGTACTCCTAACGAATGAACATCATAAATATCCTTAGGTGTAAAAATTATTGAATTTAGATGACATCGTCTTAATCAAATCAACAAATCAAAGTAAAAGTGATTTCCACCCAATAATGTCAAAAACTATATAGCATTTTTTCAAGATTTTCAAAGATGTGCAAACTCGTTTAAATTTTCCAACCAAACACCCTCATATATATATATATATATATATATATATATATATATATATATATATATATATATATATATATATATATTGAGGTGCTAAACTAAATTCTCAAACTTTGGAGAATTGATGGTGAAACCTAATGGCCCATATTTGGCATGTATTGCTTTTTATTGCCTTTAAATTTTTTCGGGATCTTTTACCCTCTTTGGACCCTCGATAATAAAATTCCTCAATTTTTTAGGTCCGTTTTAGCGGTTGCTTTAGCGCAAAGGATAGATAATTACCTTTCGTAGCCCCTCCCCATTTTTAAAATACCTCACAATCTCACCAAATGGTTTTAACATGCACACCTTTCTTATCAAGTTTTATCACGCTTGGTTCGTTTTAAGGACAGGATTGAAGTGAAAACACCCAACCAACATGCGATAAGACAAGTACAAAAATCAAATAAATCCGTGCATGTGTGCAATAAAGGAAATCATGAGTAAAACATGTAGGAAGTAACACTTAGTTACATCTTAATTACTCCGAACATTATAAATCACAAAGATGACAAGATATATTGTCTCGAAACACTATCGAATAGTCACATGAATAAATGGAATGAAATTGTGACTTGACTATCTGAAATGCTCATCCATAAAAGGGTGCAAATACAAAAAAAAAATTGTTCTTTTCTAAAATTTTTATATATAAAAAAACGTTTTGTTCTTTTCTAAAATTTTTATATAAAAGATCTTTTTGTTCTTTTCTAAAATTTTTATACAAGGAAAATCTTTTCGTTCTTTTCTAAAATTTTATAAAAAGAAAATCTTTTTGTTTTCCATTTAAAAAAAAAATATGAAAGTAATAATAATAATAATAATAATAATAATAATAATAATAATAATAATAATAATAATAATAATAATAATAATAATACACATGATATAGTCTAGCAATATGAATCATATGATATACACATGATAAAACATCCTATCCTAGACACGGACCAACCCCTCAGTCAACTGTGGAAATCCCTAAAGACTTCCTAAGACACTCGAATCTAAGGGAATCTAAAGGTTTCGTGAAAATATCGGCTAACTAACGGTCGGTGGGAACGTAACTCAAGAATACGACTTTCTCCTCAACTAGCTATCGTATAAAGTGCTCGCGTATCCTGATGTGTTTTGTGCGCGAATACTGGACTGAATTGTGGGATATGTGTTTCTCCCTCATGTTGTCACAAGAAATGGTCATGGTGTCCTGTGAAATTCCATAATCCTCCAGCATCTGTTTCATCCACAAGAGTTGCGTGCAACAACTCTCGGCGGCGATGTCTCAGCCTCCACAGTGGACAAAGAGATGGAGTTTTTGTTCTTGCTCAACCAGGAGAGAAGAGCAGAACCAAAATAAAACACCCACCAGAAGTACTCTTACAACCATCTACATCCCCAGCCCAATCGTCATCTGAATAGGCGAACAAACGGTGAAAGGTATCAAAGGAATACCAACTACCCTATGAGAGAGTTCCACTCACGTATTTGATAATACGTTTTAGAGAGAGTAAGTGTGACTCTTTCGAGGACGCCTGATATCGCACACAGACTCCAATACTAAAGGCTATGTTGGGACGACTGGAAGTCAAGTAGAGAAGACTACCTATCATACTCTGATACAAGATTTGCTCTACGTCCTTGCCTAAAGCGTCCTTACTAAGCTTGATAGAAGTACTCATAGGTGAACGAGCATGCTTAGCGGATTCTAAACCAAATTTCTTCACTAGGCCTCTAACATACTTGGATTGGGAGATGAACATCCCATCCTCTAGCTGATGAACCTGAAGACCAAGGGAGAATATAAGCTCACCTACCATGCTCATCTCAAACTCACTTTTCATCTCCTCCTCAAAGTGGTGAGCATGCTGGGAGCATGTGGATCCAAATTCTATGTCGTCCACATAGACCTGGGCAACCAAAATAGCACCATCATTTCTCCTGATGAATAACGTCATATCAACTCCCCCTCTCTTGAAGCCATGAGCTAAGAGATAGGAAGTAAGCCTCTCGTACCAAGCACGGGGTGCTTGCTTCAAACCATACAAGGCTTTCCTCAGATAGTAGACATGCTCCGGATGCGTAGGGTCTTCAAACCCTTTTGGTTGAACCACATAAACCTCCTCCTGTAAAATGACATTTAGAAAGGCACTTTTGACATCCATCTGATATAACTTGAAGCGCAAATGACATGCGATGGCGAGAAGTAAGCGGACGGACTCAAGCCTCGCAATAGGAGAAAATGTCTCCGTAAAGTTTACACCCTCAATTTGTGTGTAGCCTTGAGCGACCAACCTAGCCTTATTTCTGATCATGGTACCATTTTCATCCATTTTATTCTTAAAAATCCACCTGGTACCTGTCACATTAGTCTCACTAGACTGGGGGACTAGTTTCCAAACATTGTTCCTTTTAAACTGAAGCAACTCATCCTGCATAGCAGATATCCAGTGTTCATCCTTGAGTGCTTATTTGTGATTCTTGGGCTCGACTGTGGACGTGTAATAAAAATGACTAATAATGTTCTCTAGCTGAGCACGAGTCTTGACCCCTAAAGTGGGATCACCAATAATGGCAGAAGGAACATGACTCTTTTGAACCCAAGCAGGTGTGTCCACTAAAACATGCGTAGGGTCCACAGAGTGTGGGTGAGGGACAAGTAAATCACTGTCAGAAAAGTCCTCATCCTCACAATGAAGGCTAGGATCAATAAACGCAGAAGGTTCGTCATCTTGCATGATGACGTTTATTGACTCTATAACCTTGGAGCTCTTCAGGTTAAAAACCCGGTATGCTCTACTATTTGATGAATATCCTAGTAATATTCCCTCATCGCTTCGAGAGTCAAACTTTTCTAATTGCTCTCTATCCCGTAGGATGTAGCATTTAATCCCAAAGACACGGAAATATGAAAGGTTGGGTTTCTTGCCAGTCCACAATTCATAAGGCGTCTTATGTGTGTGTGGACGTAGGTAGACTCCATTTATCACATGGCATGCAGTAGACACTGCCTCTGCCCAAAATCTCCTAGAAACCTTACGACTTAGAAGCATAAATCTAGCCGTTTCTTGAATCATTCTATTCCTTCTCTCAATAATCCCATTTTGCCGAGGAGTCTTCACAGCAGAAAACTCATGTTTGATTCCTAGGCTGTTACAGTAAAGATCTAACTTTGCTTCCTCAAATTCTGTGCTATTGTCACTACCTATCCTGTTAATAGTGACTCCGTGTTGATTTTACAGGACACGACACTTGGTCGTTAAACACTCTACATCATTGAATTTCTCTCTCAGAAAACCTATAATCAAATATCTTGAGAAATCATCTACTATCACGCTGATGTACCTCTTACCACCTAGACTTTCAGTACGAGTAGGACCCATAAGATCCATGTGAATTAACTCAAGCATACGAGAGGTGGTAATGGAATGCAACTTCCTGTGGGCACTACGGATTTGTTTTCCCATCTGACAGGGTCCACAAATCGTGGAAGTTATCTTTCCAAGAGATGGTAAGACACGTACTAGGTTATTTTTAACTAAACGTGTCAAATCTCTTACGTTCACGTGACCCAGATGCTGGTGCCAGAGATCCATAGGAGTGATCGTGGCGCTGTTACTGACAAGTGAGGATGTGGTCACAGTCTTATAGCAATTATCTTATGTTCTCACCCCTTGCACTAAAATTTTACCGGCTTGATTATAGACATTACACACGTCTCGGTAAAACTTTACGGCAAAGTCAGCATCGCACAGATGGCTAATACTGAGAAGGTTTTCCTTCAAACCTTTGACGTACAAAACATTCTCTAGCTTAGGAAATCCTGATAACTCTACAATACCTCGTCCTACAATGCTAGACTTGGTGACTCTACCATCCTTATAATCCTCAAGTTATGTAAAAAATGAGGCATCACTTGTCATATGTCTGGAGCACCCACTATCAAAATACCACTGTGAGGTATTATGTGCTTCGAGAGAGACATGAACAACAAAGGCCTTTTCGTCTTTCTTAGGAACCCAAGACGTGGTAACCTTTTATATACCCTTGTTGTTGTTGGTTTTAGCCGGGATGCGAGAAGCATTCACTGACGGTAAAGATATCCATCAAAATTCCTCCATCAAACTCTGTGCTGTGGCAGCTAAAAACTTAACACGCTCTCTCAGACTGGAAAAATCATCGGTATGATGTGGTGGAGCAGTAGTACGTCATGCCCGACCCAAACTATAGTAAAACTCCCCAAGGTGGTCTTTTCTTTTGCAGTACGTACAAAAGAACACAGTCTTAGGTGGACCTCCGTTTGTTTTTCTTGGTCGAACACTCCTTCGTGGACTTTGACGATGGACATATGGAGTCGTAGTAAACTCAGGAACTGGTCCAGGTGAAATTTGAGATGTAGAGGCACCATCATAACCTATTCCCTTCCTATCACCAAAACCTAAAGCGGGGTCGAGGAGCATCTTTCCCATCTTTCCAAATCTATCCTCGATTTGAACCTTGACTTCCCATGCTCTCTCAATATCATGAGTAAGCTGGGTAACAAGGGCTTCAAGTTTCTTTCGAGTTTCTATGGAGGAATGGATCTCACTCGTAAGACTAGACACTTGATTAGTCAAGTCCCCTATCTCTTTCTCAAAACCACTCTCTCTCTCTCTCTCTCTCTCCAAAGAGTCTCTCTCTTTCTCTAAACAAACTTTCTTTCTCAATACAGGCAGACTTTATTTCTCTCAAGGTAATGAAGGTGGAGGATTCTCTCTCTCTTTCACTTCTTCTAAATCTTATTTTAAAGAGTTGATCCTAAGAACGAGCATTTCGTTACGCTTTTTGGTTTTAAATAACTCATTATATAACTCAGTGTAGGCGCGTTGAAGATTACACTCTCTCTCACTTGCATCATCCTCCCCCTCACTCACATCATTCTCACTGTAGAGGACTCCCTGTGAAGTAGCATCCTCAACGTTGTGAGGAGCACTAGAAGTATGACTAACCATGAATGCGGTGAAGTTACATTCATGCAGTGACTCGTCTCCATAATCCACCGACTCGACCTCATTGTCGTCACTAAGGGTAGCATTGAGGACAACTTTGCTTTTTTCTTTTGCAAGTCTATCCCGCCTAGTAGCACACTCAAAAGCTATATGACCCTTACAGTCACACTCATAGCATCTCTCACTGTATTTAAGAGGGTATTTAAAACCTTTTCATTTCTCTTATTTTTCTCAAAAAACTTTTTATCTTTGAAATTTTCATTTTTCTTGAATTTGAGAATTTTCTTGAAATTTTTAGCAAATAGAGCCAAATCATCTAAATCAAAATAACACTCAGAATCTGACGTTTTTATCTCCCTTTTTCTAGATGACTCAACTCTCTTTCTTGCCGACCCCTCACTTTTTCTATCCTGGGAATTAAGTGTAATACCTTTATCTTTAGGTTTGAATGATTTAGAAAATATATCAATTTCATATGTTTGTAAGTCTCCTACAAGTTCCTCTAATTTAAGTGTGTTTAAATTACGAATAGAATTTAGCACAGTGACTTTAGGGATAAAACACTTAGGAAGTGATCTTAGAATCTTTTTAACAACTCTAGCATTAGCAATATGTTCACCAAGATTAAAACTAGTGTTAACAATATCAGATAACCTAGCATAAAATTCATCAAAGCATTCAGTCTCAAGCATGGTGATAGTTTCGAATTGAGTTGTTAAATTTTGAAGTTTAGATTCTTTCACATCATTAGTTCCTTCATGGGTAAGTTGCAAAACATTCCATGCCTCTTTTGACATGGTTAACGTCATAATTCGTCGGAACTCGTCAGGTGTGACAGATCCAGAAATAGCACTTAAACCCTTAGAATTAAAAGATGACAATTTAAATTCCTCTTCTCTCAAATCAGTCACATATTTTAAATTAGTCACGTTATTAATAGTGACGGAGGGAGGTGTCCACCCTTTTTCTACTAAAATCCAAACACATTCATCAATGGATTTTAAGGCAGATTTCATGCAGGCTTTCTAGTAAGCATAGTTTGTCCCATAAAAAACTGGCATTTATTATATAATTTCTCCATTGAACACGCCCTTTTTCAAAAATCAAATTTTTAGAAAATTGATATATTAGAAAAATGTTGCGAAAAATTACACGGTATAATTGTGTAATTGGCTCTGATACCAATTTGAAGAGTGAGCTTTTATTCAAATAAAGGAATCATTTAATTAAGCAAAGTTTTTCAATTAAATCCCAAATACATGCATCTAGATGATTTATCAAATAAAATAAATATAGCATGTGACACAACATATCAGGAAAAATCCACGCAGGGCAAAATCATATTATTTTCACTATAATTTGTAAAGAACGGTTACACGAATTGCAATGAAAATAAGTGCGGCATACGAAAATACCCGTAGGTGTCAGTTTCGATGTCGTCGGCTGGAATCTCCCGCAAGAATTCCAGATGGACAACAATGAAGAAGATACCGGCTTCTCCACAAAATACTCCAAAATGAGCAAGAATGATCTCTTGAAGGTTTATAATGTGTAAATGTATATGGGAATGAAGTGTGCATTTATAAGAAAGTTTTAAGCCTAAAAAACATATTTATCAAAACATGGCAGATTTTGGGCCGAAATTCACTCAACATGATGCAAAAGGAATTTGACCAATAAGAAGTGGTGACAACATTTGGCACAGAAATCGAGGTCGACGGCGTTGTTTGAAGGACATTGGATGTCGCTCGAACGAGATATCTATGTCGTTCGAACAACAGTGACATCTCGTTTGAACGAGCACGCCTTCCAAAAAAAGTTCGATTCAATTTAGAAAAAAATTCTGCATTTGATAAAAAATAATTTCAGACTATAAAAAATATTTTCAAAAAAAAATCCCAAATATTTATGCAGATATAAACAACTTCAATTAATCATTTTACTGATAATGCGTCGTGGAGTTTGTGAGAAGCGGTTGAGCAGTACGTAGCATGTAGCTTGATGTACAAGTGAAGATGATGGATGCATGGATTCGGATACAGGCCGTCGAGGATGATCGTGATGATGTGCCGAATGTAACGGTACCAGACATACAAACTCTGATCTAGGGAAAACAGAAAATTCCTTGATTCTACCCGGACATTTATAAAATTATGTCCTTACAGTTAAGATTTGGGTTCCTTGAAGGTTTTATGAAATCATTTTAATTTCTTATGTTTCGAATATAAAACATATATAGCCACACATACATGTTTTAAATCCTTTCACACATATATCTTAAGAATTATTTATTTTCCTCCTTGATTGATTGAGTTTTTTATACATTATTTGTTAAATATATATGTGATAATTTATTTACCTTTTAAAGATTTAATGGATTAGTTGTAAGTTTCGTTTCAGTTACATGTTAAAAAATATGAATGCTGTATATATAGTTTTATCTCTTCAAGCATGACCTTAATATTTCTTCTTATTATTTTTTATTTTGTTAACTTTTCATTGAATTTTTTACTCTGTTTATGGAAATTGGAAATTTATTTAGGTAAAATGTGATTTTGACCTAAGTGTACTCAGTCGGTTTCTCTCTTTATTCATGCATACCCATTCAATTTATTTTATAAAGTGTAGGATTTCTTTTATTTATTATATTATTTTACAATTTTGATTAAATTATTATAAGGCTTAGGATTCTTCTCCATAGGTTGTAAATTGGTAATTTACCACCCTAACAAATAATCTTAGTATGTTATGTTTCTTTTATATATGTTTTTATTAGATCATGTTAATTTTTTATGTGTCTTTTGAATAAATGTTATGGCACACCCATTCATCGTGAGGGTTGCATGCTAGTAATAATAATACCTGTAGGGGATTTTTTTTTAATAGATTTAGGTCAGAACCCGAAAGTTGTAAGAAACATTTTCAATAACAACAATGTAAATCATGTGACTCATTTATAATAATCAAGCAACCCGTCGACGATCTCATGTAATGAATACCTCACCTCTCATTTAGTGCAAGTATTACGAGCATGTCCCAACTCAAGGCATAAACTATACTGAAAGTATTTATCTCTAGACTAATAAGCATGTAACTGTTAAACGAATGCAATAGGGATGCAGCTAACCACACATATACATAATGCCACCTAACACCCAATATTTTTGTGGTTTATATGAAACTTATATGTGTATATGATATTAGTCTGGTGATTGCATTTGAATTAAATCCTGTGTCGCATTTGTGTGTGATTTATGATACTATGAATTTTTTATCTTTCTGGTGACATGAGTGGGGGATGGTATGGGATCGTATCATGTACATATGCTATAGTTCAGAGACAAGATTAATCCTACCGACGAGATTAAATCCTGAAACATAAATCCTATTACCAATTTATAGATCTAAATCGTTCAATTTCAAAAAAAAATTCCATCAAAGGTACATGTTTTTAAAGCATGGCTGATTAATACAATATCTAATTACCTCAAAACAAAAGCATGATTAAAATTAATGAAGTCATATCTTAAACATGCTTTCAACTATGAGGTTTATAATAGGAGAAACATAAATTATAAACCAATTACAAATTTAAAGGTGATATTACAAGAGATTTTTTGCCTGAAACGAGGAACGGTGAACCTTTGGCTTGAATCCTTTGTACTTTCTCCTCTCCAGGTCTTCTTTAATTCTTACACAAGTTTTATGGTTGTTAGGGTTTTCTCTTTTGATAATAAGTGACTAATTAAAGAGTCTTACGTTAATAAAACACAACTAATTTACGCAACTCTAGATCAGGACTATTTTTAAGCCCAGATAGGCCTAAAATATTATCCAGAATGACCCAAAACTTAGTCTAAGGGTATACCTACACTATACCAAAATGCACCTTTAATAACATTATTGTACAGTTACAAAAATGTTAATAACAGTAATTTTTTGTTAGAAAAAGGCACGGGAACAAAATTAGTAACATATTTTTACTGTTACTAATTCTAGATTTACTAACGATAAAATATCGACAGTAATTATGGATCTACCAATGGTATTTTACTGTTACTAATTCTGGATTTACCAACGGTATTTTACCAATAGTATTGCCAATTGAAAGTGTGATGACTGTTTGGAATTATAGCCGTATCCTTATCAAGTTACCCCCAAAAGTTGTGAATTTAGTTGTATCATGATTTCCAATTCCAGGTCTATTTTATTTTTGTTATTTGAGGTTATTTGTTTGGGTCCAAAGCCACCCACAATGTTAATGATTTGAAGTGATTTTTTTTGTTAGGAATAAAGAAAGAAGAATATTACTACACACAAAAATACAAAAATTTGTGTGTTTTAGAAGAATTTCTACATACGCCTATGAAGTATTCTCTTGAATGAGGGTTTACGACGGAGAATCTGAAAAAGGACCTAAGGGTCACTAGTAAGGACCGAGTGGTACTTGCTAATGCGTATTAGGTAAATTAAAAAATCTCCAACTCTTTTAAATCTTTAATACAAAATCTATTATAAATTTTAAGTGAGAAAACACTCACGCACACTATTAGTAAAGGTGATGATGCTAGAAGTAAAGAATAATTCCCTTTAAGAATGAGATGAGGAAAAGTAGAGTGTGACACAATATATGTTATCGAGGAACCCACCTTAGTGGTAAACCCCGTGTCCCTAGTCCCAGGACAGCCCGCGCACTCAAGTCCACTATTACCGATTACAAGTTACAGATTACAGTCCTCCAAGTCCACAATGAATTAAACAAGGCAAATACAAACCAGTACACCCAGCCTAGTCTAAAACAACCCAACTTGACTGAAAATCAGTCAACCCAATAACACCCCGGTAATAGAGACTATCACTCACTCACTACACACGCACAACGACACACTCAAACCCGAGACCCCGTGAAGTTGTGCAACACACAAATATAATAATAGATATTGTTTTAATCAAAACAACAAAAAATAATCTTGTTTAAAAATAGACCAAACAACCAAGGTTTAAATCTATTTTAATTGACAAGACAAATTACCAATCAAGGACTAATTGAAAGGTAAGACAATATTGAATTAATCAATACTAAAAGAATGACTAAATATTAAGTCCCAAGACACAAGAAGGTCTTCCTTAATATTTAATATTCAAGTAAAGATTAATCCAAAAATAAATTTAGTTGGCGCAAATGACCACAAATAAAATAGGAAATAAATTCCAACAATTGTGTCGCGCAACTAAAATAAAGATTAACCTAACACCAAATATAATATGAATCAATTTAAATAGGTGTTATGTTAAAAATATTAAGTCCAAGTAAAATGAGCAAAAGATAAATAAGTGTAGCACTTAGCTCATATAAATTGGGACTTAATTAAAATAAATAAAATAAGATTACAAATATTAAATTCCAATTTTAGTATAAACCAATACTATGACAAGGGTTGGATCAAATACTCATACACACATAAACACTACCTTAAGTTATAAAAGAATACAACAAAAAGTATTCAACTTAGGCAATAAAAAGTGTAGGAGTCAAATGGTCCAATCCAAGTCAAATGAGTACGAGATAAAGAGTGTAGCACTCGACTCACTAAAATAGGATGGGGACCTAAAATAAAATTTAAATAAATAAAGATGTGATATAAAAACTACACACTAATTAAACCCAACTAAATAAAGTGAACACACAAAAGTTCAACTTAGATGGTGTAATTAGTTAGAGTCAAAAATCAAATTATCTTTATCTCAAATAAATTAAATTTAAATCAGATTTAAATAAAATATTATTTTAATAAAAAGTGTGTGACACAAACAAGTTGTCAAGTCTAATAAACAAGTGTACACACAAACTGAAATGGGTGTAAATAACTCTCCAAACCAAACACCCAAATAAGCCTACTAAATTTCAGTCCCAACAAATTTTAGTCCAAATAAATTTATCCAAATAAAGTTTGCCCAAAATAAAGTCACAGTCCAAATAAATAAAGTGTACACACTAAATGAGTTGGGTATAAAATAACCTCCAACAACAAATACCCAACACCCAAATAAATTTTAATTCAGATTTATTTTTTTTTAAAAATGTGTGACACAAAATAATCTAAGTCCAATAAAAATGTGTACACACTAAATGAGTTGGGTGTAAAATAAGGACCAACAATACACACCCAACAAAAGGACCAATATCTAAATGGTCACTAAATCAGTCCATACAAATTTTAGTTCAAATAAAGTTTATCCAAATAAACTTTTAATCCAAAGAAAGTATCTCCTAAATTTTAATTCAAAATAACAAGTGTACACACACTGAAATGGGTGTAACCAAAGTTAACACAAGAAGGTCTAAACAAATAATTAGATTAGTGTCAAAATAATCAACACTAGTATCCCAATGTTTTAAACAGCAAAAAAATCGTTTGGATCTAAAACCTTTAACCCACAAAAACCAAACAAACTAGTCCAAACCAATCTTTAGATCAAAACAGTGTATATCTATGTATAGGTATATATATATATATAGAAATCAGTTTATATAAATATATTTAAAAGTTTATATAAATATATATAAAACAGTTTTATATATATATAAAACAGTTATATATATATATATAAATATAAAATAGTTTTATTTTTATATATATATAAAAATCAGTTTATATAAAACAGTTTTATATATATATATAAATATAAAACAGTTTTATATATATATAAAAATCAGTTTATATAGGTATGTATATATATCTCGGTATATATAAGTATATATCTATGTATATATATATGTTTCTATATATCCGTATGTATATATATATATATATATATATATAAAAAAAAACAGTTACCTAAAACAAGGTCGCCAGGAAAAATGGAAACCGCCGGAAAATCAGTGGCACCGGAACAACAGCACCGGAAATGACCAAACCGGAACAACCAAGATCAGGCTGCCGGAAAATCCGAAACCGAGGACAGCACCTCCAAAAAAAAACTTCCGCCGGAAAAATAACCACACAAGACCGTGGCCAAGGGTCGCCGGAAATAGGTACAAACCCTCCTTCTCAAACAAAAAAAACAACTGAAAATATGTAGCAAGTAGCTACAAATAATCTCCCAAAACTAAACCCACTTTAAGGTTTAAAGAAAGGGGAAGAAAGAAATTTTGGACAAAAGAAATGAGAGAGGTTGTCTTGAGAAAAATGATGGCTCTCTAAAAGGAAGTAGTAAGAGAGAGAGAGATAAGGGTTTAACTTATACCCAAAGACAAACCCTAAAGGGTTCTCCAAAAAGTCCAAAACATTTAATAGCCCAAAAAAAAATAAAAACACACAAAAAAAAAAAAATCCGAAAATAAAAATAAAAAAATAAAACAAAAAATGAAAAAAAAAAAATATGTAACACAACAAAAAATACATTGCGTGTATATTTTATTGTTAAGAAAATATATCCAACAAGTCAAATATGATAAAAAAATATACAAAAAAAATATTAGACTCGAATAATGAGAATACAAGAATGTTTGTCAAAAAAAATACAAAAGAGATTGTATTTTGACAAAAAGAAATTGTACACTCCACAAAAATTATTTTTTTCAAAAAATAATTTATATATTAAATCAATATATGAAAATATGATTTAAGGTATAAAAATAGATTTTAATAAAAAGTAAATGCAAGAGCACATAAAAAAAAATTGTTTGTCTCAACATTGTGCCAACACAAGAAGAATGAGATTTTCAGAATCCTCACACAAACCAAAGGTTTGAAAAATGAAAACATAGGCTCCACAACTTAACAATCTTTGGACAGCGACATAGTGGTCTATTTATTCACACCTTAAGAGAAAAGGCTAAGTCCAAGACTTACGCAGAACTCGGTGGGCAAATCTGCTATAATACACCCGATTTTCAATGCACAATTGATCCGGTTGAAACGCCGAGCATAGTGAGCACTATGTAATTTATATCATCTCAGCATCAACGATAATAAAACTATATTAAATAAAAACCATCCACATTAAAAAAAATCACTATGTAAAAATCCACAAGAATTAAGTGAACTGAAAAAACTAAAGTTCCAATAAACAAATCAACTATATAAAAATTTATTTTATTAATGTCTCAACTAAAAGAAGGAAATATAATAGTAACCACCTCTGAACAACTCTTGAATATAAAAGACTACTACGACGAACTAGTGACTCTAACCTTAAGGATACTAAGTTGGATCTCCATACTCCAAATCGGACAGCTCAATCCTTATAAACTTGTATATAATGATCTATTAAATATTATAAAATGGAATACTCTAATTAATTCTCAATCCTTCTATGAGTATCCATGTGGCACATTCTTTTATGAGACTATCCTAGAATTGATCATTTAGGGTATGTCCCATCCTTTAGGGTTTCAACATCGTCTTTAGTCAATCCCATAAGAGGGTAGGTGTAAGGGAGGTCCCGTGAGAGGGATTTTAATAAGCGTTGGTGGTTTTATTCATTCCATTTATATTCCCATGGTGGTTGGGAGGCTACATATTGAGATTCAAAAGGAGATGGTGTCTTTAATGAAGTCATTGTAGTATCCAGTACACGGTGGTAGAGGTTAAGTTTAGGGATGTTGACCAATCGTCCCTTTTTTATTGTGTTTCCTCGGGGGAGGGAGGCGGTGTACAAGGAAAGGAAGCGTTTCATAGCGATTTCTCATAATCTATGTACAACCCTTCCTCATAGATGGTATCCATCCCAGGTTGTAAGAATTTCTCTGATTCTTCCCACCAAGACTTTAGGAGGCCGTGATAGGGATAGGATTCATCTTGGATATGGAATTAATCATTCCACCCATGATGCGGGTATTTGGGGCAGGGGTTTGATTTTCTCTATTGTGGGTAACTAAGACTGAATTTGAGCTTATAGATTCTAGAGTTCCATGTTGATTTTACCAAGTATGAATCTTGGCATGTATCCCATTTTATTAATGATGGGCTCTTCGTCTATCATATGTGCCAATGGGATGCCCCAGAATCTACTGAGGTAGAAATCATTGTTGTCGTGACCTCTATATTGAAAGGGAACCAGTGATGAGGCTAATGCCCTCATGGGATGTATCCAGTATCTTCCTACCAGGAGGTGGAAGTTGTCATGGGCATTGAGAACTTGAAACTCAACATCGCACTTGATGGGCTTGCAACAACCCGTACATTTTGTATACATTATATTACCTCTACTCGTATTATAGTTATACTGAGAGAAACATCTCATCGAAAACATATTTATTAAAGGATACCTATATATATAGATATATCCCTTATGAGTATACGACATCATAGAAACTAAGAATTAGATAAATAGACAACAAAATACTAAAAAAATAAAAATTACCCTAATGAACCTAATGTTTACAAATGTCCAAAAATGGTCCTAGAAAATTCAAGACTTCATTTAACTGTCATAATTAAAACCCAATCTTAAAACTTATTTACACAAACAACTCATAACTCTTGGAATTATAATATTTACAAAGACCTACCCTCCAATGTTTGTAAAATAATATATTATCCCCTAAAACTTTAAAAAATACATGGAAAAGCCTATATATTGAAACATAAACTACCTAAGAACCCAAAACTCAAATATAAAAATTTCACAAAAAACCTTATTGATGTGGAGCCACCTAGGAAGCCTAGTGAGAAACTTGAGCACATGTAATTACATGGACACCTTATGCCTCCACAATATTTTCAACCAAAGCTATTTCAAATAAGGTTGAAGTCCACCTCCAAACCAGCCAACGAACTCTCCTCAATCAAACCTATAAAACCCCAAACATACCACAGTAAAAATCACTCCACCACTATTCAAATTTGACGTTATAAGCATAAATTTCTTATCGATTTAATTTGTTTGTAATTGGCTTAATTTCGGACAAGATAAATTGAGTCTAGACTAAAATTAATTCGAGATTGAAGAAGTTGCATATTAAAGCCATAAAGAAGAAATCAAGTCAAGTTGCAGTTTCTCATTTTGTTTGTTCTAAGATCACACATGTATGGATAATCAAAGGAATATGTGATTTAGAATGTTCTTTAAATATTGGATGAATTAAATGTTTTTAATGTTTGGAAATTAAAAAATTAAAGTTTTGAAAACGCATTTAATTATATCTGAGCTAATTTTTTTAATACAAAGATAATCATGAAATAATAGAACAAGGTTTAATGTAGTTCAAATGACATGTAAACTGGTTAATACCACATTAAAATGACTCGCAAATACGCACATAAGCTAAAACCCTTTTCTCCTTATAAAAGGAGGAAGAGAGGGAAAGAAAAGAGAAAGAAAGAAAGAAAAGAGAGAGAAGAGAGAGAGGAAGGAGAAAGAGGAGAAGAAATGGGAGATCTCGGGCCAACTCCGCCGGATTCGTTCGAACGACAACGATAGTCGTTCAAACGACAGCGTTTGTCGCTCGAACGAGATTGCCTCGATTTCCGTGTTTTAATTATCTTGGACTCTGGTTTGGTCAGGTATAAAAATAACAATGCATATACGTTTTCAATAGAGATGAACAGTTCTATGAATTCCCATTCTGTTTAGTTTCATCCTTTGTTTATTCAAGATCCTATTCTCGTAGTTCCAAAGGTTTGTGATACTGAATAAATTCAGAAGACGACTTCGTTCAACTCCTTGTAAAGAGAATAAACCTACACCGGACTGAGGTCACTAGGAGTGCTTGAGGGTATTCCTTGCTGAAGATAAGACTTCGGTTTTTATGGATGTTCTTGGATTGTTCCATTACTGATGACATTGACCGACACCTGCGGGTATTCATATGTCACCTTATTTTTGTTGTACTCCAATTGTAAATCGTTAATTTACAAACTGTAGTGGGAATAAAAAGGTTTTTTCCCTTCGAGGATTTTTCCTGAATTTGTTTCTTTTACTGTATGCTTTATTTATTCAATGGGTTAAATTGATTAGATGCATGTTTAGGGTTTAAGAAGATAAAATTGGAAATAATTGATTTAGTTGGTTTTGCCTAAAGCACTAATTAAAGGGCCTTTTCAAAATGGTATCAGAGCTTATTGCGCTATTTTATTGTGTTTGTGATCCCTTGTCTTTAGGTATGGCTTTTGGTAATTTTGATGATTTTATAACCCACGTGTTTGAAACTTCTAATTTTAAATCTCGCATGAAGTGTGCTCTTAAAAATTTTCTTAAAAAGGAAAATTGTGAGAAGTGTCTTTGCTGCGAAGGGGTTGGACATAAGTTAGATGAGTGTCCCCACTAAAATTAGGGAGAATTTTAATAAATCGTTAAATCATGTTTCTACCCTTAGTGAGAGTGACCATGAAGAAGAAATTTATTATGCTACTAAGCAAGAACTTCCTACTCTTGTGGCTAATCATGTAGGTGATGACGACATACTTTTGCATGATTTTTTTGTAGTCACAGGTTGTGATACCATAGAAAGTGGGGGTATGGTGAGTGATGATGAGAGTGAGAATACGAGAGACTTACAAACTGCCTTTAATGAGTTGTATGAAGAAACATTAAAAAAAAGAAGGAAAATTTGAAGTTAGAAGAAAAATTGAAAGAATGTGCCATTGAAAATAATAACTCCAATACTCTAATTGAGGAACTTAGGGCTCATGAGAAGAAAATTTGTGAGAAGCTAGAATATGTCGAGGGTGAGAGAGACAGCCTTCGAGGATTAATGGAGGCTATGAAAAAGGAATTACTTGAGTTTGAGGATTCTAGGTGTTTACTTGAGTCAAGGATAGGTGAACTTGAGAAGAAATTTAGAGATTCCAGTAAGGTTAAATTTAATTTGGAATCTAGGTCCGAGAAGTTAAATAAAATTTTAGGAACGGTTCAAATCAAGGATAATAAGAGTGGTATTGGCTTCGATAAACATTCCACCTGTTCCCAAAGCTAATACTAGGATAGCTAGAGAGCCACCCAGGATTGTTAGGAAAAAGCCACCGAGGAACGTTAGATTTAATCATCCCATAGCAACCACTCCTCGTCGTATCTACACTTGCACTCATTGCGGTAGGAGAGGTCATCTTAGGCGTTTTTGCTACGATTTTAACCACGTTCCTGGAAAGTCATAGAACCCGAACATTAGAGAATCGAGCATCCAAAGTGTGGTCATCTCTCTCTCTCTCTCTCTCTCTCTCTCTCTTAGAGAGAGAGAGAGAGTGTCAGACTCTCCAACATACCTCATTAAACATACCTATTTTTTTTAAATAGCAAAAAAAATAATTTTGAGTTCATATTTTTTTATACGGGTTCATGATATTTCAATGTACCCCTGTAAAAATATTCAGCTCAAAATAATGTTTTTTGTTATTTTTAAAAAATAGGTAACAAATATGACAGATTTATAGGGTAAAAACAATCAGTTTGTTAACCTATTTTTTAAAAATAACAAAAAACATTATTTTCAGTTGCTTTTTTTATAGGGGTACACTGAAATATCATGAACCCATAAAAAAATATCATCTCAAAATTATTTTTTTACTAGTTTAAAAAATGGGTATGTTGCTAAGTATGTTGCTAGGAGGTATGTTAGAGAGCCTGACTCATATAGAGTTAGACTCTCTCTCTCTCTCTCTCTCTCTCTCTCTCTCTCTATCTATCTATCTATCTATATATATATATATATATATGGGTATGCCCGTCCCTGAAGGCATGACACAAATTTTCGAAAGGGTACATTCTTGATTGAACAATACATCATTTTGTTGGCATAAGATAAACAATTTTTGAAGTAATCTATTGTACGAACCTATCAGTTTAAAAAAAATTATAAGTATTTTTACATACATACATTAAAGGGGACAACCAGGTATTTCACTATATTTTTTAGTCACACAAACAAACACAAAAGAAAATATTTGTTGGCCATGCACATTTTTGACTGCCTTAGTGCAATTCTTGAGCCTTATTTATATCAGATTTTTTTTAAAAATCCTCTTGAGCAGCATGCCGTCCTTTATAACAATCTCAAGATCAAAATCAATCATTATAGTTCAGTGTAATATGGAATTTTCATTTTAACGAAAAGGTTTACATAATCAAGCTTTCTTCATGTCACTACACTTTTTCACAACTGATTATTAATCCAAGGATCCAAGATTTAAAATAACCCTGAAATCTTGAAGAAATTTTATTGTCAGTTTATATTGACATATTTCATTTTCGCCATCAGTATTATGCAAAATATTCAAAAGGAAAATTAAGCCACTAATTAAAAAATCATAAGCGTGTAAATAAAAGTTATAATTTTTTATTTTTCGAAAAGAATAATTTATCTAGAATAGAAAAAAGTTGCATAGAAAAAATGAATATTGGATACAGGTAATATTTAGAGGATACTGACGTGTTTTTGAAAAAAAATACCAATTAGAGGAACCTCTTTATTCAAAGATGAACTTATGCTAGGTGTTGTGTTTAATAACACCAGAATGTGCTCTCTTATTGTTGATGCGTGTTAGGTCCATGTGAAACAGTGGCAAATCCGAGGATCAGTCCCTAGTTGGACATTTTCTCGTTAAGCTAAAATGTAGTAAATGGATGAAAACGCATATGGGCTACATATTCCCAAAGGAATCAATACTTTGACCCATAATGGGACTGTTGTTTAAAACTACGTGATACCCTTCATTAATGAAAGCTTCTATGGAACCCTTAGTTCGCTTCAGAAGGATGATCTAAAAGAAATACGTGTGAAAGTAGGCATGGATGAAGTTTGTTCCATCATTTACCAGAATCTTAGTTTTCATAATCGAACCGTTGCTATAGTTAGAATATATAGATTTTGAATAAGATGAAATGGAGTCCAAATCTGGAAGGTAAACTTAGCTCTCAGTTGTGGATTCAGATCAACGTATTAATTCTAGCAGGAGAAAAAGCGTTTCTTCTTAGGTCTGTGTACTTCAAGACGAACGCAGACTATTTGGATATCATTTTCCCTGATATCCAAATGATATTAATTATGGACAAACACAAATGATAACCAAATAGTCCAAATAGTCTGTTTACTATGGGCATGTTTATACTAGATCAGCTGACATGACAATCAAAGTGTGGAAGAAAAGCTTGGGAGAGAAGAAGAATTCTCTAGTTGCTACATTAGATAAACATAACTCGGGTGTAAATGCATTAGCATTTAGCATTGACGGGGCTATTTTGTACTCTAGTGCGTGTGATAAATCAATTCTCGCGTGAGAAACATAACTCCGGTGTAAATGCATTAGCACTTAGCATAGAATTGGGCCCTTTTATACTCACCGTGAGGTGTTGGCGCCTCTCATGGGGCCGTTCGGGGTGTGTTTCGGGGTTTTTCCCTCTAACGGCATGTTTTCAACCCTATGTGTGGATATTCTTGAAATTGGTTCGTGCTCTTGCATCGGGGGTCTCGTGACCATGTGATCGATTCCTATGTGTTATATTGGTCCCGTGCGAGGTGTTGGCATCACTCACAAGGTCACTCAGGGGGTGTTTTGGGGTTTCTCCCTCTGACGGTATGTTTTCAAGCCTAAGTGTGGATATTCTGAAAATATGTTCGTGCTCCTGAACCAAGGGTCCCGTAACCACGCGGCCGATTCCTACGAGTTACATTCTTCCCATGCGAGGTGTTGGTGATCCTCATGGGGCCGCTCGGGGGGTGTTTTGGGTTTTCTCCCTCAAATCTAAATCGAGAGGTGTACCAAGCATCATCGACAGTGGATTTGTACTCTACCTCATATTCGGGATTCTCCATCATAGGTATGTCATTGGAAACTTGGAAAAGTTTCAAAGCTACAATAGTGTTTGTCTAGAGTATCATGACGTGTGTGAGAAAAACAAAAATATTCAAAAATAGGCACACTTAGGCTGGAAACGTACCGTGGGGGTGTGGGCACCACCAGCGACACTCAAACGGCATCGCGAGTGACATGAACACATCGTGCACAACTATTTCGAGCTCAAGAGTTTTGCAACTTCTTAGAGCTCAAGAGTTTTGCGAACATGACATTAATTGGAGAGAGATAGTTAGAGACCTTGGGAATCCTACGTGCTATGAAAACTAATAGATATCCAACATATTTTCCAGTGATAGGACATTGGTATCGTGCGATGTGTTGACGCCTCTCACGGGGCCGTTTGGGTAGTGTTTGGGTTTTTCGCCCTCTAACGGCATGTTTTTAAGCGTAAGTCTATATATTTTTAAACTATCATCATATTCTTAAATTTGAGGTCTCGTGACCACGCGGTGAGTTCCAGCGAGTTACATTTGTCCCGTGCGAGGTGTTTACGCCTCTCACAGGGCCGTTTGGGGGGTGCTTTAGGTTTTGTCCTCTAAAAGTAGGTTTGGCAAGGAAAGATGTCTTTTCTATCCTTACGAGATGCACCATGTTGTAGAGCTCATTGAAATTTTTCTGGAAAGGAGTCGCGGATAATATGATGCATTTTCTTATTTGAAGTTTGATAGAGTATTTCAAATACGACTCCTACCATTACGGGGTGTTTGGCCTCCATCAATATCCACCAATCTAGGACACTCCAGTAGTATTTTTCTCCATTATTAATGTTTCTCATTTACAACAGTCCTTTTCCCTTTCATTGTGTGTTCCTTCGCCGTAATTTTCTTACTGGTAAGCTTCTCATACAAATTATAGCTTACTCCTAGTACGCTTTGGTCTTTCTGCCACGAATACACCTTCATCACGCGGACAACTTATTTACTCTCACACCATTTCTCTTGGAGAAGCTTAAGATCTATATTTTCATTTCCACATTTCTTAAGATTGTTGAGGTTATGAATCGAGTATTTTCAGATTTCCATTTTTTATAAAAAAAAAGGAAAGTTAAATTCCCATTTCATAACCTAAACAATCTTGAGAAATCTAAAAATGATGTTATAGATCTTAAGATTCTCCAAGAGAAAAGGTATGCGAGTAAATAAGTTTTACGGGTGACGAGGGTGTATTTGTGGTAGAAAGACCAAAGCGTACTGGGAGTAAGCTATAATTTATATGAGAATCTTGCCGATGAGAAAATCATGGTGAAGGAACACATAAGGAAAGGGAAAAGGAGTGTTATAAATGAGAAACATCAACAATGGAGGAAAAATACTATTGCAGTGTCCTGGTTTGGTGGATATTGATGAAGGCCAACTCCCCGTAATAAGAGGAGTCGTATTTCGAATATTCTATCAAACTCCAAATGGGAAAATGTGTCATATTATTTGGGACTCCTTTCTGGAAAAATTTCAATGAGATCTACAATACGTTGCATTTGATAAGGCCGGAAAAGGAAAATTTTGCTTGCTAAACCTGCCTTTAGAGGGAGAAAATCCAAAGTAACCCCAAACGGCCCCGTGAGAGGCGCAAACACCTTACATGAGACCAATGTAACTCGCAAGAACTGACCGCGGTAATTTGAAAATATATAGACTTAGGCTCAAAAAATGTCGTTAGAGGGAGACAAATGAAAATCCCCCCAAATGGCCCCGTGAAAGGTGCGAACACCTTGCACGGTATCAAAGTAACTCGTAAGAACTTATCGCATGGTCACGGGACCCACGATTTGATAATATGATGATAATTTGAAAATATTGAGACTTAAGATGAAAAATATGTCGTTAGAGGGCGAAAAACCGAACCCCCCCCTCCAAACGGCCCCGTGAGATGCGCGAACACCTCGCATGGGACCAATGTAACTTATAGGAATTGACTATATGGTTACGGGACCCCCCGATTTGAGAATATGACAATAATTTGAAAATATTTAGACTTAAGCTTAAAAACATGCAGTCAGAGGGCAAAAAACCAAAACACCCTCCAAACGGCCCCGTGAGAGGCGCCAACACCTCACACGGGAGCATTGTCCAATCGTTGGATAGTTATTGGTTGTCGTAGCATGTAGGATTCCCAATGTCTCTAACCATCTATGTCCAATTAATGTCCTTTTCGTAAAACTCTTGAGCTCTAAAAAGTTGCAAAACTCTTAAGCTCGAAACAGTTGTGCACGAGGTGTTTATGCCACTCACAGAGTTGTTTGGGTGCCGCTGGGGGTGCCTACATTCCCGCGGTATGTTTTCAAGACTAAGTGTGTTTATTTTCGAATTTTGTTTTACTTCACACACACACCATGCTACTCTATGTAAACACTACACTAGCTTTGACACTTTCCCAAGTTTTCAACGCCATACCTATGATAGAGAATCCCGACTAGAAGGTGGAGTACAAATCCACCGTTGACAATGCTTGGTACACCTATCGACTAGTTTTCCATAATCAGTATCTGACCATGAACCTCTTAAACTTCACCGACTATTCCGGCTGATTGTCCACGCTTGGGGGGTGTTTCGGGGTTCCCCCCCCCCCTAACGCCATGTTTTTAAGCCTAAGTTTAGATATTTTTAAATTAATATCATGTTCTCAAACAGGGGGTCCCGTGATCATCCAATAGACAAAAACCAACAATAAGCCAATAACTAATAATTATCCCATACTCCTTCCAACATACTATCCAACAACAAGACAATAAGCAATAATTATCAAACAACCAAACCAAACAAAACCATTAATTATCCCGTACTCCTTCTAACATACTATCCAACAACAAGTCAACATCCATTATATAACTACTTCTATCATCTAAAAGATTTAAAAGATAATGCATATCAATTATATAACTACTTCAGTTAAAGGCAAGAGTACCTGATTCCTGCGATCTAAGAAGGCCATTAAATAGAGTCTTCAGAATGTGTTTTTAGACCAAATTGATCCTGGAGCCTCCAACGTATACTTTTACACGTACATTTGGGATTAGTTTCTTTAATACAATCTTCATAAAATCAAGCTAATTTAACTTCATTTTATGAACATTGCATCAATGACAGTAATCGCCAAAGGTACACGAACACGTGGAAATTGGGTTGGGTCATTTTGATCCAATCACAAATTCAAATAACTATATTCTCAAACCGAGTGTCTTGTGAAAGTAACTTAAGATTCGATGAATTTACCTTAGAAGATTAATTTATTAATGAATTTGTATTAAGACATGTTTTTATCACACATGAATAAATAAGCGCACAAATAAGATGTGAAATTGACCTCTTTTGATACCCATGCCCTAAAATTAGTTGTTGTGGTAGGTGACTTGGTTTGATAGGTGTACTCGCTCATATCTATAGTTACGTATATAATCCAATTTATTTGAATTTATTTTTTTCTTACCCTATCATGTCAATTATTAGGAATCTAAAATTCCCTTTATAACACTAATCTGTCAAATATTAATAAATTTATTTATTAATTTTCCTTGTCATCTGGATGATCTTGCTCACTTAGCTGCATTTCGGGCCCGATACCATTTTGAGTGATATGCTTCGAAAAATGAATCTAGTAGTGGGGGCAGGGTCACAATATAGAGCACAATGAATCTTCACAATAGAAAGCAATATAACATTCGTCTCTATTGAGCAATAGAGGCGAATGTTCAATTACGCTCTATTGCTCAACTCCATATCTCTATGTTGTGGCCTTACCCCCACTGCTAGATTCATTTTCCGAAGCATCTTACTCAAAATAGTATCGGGCCCGAAATGCAGCTAAGTGAGAAAGATCATCCACATGACAAGGAAATTAATAAATAAATTTATTAATATTTGACAGATTAGTATTATAAAGGGAATTTTAGATAACTAATAATTGGCACATTGGTGTAAAAAACTAAATTTAAACAAATGGGATTACAGATGAACATCTAGATATTGAGCGAGTATACCTAGAAAACCACGTTACCTATCACCTATGTAGTCACAGATGCAGTCACATGTGGTCTACCAGCTCTCCCCATTTAATGGATTTGCGATAAAATATGGGATAAGAATTTAAAATGAGTAATCATGTGAAATTAATAAATTAAACTAGGAAGGAAAACACGGCCACCCCAACTCGTGAGTTGTTGCAATCAATGACTTAGTTAGGCCATGAGTTATTGAAATTTATGGAAAATCCAAGTCATGAATTCTTGAATAATCACGAATAACTTAGGTTGTTGATTCGTATCGAATATTGCATTTAATTACCCTCGAACTTATGCATTTTAGCTCCCTCGGGTACTTTAATGCCTATAATTATGCTCGTTAATCAGACAACCTCCATTTTATATGCTAAAATGTTATTTGAGGTATAATTGAGCTTTTATAGGTGTTAAAGTGCTTAGTATGAAGTTTGGACACGTTCCGATTAAGTTTCGTCGCGATTCGCACGTTCAGGGGCATTTTTGTAATTTTACACTTTGGGATTTTTGCCCGAAATCTTCACGGAAGTTGTAGCCCTCGGGCCAATCTTTGCGTGGCCGCAAACGATGCACGAATCGAAGTCCGAATGAAGGAAACACGAAGCTTTAATCGGAAAGAATTATAAAAGATTCATTAACAATTTAAATAATTCCATCCATGTCCCTTTTCTTCCTTAATAACAAATCCATGAATTCCATCCATGTCCCTAAAACGTTTTTTCAGCAAATGAAGGTGGCGATTTGGTCCTAGGCTCGGGTTTTGCTCGGGTTTTAGGTTCGTTCGAAATTTTGAGCCTTTCATCCGAAATTGGAGCTTGATTTGGGACCACACACGCAAATGGGTCTCTTTGGACAATTTTTGGAGCTTAGGTGTTGGCCATTAATGGTGAAAATGGGTCTTTATATTTTATGGAGGAGTTTTTGATTTCTTTGGCCACACACGATTTTGGAGCTTTAAATCGCATGTGGGTTGAGTCTTGGATCACCATTGTTGGAGGTTTTGGTTTTGATTTTTGTTTGCAACTCCAGGGGTATGGAGGTTTTGGGTAACTTTTTCTTGGTCTCGGTTTGACATGGAAAATTGGACTTGGAATTGCAGCGCCACCGGTCGACCGGACACGCTCCGGCAGTCGACCAGAAATTTGGATTTTGCCTTTGTGCCGAGACAGTGCTGCCTCCGCCTTTGGCGCGGTCGACCGGTCATCACCCCCGGTCGACCGGTGATCTATTTTTGCCCGAAATATCTGTAGCTTTTTTTTTCTATTTTTTATTTTCTTTTTCCTTTTTATTTTATCTTTTAATTGTAACTTATTCCCCTTTTTTATTTCTTTTTCCTTTTCTTTTTTTTTTCTCTTATGTAACTTAGTATAAATAGGAGACTTGGTTTATTTTTGTAAACATCATGTAATAAATTAGATTTTTAGTTCTTTTCTCTCTTAGAACCTAGGGTTTGATATATTTGGGGATTTTTTTGTTGGAGATAACCCCTCTCCTCATTTTTCACCATTAATGTAAGTGTTACTATTCATTATCTCCTTTAAGTTGTATTGGCTTTATTTTTCATGCTTAATTAATTTTCATGCCTAGATAATTTTTGTTGTTAAATTAATTAGTGGTGTGCTTTAATTAATTAGTTAATTTATTTATGTCATTTAATATGTGTAGGGACTAATTTAAATTAGGGTGCGATTAATGGAACTCACGTAGGGTTGATTTGTTGCTTCGCTTTGGTGATGGAGATTTACGCATTTATTTCGAGTGCGTTGTCCTTGTTTTCACGCCTAGGAAATTTAACGGTGTATATCATGTATGCGCCGTGTTAACGACCTTGCGTGCGTAATTTCCGGGGTATTTGTTGACGCCAAAATCTTCTTAGTCTTTTATGCGAATTTAGGGGTGTGATAACTCTTAATTTAATTAATTGACGAAACGAGATGCAATCCTAATAATTCGCAGTCCCATGTAACCATTTATACACGTTAACTCAATTTTAAGGATATTAGTCGCATCCTATAGTTTTTATTCACTTTGTTAATTTTAGTTTAAATACACTCATGCCTAGTTTATCTTTTATTTCTTTTTAGTTAGAAAAATATTTTTTACACTTTTATTGAGAAGTATTAAATCCATTAAATTCTAGCAACTCGTCTCTGTGGATTTTTGATACCCGACTTACCGATGTGCTTGCCTCGCAAGGGTAGTAGTAATTTAGGTTTTTGTATTAAGTTGGCGAAACGAAAACAACGACTAGCGTCTTTACACAAGCTACTTTTCGCACTTAATCAAAATGGCGCCGTTGCCGGAGACGAGTTTGTTTTAGACTTTATTTGATTTAGTATTTCATAGTATTTTCTTTCTATTTGTATTATTTGCTAATAATTTGCAGGACTTCCACATTTGAGCACTTAGAAATGCTCGAATCTTTTTCGCGTGTACTTACTTTGTGGAATCTGCCATTCGAGCCATTTTTGGGGTAAGCATGTCTTATTCCAATTCTTTCGGTAATCCTTGTTATAATTCTCAAAATTCTAGGCCTATGACTTTCGGTGAATACTTAGCATCCCAAAGTAAAACAAATTCAAATGTTACTTTGGGCGAGTATAATGAAAGTCAAAACTTAGGCTATTGGAATTTTGATGATGATGATAATGATTTTGGGCCTTTACCTCCTTATAATAGGAATTTTGAAACGAATTCGAATAGTTTTCAAAATTCCTATAATAATGAGTTTTTGTTTAAATTCGATAGTAATTTTCAAAGTTCTCATTTTCATGCATCCTCACATCGACCCATGACATTCGGTGAGGGCTTGCGTATGTATGAAAATGAGAAAATTGAAACTCGTTATCGGGAAGAAAATTGTTCGTGGGAACATGAGTTGGATTTATTATTTGAGTCCGACGACGATTTTGCTTACAAGACTTTTGAGGTCGAGGAATGTTTTAAACCAAATGAGATACTTGTGCCTACTTTGGAACAAGACATTCTATACTTTGCCCATTGCGTAATAGATATTGAAAGTGAGGATGATAATGACGTAATATCTATTTGCAATGAAATGATTTCTTCTTTGGCCCCCAAAGAAGAACATTTCATTGAAAATGATATTATTTCATTCGAAACTCAAACTTCATGCGATGATGATTCATCTCATGAGTTTGAATTTCATTCATCCCCATTTTCATTTTCTATTATCACACCGGAACAAGTACCTGGTGATTCGGTTTCAAACTTTAATGTTTTAAACCCTATCGCCGATGAGGAGTACTTGCTCGAGTCGCCCTCCACAATCGCATCTTTGCCTTTGTGTGCGCCGCCTCCCATTCCAACTTCAAAATCCTTGGGAGGATATTCGGCTTTTGTCGGTCCACACATGTTTTTGTCGCCCGTTCAATTCAAACCCTCCATCGTCCCTCAAAAACTTTTAATTGACGATGGTTCATTTCTTCCTCCTTACACATGCCTTACGTTGTTCAAATGGAATTCATATTTTTCAGAGGGCATGCTTGTATGTGAGGGTACACCGATTACCCTCCAAAGTCAAATCATTTTCATGGTAGACCCACACCTATTTAGACTTCTAGTGTATAGTTAGTGTGAAGCCTAAATAGTAGGTTGTATATAGTTAGCTTTTTATTCTTTCTTTCTTTTTTATTTTTCTTTCTTTTTAATTTAGTCTCTTGTAACTTTTTTTTATTTGTTTTTGCTATGCTCGGTACTAACTTGTTTTGTAGATGCTTTGGACTTGTTCTTATGGGGATCGCTCCACTTTTAGGTAATATCGCTATTTTCCTCTCTTTGACTTGGTTCTTAATTTACATTGAGGACAATGTCAAGTTTTAAGTTAGGGGGTGTGGGATATTCTATCCATTCATTGGTAGTGTCCATGTTTTTGCTCACATGTTAGTTTATAAGTATGCTTTTCTTAGAAAAATTCAAAAATTTCAAAAATATTTTATTTCTTTTTTCTCCTTTTTTGGGCCTTTTGCCTTTGTTTCCGATGATAAATTTCAATAATTGCCCGATCCAATTGACAACCCAATGATGCATGTTCTCTATTTTAGAAGTTATTAGACTTTAGTCTCAATTATTGATATTGTGAATAACTTCATGAATTAAACTTTAATCCCATGAGCACATACACCATTCTTGCTATATTGATTTGGTTTAAGATTTTTATAACTCGGTAATCTTTTATTGCATTGTATATACTTACACCGAGTAAGCATTGTACCTTCCGTCGTTTGTGAGTGTATACACTATTCTTTCCCCTTTGAAAACGTTGAATTCGTCGGTAATCTCACTATTCTTTCATTTGACCGTTCATTAATTGAGTTCATACTTCAAATGTGTTACTTGATCATGATTTTAATATATTGTTTTGATTCGAGAATTGCGTAAACTTTTGGAAATGATCAAAGGCCATCTTTGTTATATCACCCATATTAGCCTTGACCTCACCCTTATATGTTTACCCTCGTTAACCCCTTTGAGCCTAAATATAGCCTTTCGTTTCATAACCCCAATCCCATAACCAACTCTAAATTGGAGTTATAAACCATACATACACTTTCCATACCTTTGTTTGGAATGTTACTTGGGATTGAATGATGTTGTTATGATGTCGGTTGCAATTTAGGCATATGAGAGTTTGAAAAGTAAAGAAAAGAAAGTAGTGAAAAAAGTGAAGAAAAAGAGAAAGCAAAAAAAAAAAAAAAAAAAAGACAAAATGAGAAAAATAAGAAAAGAAAAAGAAAGAGAAGTTTGTAAATGTTGTATAGTTCAATAAGCTTTGATTACTCTCCCCGATGATATATCTAATGCCTTTTTGGAACTTGTTTTCTAATTTTGATATTGTCCGCATTTTCCCATTATCCCAAGTTTTTACCCCGAACACTTTGAATCCGTACATACATTCCCTCGTTTCGTACTCTAGCCTAGCCTACATTATAACCCTATACAAGTCCTATGTGATCTTAAGTAGATGTAATTCAAAGGTTTAAATAGTTTTGATAATGTGAGAAATTGAATTTCGCCGCCTTTAATGAGCGATATCATTCATTGAGATTACAGTTTTTAATTTCATATATTGCGTTCTTCATTTGTGACATGTGTGCGGCCTAGTTTCCATTTACATTTACTCTTTATGCCCGCATGTTCCGTGTGTTACCTCCCTGTTTCGAGTGAATTCGCTTGATGAGCGTAATGCCCGTGAGAATTGAATATATGATTGCTTTAATTTAGTATCAGGTTTATATAAGTTTTTTTGCCAAATCACACTTTGCATGTGCTCGCTCCCCTCCCACATTTTAAGGTTTCGATTCTATGAGGTGCATTCTATAATGTTAATGATTTGGACTTTTGTTTGAATACATTCAATGTGCTAATAATGCGTATGAAATCCTTTTTGCTTTTGTTGGGCTTGTCGCATGTTGGGTTGAACATATTTTGAGGAATCCATGTGATGTTTGTGGGTATCATCCTTGAAAACCATCACGAGACGACACTCGTCCACTAGGGTGACCTAGGGGTTTAACGGCTTATTGCATACGCTAAATGCAATCGAATCGCCCGCGAAAGTGGCATTTTGCTTTTATACCATACTTTTGTACTATCTCCTACTTTTGATTTTCTTATAGTTCATCTTGCGTTGAATTTCATTACTAGGGACTAGCAATGTGTAAGTTAGGGGGTGTGATTCGTATCGAATATTGCATTTAATTACCCTCGAACTTATGCATTTTAGCCCCCTCGGGTACTTTAATGCCTATAATTATGCTCGTTAATCAGACAACCTCCGTTTTATATGCTAAAATGTTATTTGAGGTATAATTGAGCTTTTATAGGTGTTAAAGTGCTTAGTATGAAGTTTGAGCATGTTCCGATTAAGTTTCGTCGCGATTCGCACGTTCATGGGCAATTTCGTAATTTTATACTTTGCGATTTTTGCCCGAAATCTTCACGAAAGTTGTAGCCCTCGGGCCAATCTTCGCGTGGCCGCAAAAGATGCGCGAATCGGTGTCCGAACGAAGGAAACACGGAGCTTTAATCGGAAAGAATTATAAAAGATTCATTAACAATTTAAATAATGCTATCCATGTCCCTTTTCTTCTTTAATAACAAATCCATTAATTCCATCCATGTCCCTAAAACATTTTTTCAGCAAATGAAGATGGCGATTTGGCCCTAGGCTCAGGTTTTGCTCGGGTTTTGGGTTCGTTCGAAATTCGAGCCTTTCATCCGAAATTGGAGCTTGATTTGGGACCACACACGCAAATGGGTCTCTTTGGACAATTTTTGGAGCTTAGGTGTTGGACATTAATGGTGAAAAAGGGTCTTTGTATTTTATGGAGGAGTTTTTGATTTCTTTGGCAAACACTGTTTTGGAGCTTTAAATCGCATGTGGGTTGAGTCTTGGATCACCATTGTTGGAGGTTTCGGTTTTGATTTTGGCTTGCAACTCCATGGTTCCGGAGGTTTTGGGTAACTTTTTCTTGGTCTCGGTTTGACATGGAAAATTGGACTTGGAATTGCAGCGCCGTCGGTCGACCGACCACGCTCCGGCAGTCGACCAGAAATTGGGATTTTGCCTTTGTGCCGAGACAGTGCTGCCTTCGCCTTTGGCGCGGTCTACCGGTCACCACCCCCGGTCGACCGGTGATCTGTTTTTGCCCGAAATATCTGTAGCTTTTTTTCTATTTTTTATTTTCTTTTTCCTTTTTATTTTATCCTTTAATTGTAACTTATTCCCCTTTTTTATTTCTTTTTCCTTTTCCTTTTTTTCCTCTTACGTAACTTAGTATAAATAGGAGACTTGGTTTATTTTTGTAAACATCATGTAACAAATTAGATTTTTAGTTTTCTTCTCTCTTAGAACCTAGGGTTTGACATATTTGGGGATTTTTTGTTGGAGATACCCCCTCTCCTCATTTTCCACCATTAATGTCAGTGTTACTATTCATTATCTCCTTTAAGTTGTATTTGCTTTATTTTCCATGCTTAATTAATTTTCATGCCTAGATAATTTTAGTTGTTAAATTAATTAGTGGTGTGCTTTAATTAATTAGTTAATTAATTTATGTCATTTAATATGTGTAGGGGCTAATTTAAATTAGGGTGCGATTAATGGAACTCACGTAGGGTTGATTTGTTGCTTCGCTTTGCTGATGGAGATTTACGTATTTATTTCGAGTGCGTTATCCTAGTTTTTACGCCTAGGAAATTTAACGGTGTATATCATGTATGCGCCGTGTTAACGACCTTACGTGCGTAATTTCCGGGGTATTTGTTGACGCCAAAATCTTCTTAGTCTTTTATGCGAATTTAGGGGTGTGATAACTCTTAATTTAATTTATTGACGAAACGAGATGCAATCCTAATAATTTGCAGTCCCATGTAACCATTTATACACGTTAACTCAATTTGAGGGATATTAGTCGCATCCTATAGTTTTTATTCACTTTGTTAATTTTAGTTTAAATACACTCATGCCTAGTTTATCTTTTATTTCTTTTTAGTTAGAAAAATATCTTTTACACTTTTATTGAGAATTATTAAATCCATTAAATTCTAGCAACTCGTCTCTGTGGATTTTCGATACCCGACTTACCGATGTGCTTGCCTCGCAAATGTAGTAGTAATTTAGGTTTTTGTATTAAGTTGGCGAAACGAAAACAACGACTAGCGTCTTTACACGCGTTACTTTTCGCACTTAATCAGCTGTTGATATGAAAACTTTGTTGGTATATTGCAACCGGGAATATGAGTGCCATGACTGAACTTGGCCATGGAAACCCATCAGCTACTGTTACGAGAGACCGTGATGAATCCAGTTTTAACAAATTTTGCTCCTGAGAAAAATATATGAGGGCATGAATATGAGTCCTGCAGTTAAGGTATAAGGGTATATTAGTTTGATTAATGTTTTCAGAATAGAAAGGACTTTGAGTTAATGGGTGCGGAACCTAAAATACTCAATTAAATTTTAAACTATATATAAATACTAAGCCCTAAATGACAATACCCATAAATAATGCGATTTATTTTAATCCCTAAGTAACCCCATTCAGTCAATACTAATAGCACTCAATTAATTTCAAACTCAAAATAAATACCAAGCCCTAAATGAAAATACCCTTAAATAATGCAATTTATTTTAATCCCTAAGTAACGACATTTAGTCAATACTAATAATACGCAATTAATTTTAAACTCTAAATAAATTTCAAGCCCTAAATGACAATACCCTTAAATAATGTATTTTATTTTAATCCCTAAGTAACCACATTCAATCAATACTAATAATGACAATACCCTTAAATAATCCAATTAATTTTAAACTCTAAATAATAATTCCCAATCAATGTTAATAATACCCAATAAATTTCAATACTTAAATATAATATATCCAATCAAAATATTAGGTTATAAAACATCCGCTTTTCTTGGGAAAAAAATCGACACACATACACATACACATACACATACACATACATACACATGCGTACACACAAATAGACACACACATACACACATATACAGAAATACACACACACTCACACATGTATACACACACATATACACACGTACACACATATACACACATATATACGCACGTATACATAAATACACACACATATACACATGTACACACATATACACACGTACAAAGAAATACACACACATTCACACACATACACATTAGGGTTTATATCAGAAATACGAAAAATAGAGTTTACCTTTGATATTGAGATAGAAATTAAGGTTTGAGAGAATCTAAATTGCCTAGAGAGAGAAATTAGCGCACAAAGAAAGAGGGAGAGAGACTGGCGTGAGAATAAATGAAATGGGGGCAGAATGAATTTAGTATAAGGACACTGGTCATGGCTTAGAATCGTGACACACTACCATGACCCTTAAATGTTTTCCACATCGACGTGTAGGCAACCATGTGGTCACGACCCTCAATCGTGAGCCACGCGCGTGAGTAAATTGAGATGGTCACAACCCAAAGCCGTGACCCAATGGGTGCTCATTGTGGCCGTGGTCACGACCCTTGTCCATGACCCTACCGTGACTAAACTTGGACGAAACTTTGGCACGAACTTGGTTCCATGATGGTCATGACCTGGTTTCGGTATCAGTCCGTGACCCATACTGGTTAGGAATTTAGTCTGTGAGTACTTCTAAGAGCATCCATGACCACAGTGGGTCATGGATATGGTCACCCCAAAATTGATGTGGTCACGGCTTTGGGTCGTGTCAGGGATTTGGGACATGACCCATTGGGGGTGACCATTTACAGAATTTGGTGTAGTGACTATCCTATTAATTATGTAGTTATATTAGTTAATGTGTTAATGATAGATGTGTTTAATCGTGAAAAATGTTAATAGTTGAAATGAAATCAGACTTAATAGTTTATTAGTATAATAAATTTATGGTACGACAATGATGTTAAGAATGAAATCATACTTGATTCTCGGTAATTTTAATCAAGTCCTGATCAACCAGTATTAGAATAGGTGGGGTGTCACGTCGATCTCCTCTTTCTGAGTAAACCCTTTTGTGAAAATCCTTGCGTTAAAGGTTTCCACCTCCCTGTTTACCCCTCGCTTGTTCTTGTATATACCCTTGCAATCGAGAGGTTTCATCCCATCAAGAAAGTCTACACATTCCCAAACGTGGTTCAAATACATCGAATCCATCTCAAGATTCATAGACTTTAGCCATAACTCATAATCCCTCTCTTGGAATGTGTCATTGCATTTTTAAGGATTTGGTTCGTGTTCCCATTGGATATCACCAAAATGTTCACACATACACAATAACATATCACACTGACATCTAAATCTCCCACTACAGTGTGGCTCCAGTTGTGGTCGAGTATAAGTGATACATGTAACCTGATCATCGGTAATACTCCCAGTGCCTCTAAGTAGTATATTAACGATATTAGGTTGTATTTCATCCTGTATTGGTGGTATAAAAAAAATTCTTTGCACTACACCAAATCCTGCGAATGGTCACGCCGAGTTGGTCACGGCCCAAGTCCGCGACCCGTTGGTCGCGGACTTGGGCCGTGACCAAGGCTGTTTTGGGCGTGACCATATTTATTATCACACTAGACCATGGATGCTTTGAAAGTGGTCACGGCCCAAGTCCCTGACCACTGTGGGTCACAGACTTCAGCCGTGACCAGGCCGTGACCATCTTGGCGCCAAATTCGCGCCAAAATTCCCTCCAAACTGGTCGCGGATGGGGTCACGGCCCAAGTCCGTGACCAAAGGCATGACGAAGTAAATAACACACACATTTAGGGTCACGGCTGAAGGCCCTGACCATTTCTGGGTATGGGTCACGGCTGTAGGCCGTGACCATCCTTCATTCGAGCAGTGGTGGTGATGGTTTGCAGGTTGCGCGCTGGGGGTCACGGGTCACGGCTGAGGGCCGTGACCATTTCCTTGTATGGGTCACGGCTTTAGACCGTGACCATCCCTCATTCGAGCAGTGGTGGTGATGGTTTGCAGGTTGCGCACTGGGGGTCACGGCTCTGGGCCGTGACTAGGTTCAATCGAGCAGCAGTTGAGTTTCATTTAAGGGTCGCGCATGGTGGGTCACGGTGGTTGGCCGTGACCAGGTTCAGTCCTTAAAAAAAAGAATCGCGCCTCCCTCATTTCATTTCTGTCGATCGAGGTCAGTGTCTAAAGCCCTAGGCGATTTGTGCGATTTCCATCCTTGAGATTTCGGCTCAGAAAGGTATTGTGTGTTTGTTTGTGCGATTTCCATCCCTCATTTCGATTCTCGTGCATTTCGATTCTCATTGTGTTAGTATATGTGTGTATATGTGTGTGTATGTATAGATTTATGTGTGTGTATGTATAGATTTGTATATATGTGTGTGTATGTATAGATTTATGTTTATATGTGTGTGTATGTATAGATTTATGTTTATATGTGTGTGTATGTATAGATTTATGTTTATATGTATGTGTGTATGTGTGTTTATGTGTGTAACTACAAACAAATTGTATTTTATTTCAATAAACCCTAGACATTTTATTTCAATAAACCCTAGACATTGTATTGGGATTTTTTTTTTTGACAAAATATTATTCAAAATATAACCCTAGACATTATATTTTTTTTGACAAAATATTATTAAATGGATTCTTAATAAGTAAAAAAAAAAATTACATCTACCTCGTGGGATTTTATAGGGGGTTATATGCGTGCCATCATACTATATTGGGGGTTATATGCATGTCGTGTTGGATACTATGTTGAATTTATTGAATTGATACTAGTGTCGATAAATGTATATGTTATAAAATTTGTTGGATACTACTTTTCTCAGGAAAAATGAGGCACGGTGATAAATACTGTCAACAAGAGTGGGACAGGTTGCAATTAGACCGCACACATAACTCTTTTATTAGCGTGCGTCATATAGAGGGTACTCCTATTTATAGGTACGGAAATAAAAAGATCGAACAATTTAACTACCTTATAAATCATGGATTTGATATCCAGCAAGATTACTTGTTCGATCGTATTCTATTTTCTCTACCAGAAAACTGGGATGACGTTATACAAAATATATTTCACACACATAATCCCGACATAGCCCTGACCTTGGTTACGTTGTTGGAGAAGGCGGAAAAAAAAATCCACCCGTTATGGATACAACTGCGTACAGAGAGCATTGACATAGACTGTGATGTCTCGCGCCACATGCACGTAAAATTGAATCTTGCCAACAAGTTGAGAAATAGGGGATTCCGAGTTCATGTCACTGACATCTACACATCAATCATAGATACCCTTCCTTCTAGTTGGCCACGTGCAAAAATTTATAGGTTCTTAAAAACTAATACCGAATGGATGGAGATCAGACACATTGAACTTATTCTAAAGTCTTACTTTGAAAAGGTATCTATCTATCTATTTATATATCTAAAACTAATTAAGCTTGATTAATTAGTTATAATTTCATATTACTATAATTATTTAGTCACTCATATTTTTTAATTTTTGTAGATAATGTCGAGAGGAAACAACCCTAGGGTACCAAGTGCCGATGTGACACCACAACGAGGTTCACCATCTTCTGCAGAACCCGAATTCTCAACACCAATGGCTGAGCAATTCACAACTCCACCAATGGTTCACTCCTCACCAAGTCCAACCCCAAGTGCTCCTACACCCCAATCCGGCACTCCCGTTGCTTTAACGCCCCAATCCAACACTCATGATGCCTCCCGCTCAAATGAAAAGAAGCCTATTGGATTCTCCCTTCTCGGGAATAACCCGATGGGTGATAGGAGTGACGTGCTGAACTTTAAAGCCCGGTGTTTGTCGCTGGGAAAAATGAACGTGGGAGTCGGTGGACCAGATAATTGGAACCTTGTTGATCAATCTGTCAAAGATGACATATATAACCAACTTTGCAAGCATTTCACATTTCCTGACCGTTCCAAGAATAAGGTTCTATCTCGGGTTGCTGAAGGATTGAGGACATACAGGAGAAACCTTCGGAAGAAACATTTCCCGAAAGAGGCAGCGAGCTCCGATATTTTGGCTTTGAAAGAGAAAGTGCCTCCCAATGTTGAAATGCCGGTGGATCAGTGGAATAAGTTTTTGGAGAATGAGGCGAAGGAAAACAAGTTGGTCCAGAGGGAGCAAAACAAAAAAAATAGGGCACAAAAAACTGATATCCATAGGCTGGGATCCAAATCATATGAGGATTTGAAGAATGAATGGGAGAGTAGGACAAAAGATGGTCCAGATGCCGGTAAAAACCCAAATCGATCCAACTTATTCCTCCATGCTCGACGGGACAAAGATAATAAATTCCCCCTGCAGTTGGCTAAGACACTGGAATCAATAGAGGCCATCAGCAGTCAATCAGATTCGTGCCCTACTGATGACTTTGACCTTGAAAATGATGCCCTGACTAAGACCTTTGGAAAGGACAAAAGGGGGAGGACGAGAGGCGTTGGCTCACATATGCCAAAAACAAAACTGCAACACATTGCACCTCTTGTGGACGAGCTATCTTCGGTCAAGAATTATATCTCATCCCAAAAGGAGCACCAACAGAAGACCGATGGGGATGTCCATGACCTTAAAAATTCCCTGGGATTATTGAACAATCAAATTGGGAAACTTGTGAATCTTATTGAAAGTTATAGGCCCCCAATGCCTCCTCAAGATGTCACACATCCTTCCCCTCCAACATTCCCCTCTCAAATGCCTCATCCTCCAATCACGGGGCTCGGATCATCGTCAACAGCTCACGGTGACTATGGCGAAGAGTACTATATCAAGGACATGAGCAATTCGAGGTTTGTTGGCGTGTGCATACTCATCTCCAGGGAAAGGGGGACTCTAGTACATCGCCGACCTTTGGAGAAGGGTGAGGCTAAAATAATGGTCGATGAAATATACAACGGCTGCGGAGATGTACCTGTGTACGTTAACAGCGGGGATGGGATGGAATTGAGGAATTATGCAAAATCTTTTATTACTTGGCCACTTTATCTGTTGGCCAAGGTTTAATAATATTTTCTTTCGTTTCAGTTGTAATAATTTTTTTTTGTTTTAGTTGTAAGAATATTGGTTTTTCTTCAGTTGTAAGAATATTGGTTTTGTTTCAGTTGTAAGAATATTGGTTTTGTTTCGTATGGAATGATATTTTTTTTGTTTCAGTCGTAAGAATATTCTTTCTGTTTCAGTTGTAATAATATTTTTTAACCTATTACCACAGGACTGAAATTTGAAGATTATTACATGGATTTCCCACAATACAAAGAGTGGATGGGAGAGACTAACCGGATATCAATTAATCATGTAAAGGGCGTTTATGAATTTGTTAAATATGCTTCCAAAAATCTTAAAAGTGAGAAGATTCCGTGTCCGTGCACTCATTGTATTAACGGAAAATATAAGTCATTGGAAGTTGTTGAGTTGCATTTACTAAAGTGGGGAATCTGTCAAGACTATATAATATGGACATACCATGGTGAAAAAGTTGTACCTTATGTTCCAGAAGAATTACCGGGAGCCGACCGTGTAACGGAACCTCAAGGAGTAGAAGTGGTACATGATTCACCAACACATCGTCCATTGACCGACTTAATTGATGATGCTTACGGACTCCACAACCAACAAACCACCAACCTATGGATACAAATAATGTGCATTATGACCAAGTAAATGAACAAATTGATGCTGAACTACTAGGAGATCGGGAATACATACGGTTGAAAGCAGATGCGGCTAGACCGTTGTATAAAGATTGCGATGAAGATCACTCGGTATTATATGCAATAATTGGTTTGCATAATTTGAAGAGTCAATTTGGTTTGTCTGGAAACAGCGTAACCGGAATTCTTAAGTGGGTTAAAGAAATTCTCCCAAAAGAGAACATGTTACCAGACAATTATCCTACCATGAAGAAGAGTTTGAAGGGTTTAGGTTTGAAATACAAATCTATTCATGCTTGCAAGTATGATTGCATATTGTACCGGAATGAGCACGAAGAGAAGGATGAATGTCCTGTATGCAGTGAGCCCAAATATATGGTTTGTGAGAATGGAAATGACAAACATGCAAAAAATCGCAAGTGCTCGCAAGTCCCACAAAAGGTTTTGAAGTATTTTCCACTTGGGCCACGGTTAAAACGTTTTTTTACTGTACCGTGGATAGCAGAGGCCATGACATGGCATGCTCGATGCGAGGTGGGTGGGAATTTGATGCGTCATCCGGTTGATTCACTCATCTGGCAAATTTCAAATGCACAACACCATGAATTTGCAAAGGAACCGCGCAACATTCGTCTTGCAATCTCAACCGATGGGTTTAACCCTTTCGGTAATTTAAGTACTAGTCAGAGTTATTGGCCAGTTCTTATGGCGCCTTTAAGTCTTCCTCCGACGTTATGCATGAGAAAGGAGTTCACATTGTTATCTCTGTTGATACCCGGGCCTAAGGCTCCCAGTGATGATATTGATATATTCTTAGCACCATTAATCGAAGAACTTAAAGAGTTGTGGGATAAAGGCGTGACGGCGTTCGATTCTCATAAGGGTGAAGAGTTCACACTTAAAGCAATGGTGATGTGGGTGATCCACGATCTTCCTGCTTATGGGACCTTGTCCGGTTGTAATGTTCATGGTTATTATGGATGTCCCATATGTGGGGAGGAAACTAAAGCCTGTTGGTTAAAACATAGTGGTAAGTTGAGTTACACGGGTCATCGTAGATTTCTGCCGACCAGTCACCCTTTTAGGAACGACAAGTCTAACTTTTTGCCTGTCGGTCACGAGCGAAGAACGGCACCTAGTCGACTTTCTGGTCAGCAAATTGAGGAGAAGGCGGTGGCTGCGACTGCGGGGAATAGGTATGTAGGCAAACACCCCCAGTTTGTAAACCTGAAGCGTAAAGCTAGGGAGGATCCGAACGACCCTAGTAAAGCGAAGCCATGGTCCAGGCGATCAATATTTTTTGATTTGCCGTATTGGAAAGATCATCGTGTAAGGCATATAATTGATGTGATGCACACAGAGAAGAATGTTGCAGAACATTTGATAGGAACATGTCTGGGTGGATCTCATTCCAAAGATGGAGAGCGTGCCCGCCGAGATCTACAGGATATGAAAATAAAGAAGAGACTGTGGTTAAAAAATGATCCAACGACAGGAAGAATTTCTATCCCCCCCACTGCTTTCACTTTGACTACTAGTGAGAAGAAGATCCTCTTAGACACGTTGTTCAACTTGAAGACTCCAACCGGTTATTCTGGTAATTTACGTAGGGTAGTAAACTACCAAGCAAATGACTTGAAACAGTGCAAGTCTCACGACTGGCACGTAATCATCCAATTAATCCCGTTGTTATTTCGGCATTGCTTCTCTGAACACAAAGATCTCCGTCGGGCAATTATGCAAATCAGTTTGTGTTTTACCCTACTTTGTGCAAAAGTGGTAAACAGAAGACACATTAAAGCTGCGAAATCAACTTTAGCCGAGGCAGTTTGTGTGTTAGAGAAATATTTTCCTCCGTCATTCTTCGATATCAGTATCCACCTGCTTGTGCATTTATGCGATGAAGCTTTATTATGTGGTCCCGTGAGGTATCGTTGGATGTATCCTTTTGAGCGCTTGATGAAAACCTTCAAAGATTATGTAAAGAATACACGGTATATTGGAGGGTCAATTGCTGAAGAATACGTAACGGTGGAATCATCGCTATACGCTAGGGAACATATGCCAGAACAAGAGGTGAGGAGGTTTAATCCTCGTGGAGAACGAGTGATAGAGGAACCTGACGAGTTTGAGGACGAATTATCGTTTGGGAACCCTAAAGAGGTGAAACTCACAAACCTACAATACGAGCAAGCAACTCGTCATGTCTTCGAATCGCAAGATGAAGTCCAAGACTGGAGAGAGTGAGTATCTACTGAATTCTTCTTCTTTGATTATATGTATTTTTTATTTTATGATCTAAACTCTATAATTTTTCGGTAGGAAGTACGAGAACGAAATTATCCAAAATCAAAGGAGAAATTGGACGACAACTGACTTTAGGGCATGGGTGTCAAAAGAGGTACTTTTCACATCTTATGTGTGCGGTTATTTATTCATGTGTGGTAAAAACATGCCCTAATACAAATTCATTAATAAATGCAGCTTCTAAAAAGAGGTGATGTCTCTTCCAGACTTGCACGCCTAGCAAAAGGTCCTAGTTTTCGTGCAAAAGAGTTTAAGAAATTCCGCACCAACGGTTTTGATTTCATTTCATATCCATATGAGGAAAAGTTTTTGACGCAAAACAGTGGAATATCAATTTCTGCCTTGACCACCTGTATCGCTAGCAAAAGTGATAAAAATGCAAAGAATACGGTGCTAACCTATTATGGGATAATTCAACAAATCCTAGAACTTGATTACTTGGATTTCACAGAAACCGTATTCTATTGTGATTGGGTAAAGGTGGAGGATACAACGAATGCTTGCAAAGTTGATCCCGACTCCAAACTTATTATGGTAGATTTATCAAAGCTGAAGACTAAAGACCGCATAGTCGACGAGCCTTTTATTTGTGCCTTTCAGAATGTAAAGAAGGTATTCTACTCGAAGTGCATAAACGATGGCAATTGGTCTATTGTTGTGCATGCACCAAAGGGTATGACTACTGAAGTAGACGCATTAAAGGCTCCAAAAGAGTTCCAGTCAGCTCTTGATGACAACCCTAATTTGAAGGATCTTTTAGTTGATTTAGAGGAAGATTGAGTATCAAAATATTATTTTATCCTCATCAATCTTATTTGTATCCTATTATGATATTGACATTGTATTAGCACTTTACATTAATTTATGAATTTCATCTACTTTTAAGTGTAATGTCCCGCTATTTTTTGGTTCTACCATTTTTTTAATTGAACATAACTGTTTGCAAAAAATTCATTATTTTTTCACTGTCATAGGATACATTGATGTTGGGGTCGAACTACTATCAAACATAATCTGAAATTGCATCGCTGCTGGCATAGAGAAGGTTCTGATTGGCGTTGGGTGTAACAAAATATCCAGGTAATGGATAGACCTATGATGAACTTTATTTTAAGGTTAAATATGCATTGATTCAATTTTTTAATTATTTTGGGTTTGGATAACTTTTGAACACGTAAACCAGCCTTAAAATAGCCATCGAACGGTGAAAACGTAAAACACCCACAAAACGGTCCCGCAAGAGTCACGAACATCTCGCACGGGACCAATGTAAGTCGTAGGAACCGACCGTGTAGTCACGGCGCTCCCGGCTTGTGTGTGTGCGTGTGTGCATGTTTGTGTGTGTGCGCGTGTGAGTGGGAAAGGGGGGAGGGGATGGGCAGGGGGCGCGTGTGTGCGTGTGTGCATGTTTGTGTGTGTGCGCGTGTGTGAGTGGGAAGGGGGGAGGGGAAGGGCAGGGGGCGCGCGCGTGTGTGTGTGTGTGTGTGTGAGTGGGGAAGGGGGGAGGGGACGCGGCATGTATGCATATATGCATATGCATATATGTAGTGAGAGTGTGCGTGCGTGCGTGCGTGTGTTTGTGTGCGCGTGTGAGTGTGTGCATATTGGTGATAAAATCCAAAATAATTTGAAGCACTTCCTCCTTTTTCAACAGTCCACACAAGCTCCAGATTTTTTAAGCCACTTTGCATCGAAACGAGATGTGTTTGATAGATTCCATCTCCTGGCCCTACGGGAGGAGATTTTTCCGCTGGGAATTGTGGGGACTCACACGTCCACCCAGATGTTCACGCACTCACCATTGCCAATACGCCATCTTAGACCTGATTAAAGAAGATCATTGCCTTCCATAAGACTGCTCCACACCTTAGATGGTCTGTGGCCCGTTTTTTCTTCTAAGAACAAACAATTAGGGAAGTAAATATTTTTGAGGATTTTAGAACACAAGGAATTAAGGTTTTTCATAATTCTCCAGCACATGTTTGCAAGCAAACCTCGGTTAAAACTTTTGAAATCTCTAAATCCCATCCCCCCCTCCACCTTGGGAAAAACTACCGTATCCCAACTAATCCAGTATATACCATTTTTATCCTGGCAGCCCCTCTACCAAAATTTTCTGACATGGGATGTGAGGCTATTACATAATTTTTTTCGGGAGTAAAATGCAGGGCATGGCAAAGGTGGGGATTGCGTGCGTGCGTGCGTGTGTTTGTGTGCGCGTGTGAGTGTGTGCGTGCGTGTGCTTGTGTGGACTGTTGAAAAAGGAGGAAGTGCATATATATGCAGCAGTTGGCATATATATGCATATATATGCCAACTGCTGCATATATATGCTGCCCACCCCAGCCCACCTGCTGCCGTAACCGCCCCCCTATGCAAACACCCTGACCTGACCGCCTTCGCACCCACCCTCCCTCCATCGCCTGAAACTTGCGCCCACCTTACCCCTGCCGACGCACCTCCCGAGCCCAAAAAAATAACCCCCCAGCCTGCATCTGACGGTACAGCCCCTGAACTCGAAACAGCCCCCGAACGGCCCCGTGGGTGGCACCAACACCTCCCACGGGACCAACGTAACTCGTGGGAACGGACCCCGCAGCCGCGGGTGTCCCGGTTTGAGAGTACGACGGTAATTTGCTTATTTCCACACTTAGGCTTAAAAACATGGCGTTAGAGGGTGAGAACTTGAAACAGCCCCCGAACGGCCCCGTGGGTGGCACCAACACCTCCCACGGGACCAACGTAACTCGTGGGAACGGACCCCGCAGCCGCGGGTGTCCCGGTTTGAGAGTACGACGGTAATTTGATTATTTCCACACTTAGGCTTAAAAACATGGCGTTAGAGGGTGAGAACTCGAAACAGCCCCCGAACGGCCCCGTGGGTGGCACCAACACCTCCCACGGGACCAACGTAACTCGTAGGAACTGACCCCGCAGCCGCGGGTGTCCCGGTTTGAGAGTACGACGGTAATTTGCTTATTTCTACACTTAGGCTTAACATGGCGTTAGAGGGTGAAAACTCGAAACAGCCCCCGAACGGCCCCGTGGGTGGCACTAACACCTCCCACGGGACCAACGTAACTCGTGGGAACGGACCCCGCAGCCGCGGGTGTCCCGGTTTGAGAGTACGACGGTAATTTGCTTATTTCCACACTTAGGCTTAAAAACATGGCGTTAGAGGGTGAGAACTCGAAACAGCCCCCGAACGGCCCCGTGGGTGGCACCAACACCTCCCACGGGACCAACGTAACTCGTGGGAACGGACCCCGCAGCCGCGGGTGTCCCGGTTTGAGAGTACGACGGTAATTTGCTTATTTCTACACTTAGGCTTAACATGGCGTTAGAGGGTGAAAACTCGAAACAGCCCCCGAACGGCCCCGTGGGTGGCCCTAACACCTCCCACGGGATCAACGTAACTCGTGGGAACGGACCCCGCAGCCGCGGGTGTCCCGGTTTGAGAGTACGACGGTAATTTGCTTATTTCCACACTTAGGCTTAAAAACATGGCGTTAGAGGGTGAGAACTCGAAACAGCCCCCGAACAGCCCCGTGGGTGGCACCAACACCTCCCACGGGACCAACGTAACTCGTGGGAATGGACCCCGCAGTCGCGGGTCTCCCGGTTTGAGAGTACGATGGTAATTTGCTTATTTACACACTTAGGCTTAAAAACATGGCGTTAGAGGGTGAGAACTCGAAACAGCCCCCGAACAGCCCCGTGGGTGGCACCAACACCTCCCACGGGAGCAACGTAACTCGTGGGAACGGACCCCGCAGCCGCGGGTCTCCCGGTTTGAGAGTACGACGGTAATTCGCTTATTTCCACACTTAGGCTTAAAAACATGGCGTTAGAGGGTGAGAACTCGAAACAGCCTTCGAACGGCCCCGTGGGTGGCACCAACACCTCCCACGGGACCAACGTAACTCGTCGGAACTGACCCCGCAGCCGCGGGTGTCTCGGTTTGAGAGTACGATGATAATTTGCTTATTTCCACACTTAGGCTTAAAAACACGGTGTTAGAGGGTGATAACTCGAAACAGCCCCCGAACGGCCCCGTGGGTGGCACCAACACCTCCCACGGGACCAACGTAACTCGTGGGAACTGACCCCGCAGCCGCGGGTGTCCCGGTTTGAGAGTACGACGGTAATTTGCTTATTTCTACACTCAGGCTTAACATGGCGTTAGAGGGTGAGAACTCGAAACAGCCCCCGAACGGCCCCGTGGGTGGCACCAACACCTCCCACGGGACCAACGTAACTCGTGGGAACTGACCCCGCAGCCGCGGGTGTCCCGGTTTGAGAGTACGATGATAATTTGCTTATTTCCACACTTAGGCTTAAAAACATGGCGTTAGAGGGTGAGAACGTGAAACAGCCCCCGAACGGCCCCGTGGGTGGCACCAACACCTCCCACGGGACCAACGTAACTCGTGGGAACGGACCCCGCAGCCGCGGGTGTCCCAGTTTGAGAGTACGACGGTAATTTGCTTATTTCCACACTTAGGCTTAAAAACATGGCGTTAGAGGGTGAGAACTCGAAACAGCCCCCGAACGGCCCCGTGGGTGGCACCAACACCTCCCACGGGACCAACGTAACTCGTGGGAACGGACCCCGCAGCCGCGGGTGTCCCGGTTTGAGAGTACGACGGTAATTTGCTTATTTCCACACTTAGGCTTAAAAACATGGCGTTAGAGGGTGAGAACTCGAAACAGCCCCCGAACGGCCCCGTGGGTGACACCAACACCTCCCACGGGACCAACGTAACTCGTAGGAACTGACCCCGCAGCCGCGGGTGTCCCGGTTTGAGAGTACGACGGTAATTTGCTTATTTCTACACTTAGGCTTAACATGGCGTTAGAGGGTGAAAACTCGAAACAGCCCCCGAACGGCCCCGTGGGTGGCACTAACACCTCCCACGGGACCAACGTAACTCGTGGGAACGGACCCCGCAGCCGCGGGTGTCCCGGTTTGAGAGTATGACGGTAATTTGCTTATTTCCACACTTAGGCTTAAAAACATGGCGTTAGAGGGTGAGAACTCGAAACAGCCCCCGAACGGCCCCGTGGGTGGCACCAACACCTCCCACGGGACCAACGTAACTCGTGGGAACGGACCCCGCAGCCGCGGGTGTCCCGGTTTGAGAGTACAACGGTAATTTGCTTATTTCTACACTTAGGCTTAAGATGGCGTTAGAGGGTGAAAACTCGAAACAGCCCCCGAACGGCCCCGTGGGTGGCACTAACACCTCCCACGGGACCAACGTAACTCGTGGGAACGGACCCCGCAGCCGCGGGTGTCCCGGTTTGAGAGTACGACGGTAATTTGCTTATTTCCACACTTAGGCTTAAAAACATGGCGTTAGAGGGTGAGAACACGAAACAGCCCCCGAACAGCCCCGTGGGTGGCACCAACACCTCCCACGGGACCAACGTAACTCGTGGGAACGGACCCCGCAGCCGCGGGTCTCCCGGTTTGAGAGTACGACGGTAATTTTCTTATTTCCACACTTAGGCTTAAAAACATGGCGTTAGAGGGTGAGAACTCGAAACAGCCTCCGAACGGCCCCGTGGGTGGCACCAACACCTCCCACGGGACCAACGTAACTCGTCGGAACTGACACGCAGCCGCGGGTGTCCCGGTTTGAGAGTACGACGGTAATTTGCTTATTTCCACACTTAGGCTTAAAAACATGGCATTAGAGGGTGAGAACTCGAAACAGCCCCCGAACGGCCCCGTGGGTGGCACCAACACCTCCCACGGGACCAACGTAACTCGTAGGAACTGACCCCGCAGCCGCGGGTGTCCCGGTTTGAGAGTACGACGGTAATTTGCTTATTTCTACACTTAGGCTTAACATGGCGTTAGAGGGTGAAAACTCGAAACAGCCCCCGAACGGCCCCGTGGGTGGCACCAACACCTCCCACGGGACCAACGTAACTCGTGGGAACTGACCCCGCAGCCGCGGGTGTCCCGGTTTGAGAGTACGACGGTAATTCGCTTATTTCCACACTTAGGGTTAAAAACATGGCGTTAGAGGGTGAGAACTCGAAACAACCTTCGAACGGCCCCGTGGGTGGCACCAACACCTCCCACGGGACCAACGTAACTCGTCGGAACTGACCCCGCAGCCGCGGGTGTCTCGGTTTGAGAGTACGATGATAATTTGCTTATTTCCACACTTAGGCTTAAAAACACGGTGTTAGAGGGTGATAACTCGAAACAGCCCCCGAACGGCCCCGTGGGTGGCACCAACACCTCCCACGGGACCAACGTAACTCGTGGGAACTGACCCCGCAGCCGCGGGTGTCCCGGTTTGAGAGTACGACGGTAATTTGCTTATTTCTACACTCAGGCTTAACATGGCGTTAGAGGGTGAGAACTCGAAACAGCCCCCGAACGGCCCCGTGGGTGGCACCAACACCTCCCACGGGACCAACGTAACTCGTGGGAACTGACCCCGCAGCCGCGGGTGTCCCGGTTTGAGAGTACGATGATAATTTGCTTATTTCCACACTTAGGCTTAAAAACATGGCGTTAGAGGGTGAGAACGCGAAACAGCCCCCGAACGGCCCCGTGGGTGGCACCAACACCTCCCACGGGACCAACGTAACTCGTGGGAACGGACCCCGCAGCCGCGGGTGTCCCGGTTTGAGAGTACGACGGTAATTTGCTTATTTCCACACTTAGGCTTAAAAACATGGCGTTAGAGGGTGAGAACTTGAAACAGCCCCCGAACGGCCCCGTGGGTGGCACCAACACCTCCCACGGGACCAACGTAACTCGTGGGAACGGACCCCGCAGCCGCGGGTGTCCCGGTTTGAGAGTACGACGGTAATTTGATTATTTCCACACTTAGGCTTAAAAACATGGCGTTAGAGGGTGAGAACTCGAAACAGCCCCCGAACGGCCCCGTGGGTGGCACCAACACCTCCCACGGGACCAACGTAACTCGTAGGAACTGACCCCGCAGCCGCGGGTGTCCCGGTTTGAGAGTATGACGGTAATTTGCTTATTTCTACACTTAGGCTTAACATGGCGTTAGAGGGTGAAAACTCGAAACAGCCCCCGAACGGCCCCGTGGGTGGAACTAACACCTCCCACGGGACCAACGTAACTCGTGGGAACGGACCCCGCAGCCGCGGGTGTCCCGGTTTGAGAGTACGACGGTAATTTTCTTATTTCCACACTTAGGCTTAAAAACATGGCGTTAGAGGGTGAGAACTCGAAACAGCCCCCGAACGGCCCCGTGGGTGGCACCAACACCTCCCACGGGACCAACGTAACTCGTGGGAACGGACCCCGCAGCCGCGGGTGTCCCGGTTTGAGAGTACGACGGTAATTTGCTTATTTCTACACTTAGGCTTAAGATGGCGTTAGAGGGTGAAAACTCGAAACAGCCCCCGAACAGCCCCGTGGGTGGCACTAACACCTCCCACGGGACCAACGTAACTCGTGGGAACAGACCCCGCAGCCGCGGGTCTCCCGGTTTGAGAGTACGACGGTAATTTGCTTATTTCCACACTTAGGCTTAAAAACATGGCGTTAGAGGGTGAGAACTCGAAACAGCCTCCGAACGGCCCCGTGGGTGGCACCAACACCTCCCACGGGACCAACGTAACTCGTCGGAACTGACCCCGCAGCCGCGGGTGTCCCGGTTTGAGAGTACGACGGTAATTTGCTTATTTCCACACTTAGGCTTAAAAACATGGCATTAGAGGGTGACAACTCGAAACAGCCCCCGAACGGCCCCGTGGGTGGCACCAACACCTCCCACGGGACCAACGTAACTCGTAGGAACTGACCCCGCAGCCGCGGGTGTCCCGGTTTGAGAGTACGACGGTAATTTGCTTATTTCTACACTTAGGCTTAACATGGCGTTAGAGGGTGAAAACTCGAAACAGCCCCAGAACGGCCCCGTGGGTGGCACCAACACCTCCCACGGGACCAACGTAACTCGTGGGAACTGACCCCGCAGCCGCGGGTGTCCCGGTTTGAGAGTACGACGGTAATTTGCTTATTTCCACACTTAGGCTTAAAAACATGGCGTTAGAGGGTGAGAACTCAAAACAGCCCCCGAACGGCCCCGTGGGTGGCACCAACACCTCCCACGGGACCAACGTAACTCGTAGGAACTGACCCCGCAGCCGCGGGTGTCCCGGTTTGAGAGTACGACGGTAATTTGCTTATTTCTACACTTAGGCTTAACATGGCGTTAGAGGGTGAAAACTCGAAACAGCCCCCGAACGGCCCCGTGGGTGGCACTAACACCTCCCACGGGACCAACGTAACTCGTGGGAACTGACCCCGCAGCCGCGGTTGTCCCGGTTTGAGAGTACGATGATAATTTGCTTATTTCCACACTTAGGCTTAAAAACATGGCGTTAGAGGGTGAGAACTCGAAACAGCCTCCGAACGGCCCCGTGGGTGGCACTAACACCTCCCACGGGACCAACGTAACTCGTGGGAATGGACCCCGCAGCCGCGGGTGTCCCAGTTTGAGAGTACGACGGTAATTTGCATATTTCCACACTTAGGCTTAAAAACATGGCGTTAGAGGGTGAGAACTCGAAACAGCCCCCGAACAGCCCCGTGGGTGGCACCAACACCTCCCACGGGACCAACGTAACTCGTGGGAACTGACCCCGCAGCCGCGGGTGTCCCGGTTTGAGAGTACGATGATAATTTGCTTATTTCCACACTTAGGCTTAAAAACATGGCGTTAGAGGGTGAGAACGCGAAACAGCCCCCGAACGGCCCCGTGGGTGGCACCAACACCTCCCACGGGACCAACGTAACTCGTGGGAACGGACCCCGCAGCCGCGGGTGTCCCAGTTTGAGAGTACGACGGTAATTTGCTTATTTCCACACTTAGGCTTAAAAACATGGCGTTAGAGGGTGAGAACTCGAAACAGCCCCCGAACGGCCCCGTGGGTGGCACCAACACCTCCCACGGGACCAACGTAACTCGTGGGAACTGACCCCGCAGCCGCGGGTGTCCCGGTTTGAGAGTACGACGGTAATTTGCTTATTTCCACACTTAGGCTTAAAAACATGGCGTTAGAGGGTGAGAACTCGAAACAGCCCCCGAACGGCCCCGTGGGTGACACCAACACCTCCCACGGGACCAACGTAACTCGTAGGAACTGACCCCGCAGCCGCGGGTGTCCCGGTTTGAGAGTACGACGGTAATTTGCTTATTTCTACACTTAGGCTTAACATGGCGTTAGAGGGTGAAAACTCGAAACAGCCCCCGAACGGCCCCGTGGGTGGCACTAACACCTCCCACGGGACCAACGTAACTCGTTGGAACGGACCCCGCAGCCGCGGGTGTCCCGGTTTGAGAGTACGACGGTAATTTGCTTATTTCCACACTTAGGCTTAAAAACATGGCGTTAGAGGGTGAGAACTCGAAACAGCCCCCGAATAGCCCCGTGGGTGGCACCAACACCTCCCACGGGACCAACGTAACTCGTGGGAACGGACCCCGCAGCCGCGGGTCTCCCGGTTTGAGAGTACGACGGTAATTTGCTTATTTCCACACTTAGGCTTAAAAACATGGCGTTAGAGGGTGAGAACTCGAAACAGCCTCCGAACGGCCCCGTGGGTGGCACCAACACCTCCCACGGGACCAACGTAACTCGTAGGAACTGACCCCGCAGCCGCGGGTGTCCCGGTTTGAGAGTACGACGGTAATTTGCTTATTTCTACACTTAGGCTTAACATGGCGTTAGAGGGTGAAAACTCGAAACAGCCCCCGAACGGCCCCGTGGGTGGCACTAACACCTCCCACGGGACCAACGTAACTCGTGGGAACTGACCCCGCAGCCGCGGGTGTCCCGGTTTGAGAGTACGATGATAATTTGCTTATTTCCACACTTAGGCTTAAAAACATGGCGTTAGAGGGTGAGAACTCGAAACAGCCTCCGAACGGCCCCGTGGGTGGCACTAACACCTCCCACGGGACCAACGTAACTCGTGGGAATGGACCCCGCAGCCGCGGGTGTCCCGGTTTGAGAGTACGACGGTAATTTGCTTATTTCCACACTTAGGCTTAAAAACATGGCGTTAGAGGGTGAGAACTCGAAACATCCCCCGAACGGCCCCGTGGGTGGCACCAACACCTCCCACGGGACCAACGTAACTCGTGGGAACGGACCCCGCAGTCGCGGGTGTCCCGGTTTGAGAGTACGACGGTAATTTGCTTATTTCCACACTTAGGCTTAAAAACATGGCGTTAGAGGGTGAGAACGCGAAACAGCCCCCGAACGGCCTCGTGGGTGGCACCAACACCTCCCACGGGACCAACGTAACTCGTAGGAACTGACCCCGCAGCCGCGGGTGTCCCGGTTTGAGAGTACGGCGGTAATTTGCTTATTTCCACAATTAGGCTTAAAAACATGGCGTTAGAGGGTGAGAACTCGAAACAGCCCCCGAACGGCCCCGTGGGTGGCACCAACACCTCCCACGGGACCAACGTAACTCGTAGGAACTGACCCCCCACCCGCGGGTGTCCCGGTTTGAGAGTACGGCGGTAATTTGCTTATTTCTACACTTAAGCTTAACATGGCGTTAGAGGGTGAAAACTCGAAACAGCCCCCGAACGGCCCCGTGGGTGGCACTAACACCTCCCACGGGACCAACCTAACTCGTGGGAACGGACCCCGCAGCCGCGGGTGTCCCGGTTTGAGAGTACGACGGTAATTTGCTTATTTCCACACTTAGGCTTAAAAACATGGCGTTAGAGGGTGAGAACTCGAAACAGCCCCTGAACGGCCCCGTGGGTGGCACCAACACCTCCCACGGGACCAACGTAACTCGTAGGAACTGACCCCGCAGCCGCGGGTGTCCCGGTTTGAGAGTACGACGGTAATTTGCTTATTTCTACACTTAGGCTTAACATGGCGTTAGAGGGTGAAAACTCGAAACAGCCCCCGAACGGCCCCGTGGGTGGCACTAACACCTCCCACGGGACCAACGTAACTCGTGGGAACGGACCCCGCAGCCGCGGGTGTCCCGGTTTGAGAGTACGACGGTAATTTGCTTATTTCCACACTTAGGCTTAAAAACATGGCGTTAGAGGGTGAGAACTCGAAACAGCCCCCGAACAGCCCCGTGGGTGGCACCAACACCTCCCACGGGACCAACGTAACTCGTGGGAACGGACCCCGCAGCCGCGGGTCTCCCGGTTTGAGAGTACGACGGTAATTTGCTTATTTCCACACTTAGGCTTAAAAATATGGCGTTAGAGGGTGAGAACTCGAAACAGCCTCCGAACGGCCCCGTGGGTGGCACCAACACCTCCCACGGGACCAACGTAACTCGTCGGAACTGACCCCGCAGCCGCGGGTGTCCCGGTTTGAGAGTACGATGATAATTTGCTTATTTCCACACTTAGGCTTAAAAACATGGCGTTAGAGGGTGAGAACTCGAAACAGCCCCCGAACAGCCCCGTGGGTGGCACCAACACCTCCCACGGGACCAACGTAACTCGTGGGAACGGACCCCGCAGCCGCGGGTCTCCCGGTTTGAGAGTACGACGGTAATTTGCTTATTTCCACACTTAGGCTTAAAAACATGGCGTTAGAGGGTGAGAACTCGAAACAGCCTCCGAACGGCCCCGTGGGTGGCACCAACACCTCCCACGGGACCAACGTAACTCGTCGGAACGGACCCCGCAGCCGCGGGTCTCCCGGTTTGAGAGTACGACGGTAATTTGCTTATTTCCACACTTAGGCTTAAAAACATGGCGTTAGAGGGTGAGAACTCGAAACAGCCTCCGAACGGCCCCGTGGGTGGCACCAACACCTCCCACGGGACCAACGTAACTCGTGGGAACTGACCCCGCAGCCGCGGGTGTCCCGGTTTGAGAGTACGATGATAATTTGCTTATTTCCACACTTAGGCTTAAAAACATGGCGTTAGAGGGTGAGAACGCGAAACAGCCCCCGAACGGCCCCGTGGGTGGCACCAACACCTCCCACGGGACCAACGTAACTCGTGGGAACGGACCCCGCAGCCGCGGGTGTCCCGGTTTGAGAGTACGATGATAATTTGCTTATTTCCACACTTAGGCTTAAAAACATGGCGTTAGAGGGTGAGAACGCGAAACAGCCCCCGAACAGCCCCGTGGGTGGCACCAACACCTCCCACGGGACCAACGTAACTCGTGGGAACGGACCCCGCAGCCGCGGGTGTCCCGGTTTGAGAGTACGACGGTAATTTGCTTATTTCCACACTTAGGCTTAAAAACATGGCGTTAGAGGGTGAGAACTCGAAACAGCCTCCGAACGGCCCCGTGGGTGGCACCAACACCTCCCACGGGACCAACGTAACTCGTGGGAACTGACCCCGCAGCCGCGGGTGTCCCGGTTTGAGAGTACGATGATAATTTGCTTATTTCCACACTTAGGCTTAAAAACATGGCGTTAGAGGGTGAAAACGCGAAACAGCCCCCGAACGGCCCCGTGGGTGGCACGAACACCTCCCACGGGACCAACGTAACTCGTGGGAACGGACGCCGCAGCCGCGGGTGTCCCGGTTTGAGAGTACGACGGTAATTTGCTTATTTCCACACTTAGGCTTAAAAACATGGCGTTAGAGGGTGAGAACTCGAAACAGCCCCCGAACGGCCCCGTGGGTGGCACCAACACCTCCCACGGGACCAACGTAACTTGTAGGAACTGACCCCACAGCCGCGGGTGTCCCGATTTGAGAGTACGACGGTAATTTGTTTATTTCTACACTTAGGCTTAACATGGCGTTAGAGGGTGAATACTCGAAACAGCCCCCGAACGGCCCCGTGGGTGGCACTAACACCTCCCACGGGACCAACGTAACTCGTGGGAACGGACGCCGCAGCCGCGGGTGTCCTGGTTTGAGAGTACGACTTTAATTTGCTTATTTCTACACTTAGGATTAAAAACATGGCGTTAGAGGGTGAGAACTCGAAACAGCCCCCGAACGGCCCCGTGGGTGGCACCAACACCTCCCACGGGACCAACGTAACTCGTAGGAACTGACCCCGCAGCCGCGGGTGTCCCGGTTTGAGTGTACGACGGTAATTTGCTTATTTCCACACTTAGGCTTAAAAACATGGCGTTAGAGGGTGAGAACTCGAAACAACCCCCGAACGGCCCCGTGGGTGGCACCAACACCTCCCACGGGACCAACGTAACTCGTAGGAACTGACCCCGCAGCCGCGGGTCCCCCGGTTTGAGAGTACGGCAGTAATTTGCTTATTTCCACACTTAATTTTTATATTTCTACTTGGTTACTGATAATTTTAACTCATATATGCAATTTTTCAGCTTGATTAATTTTTTTGTAAAATTACTTGGTTACTGATACTTTTATTTTTTGTATCCTATCATTTGTAGGATTTTTGCGCGTGGATCAAATGAAGGAGGCAATGTTTTACAACATGATGATTATTTATATGTTGTGGACATTCAGGATAAGGTTTTTTATGTGTTATAGCCGTGCGGGCTTTTATTGTTTAGTTTTATGGCCGTGCGGGCTTTTATAATTTGATTGTTGAATTTTATAGCCGTGCGGGCTTTATAATAAGCAGGTTTTTCATTTACAGGTTTTGGAATGTCAAGAAAATAGAGGAAACTCTGCCCAATTTTTTTTTGGTCTGTGAATTATTAAGACGTGTAATATTTTTATGTTTGTATATATATTTGTTTATTAACAACATTCTCAATTCGCAATTTGTGATTTTTTTTTATTGTTTTGCCTATAATAAATATTTGTAACACCTCGTAGCAACCGATGATGCACTCACAGGAACCCCAATTTTAGGATTGGGCAAAAAAAAAATACTTTTTTTTAAATTACAGATAAATATGGTCATGGACTTTGTCCATGACCATTTTTACTTTTTTTTGTCGCGCTTAAAAATGGTCGCGGCCAAAGTCCGCGACCATTTTTTTTATTTTTTGTCACGGTAATGGGTCGCGGACTAGGGCCGCGACCAATTTTTTTTAAATTTTTTTTGTCACACACATGGGTCGCGGCCGAAGTCCGCGACCAATTTGTCACGGTCGTGGGTCATGGACAAGGACCGTGACCAATTTTTTTTTGTCACGCACATGGGTCGCGGACTTTGGCCGCGACCAATTTGTCACGGTCGTGGGTCATGGACAAGGGCCGCGACCAATTTTTTTAATTTTTTTTTGTCACGCACATGGGTCGCGGACTTTGGCCGCGACCAATTTGTCACAGTTGTGGGTCATGGACAAGGGCCGCGATCAATTTTTTTAATTTTTTTTTGTCACGCACATGGGTCGCGGACTTTGGCCGCGACCAATTTGTCACGGTTATGGGTCACGGATTAGAGCCGCGACCCATCACGGCATGGGTCACGGCCTAAGTCCGCGACCATCTGCCGTGACCCCTCTGGGCCGTGACCATTTTTTGGTCACGGACTTGGGCCGCGACCCACGAAAATGGTCACGCCCGAAATGGTCACGGCCCAAGTCCGCGACCCACAGGTTTGGTCAGGGATTTTGGCCGTGACCAATCGCCAGTTTTGGTGTAGTGTTGGTATTTCCCTCTTCGATCTTGTAAGATAATTTTTTTATTTATCTTTTTATCAATCATATAATCTTCCTCTTAGTATCAATTATTTGTGTTAACAAATACCCTTTTGTCCTTAGGATCATAAAATTTACCACCCTTGGATCCATTTGGATATCCCACAAAGATACATACATCCGGAATTGATTCCAACTTCCCCATCTCCTTCCTCAACACATGTACTGAGCAAACATAAATCCAAACATATCTTAGACTAGTCTTTCTCCCACGCCATAGTTCCATAGGAGTCATTGAAACTAATTTAGAATGAACTAATTTCAATAAATATGTAGTCATCTCTAGTGCAAAACCACAAAAGGAATCTAGAATATCCGAATAACTCATTATGGATATAACCATGTTAAAAAGAGTAATACTCCTCTTTTTCGACTACACCATTTTTGTGTAGTTCTTAGTGGAGACAACTGGGATGTATACACTTTGAAATTCTCAAAGTATTCAGACTTACGATGTATGAGATAAACATAACCAAACCTCGAGTAATCATCAATGAAAGTGATGAAGTAATCATAACCACCTCTTTACCGAATAGTCATAGGGCCACATAAATTATAATGAACCACTTCCAACACATCTTTGGCTCTAAAGCCCTTTTCTGTCAACGGCCTCTTGATCATTTTACCCTCTAGACAAGATTCACATAGCGAAAGTGCCTGGACTTTCAATGAACTTGATTATCCACTTGAGACCAATTTTTTAACTCTTTTTTAGATTGATATGACTTAAGTTTAAGTGTCAAAGATACATTTTGTTCTACCTAGAAGGTCATTTTCTCTTTACGTTAGTTCCATTTAAGTTATTCAATTCACTATTAAGTAGTAGTGGCGAGACATCACTTATAATATAAAGATCATTTTCTAATGCACCAGGACATATAAGATTTACTATTTTGTATAGAAAATCATTTATTAAAATACACCAAACATCCATTAAGCACAATATTAGAATCAGAAATCAAAATTCTTTTAATGCTAGGAACATAAAAACAATCTACTAATATTAACATATTATCTTCTACAAAATTTAAAACTAAATTTCCTCCTACTATTGTTTCCATGTGATTAATACCTATGAATAAAAATATTTCTCCATCATTGAGATACCTAATTACCTAAAACCATTGCAAAGAATTTTAAACATGATTAGTGGCTCCCAAATCTATACATCAGGGACTAGTAGATTTCTCCATAAAACATGTCTCAATGACTAATGAGAAATTATTGTTTCTATTCTTTTGTGCGAAGAAGACAGGGCACTACTTCTCTAAATGTCATAACGATTTTTAAATATAACATCTACCTTTCGTCTTCTTACATGCTTCCTAAGGCTTAAATTTAGTATTGACCACTACGGGTTGCTCCTAAGGCTTTCCCTTCTTTTTACCTTGTGGGATAGAAAAAAATGTCCCTTTCTCATGAACCTAAGTTACACCCTTATGCTTGGTGATATTCTCCGCCACTTGGATTACCAGTTGCGCTAAAAAGTAATCAAAATTATTCACAGAACAGTTCAAATAAAACTGTTTAAAGGACTTCGGTAGTGATTGGAGCATGAAATCAACCTAGGTTTCCCCATTAATTGTGTATCCAAGCCCTTCAGATATCCCAAGATGGACATCATCTTAAGAAAGTGATCATTAATGAAAGTACTCTCTAGCATCTTGGTGTTCACCATCCTTGTCATAACATTCAATTGTATGCCATGGTTGTGATCCTCAAACATGTACTTGAGGTTCAGCATCACATCGTAAGCTCTTAACATATGCTGATGATTGTATCAGAACACATTTTTCATAGAGTCTAATATATAGAAACAATCAATATGATCAAGCTTTTTCCATAACTTATAAGCTTGGACATCCCTTTCAAGTACCACTTTCTCAGGCTTGGCAGGGCAGGTTTCAGTCAAAACAAACTTATAGCAGTAAGAACAATGTCCAAGTTTCTTTTCCAGTCTATATAGTTCATGCTAGTAAGTTTGTTGTCCTTTATGATTGAACCACGTGGGTTGAATGAACATCCCATTTTGAAATGTTAGATTCATAAATTTTGAAAATAAAATTATTTTAAAATAGATAAGTGATAATTAACATCAATTTAATTTTAATTTGGCATCCCCCACCATCATTTAAAAAAAATGAGGTATATCCTAGTTCACATATGAAGTGAGATTTCTCGTTGGAAGCTTAAATTACCCTACTTAAGCTAGTCAGACTTTCGTCTTTCAATTATATACTCTAGATAGTTTAGGGTCATATGTCCAACATAACATAATTTTAATTTTCCGACCTAATATTTTAATTTTTCAAAAATAACATATTTTTAAACTAAAAAACTGAGATCTCAATCTAATTTATACCTCAAAAATAATTAACCGATTAAATTTTAGAAAATAAGAAATTAAAATAAATTTTCTAAGAAAATCGATAATCTAAGTCGGTCTCAAAATAATAAGCCAAGTTGTTCACAAAATTGGGTGTTCTCAATTATCAAATTAATTAGCACAAAAAATTATAATGGGACATGCAAATAAATAGATAATTGCAATATAAATAATAGAACAAAATTTCTCATTTCCATCATGGCTAGAAATTCTTACTAGAGTAAAATCCTTGAAGAAGGAAAACTCTGTGATGAAGTGTTAAAGTTGGTGAAGAACTTTGAAGAAGATTCCTTGTTGTACAACAATTGAAGCAAAATATTCTTAAGCCAAAAAGTCTTTTGCCATCCTCACCCACCCACATGTCAGACTTGCGGGTGGGGTCGACAGACATGCAGGTGCGACAGTGCGACCCATAGTCGTGGCCTCCGCGCATGTGCTCATACTCTGGGTTCTTGATTCTTTAGTGTTTCTGAATATTTTCAAAATCTTTGTCGTTTTGGACCTCCAAAGTCCTTCAAAAGCTCCGTTAAACACCCCTATTCTTAATCAAAATCAATTGAAAATCATAGATCTTCCATCAAAAATAAAACCTAATGCATAATGTAAAATCTTAACATCTAATGATTACATACCCTAACAAAATTCACCAAATACATCAATTACATGAAATAATTAGAACCCTAATTATTATAACCAAATCGAATCTAGGTGAAAGTTAACTAAAAATAAACCACCATACGATACATTCACATAAAAGAGCATTCGTATGACCATGATGGAAGCTTTATAAACATTAAAAAACTATAAAACCATGTTAGTACACAAAATTATACAACCATGCACGTATTTCCAACCTGAAAAACCTAAGATTCAATCTGGAGGACAACATGGGTTCTTCCTAAAACATGATCATTTTATATCGTGGGATTTGATACCAATTGTTGGGGATCGATATACGTGTAAGAAAAATTGAAGTCCTAGAATCTTTGAATGCTTATGCTATAGGAAGAACAAAAACCAAAAGTAGTTTTGAGAAACAAACTATGAAGAAATGTATTTGGTGATGAAAGGATTCTTTCTTTTAGTTTGATAAAAGTTTTCTATAACACTCCCAAATGCTTGGATATCCTAGTGTATGATCCACCCAAATCTTAGTAGGTGTTTGGGAACATTTGAAGAAGAAAACTCTTATTTTTTAGTGAGATATGGTGCTTTCTCTTATCCTCTTCACAAAATCGGGAATCATTTTTTCTCTCCCCACTCCCAAACCCTAATAATGAATAATGAAAATTAAAACCCCAACTTAAACCAATATATATTGGTTTGAGTGGTGGGCTTGGTCCAAAATAGGTTTTTTGAGAATTTGGGCCTAACTACTTGGGCATATGGTCTACATTACGTACGGAAGACAAATAATTAAATTGGATTCCAAATAAATATATGAAAATCCAAAATTATAAATCCCGTAATTCATTTCCTTTATCTATTTAATAATAATGAATTCCATGACATAATTATGATTACACTGTAATTAATTATCTCAAAAATCACTTAGATATAATGAGGTTTTATTCTCAAAATTGATTATGGTTGAAAATGTGATTCCATGCATTAAGCTCCAATTACCCTCTTAGTTAAATACTTTTTTCTCTAATTGACTTTAACCAACATCTAATCAATTCCTCTAGTCTCAAACTTAACTTATTTTGCTATTTCACCGGATTATGAAATAATTTGTAGATTAGGTTTAAATGGTGGTGCCAAATATTGTAAGTATAACAACGGGGTATTGCAATCAAGGGTATCCCTGGGTGAAGATTCCTACGAAACATGATCTTAGACCTACCTACACAATGATCACCCGATATGTGGAGATGTAGATTCGATTTCATTGAATCTTTCCCATGAGAGTCAAATCAATAATTATGCAAGCATTTCAATCCCCATATTTCTAGGAATTGTGAATATATGCACCCTTTTCAAATGGTGTGAAGTTATCTATGTCTAATCAATATATCCCTCAGACTTAAATCTCATAAGTGGTCCTATTCAATACATTCCTAGATGTACATATAACAATCCTCTTTTGAACTATCATACAAGTTCTCGAATCATCAGACAATTTCCCATAGTTTGATATTGTATCACAACTGTTCCGATAGGATGTCTACTCCATATCCGAGTTGTTAACTATTCAATAGCACTAGAACCGAAATTTTGATCTTCTACGATCAAGGAAATCCCAACTCACCAAAATTCCTACTGAATGCAATTGGTCGACATTAATAGAACATTATATTTAAAATAATTCACATAAACATGATTATAATATAAAAATGAATAAGACAATCCTTTATTAATAAATAAAATGTCTTCACATAGTTTTAAGAATAAAACCTTAACAAGATCGTTTTCACTAAATTAGAAGTGATAGCTTGGTGTGGTTTATAAAATCTACAAGATGGTGTTAGGTATAATAGAATTGTTGGGGTTTTATTCTTAAACTATATATGGCATTTACTTTTCCGTAAAGGACGTTTAGTTCATTTTAAAATAAGAATCATGGTTATGATAATGCCTTATATTTATGAGAAGGCTTGACTCCCCGGATGGTGATTTTCTCAATTAAAATCAAAGTTAATTTCCTTTTATGTAAAAACGATAAATGATGCGGAAGCGTTGAATGATGGTTCACAAATAAACAAAGCCAAATTTTAATTTCTTCAAAACAAATTAAAATAAGTTAATCCAAGTCCTAGAATTTGCCTAAGTCATATTTATCAATATTAGCAAATTAGGTGAAACCAAATTTAGCAAAAGACTTGAATTAATTAAACATTACCCAACATTTAATATAAGACCCAATTAAATGAGTGTGATAATTTAAACCGAATTTTATCTTGAATTTTTCTAAGCATGCGTTCTACGTTATGATGCAGGATAAAATTAGCAATATCACACTACGCCGAGATGTACGAGGAAAAACCCAAGACGGGAAACAACCTCGGACGGCCCTAGCCACAAGTCCACTAAATACGGAATTACAATTACAAGGTAGATAGACTTACAATGACTGACTCGATCCCTCTCAAGCCTCTACGCTTCTTCTCGTAGACACCTCTTCCTAGCGGATAACCTCGGAACACCACCGCGATCTCGGAATCCACCGATGGGGCATTCTATGGTCACCGTCACCCGTACATGGAGCCTTTCTCCGTGTGGGTAGAATCGCAACGAAAATGTCTTCTTCTTTGATGGATGTAGAAGCATACCAAAACTTCTCTTCTTGAATTCGGTAGAGATAAACCGGTGCCAAAACTCCAAGAAATTTAATATGTAAATAAGAACTTGGACTAAACACAATTGGGTGTAAACTAGAGTGTGAAGGATTTTCTCTTTCTAAAAATTAACACTCAAAACATGAACATTTTCCTAAACCATTTTTTCTCTCAAACTCTCTCTAAGAGATAAACAAAGTTGGAAATGTTATGGAAATGTTAAGTTGGAAAATGTCATTCCCGCACATATTAAAGTCAGTAAAAGTTGGTTAAAAACCAAGCGGGGAAGTGGGTGAAAAACTGCCAAAAAACTGTTCCCGCCTGACAGCTCGTTCGAACGACATTTCGTTCGAACGAACTCTCGTTCGAACGAGCTTCTAACGACGCACCAGTATGGACTTCGTTAGAATCTCGTTAGAAACCTCGTTAGAACGAATAATCTCGTTCGAACGACAGACCAGTTTAGGCTCGTTGGCAAACTCGTTCGAACGAAACCTGGTTCGAATGAAAAACACGTTCGAACGACATTTCTAACGAACGACCAGAAAGTTTGAAAAATTCGATTTTGGCCCAGAACTTTTATAAACTTATTTTAAAGTTCTAATTAATTCTTTCTGAGAATAACACGCAGTTTTTTTTTTTTATTAAACCTAACACCCAATAAACTTTGTTGCAAGCTCCTATATAAATATAATTGCATTCATACCTTGGGAGCATGGAACCATAGTTGATGACGTAGAAACGAGGCACGCAAACCGGCATATTTGATGAAGCTTTATATTCTTTGTCGCTACGTCTTCAACAAACACTTCATAGGCTTGAGAATATTACATTTACATACTATCCTATAAATAAATGTTTTTGTCCGGAATTGAGCCAAAACTATATATATGGACTCAATTGGAAATTTGTGTCCTTACAAATCTCCCCCTTTGGCTATTCTGGGACAAAAACTAAAACAAAATCCTAAAGGGCCGTCAAGCTCACTAGACTCAAAACATAACCCACCCAAACTTGACTCAACCCAAGGATCAAACGCTTTGCCATTGAAAGATGCCGCTTTAGAAGAATTCCTGCACACTTAAGCAAACTCATCAAATTCATAGGGAATATCAAAGTATTAAATGAAATCAATTAATTACTCCCCCTAAGTTAATTCTCCCCTTTATCAAACACATGACCTACTTAGAAAGACGTCTCCCCCTAAGATAAATCTCCCCCAAACTAAGATACGATAATAATAGGATTAGATACCATTTCTCCCCCTATCATCATTCTCCCCCTTTTTGTTCAGGAATAGGCAAAGGATAAATAACTAATAAACATAAAAGCATGTTGAAGCTTAAAGTGTTAAGACATGAAAGCATATGGGCAATAAAAGCATAGGCAAAGACAAAACAAATATCATATATATATAAACTAGAAATATATCAATGAAGCACTTGAATATATATATATATATATATATATAGATATAGATATAGATATAAACACTCGTATAATAAGTTTGCACACTCGTATGGCAAAAATGTGTCATATGGAAACGGAAGTGTTGGGGTGTGAACTAGTAACAATTAAATTTAGGCCCAAACACTTAATAAACATTCACGGAGTTCTCATTTGATTGCAAACTTTATCACATTTAAATATAACCTCATGTGAAAATATGAAGATTGAACTCAATGAACAAACATACACAATGCATACAAGCCTAGCATGAAGATGATTCTACAAACCAAATAGAGTCATGACATTAAAGACAACTAGGATAAACGGACATTGTGCAAACCGTTGATATACCATCCAATTCTCCCTCAATATGCATATATATTCTTTTACTTTTGAATGAATATATCAAACAAACATAGGCCTTGGCAGATGTTTTCTTTTTAATGCCATATATTCAGTTTTTAGGCCTTTGGATCACGTATTTCTTTTAGATCCAATAAACGGTGGCTTACTATCGCAAAGGATTTAATTCATCCTTTCGGAGCCCTTCCCCGTGCACATTTTATTTATCATGTTTTCATTTTCACACAAATCTCACATGCAACGGATTTTGACATGCACTAGTCCTCCTAGGTCATAGATATGTAGATGACTAGATTGGTAGGAGAACACCTCAAAGAGCTCAAATATAACATGTGACATTAAGATTTTAAAAGAGCTCGTGCATGTGTGAAAAGAGGCATATAAAAATAGAATCCATTTAAACAACACAAAATCCAACTACTCCATATAAAGCATGGTAAAGAACATTTTAAGGATTGAAAATCTAAACCAAAAGTTCTAGCCACGTGGGAGCGTTAAAGGAGGGATTCAAACACAAGTATATGCCACATAAAGTGTGTCAAACTAAAATACACACAACATAAAATATTTTTGAGTTTTTAACATTTTTAATCAAAAATAAATATTTACTCAAAAGGACAAACAAAAATCATTTGTATTTTTCATTAAGCTTAAATGAGATAAATAAAACACAAATGATAAACAAAAATCTTTTTATATTATGCAGTCAATTCAAGCAAAAATATAATACAAAAAGATAAACAAGTCATAATATCTAGTATGTGATATGAAATAATGCAATGACTAGAAAATGACTAAATAAGCATACATTTTAGCATGTGAATATAGCATGAAGTACAAAAGCTAAAGTATGCAAATACTAACACATTCATCCTTTAGATTTAGCAAGGGAGGAAGCATGTGAAAGTAAATGAGAATCACAAATCCTATTTTGCAAGACAACCAAGTCGGATTTCCTAACCCAAATAAATGAAGAATGACTATCTTGGGGTGTTGGAACGTTAACTACCGTGGATACTTTACTATGGGATTTTCTAGGAATTCGGTTAAGATCAAAACAAAATTTCCTAAGATGACCTTTTCGACCACAATGTGTACAAGCAAGAGCATGTCGAAAAGATTGACCTAAGGAGTGATCATTAAATGCATTCCTAGTAGATTCTCCTAAAACAGTGGTTTTGGCATTATGAGTAAATTCATTACAAGTATTGAAGCCTAAACCACAAGTGTCATTTTTAATTTGGACCGTTCCTAACATTTTATCTAGTTTTTCCGAACGACACTCCAAATCAAATTTGACATTACTAGAGTCTTTTAATTTATCTTGCAATTCCAAAATATTAGACTCTAATAAAACAGTTCGCTCTTCAAAAGCAAGAAGCTCCTTTTTCAAGGATTCCATTAAACCCCTAAGGCTATCTCTTTCGCCTTCTACGTATTCTAGCTTCTCTCGAAGAGTACTCTCACGTGTCCTAAGGTCTTCTATTAAATCATTTTCATCAACGACCTTGACACTCTTTCTTAAACTATCTTCTAACTTCAAATTAGCTCTTTTTAATTTAATAGATTCTTTATAAAGTTCTTGAAAAGCATTTTGAAGCTCACTCACATTAACCTCTTCTTCATTTTCACTCTCTCTTTCTTCTTCACTCTCACTATCATCAAAAACAAGAGAATCATGTACAATGACCTTGGAAGTGGCATGTGCTATCGTTTCATCAATCGATGAGTTCTCACTATCGCTCACATGACTAGCCATAAAAGCCACAAAAATTTTCTTAGTGGGGGAATCGGGCTTTTCTTCCTTATCACTATCACTAAGGGTTGCATTATATGAAATGGGTCGCTTACCATCTTTCCTTAGTTTAGTGGGGCACTCAAACGCCCTATGGCCATAACCTTCACAACCAAAACACTTATCAGACTCGTCCCTATCTAAATGTTCATTACTAGGTTTAGGGATATTCTCGGCTTTAGAAATCTTCTCGCTTTTATCATGTTTAGAAGTATCAAATTTCTTAAAATCATTTTTAAATTTATCTTTGTTAAATTTAAGAAATTTTCTAAATTTACGAGCAAACAAAGCCATGTCTTCCGAGTCACTATCACTATCTCTCTCTACTACTTATTTGACCTCTTTTCGGGCTTTTAAAGCAACACCCTTTTCAATTTTATTTTCAGTTTTAGAGGGAAACTTATCTAGTTCATAGGTTTGTAAATCACCTACAAGATCTTCTAATTTCGTAGAGGCTAAAGTGGGTAAAGAATTTAAAACGGTCACTTTAGGAATAAATGTATCGGGTAGGGACCTTAAAATTTTCTTTACAACACGGTCGTCAAGTATTTTCTCTCCCAAGTTAAAAGATGAATTAACAATATCAGAAAGTCTAGCATAAAATTTATCAAAAGTTTCTTTTTCATCCATTTTGATAGTTTCAAAGTGAGTGGTGAGGTTTTGGAGTTTTGAAGCTTTAACGACACTAGTTCCTTCATGAGTTAATTATAAAATCTCCCAAGCTTCTTTAGCGGTTTCACACGTCATAATACGTCGGAATTCATCCGGTGCGACAGCGCTAAATAAGGCATTTAAACCTCGAGAATTAAAGTTAGCAAGTTTAAACTCATTTTCAGTCCATCTATCGGCGAGTTTGATAACACGTTCATTTTCAACTAAGTAAGTTGGTGGGGAGTACCCGGTAACAACAGACATCCAAACTCTCTCGTCGATAGATTTTAGTACCGATCTCATTCGCGCTTTCCAATACGCGTAGTTTGAACCATCGAAAATAGGAAATTTTAAAAATGGGGAAAATTCCATTTTAGCCAAAAATTGAAAGGATCTTAACGAAATAATTTATCTTTTTTGGCTCTGATACCAATTTGAGAAGGCTTGACTCCCCGGATGGTGATTTTCTCAATTAAAATCAAAGTTAATTTCCTTTTATGTAAAAACAATAAATGATGCGGAAGCGTTGAATGATGGTTCACAAATAAACAAAGCCAAATTTTAATTTCTTCAAAACAAATTAAAATAAGTTAATCCAAGTCCTAGAATTTGCCTAAGTCATATTTATCAATATTAGCAAATTACGTGAAACCAAATTTAGCAAAAGACTTGAATTAATTAAACATTACCCAACATTTAATATAAGACCCAATTAAATGAGTGTGATAATTTAAACCGAATTTTATCTTGAATTTTTCTAAGCATGCGTTCTACGTTATGATGCAGGATAAAATTAACAATATCACACTACGCCGAGATGTACGAGGAAAAACCCAAGACAGGAAACAACCTCGGACGGCCCTAGCCACAAGTCCACTAGATACGGAATTACAATTACAAGAAAGATAGACTTACAACGACTGACTCGATCCCTCTCAAGCCTCGACGCTTCTTCTCGTAGACACCTCTTCCTAGCGGACAACCTCGGAACACCACCGCGATCTCGGAATCCACCGATGGGGCTTTCTATGGTCACCGTCACCCGTACATGGAGCCTTTCTCCGTGTGGGTAGAATAGCAACGAAAATGTCTTCTTCTTTGATGGATGTAGAAGCAAACCAAAACTTCTCTTCTTGAATTCGGTAGAGATAAACCGGTGCCAAAACTCCAAGCAATTTAATATGTAAATAAGAACTTGGACTAAACACAATTGGGTGTAAACTAGAGTGTGAAGGATTTTCTCTTTCTAAAAATTAACACTCAAAACATGAACATTTTCCTAAACCATTTTTGCTCTCAAACTCTCTCTAAGAGATAAACAAAGTTGGAAAAGTTATGGAAATGTTAAGTTGGAAAATGTCATTCCCGCACATATTAAAGTCAGTAAAAGTTGGTTAAAAACCAAGTGGGGAAGTGGGTGAAAAACTGCCAAAAAACTGTTCCCGCCTGACAGCTCGTTCGAATGACATTTCGTTCGAACGAACTCTCGTTCGAACGAGCTTCTAACGACGCACCAGTATGGACTTCGTTAGAATCTCGTTAGAAACCTCGTTAGAACAAACAATCTCGTTCGAACGACATTTCAAACGACAAACCAGTTTAGGCTCGTTGGCAAACTCGTTCGAACGAAACCTGGTTCGAACGAAAAACTCGTTCGAACAACATTTCTAACGAACGACCAGAAAGTTTGAAAAATTCGATTTTGGCCCAGAACTTTTATAAACTTATTTTAAAGTTCTAATTAATTCTTTCTGAGAATAACACGCAGTTTTTTTTTTATTAAACCTAACACCCAATAAACTTTGTTCCAAGCTCCTATATAAATATAATTGCATTCATACCTTGGGAGCATGGAACCATAGTTGATGACGTAGAAACGAGGCACGCAAACCGGAATATTTGATGAAGCTTTATATTCTTTGCCGCTACGTCTTCAACAAACACTTCATAGGCTTGAGAATATTACATTTACATACTATCCTATGAATAAATGTTTTTGTCCGGAATTGAGCCAAAACTATATATATGGACTCAATTGGAAATTTGTGTCCTTACAATTTATGATTAAATATATTGTATAATATGTCAGTGAATTGCACCTAGTAGGAATTCCAATGAGATATTCAACTTGATCACATGATATCAGAACTTAAGTTCTAGTATAATTGAATAGTTCGTAGCCTATATAGGGAGTGACATCCTATCGGTATGGCATCATGTGCAATCCTAGTAGTTTATCTTAAAATATGGTAGCCTGTATGATGGTCTGTGAACTCGTTTGATAGTTAAAAAGAGAATTATGATTGGTACATTCAATATTGTATTGAACAAGACCACCCATGAGATTCAAGTCTAAGGGTTGTCTTGATTAGACATGGTTAATCTCACACCATTTGATATGAGTTAATTGATTATTAATCATGAGGGTTATGAGCATTGGAATGCTTCCATAATTATTTGTTTGATTGTTATGGGTGTTATTCAATATTAATTTGAATCAAATAATCATCGAAAGTTGAGAAATCATTGTGTTAGTACGTCTGAGGTCATAGTTTGGAGGAATATGTGTCTATGACAGATCGTGGATTGTGATACCCCCTTAATGGAATTATATGTTTTGTTTCTACCATTAAACTGAGGTGATTGATTATTTTATGATCCGACATAATATCAAACAAGTTGTAAGAGTATGCATTATACTCATCTTTCCCATCGGACTAGATTGTTTTATCCAAGTGCCAAAATATACTTTGAGACTTGTCCTTGAGGTCATTACGGTAAACCTTGATTAAAATCATTCAATAAACCTCTTTAAAGACACTTATCCTTTTCATATCACTCTTAGGAAGGTAAAAGGACTTACTCCTATGCACATTTTGTCACACAAATTATACTTTATCATAAAATCCTTTTTTGTGTGTGTTCTTTGGTATCGCTTCTTTGTAACAAATATATAATCAAAAAGTGTCCCCCAAAACTATTTTTTGCATTATATATATTTATTAAATTAATAATTGGAGTTTGTTCAAACTTTAACTTTATGTGTGACACCTCGCCTATCTTAATAACACGTGATCAGTCCTTTACTAAAATAAAACAAAAATCTCAATATGTCTCATTCTTAGCATCATTGTCGAAAAATAATTTAATTACTAATAACCTATTAAGCCCAGTGTCAAATTTAAAAAAACTTAATAACTGGTCTTATTAAAACATTCAACCATTTAAATAACCATTCCAACATTTAAATAAACATTCGCCATAAGAATAAAGTGAATCCTAATGAAGTGAAATAAATAAAATAACCAAATAACTCTTGGTAACTCCAAATACAATCATCTAACTAATAGAGGAAATCATATAGTAAATTCTGGTAAACAAAGACTATCTAACTGGGGCGACATGCCCGAAATAAAAACCGAAGTAAACATCCTATCTAGATAGCAATGATAAAAGCGTCTAAGCGAATCATGCAGGAATCCACAGCTGCTGCTGCATCGGCTGACTAGAAGGAAACTAAGTTTGGCGTCCTTGTGGCTGAGCACCTGAAAGGTTTTGAAAAATGATTTTTGATATGGGTTAGATCCCAAAATCATTAAAAAAATATTTGCAAGTATTTAAAATATTATAATGAATATGTGAAAAGATTATTCATGTTCATCTGGTGTTGCACTCACATGAGATTATCTTCACCCCTCATATATAGTGCGTACCTAATGTATGCATTTTAATTTCCTAGTTATTTTACCCCACCTAACTAGTTTATTCACCTAACATAGCCCAATATTCTAAACCTCTAGCCCAACCGTGCTACATATATTACTATTTACTTTGTTTTTTACTTACCTATCATGTAAGCTATATCATTATAATCCCAATTATAATCTTATCGTTAAACAGTTTACATAACTGTAATCTAGTTATAATTTCAATGTTCACACGTTCGTTTTATTCACACATATACATATAACACTATTTTATATGTATATATGTAGAATCCTTGAACTTTCCTCCCAGTTGCATTCCCAAGTATGTTATCAGGCTCCAAGTACAACACGTACCACTCTTGGGCCCCCGAGTGGGAATCTCACCACCGATCCTAAATCGTAAACACATAAGTTGGAAGTGGTCATAAACATACATGTGTGGGTCATAAGTATACAATATTACCCCCACCGGACTTTAAACTCACATACAGTGTTCATGCAACAGTCTTATGACCTGAGGAAATGACCCAACATCTGTTGGTCACACTTTGAAAATCACCATTTCTTGTCCATTACACACTTGCGTTAATTTTATCCCCAAAAGACTTTCATTTAGGGCCATTTTGTGTAACACTTTTTCCAACATTTTTATTTCATAAAATATTTCACTTTACGTAAAATTACCATTTTACCAATTTGTTTCCAAACTTGTCTCTTCCTCTATTTTTACAAGTATTATTTCCCAAAAATATTATTAAGTTACATACACTAATTTCTTAAATATTATTAACTCATTAACCCGTATTTAACACTTTGGAGTAACATACTTCTCAAGTTGAAAATCTCTTTACCTCTTTACTTTCTTTATCAAAGAAATCATTTGGCACTTTTAAGACTACTTTACAAGGAAAGCACCATTTTTCCTTATCATCACGTATAGTCTTGAAAACGTACACTTATCACATTTTTCCACACCTATTAACACACTTTAAGGGGTGAAATTTTTATTTTCCTTATTTCATATTAAAACTCATTAAAACATTCAATAAACTTGTTTATAGACTCATAATCAAACTACTATAAGTTTATATACATGGGCAAAGGTATTTTAAGTCCAAAAATTTAAGAAAATGAGTTTAGCATATGATTTATTCAAGAAATTTCATAACATTTGCAAAAACATGCTTTTCAAGACTAAATACATTTTTGTTCTTCAAAATCTCAACGAGATAAATATTATTTTCAAAAAATTTTATTCCATAAAATGTTTAACACCAAGTTTTCTTCAAATATATCATTTTCCTCAACACTCTTGAAATCCTTTGTAAACCATTTTACATAAAACCATAAGAAATAACCCTCTTAAATCATATATGCTTTCTACACTTACCAACTCTAACTAAAAGACCAATACTATGAAAAACAAAATTATTAAGCTAAGAGTAGAGTTTCCAACCTTATTGAAGCTCCAAAATTGGATGGAAAAATGTAGAAGAAGATGGAAAACTCCCACCTCCTAAGATGGCCTTAAAGAGGTTGCCTAGCTCCACAAATATTCTCCTTGAAAGCTCCATGAAAACCCCTTCAAGCTCCATAATTTCTTATATTTTTCTTCTTCAAACCCCCCAACAATATCTCCATAAATTAATGTTTTGCCCAAAAATGGTATATATGGGTTTTATAGGCTTAAATGTGGTAGAATATAAGGTAAATATGTTGGTTTAGGGTGAAGAGGTAGTTGTTTTAGGGTGATGGATGGTGGTGGAGTTATATAAAATCTCTAAGTGTGTGTGTGTGTGTGTGTGTGTGTATGTGTGTGTGTGTGTGTGTGTGTGAGAGAGAGAGAGAGAGAGGATCTGATGGATAAAGCCCTAAAATGGGACAAAACCCCTTTAAATACCCCAAACCCTTACAGGGTAAATCCCTAAAATTCCTAAGGACACAGGCTCCTAGTTAATCTTTTGTTGTGGGAGCTTGATGTGTGTTTGAATTTAATGGTCAGGAATTTGACATCATTATCTGATTCTGTGAAATCTAATATTTGCAATCTTATTCAAACGAGAACTACTATATCATTCAAACCAAATTTTATCTCTCTCAAATGAAAAACACATCTCATTAGAACGTACTTTGAACGAGGTTCTAATGAGGGTAGGTTTTCTATACATAGATTTTTCGTTTGAAGGTCATTTGAAAAGTTATTCGAACGAGATTTAAATCTCATTCGAATGACTCTGAATTTCATTTGAATGACCCTAATTTTTCCAAATTGAATTAAAGTCCACTCTAAATCCAATAAAGTGTACCAAGGAAAAAAAATCACGGGAGCGGGAATTACCTTCTTCCCTTCTTAGGAAATTTCATCCTCAAAATTCTCGATCCATCAATTCCTCATGTTCTTGGAAGTTATAAATTCTTATTCTAAGTCATATGGAACTTTTAAGACTAGGTCATCGAATCCCTCAATCAAGAAGAAAATCATCGTACGCCCATTCATAAGGGACTATCACCAAATAACTAGACATGCAATATATTCTAACGCTCACCATCAGGCTATCCATCAAAGTCACATGACTATCCTTGAGTCTCCACTTACTCGATGTTCACGCTCAGTCAAGTCCTAAGACTTATATGCTAACACCCGAGGCATACTGGAACCTCTATCGGGAAACACCCTCAAGTGATCGATACTCACTTAAGAGCAATGCAAAATAAAACTACAACCCAATCCACCATCGTAAATTATCTAAATTACTAGGATAGCATATCCCGAGTCTCCTCAAATTATCGAGACATCCTGACCTCAAAAATTCAATTGAACTTGATACTGACCTCTCATAGCTAGTTGCTTACTCCGAGGGGTGACACATTGACTAAGTCAAAAATCGTATGTCCAATCGGTAATTCCACATGGTTCTTCCACAAACTTAGGATCACTCTAGGCATCCAAGCATGGAACACTCATCTGAGTATTATATCAATTCACCCATGGTATCAAAACAACGCTACATATTATCTTTCCTCAAGTTTTAACACTTTACAATATCCTCAAATCATAATCCTTGATGATGCTGGAAACAACACCACTAGTTAAGGTCTTTGGAAGCTCAAACTAGTGATAACAATGGCCGCACAAGAGTATACTAAATATAAGAGATTGAGGTGAGGAGAAGAGGATGAGCACTTAAATATAATTGGTTCAACCAATCTGGCCTACGTCCACAATGAGTGTGTGTGAGTAACATCACTGAATAAAGGCACTAATAGCCATGGATACTATCTCTCAAGCTTTCTCTCTCTACTGTGTAAATTGATAGAGTTTTAGCTAGGGTTGTAATTATCGATCTTTTACAATATTGAGGATGACCTCTATATATAGTGCTTGGGGGTGTAATGTACCCCCCAAGCATGCAATGTGCATGTGAATGAAGATCCAACCAGTGTAAGGATGACACCTGGCTAATCTCAACTAAATAATGATTACCTCAATATTCCCTCACGTGGAGAGAATGATTCAGTTATAACAGACTCGTCCACGTGTTCCAAGCCATGCATGTGCGAGTAGATGCCCGGATGTCTTTTCTTGGTACCAACCTCATCCTGGATAAGTACGAGGTTGGTGAAGTATGACCTCTGCCCTGGCTGGGGATTATATGATGGCCTTGGCTGGGATGCAAGCTGAGGTTAGATATCTGGAATGTCAGTCGGGGTTGATGTTGTCTTATCACTTGATGCTGAGCCTGCAAGGCCTTGCTGATCTTAGGTGAAACTTGTAGCGTCGGATATGGCTGATGTTGATGCCGATACTGATGGATAACCCATGTCCATACTTACCTCGGTTGATTTCCATACTTACCCCATGAGTCCTGTAAACCTCAATTAATGCCCAATCATAGTGGTACCCGCAACGTCAGCTGTGGCCAACCTAGTGAAGGATGACATCGCTGATGAGTAATCTCGAGCACTTATTACCTCGGCCAGGATATAAGTTGAGGTTGATGTCTCTGAATAGGTAGGTACACTCTGGGCATATCAATCACCCCTTAGCCCTTAGTTACCTATGGAAATAGGTGACTAAGGGGTATGTATATTCGAGGCTGTATTTCCTTAGGTGCAAGCATTTCTTTGACAAGTGTTAACTATTAAAGTGGGTAGCATGTCTGACAATGTATAATGATGATGATGATTTCCTTTTTGGATCCCAAGGCAATAATGGGCCTTGGGACGCGTGCAACCAGTTTTGAGGGTTAAAACCCTTTCCTTCTCTTTCTTCCTCATTTATCTAACTTTTCCCGCTTGTGAACTTCTTCATTCTCTCTCTTCCAGAGCTTGATTGAGGATGTGTTTGTGGATTTCTTTTCTCAAACCTTCTTACTCTTCATCTCGTACCTGATCAGGTATTACTTATTACCTTTTCTTTGCCATTTTTCAGCCTTGTATTTCCATTCTTGCATTTTTCGGTGGTTCAATCAGTTTTTCGGTGGTTCTTATTCTTAACTATTCTTGGTTTGAACTTTTTCAAAAACCAAGCTTGATCCTTAGTTTAAGTTGTGCCTAATTTTTTTATTTATGGTTTTAGAGTCCTAAGTGTAGGGTCCTATTCTTTATGCTCAGACCTCTTTACAAGCTTATAAAAGATTTACCCTCTCTTAAAGAGAAGACCTTTGTGAAAATTAGGCAAATAGAACTAGACCAAGAGTAATCTCGTAGGGTTTAGGCCTTCCCCCTCAATCCTATCTTCCCTCCACCTCTGAAGGTGATATCCCCTGAGCCAGCCGAGCCTGCTGAGCCAGCAGAGGATCCAACAAACCCCACTCCCATGTATGAGTTTAAGTCATTTACCTCATACCCTATGTCCATAGATTCTTTTCAAGAGGCCATGGACTTCTCTATTAGGCAAGACCAGGTCCCTGATCAGACCGAGGTCCAAAGTCATGTCTCATCCCACAACGGTGCTAGCACTTCACGAACTTCTTCCGATGTTGAAGTTATGGGACTGAGTGTGTGTATTCCACCACCCAGTGATGATATTCCCCTGTCGGCCAACACAGGGGCTGAGTTCGCTAAGAGGTTCCTTGGAGGTGCTCCTACACCTGCCCAGGACGACGTTGCCAGGGATGAGGATGATGGTCATGAGAGTGACATTGATACCTCGGAGGCTGCCAAGATAGAGAGTACTTTTACTAACTACGACCTCTTAGCCTTTAGGCATCTCTATTCCATAGGTGCCTTTATCATACTTAGGATACCTCTAAGGGGTGAGAGAACCTTTGGTGGCCGAGATAGGGAAATCTGTGTGTACGAGCAAATGTGTAAGATGGGATTATGTCTCCCCATCCATCCTTCTATCAAAGTCATACTTTCCCATATCAACCTGGCCCCTTAAAAATTATCCCCCAATGCCTGAAGGGTGATGATTGGTACTATTATCCTTTGGAAGGCAGTCCACCACTCAGACCTTCCTGTTAGAGTCTTCACGGGATTCTACGTCCCATCCTCTGCTAAAAACCACCCCAGCTATTACCACTTCCTTGCTAGGAAGTCCGACAAGAAGATGCTGTTGGTTACCCAAACTTTAAATCACAACTGGAAACTACGGTATTTATTTTCCTCAGGGGCATGGGAATTTGGTCCTTCTGCTACCTCTTCATCATTGGAGCCGAGGACACCTCTTAGGTGGGGGAAGATATCACTTGCTGCCAAGGCCGACCCTGGGCTTAACAAGGATAACTTACAAAAGGTTAAGGATCTTTAGGATCAAGGGGAGAACGGTTGGTTGGTGAAATACGAGCATTTGATGACCCTATATTACCTCTCTGAGACTGGATTGGGGGGAGTCCTCTAATCGAGCTTCGTAAGTATTATTTTCCATAAGTTATACCTCCGCTTTTTTGATATCTCTGATTTACTAACTCAGGTGCATTTTTTGTAGATCGGCCAGAAGGCATCTCGGATGACATGTGGGAGATTTCTTCCCCCAGTATCATTAAACTGATGAAGAAAGCAGGGCATAATGTAGCTGCTCCCCCCAAACAGAACGTCGGCACATCCAAGGTCGATATTGGAAAGAAGAGGAAGACTACCACTGATGCGGAGGATCAGAGGCCTTCCAAAAACCAAAAGGGATATCGTGTCATCCCCATTTCCTCTGATGATGCACTGGCTGCTCATCTGGACCAGCTGAAGATTAGTGACAGTCTAATAGGCTATGGTCTGAAGGCAATGGATGTCATCAGCTCTGTAATGACTAACACATTTAAGTGTTTCCTACACTCTCTTGATATCCCTATGCTGGCCGAGTTTAGCCTTCACAGGTCTATCCAGGTAAAAACTTTTTCTTTTTTATTCCAAGTGTAACCTCAACTTTAAATGGATTAAGGATTGAACTCATACGTTTGACTTTGTTTTGTAAGGCATTCTATCTATGCACCAATTCGTTGACTGGACCCTGAGGAAGTTTCCCCTTATTGAGAAGGGAAAAGAGGCCCAAAAGGTGCAAGCCTCTTTAAATGCAGAGGTTGAACATCTGAAGACTTCTTTGGAGGAGTCTGTAAATAAGGTGAAGTAGAGGAACAGGGACATAACCAAGCTTAAGAAGGACCACACCTTTGCTTTGCAGGCCAAAGATGACGTCCTTCAGGCAAAGTTTGATGATGCAGTAAATGCTACCCTTGAGGATGCCTCTGAGAAGATTTTGGTAGACTACAAAGTCTCTGACCAGTTTATAATCTTCAGCTTTGAATATCTCGAAAGAGGTATTAAGGCAACTGGGAAGTGGGCAGCTTCAAAAGAGAAAGAATCAAGGAGCTTATCTGCCTCATACTTTATTACTCTAGGCTTTGGCGTTCCTCGCTTTGCTCAGGCCTTGCAAGAGGTTGAGGAGGAAGCGAAAGGTGTTGCTCCTATAGAGACAACGCCATTGGAAGCTACAGATACTGGGGATGTTAACCCTCGAGATGATGGAGTCGAGGTTACCAACGTCGGCTAAGAGGACACCACTGTGGTTGCAGACCCTTAGACCTTAATTTGTGAAGCCTAACTTGTAATTTTTTGTTTTTCATCTATAGTTTTTGTAAACCTTGTCATCATGTTTTAGTACATTATATTTTCAACCCTGAATGTTTCATATAATACGATTTCCTTAAGAAGATTTTGCTTCTTTCAATGAATGCTCTTTTTTTAATGTTGTTTTAGTCATATAATGATGTTGTCGTAAAGGTCTGAGGTCACCATAATATGGTGCTACTCACCTTTATGAGCTTCACTAAACTAATAATGTTTAAGGTCCGAGGTCATCAAATTATGATGTTTCACCTCAGCTTTCACCAACTTAATGATTTATAAGGTCTGAGGTCATCGAAGTATGATCTTTACCTCATAAATTATCATCAAATTATGATGTTTAAGGTCTGAGGTCAACCAAGTATGATGTTCACCCTCATAGTTAGTCACCAAATTAATGATGTCTAAGGTCTGAGGTTATCAAATTATGATGTTTCACCTCAGACCTTATCACCAAATAATAATGTTTAAGGTCTGAGGTCATCAAATTGTGATGTTTACCTCATACCTTTCACCAAACAAATGATGTTTAAGGTCTGAGGTCATCAAAATATGATGTTTAACCTCATAAATTTCACCAAATTAATGATGTCTAAGGTCTGAGGTCATCAAATTATGATGCTTTCCTCACAATTTCACCAAATTATAATGTTTAAGGTCTGGGGTCATCAAATTGTGATGTTTACCCTCATAAATTATCACCAAAATATGATGTTTAAGGTCTGAGGTCATCAAATTATGATGTTTCACCTCAAAATTATCACCAAATAATAATGTTTAAGGTCTGAAGTCATCAAATTGTGATGTTTACCTCATAACTTTCACCAAGCAAATGATGTTTAAGGTCTAAGGTCATCAAAATATGATGTTTAACCTCATAAATTTTACCAAATTAATGATGTCTAAGGTATGGGGTCATCAAATTATGATGTTTACCCTCACAATTTCACCAAATTATGATGTTTAAGGTCTGAGGTCACTAAAATATGATGTTTTCCCTCATAAATTATCACAAAATTATGATTTTTAAGGTTTGAGGTCACCAAAGTATGATGTTCACCCTCATAGTTAGTCACCAAATTAATGATGTCTAAGGTCCGAGGTCGTCAAATTATGATATTTCATCTCAGACCTTGTCACCAAATTAAGGTCTGAGGTCATCAAATTATGATGTTTCTCCTCAAAATTATCACCAAATAATGATGTTTAAGGTCTGAGGTCATCAAAATATGATGTTCACCCTCATAGTTAGTCACTAAATTAATGATGTCTAAGGTTTGAGGTCGTCAAATTATGATCTTTCACCTCAGACCTTGTCACCAAATTAATGATGTTTAAGGCCTGAGGTCATCAAATTATGATGTTTCACCTCAAAATTATCACCAAATAATGATGTTTAAGGTCTGAGGTCATCAAATTATGATGTTTCACCTCAAAAATTTCACCAAATAATGATGTTTAAGGTTTGAGGTCATCAAATTATGATGTTTCACCTCAGACCTTGTAACCAAATTAATGATGTTTAAGGTATGAGGTCATCAAATTGTGATGTTTACCTCATACCTTTCACCAAATGATGATGTTTTAAGCATAATAAGGCAATATTAACACAGAAACTGCTCTTCTCATTAATATCCTCTTCACAAAATGATACATATATTATAAAGAAACAACTGCAACATCATATGTAATACTTCTACAATTGATCAGCGTTCCATGGATTGGAGAGAGGTTCCCTTTTGAGATTTTCTAGCTGATAGGTATGGGGAAGAACCTCATAAACTACTTTGTAAGGACCATGCCAGTTTGGGTGGAGCTTGTTTGTCTAATGTAATGTCTTCTTCAACACTAGGTCTCCTACAGCTATAGGTCTTGATTTCAACCTTTGATTGTAGAACTTTTCTATTCTCTACTGGTAGGCTGCCTGTCTGATCTCATCGTCTTCCCTTCTCTCCTTAATTAGATCTAAGTCTTCTTTCTTCTTCATTCTTCTGAGGGTCATAGGTCTGAACTCTGTGGGCGGGGAGTCTTACTTCTGTAGGTATGACGGCTTCTGAGCCATGGTCCAACATAAATGGGGTTTCCCCGTTGGTGTCCTTATTATTGTCCTGTAGGCCTATAGTACTACATAAACCTCTTCTATCCATCTCTCCTTGGCTTCTTCCAACCTCTTCTTAATCCCGTCAGGATTGTTCGGTTCGTGACTTCAGTTTGCCCATTTTCCTGGGGTCGACTAGGAGAGGAGAAGAACTGCTTAATCCCCACTCTTTCATATTATTTTTCTAAGGAATAATTCTTGAACTGGGTTTCGTTGTCTGAGATGAGGGTGTTTGGAAGGCCATGTCTGCATATGATGCTATTCCAGATGAACTGGAAGGTCTTCTTCTCTGTAATCGTGATCACTGACTCAGCCTCTACCCACTTGGAGAAGTAATCAATTGCTATTATCAGAAATTAATAATTGTTAGCCGCTCTTGGCAATGGTCCCACCAAATCAATCCCACATACTAAAAATGGCCAAGGAGAACTGATTAACTTCATAGGTTGATGAGGTTGATGAGGGATAGTGGAGAATCTCTGGCATTTGTTACACCTCTTCATGTAGGCAGTAGCATCATTGGCCAAGGTCGACCACCAGTATCCCTGCGTAATTATCCTCTTGGCTAAAGGTCTTCCTCCTATGTGACTAGAGTAAGAACCCTCGTGTACATCCTGTAGGATGCGGGGGACCTCTGTGGGATGGACACATCCGAGGAGAGGTAGTAGGAATCCTTTTTTATACAGGACATCTCCTATTATTGAGAACTTGGCAGCTCTGTACCTCAATATCCTCCTTTCTAGCTTCGATTATGGCATCTCTCCCTGTCTGATATATCTGATAAGGGGATCCATCCATGAGCCCCCTAGTTTCAAGTTGAGGCAATATTTGGCCACCTTTTTTTCATCAATGGTCGGTTTAAGCAAGATCTCGACTGGTATTATCCTTCTAATTCCTGTCCTTGTTGCTGAAGCTAACCTTGTTAGTGCATCTGCACGACAATTATCTTGTCGAGGTACCCTCTTCATCTTTACCTCTTCGAATCCTTCTAGCGTTGTTCTTACCCTCTTCAGGTATTTGGCCATCCTTTCATCCTTGGCCTCATATACTCCAAGTGCTTGGTTGACGACTAACCTCGAGTCACTGTGTAGTAGGAGTCGACCAACTCTAAGGGTTTTTGCCAAGGAGAGCCCAATATCAGAGCCTCATACTCGGACTCGTTGTTTGAAGCCTTGAAGTTGAACCTTATTGCATATTCAACGTCAGTACCATCCGGAGCTGACAGTATCAGCCCTGCGTCGCTTCCACTTTTGCAAGAAGACCCATCAATAAAGAGGTTCCAAACATCTTCATTTGAAGAGAAGTTCCCCTCTGACAGGGTCCTTTGCTTTAAGAGGTTCCTATCTTCCTCATTCTCAGCTACTCCTTTTTTGCCTCTACTGGACATAACCTCCTACATGTATTGAATGACGTTACTATTTGATCCCTCTATAATCTCTGGGTTGTTCTCAATCTTAGCCTCCTCCCATGTGAACTCAGCAACAAAGTTTACGAGTGCCTACCCTTTGATGGCCACCCTGGGTTGATAAACAATGTCATACTCTCCCAACTCGATGTCCCATGTCATCAATCTGCCTAACTTCTCGGGCTTATGGAGGACTTGCCTTAGTGGGGAGTCAGTGAGGATGACCATAGAGTGGGCTTGGAAATAGGGTTTCATCTTCCTAGAAGTGTGTATCAAGGCGTAAGACAACTTCTCCATCTGAGGATAGTTATGTTTAGACCCTTCAAGGGCCTTAATATTGAAGTATACATGCCTCTGTACCCCATCGTCTTCCCGTACTATGGTTGCACTTATAGCTGACTCTGAGACTGCTAGATAAACATACAACTTCTCCCCCAGAATGGGCCGGGATAAGAGTAGAGGGGATCCGAGGTATGACTTGAGATCCTTAAAGGCTTTATCACACTCCTCGTCCCATTGGAAGGCCTTTATAAGCACTTTTAAAAAAGAAGACACTTTTCTGTAGCTCTGGAGACAAACCTCTTGAGTGCAACAACTCTCCTAGTTAACCTCGGAATGTCTTTTATAGTTCTCGGTGTTATTATTTCAAGCAGAGCTTTTATCTTCTAGGGGTTGGCCTCTATTCCCCTTTGATTGATGATGAATCCAAGGAACTTTCCTGCTCCTACTCCAAAGACACACTTGGCAGGGTTGAGCTTTATCCTGTACAAGTCTATGGTGTCAAAAGTCTTCTCTAGGTCGGCTACGTGAGTACAGTCCTTCAAGATATTCGTCAACATGTCATCTACATATACCTCCATAGTTTTGCCAATCTGATCTTCAAACATCTTATTTACAAGGCGTTGATACGTGGCCCCTGCATTTTTCAAGCTGAAGGGAATGACCTTATAGCAATAGGTTCCCTTGTCTGTGATGAATGATGTCTTCTCTGAGTCTTCAGCATCTATGAAGATCTGATTATAGTCCGAATACGCATCCATAAAGCTCATAAGTTCATACCCTGCCATGGCATCTACCATATGATCAATTCGAGGTAAGGGATAGCTGCTTTTGGACAAAAATTGTTCAGGTCAGTGACGTCGACGTACATCCTCTATTTTCCATTAGCTTTGGGCACAATGACGGTGTTTAATAACCACTTTGGGTATATGACCTCCCTGATGAATTCTGCCTCTTCTAACTTTCTGACCTCTTCCCTGATGCAATCATACTTTTCCCTAGAGTAAACTCTTCATCTTTGTTTGATTGGCTTATCATCTTCTGCCACATTAATTTTGTGTCACATAACCTCTAGGTTGATTCCAGTCATGTCCGCGTGGCTCCAAGCAAAGACACTCTGCCTCTTCTTCAAAAATCTTATCAGCTCTTCTTTAATCTCGGGTTTTAGGGCCTTGCCTATTTGGACAATTTTTTTCAGTTCGTCCTCATTGAGGACAATGGATTCTACCTCTTCCACGGACTCTCCTTTCTTCAAATTTGTTTCATCCGTAGGATCAAGTGTATCAATGTTTTATGTGGTTGTTGCCCTCTTATGTGCCTCTTTCTCTTCCGCCGAGTTGAAGTATCATTCTCATATCGTGGTCTGGTCACCTTGCACTTCCCCTACCCCATAGGGGTCAGGAATTTTAGCATTTGGTGGACCGTTGATGGCACAACCTCAAACTCCCTAAGGGCTACTCGTCCTACGATGAGGTTGTAGGCCGAGAAGACGTTTTCATCCATAATAAAAATTTAATCTTCCGGGTTAACCTCTTAGGCCATTCGTCTCCCATTCGCACATCTATCTCATATATGCCTAATGGATGGACCTTTTGGCCACTAAAGCCCATCAACGAATGATGATAAGGTACTAGCCTAGCTCTGCTGGGGCATAGGCTCTTAAAACAGGGCTAGAATATCACATCTGCTGAACTTCATCCATCTACGAGGATTCTCTGTACCTCACATCCATGCACTCTTGTTCTTATTACTAAAGGGTCATCATGCGGAGCCAAGATACCTTTGAAGTCGAGTCGGGATAATCCAACTATAAGAGTATCCATATCTACCTTCTTCCTCTTCTACTTTGCCTCTGAAGACGTCAGATTCATAACCTCAACTTTGGTCACTGACTTAGCTTCTTCCACATGAGCTTTATGGTCGGCTACTTTGGAGCCACCCCCTACTAGTCCTCTACATATGGTGTTAACACCAAAGGATATCATACCAACCCTCTTCATAGGGGCATTATCGTCTTTCGGAGGGAGGTCTGGATCATCACCATCTGAGTCATCATCTCTTCTCCCTGGGGTATCATCTCGACATTTGTCATTTATTTTCTTCTTAGGGTCATCTCTTCCCCTCTTAGGAGATTTACCATTGACATACTTCCTCAGCTTTTTGGACTTCAACATCTTCTCAATTTCATCCTTCAAGGCGAAGCACTTGTCTGTCACATGGCCGTAGTCTTGGTGGAACTCACACCATAGGTTCTTGTTCCTCTTATGCGGAGGATCCTTCAATTGCTCCGGCCATTTCAGGGACCGATCATTTTTTATTTCATTGAGGATGTGTTCACAGCTCACAGTTAGAGGAGTATAGTGTGCAAAATTTTGTCTCTGCAGACCCCTTTTTTCGTCTTTCTTCCTTTGGAACTTCCACCTACCACTTTCGTTCTCATCCTCATACTTTGCGGACATAGCCTCTTCAGCCTTAATGACCTTTCCTGCAGTTGCTAATAGCTCTGCTATGGACTTTGGAGGGTCTTCTGCAAGCTTCCACAATAACTTCCCTTTCTGGAGTCCTCCAATGAGGGCAGTCATAGCTATATTCTTTTCATATTCTTCAACCTCCAATTTTTCTTTATTGAATCTAGCAATGTAGTCTCTTAGGCTCTCGTTCTTGCCTTATTTGACATACAGCAGATGCGTGGTCTTCTTTTGAGGTCTTACCCCAAAACAAAAATTGTGAATGAACCGTTCAGCTAAGCCCTTAAAGTTCTCGATAGATTTCTTCGGAAGAGAGGTGAACCAAATGTGTTCACCTCCTGTCAAAGTCCCAGAGAAGGCCCGACACTTCATCTCATCTGGGATTGAATAAATGTCCGATACAGACTGGTACATCTCAATATGATGTACAGGGTTGGTACTACCATCATACTTTGGAGACACCGTAGGTGGTTTGAACTTGGCAGGGGTTGGGAAGTTTACTATACTTACTACGAATGGGGAAGCCTCTGAGAAACTTCTATGTAGTGGGTCTCGGCTTTTAATGAGGTCCCTTATCTTCTCTTTAAGTCGTTGAATGGAATCGTTCCATGTCTTTGCAACATCGACCTGGCCGAGGTTGTCTCTATCCACCTCCAAAGGGTGAACTGAGGGTTCCCGAGCTGCTGCACAACGTCTGCTGTTGACCTCCTCTTGATCCCGATCTCGACCATGTTGGGGTCGGCCTTAATGAGGCCTATATTCCCCCTCTTCCCTTTGTGAGCCTGCTACACTTATAGACCTGGATAACATCTATCTTAGGTCATTAACTGGGCCTAGCCTTTCAAAGGTTGACCCTCTTCTCAAGCAATCAAAAGCCGATCCTCTTTGTTGGGCACCCCCATCTCTTCTTCCCCCACAACTTCTGCTCTGCTCTTATGGAGCGTCCTCTGCCTCCATATCATCATACCTATCCTCAGGGAAAAGGGTTTCCTTGCCTCCCCAAACGTAAACACCTAGGGTCAGCAACGTCCCTCCTTCGCTGAAGGGTAGGTTGGTCTTTTCGCGATGCCTGGGGTGGTCCCGTGGCTTCAGGATGGGGTTGAATAGCTGCTGGAGTAATCATCTTCAGTGAGACACCAGGTGGCCTCATCATATTTTGATTGAGCTGTGAAAATTACTCCTTCATTGCTTGCTATGTTGCAGCCAAAGATCTCAAGGCTGCAGCCACCTTAGCCATTTTTTACTAGGGTGGTGTCTGGTTGGAACTAGGTCCTCTAACACCGGATGGTGGAGGAGGTTGTGGTAACTCCGGTGCCATATGTTAAAACTAAAGATCTTTTAAATAAGGTGAGCTTAATACCTTGGAGGACCTCTTTCAATGGTGAAACAACTCCACGCAAGGGGCGAGGCCTGGTTCACCACTAGAGTCTCCGGTGAGGTTAAGCTATGAAAGGAAGAGTTATGTCTTCTCGTTCCCACAGACGATGCCAAAATGATGATGCTGGAAATAGCACCACCAATCAAGGTGTTTGCGAGCTCAAACTAGTGATAACAATGGCAACACAAGAGTATACTAAATATAAGAGATTGAGGCGAGGAGAAGAGGATGAACACTTAAATATAAGTGGTTCAGCCAATCTGGCCTACGTCCACTAGGAGTGTGTGTGAATATCACTGAATGAAGGCACTAATGGCCATGGATACAATCTCTCAAACTTTTTCTCTCTCTCTAGTGTGTAAATTGACAGAGTTTTAGCTAGGGTTATAATTATCGATCCTTTGCAATGTTGAGGATGACCTCTATATATAGTGCTTGGGGGTGTAATGTACCCCCCAATCATGCAATGTGCATGTGCATGAATATCCAACCAGTGTAAGGATGACACCTGGCTGATCTCAACTAAATAATGATGACCTAAATATTCCCTCACGTGGAGATAATGATTCAGTTATAACAGACTCGTCCACGTGTTCCAAGCCATGCATGTGCGAGCAGATGCTCGGCTAACTTTTCTTGGTACAAACCTCGTCCTGAATAAGTACAAGGTTGGTAAAGTATGACCCCTACCCTGGCTGGGGATTATATGATGGCCTTGGTTGGGATGCCAGCCGAGGTTAGATATCTAGAACATCGGCCAGGGATGATGTTGTCTTGTCACTTGATGCTGAGCCTGCAAGGCCTTGCTGATCTTAGGTGAAACTTGTAACATCTTCTATGGAGGACCTGAAGGATAACTGACCCCATGAGTCCTGTAGACCTCGGCTGATGGCCAATCATGGTGGTACCTGCAATGTCGACTATGGCCGACCTAGTGAAGGACGACATCACTGATGATTAATCTCGAGAACTTGTTACCTCGGCCAGGATATAGGTCGAGGTTGATGTCTTTGAACAGGCAGGTACACTTTGGGCATATCAATCCTGCTCTTTTCAACTAGAGCCGTTAGTCACCATGTTGGCTAATCCATAAGATCGCTATTTCTAAGGAAAATGAATACTACGAGGAAATCGTACGGCGAAATGTGCAACCACAATTACACAAAACTTGTTCAAAACCAAGGGATACCTCAATAAGGGCGCACCCAGTTAACTATTTGCATTGACCATACCAAGCCCCACCGCACTCCCACTGACCCAAATCGCACCATAATGAAACACTATACAATCCCAGGCTACTGCAACTGAGGTAACACAATCCTCTACTACCGGAACTGAAAGAACACAATGAATTAGAATTAACGAACAATCATTTTGAGTGAATCCCATCCGTACGCAACGAACTGTGGTTCATAAAGTGCTGACCAATGTCGTACACTTTTAAGTCTATGACGCATCCAAGACGTCCTCATCAGATCCTAGCCTATCAACACACCCTGGCTTGGGTCACCAATCATGATGAACCGGATAAAGAACTATTCATCTCCACGAGATGAAATTAACATACGAACCTATTGTCTTTTGGGAAGTTAATGTTTGGATTCCCTCCTTAGGAGTAAAGTATCCTCATTTTATCCTCGATAAATACAAACCGTTTTAGCTAATGAATGGAAAACACCTTTTTTAATGCCAAGTTTTTTCATGTCTCTATTCAATGTGATGTTGTGACGAAGCTAAAACACCTAGGTTACTGTCTACATTATTTTACAATGATCTTAACCCAAACGTCTCCTTAGGAAGTGCCCAACTAGGCAAAACACTTCACGCTATTGTATCCTTCAATGACATAAGGTCATCACTAAGCCTATCTCTAAATTCTACCAAAACTAAATCTACATGATGGCCATAACGATCGTCATCGGCACTATAAGGATAGCAAGTACTACACATGTATACCCAATCTGTACAAACCTGGAAAGACATGCCAATAACTAATACTTACCCTACTAGGGCTATTCTATCTTATACAAATGGAACATGTAGATATCCTAATCATACTTCATTATCCCATTTGGGATGTTATTCTCAAGTCCTTAACATGACATCATTAATCTAAGTTTCCAATGCATTTCCTAGTAATCATCAAAATCAAGTACGACACTTACTACACTAGTCATCTTATGACAACGAGCATTATGTCCAATCACGACATTAATCTCTAGTTTTCTTTAGAAGATTGCACCACCTATTTATACCAAGATGGATGACCTCACCAAGGACCATACGATTCGACTCCTTTGAACTTGACCTATAACCTGAGATCATCACCTGATCCTTAATACAACCATCACTAGAACACTTTCACTCCATAATATTGAACTTAATTGGCACAAATTATACCTTAATGTAAAAGTTCCCAAAAACTGGACAAGGTTTCATCACCCATGATTTCCTCATAGCAGGTATTCTCTACTGATTTCTCAATATCCATCCCATTACTTTTAGATACCCACAAGGATACCGACCTACAGTCTTCTCTCGTGCAACTATAATCATTGAACACCTCGAGGCCCCACAACGAGTCAGTTCTTATTTCCAAAGACACCACATGCAATTGATCTCATGGATCGGATAGAGTAGATAATTTACTCATTAAATAAGTAAAGACCTTTTGTTTCAATGTATCCTCACTTAGATCGACCACTAGACAAGGACCGAAAATTTTTACTTTCCACAGAACACTGGTGAATCATAGGTTCTATCAAAGTTGTATACTCACACCAAAAATGCTTCTCATTTAGTCATTACTTCCTTTTTTGCTTGAAACCTTAGGTTAGGTCTAACCTACAACCCTCTCCTCTAGACCTAAAGAAAGGTCCAAAAGCTTTCTTTCAAATGGATGATGTCATATTCTACATATTAAACAAGTTGATACTACTTAGGATTTTGTCAGGATATAGGACATTGTGTACAACCTGCAAGCCTATAATTCCACACTACGAACGTCAAAAGTGATCATATTCCTCGAATGTCTCATCACATTCTATAAAATTACATCATAGAAGACTACCTATGGTTCACTCCTATGTCACTTAAAATCATCATTAATACACAGATAAAACACTCACCGCCAATGGCCCATAACTCTCCTTATAGCTTACGAGATACAGTTTTCAAACCAATGAACTCACCTATAATGACATTATCCTATCAACTAGGGCCCAAGTACACATTCTCTATTACTAACTAACACGGGTCTTCATGTTTATCGAATTGTCAAATGCTTACGACATTACACTCCCCCAAGAATCAAGTTCCCCTAATCATATCATAATTATTAACTACCCGCACGTAACAAAGGAACCTAATGCATCCTTATCACAAAATCAATACGGCTTAGACATGACACTCTAGTCACCTAATATCCATAGTTCAGTTTAAACAACTCATGTCCCTAATTCAATGGATGTTATTTACCTTTATTAATATCTTAATAGACCTCTCACATCATCAAGGGTTGACACAAACACTAGAGAATGTGGTGTCACCACTAATGGCTTACGCAGACACTTGAAAATTACTAACACATCCACATCATGAGCGTCGAGAGTTATAACTGGCAACTAAGCTAGCCATTTTCTACTTAGCAATGAATTTTATGTCGTTCGAATCTCCTTGACTCTATCGTCGAGAACACAAATCAAAACCGTCACCAGTATAGCGTGACCGTCCCAAAACTAACATCGATGTCAAAGATCCATTAGCGACCTCATAACGTCACTCCCAAAAGGATCCTTGAACCTAGAGCTCTAATACCATTTGTAATGTCCCAACCTGAATTTATGGGTTATTCGTGGGTCAACCTAGTCCGATCCGAACGTTAGGTGTGAAGTGTAATAAGATAACCCAAATAATATTACTAGTTCAATTTTATTAAATTAACATTTCACTTGTTTAGCATGAGATTCCAATTCATATCAAGCTACGTGTGGGACCCGTGGGAAGCGTCCCCGAAATCCAATGATTCACAGCTACTAAGATAAAATAAAAAGGATACTTACCTATAAAATACTCTCAAAATACAAAACCGCACATAACTTGTCGTAACAAAGAAGAGGGAATGAGTTGAATGCCCAGTAGAAAATACAACAATGCAATATATAATCTAAAGGCAGAAAAGAGACTCTAACGCGTAATACCTATGTGCACATGCAAATACATCATATATATGCATATACATAAGCTAATGCATGCGACTGTTTTTATCCCAAAACACTACTTTGTTCCGAGTGATTCACATTAATCCTATGAAGAGACCCTTTTTGCTTAACTTACCAAATTTTTAGATTTAATGCACCGGTTAACTACTTAAACAAAATACCATTTATTTAGAGGGAATACTTCTTTTATCCAAATCAGCCACTTACTCGCACTGAATTTTCCTTAGTATTTTCCTTGAAAATGACCGTTCAACACACGCAAGATCCGTGTTAGAGAATACTTATTTTTCATTTAAAACCTTTCGCGAACACACAAACTTGTGTTATTATGGGTTAAAACCTCCTCAGGTTTCTTAAATACCCATTTAATCATTTACCATTATTTTCACCATACATGGATATTAGCCAATTTCTCATATTACTTGTCCATATTATCTTTCCACCAGAACATTTATCAATGCCATTTCAAATTAGATTATCCTTTTTATATTCATCACACAACCCACTTCTGTTTTGACATGTTTCACTTTTCTCATTATCTTTTCTCAGAATCCTCCAAATAATTGCATGCTTTAACGGGCTCAACATCACCACCTATGTTACCATATGCTCTGGCCAGTGTTTTAGATCTTTCACCCTATGGCTCCGGGAACATATAAATTCTTTTGTAGTCTCAATGTGTTTTCTCATTTTCAAATATCCAAATTATTTCACTTTTACTGGCAGAAGCCAAAACTCGGGGTTTTCACCCCACCTTGTGTTACACTTTGAAAATCACCATTTCTTGTCCTTTACGCACTTGCTTTGATTTTATACTAAAATCACTTTCATGTAGGACCATTCATGTAACACCATTTTCAACATTTTTATTTCATAAAAATGTTCCACTTTACATAAAATTACCATTTTACCCATTTGTTTCCAAACTTGTCTCTTCCTCCATTTTCACAAGTCTTATTTTCCAAAAACATTATTATGTTTCACACACTAACTTCTTAAATATTTTTAAATCGTTAACACTTATCTAACACTTTGGAATAACATACTTCTCAACTTGAAAATCATTTTATTTCATTACCTTCCCTGTCAAAAAATCATTTGGCATTTTTAAGACTATTTTGCAAGGAAAGCACTATTTTACCTTATCATCACATATAGTCTTGAAAACATATACTTATCACATTTTTCCTTGCTTATAAACAAACTTTAAGGGATGAAGTGTCTATTTTCTTTATTTCATGTTAAAACTCATTAAAACGTTCACTAAACTTGTTTATATACTAATCATCAAAACACTACAAGTTTGTATACATGGGAAGAGGGATTTTAAGTGAAAATATCCAAGAAAATGAGTTTAATACACGATTTATTCAAGAAATTTCATAACATTTGCAAAAACATGCTTTTCAAGACTAAAGACATTTGTGTTCTTCGAATATCTCAACACGATAAAAAAAATTCTTAAAACATTTTATTCCATAAAATGTTTAACACCAAGTTTTTTTTAAGTATATCATTTTACTCGACACTTTTGAAATCCTTTGTAAACCATTTGACACAAAATCATAAGAAATAACCTTCTTAAACCATATATGCATTCTACTTTTACAAAATGAAACTACAAGATCAATAGTATGGAAACTAAAGTTCTTAAGCTAATAGTAGAGTTTCCCACCTTATTGAAGCTCCAAAAATGGACGGATGAATGTAGAAGAAGATGAAAACCTCCCACCTTCGAAGGTGGCCTTAAATGGGTTTCCTAGATCCACTAAGCTTTCTCCTTGAAAGCTCCATGAAAACCCCTTCCAGCTCCATAATTTCTTCTATTTTCTACTTCACCCCCCCCCCCCCCCCAAAAAAAAAAAAAACAAATTCTCCATAAATTAGTATCTTACACAACAATAGTATATATGGGTTTTATAGGCTTAAATGTTGTAGAATATAAGGTAAATATGGTGTTTTAGGGTGGAAGGGTGGTGATTCTAAGGTGGTGGATGGTGGCGGAGTTCCATAAAATCTCTAAGTGTTATAGAGAGAGAGAGAGAGAGAGAGAGAGAGAGAGAGAGAGAGAGAGAGAGAGAGAGAGAGAGAGAGGGAGAGAATATGAAGGAGAATGCCCTAAAATTGGCCAAAACCCCTTTAAATACCCACAATAGAACACGTCCCTAATTGATCTTCCATTGTGGGAGCTTGACACATGTTTTAATCTAATGATCAAGAATTCGACAGCATTTTTCTGATTCTGAGAAATTTGATTTTTACAGTCTCGTTCGAACGAGAATGGATCTCATTCAAACGAGAACTACTATATCCTTCGAACCAAACTTCATTTTGTTTGAATGAGAACCACATCTCGTTTGAAAGTACTTCGAACGAGGTTCTAACAAGGGTAGATTTTCTAGACAAATATTTTTTATTGGAAGGTCATTTGAAGAGTTGTTCAAATGAGATTTGAATCTAGTTCGAACGACCCCGAATTTCATTCGAACGACCCTAATTTTTTCAAACTAATTTTAATCCCATTCTAAATCCAAATAATTTCACCAAGGCCACTATATTATCTAAATTGACCCACAATTCATCTTACAAAGTTCAAAGCCCTATAACCAAATTACACAGGTAAGGTTAAAGTCACGGGAGTGGGTACACATGGACCACCAAAAACATAATGAATGGGGAACTCACAAAAAATCCAACAAGTGAGAAATTGTAGTCAGTTGGGTCCAAATCTCAATTTTCTATAGTAACTCATACACTGAACGACTAATCTAAACAAGTAAACCCCTATATGTACTTGTAACCTCTATATATTTGATCATTAGTCCCACTATCTTTTGGAATGTCCAACACAAACCCCAAGTCTTGTATCTACTTCCATATGCACAAATTCATCTCACTATCAAAACCATATCCTAGTGAATCTTGATCTCATCCATAGCATCATATTTAACCCTATATGTGCCTGCATCATAGGTCATACCATTATCTAGTGGCTACCACTATCTTTACCCATAAGAATTGCATCAACATACAATACACAAAAGTAGGTAGCCCTAGGAAATCAACCATGCTCCCATCAGGTTTAAACCCACATTATGGCCATCTCGGGCGGCCGCCGGGGGGGGAGAGAAAGAGATACATCTCCCCTCAGGAAGGCTGTGCCGCGATCTCGCACCCCTCTTGGGAAGGTTGCTTCGGCTGTCGTCGATGTGGGAGTAAATGTAAAGAGATAGAGTAGCTAGCCTATTTTGCACAAAATAGGAAAAAGAACAAGTTGCCACTTCTAGGGAGTGGTATCAAGGATAAACTGATGCATACGAAACCAATAGTTCGAAGGTTCGGGGGCTAAGTTACAGAATAGAAAGGTGTTAGTCACCCATCCCTCCCTTTCGATCTCTCATGGGCTAGTGTTATTATTTTTCTTTATATCCCCGTGAAGTGTGTGTGCGTGCTTATATAATGGAGATTGGAATCATTCAACTCTTACCATGGACAAGGTAGAGTGAGGTCATCCATATGAATATTTCCAAAATAACATATGTAGAAAGTATGATTTGTGTGTTCATCATGATATTGATCGTTATTAGGAAACGATAATATGTATTGGATGAAACGTAAATAAGCATGATATATATATATATATATATGAAAATGGGATGTTTTTAGAAAATAAGGGATTTTGGGAAACTAAGAAATTTGGGAAATTGGACTCGAGTGTCTGATTTTAATACGAGACGTCTACGTAGCCTATAAAGGCATCAAAGTACACGTAGTTCGAGTGTAGCATAGGGGTGGGGTTTATCCCATAGATCCGAATGGAATTTTATAATATGTGTATGTGTAGAAAATGTGTTTTTTTAGGTTTTGGAAAAAGTGTAATGGATAATTCCGTTCGGAATTTATGGGTATAACCCTCTTTTATATGTTTTTGCGATTTTTATAGAAAATAAAGTATGTGGAATATACTAATAAAAAGTGTAGATATTAATGTGTATGAACTAAAGTAAGAACTAAATTATGAATCTAATGTTTATCATGCAAAAACAAGGAATTTAAAGAGACAGGGAAGGCATTGGACCTTCTTTGAAGCTTGATCTTTGATCTTGGATGAACTCTCTTGAGTGTTGATGAATTTCAACGAGAGAAAAGGGTATTTTCCAAATTGGGTATGAATGGGATGTGAATGTAATCTTGGAAGGAACTTCACATGAGGGACTTCGTTGATTTCAAGGGAATATTGCTGAGATCACTGATGATGCTGATGGATCTATTGTGTGTCTCCTGGGATTGAAGTCATGGACCCTATTTATAGAGTCAGGGGTGCCGATCATCCTACCCTAGGGGGCTACTATCGGCATGTGACCTCAAACATTATGCCGGTAGGCAGGGATCTGGACCTGCCAATTGGCAGTACCATGCATATTTTCCCAAAAAATGGTCGTAGAACACAAACTGTTGATCCGAATTGAGCATGGTGCATACCATTAGAATGGTATTTTAGAGACCTTCAAGAGTCCTTAGTAGTCTCTTGAGTCTAGGAGTTAACTTTGGGTCAAATGTGGCTAGGAAGCGCACGTCAGTATTCTAGACGGGAGATCGTCCACATGGTAAGTCAGAATTGCGCACAGGGGGAACCGTTGGAAATTTTAGGAGATGTAATTAGACATTCCAAAGAGTTTTGCTCTATTCGAAAGGTTAACCTTAGTCAACCGGGGCTCCGAAGCACCCGGGGACCTTTCAGAGTAAAATGGATCATTCGCCCGTATCGTAGGTCAAAATCGCACACGGGGTGGACCGTTCTAAAAGGTATTAAGTTCCCTTTAAAGATTCATTCAGTCTCATTCAAGATGCGAATTTGAATTTGTTCAAATGGATCCTCGGAGCACCCAATGGCCTCTGAATCAATTTTTGGGGGAAAACTTATCAGTCGTCCTAACAGTTATGCCATTTTAAGCACGGAGCGGACTGTTGGAAAGGGGTTTTAGTGCCCTTTGAAGATTCAAAGATCTTTCCCTCTGATGGTGAAGTTGATTGGGGTCAAATCGAGGCCTGGGAGTGCCCGATGGCCTATGAATCGATCTTTGGTAGTAAAATGGTCCGTTAGCTCGAACTGTTATGCCGATTTGTGCATGGGGCAGACCGTTGGAAAGGGTACTCAGAGTCTTTAATGTTTTAAAGAGATTTTTCTGTGATGATGTAGTTGACCAGAGTCAAATGGGGCCTGGGGTTGCTCGGTGGGCTCTAGATCAGTACTCAGAGTGCGACCTAGGGTTTATAATGATATTAAGAGGTGGTAGGGACCTAAGGGGAGACCTAGGGGTACTAGAATGTGGTGTTTATAGATCCCCTCACCGGGTGAGATTGGAACAAGTGATAGCCATCGAATAGAAACCACATGATAGAGGTCGGTTATGTGGACCTAAGGGATGAGTATGACCGATTTAGAGGGTCCATGTCGTTGTTGAGGACCTAATGGTGCTATTGGGGCGGACGATTATGAGGACCTAGAGGAAGTGAGGCATAAGGACGCAACTAATTCTGCGGGTCGGGGTTAGTTCAGAGGATCTAAATTATAGCGACCAATTTTGCGGGTCGATGCCAATTCAGCGAGATTATTTGGGGTGACCAATTTTGCGGGTCAAAGCCAATTATGAGGGCTTAAGTAGAGGCGACCAATTCTGCAGGCTTAAGTAGAAGCGACCAATTCTGAGTGTTGAAGCAAATTCTGAGGGCTTATTTAGGAGCGACCGTTTCTGCTGGTCAAAGCCAATTCTGAGGGCTTAAGTCGACGCGACCAATTCTTAGGGTCAAAGGAAATTCTACGGGCTTATATAGGGGTGACCAATTCTGAGGGTCAAAGCCAATTATGCGGGCTTATGTAGAAGTGATCAATTTCGTGAGTCAAAGCCAATTCTACGGGATTACGTAGAACCGACCAATTTTTAGGGTCGAAGCCAATTCTGAGGGCCTATTTAGGGGTGACCAATTCTACAAGCTTGAGTAGGGTTGACCAATTCTGAGGGTCGAAGCCAATTCTGCGGGCTTAAGTAGAAGTGACCAATTCTGCGGGTTTCAGTAGGAGTGACCAATTCTGAGGGTCGAAGCCAATTCTGAGGGATTACTTAGGGGTGACCAATTTTTTGGGTCAAAGCCAATTATGCGATATTATGTAGGGGTAATCAATTCTGAGGGTCAAAGCCAATTCTGCAGGTCAAATCCAATTATGCAGACCTATTTAGAAGTGACCAATTCTGAGGGCTTATTTATGGGTGACCAATTCTACGGGTCAAATCCAATTTTACGTGCTTGAGTTTCCTTTGGGAAGTTTGAGGGTTCCACTTGGGATGTGTAATCTTTATCTAGGGATTTGGGGAAGCATTTGGTTTTAAGTTCCGCCGGGGAAGAGGGAATAATCCGAGGATTTTGAGTTGAAGAATTTGTGGAATTTTGGGGTGTCCTCTGGAGATATTTCCCGGGAGAATGGTTTTCTGTAATTCCACTAGGGATGTAAAAAAATGTTTTTCCTGGTGAAAAGGTTCCAAAATTAATTTGGTGATTTTAGGAATTTTTCGGGGATTTTTTAGGATTTATGGTATTTTTTTGGACTTTTTGTATGAAATTTTAAAGGGGTGTTGACCGGCATAGATGGAGGAGTGACAAATGGTAGTGGCATGGCCTTTTAGGGTGCCTCAGGCAGGTGGAGGGACAGTGCCGATCGGTGGTGGTAGGGAGATGCTGATCGACATGTCCCTTAGCTTCCTATAAAAAGGGGGCAGGTTCTCCTTATTTTTCATAGTTTTCGACTTGCCTTGTTTTGCAATTACCGTATGCAAATTGTTCTAACATTCCAAAGTTAACAGATGGCTGAGTTTTCCACTAGCACTACTCACATGGCATGGCTTAATGCCGACAATTGGGAAGAGTTAGACTGGAAGGCTAGGGCGCCCCTTGCACTTGGCAGCGAGAACTCCTTTAACGCATTTGAGTCGGTGATGGATGATCGGATTATTTTATATGATCCCTCGCATTATCGTTCTTCTAGGGTGGTGAACCCTGGTGTCGATGTAAGTATTGAATGACCTTTCGTATTCTTTTCCTTTTTTCTTAAAGAGGTTGCTTTATTTCTTGAATTTGACAATGGTTTTCTTTGTTTCTTCGACATTCTGACGTCTCCATGTCAACTATATGTGCCCGAGGGATGACGGGGCTTAAGGATGTTTGGGAGCACCTTCCATCTGTGGTGCGCTGGATGGTGACATCAGTCGTCTTTTGGAGATTAGCATCTTCTCTGGATGAGATGCCTCATTCTACGACTGTTCTGTGTGCTCTGGGGGAGAGGTGGTGGGATACTACTCACACCTTCCATTTTGGCTTTGGGGAGACGACAGTGACTCCCGTTTATGTAGAGCAGCTACTGGGGCTGGACTTCGATGGTTCTTATATTGAGGTGAATAAGACGCTGAGGGTGACGCTGGAGGTGGTGATAACGGCGCTGGGTGATGTGGAGAGGGTGGTTTTTAGGGATTCCCTATGTTTCTCTCTATTGAGGGAGTTGTTGTTTAGGAAGAGGATCAATAAGAGCCATGGGTAGCAGGTGCTTCAGATGGCCCGCTTGTTCATTCTTTTGTTATTGGGAGGTTTTCTAGTGGCGACGTCGTGGACTTGTAGTTTTTTCCATTTTCAGGGTGTTCGCGGACATCCGTTTTTATGATTGGGGGAGCCTAACTTTGGAAACCCTTTATTATTCTTTTGATGCATTCATCCGATGCTTCTAGCAGTATTTTACTGGAGCCACATATCTTTTAGAGATATTCTTTATTTTTTGCATTTTCCTTTATGCATTCGCATTTTCCTTCATGTGTTTTATTATTGATTTCTTAATTGTTGGCCTTTACCCTTTGCAGACATGGTTTTATGAGGTGATTGGGTTAAACACCCAGTTGATATCTCTGAAGGATGACTCTGTTGGGGACTTCTGTCGGATGTACCGGTGGCGGAGGTCTAACCGACAGTCGAAGAAGTCTTTCTCTCTAGAGGCGGTGTGTCAGGTCTTGAATGGCCTGACGAGTGAGTGGGTAAGATTATTTTTATCTCTAGATTGTCCGTTCCTTTGATGATTTTTTATTGATATTGATTTTTTGCTCTTGCTAGGGATTTTCAGGTGGCATTTTATCCTTGAGGTACGGCCATTCAACACACTGGGGTAACTGGGGGACATGCGCAGATGTGGCGTCTGTTGGTGCATGAGTTTGGCTACTCTTGGTACCTCAGGGAGAGGGTAGTCAGACAGATCATGGAGTATGAGGTTGTGATGCCGCCGTCGAAGCCCACTATCTTCTTAAGGCAAGTGTGAGAGATATCAAAGGATGCTCGGGTGGCGGCGATGATGGGAGATATTGTACTCGCTGCATACCGATACGGCTATGATGTATGACTATATGTATTTCATGTCGAGCTAGTTGATACCTCCCAGTATAGACAATGTGATGTCTCTTCCTCATGCGGGTTCGAAGGGACAAGTGGGGTCCTCCCACAGTGCGGGCAGTGCGACGACGTCAGCAGCGGTGTCCATGACTTCAGAGACTCCCTTTGCACGACTGTTCTCGCCCGGTTACAATATTCGACGACCTAATGGAGGCTTGGTGTGTTTACATCATCATCCCAATGCGATGGACTCAGAAGAGTTGGGCTTGACAGAGGAGGTCCTTCGACCCGAGGTACACTTTGTTTTTATTTGTCTTTTGATTTCCTGATTCCTTTCTTCTTCTTTCAAACTAGACTGATTTAATTTTTTTGTTTTCTTTTGCAGCACATCCATGTCTCCACCACTTGGCTGATGGATATTAGGGATTAGATATCTTCGACAACTGCCCATATCCGTGAGGTGGTTCCGGTTCCTTCTTGCTTGGTTATGTCTGCTTCGTCCAGGGAAGGGTTAAGTTCTGGAAGTGGTGGCACATCATCTCGCCGCAGGGGGGAGAGGGCGCGCCGTAGGGATGGAGGCTCTTAGAGAGAGAGAAGAGAGAGAAAGAGTAGAGGAGAGAGAGAGAGAGAGAGATAGAGAGAGAGAGAGAAAATTGGGTTCGGGTTGCGTCCCATTTTTTTTCCCTTCAAGATATCAATGTAACACGAAAAAATATATGCAAATAAAAAAGAAGTTTTTATTAATTCTTGCTTCAGTGATTAATGAACATGCTCTTTTCACTTTTCTGTTCAGACCGTAAAAAGAATTTGAAAATTGATTTGAGAAGAATTTTATTTTAAAATGTGATTAGTAAAAGCATGCAGAAATTTGGAATTCCCTTAGGATAAAAATTATTTTTATTGGTTTTTTTTTTAACAAAAGAGGAAAAAGGGAATTTTCACAAAATAGGGGGTTGCCAATCGGCATGACACCTATCCTGCCTATGTATTAGTCCAATCCAATCAACCCAAGGCTTTGATTGCACTTTGTTTAATTTCTTGGTACTTAGTGGGGTAAGTTTTACTCCGATTTTTGCAGGGTTTCTTATCTTTGCTTGAGAGTTTTCATGTATAAATAGGAGTGTGAATAGGGCTTTTCTCCTGACTTTTTCATTTCCTTTGTTTCTTACATTCTTATTTGCTAATTATCTCTTTGTTTTGCAAGATGGCTCTATCTGGTAGCATTGAGTTCGCCAACTATGTCGAAGCTTTGGATGCAATATGTTCTTACAATGTTGATTATGACGCCTTCCACATGTGGAGAGTCTCTTTGTGGCATAATTGGCCCATTAAGTGGAATATGCTGATTGCGGCAGTTGAGTTCTGTTACCCCGAAGACCATGTCTTTTGCTTTGGGTTGGATGAAATTTGTCCTACGTACAAGAAATTTTCTTCCATGTTGGGGATAAATCCCAGCGTTGTTGTGGCTTTACGCAAGTTTTCACATTCTCCTAGGGAGTTCTTGGGTGCGCTTCTCTAAATTTTTCCTTCGGTGGCTAGGCCGTTAGTCATGGGAGGAATGATTTCTCTTACGGTAGTGCTGCGATCCATTCATTCACAGAATCTGGGAGATGTTTGCTATGCTGGGGCCGTTATTCTGAGCCTAGTTTCGAAAGTGTTATTGGTGACTAGGGAAGCGCTAGTGGACCCCCAACTTGCAGTTATTATTTCTTGGATGTCGTACCATCGTTATCCTGTGGTGGAGATACTAGCGAAGACTTTGAATGGATTGGATGCCAGACGAGAGGGTCGTTCCGACTTTATAAGGGGTAGCCCTATAATGTTATTCATATGGATATCATAGAGGTTCCGTATGGAGGTTCCACCTGAGTATCCTTTGTCGATGGTGTTAAACTTCTTCTCGCGCTATTTTTTTAACATAGGCCTGGACATTGAGAGTTGGGGGGACTGGTTTGTAGATAATGAGGCCTGGGGCTTGCACTGGTCAGTGCCTTGATAGGGGGAGGGTTGTTACCCATTTCGAACTTGAGGAGTACCAATATGTCTGGTTGATTAGCCTCTGCCAGACCTCTTTCTACTTTCCCTAGCGGCTACTATGCCAGTTTGGTTGGGAGCAAATCGTGCCATCGAAGACACCAAACTTCTTTCCTTTGGAGGACCTGACAGAGCGTATGCGCGTGCAGCTTGGAACTCTGTGGGAGAATCCTCATTCGTCAACCCTTCCTTATCAGTCTATGGGTAGACTCTAGCATGTCTTCGAGGACTAGATGAAGTGGTTGTTGAAGAAGGTAGTGGCTACGATGATGGCTTTGGAGAGTGGGAAAATGTGATTTTCCATATTTGATACCCTGGAGGGAGGCGATGTGATTTTCCCCAAGCTATTCTGGGCTTATCGCTATATGGAGCGTCTACGATACTCCATTTAGGCAGGGGACATTTGAGGGCCCCAGGATGCAGGTGATGATGGGACTAGTTCCTCTGGCATATGTGAGTAGGACTTTGTGAAGCTTCTGTAATGGGCATGGTTTTGTATTTTAGAAATAATTAGAGGGTGATTTTAAGGAGTAGTGGGTATTGTTTTTATTTTGGTTTTTTAGGAAGGTAGGTGTAGGCTGGAAAGGGAAGTCATTTGACTCCCTATGCCGATGTAATCGTACTGAAATTTCAAATAATAAAATAAAGGAGTTTTGTATCATCTAGTTGTGCCTCTTGATGACCTTTGCATTTTGAATTATCTATACCAATCGCTAAGGCATACATAATCCTTTTGTTCATGTATATGTTAAAATGAACTATCATTCTCGGGGATTAGAAAATAATAACATTTTTGTGAAAAAGAAGGGGGTCATGCTCATATAAGGCGGGTGAGCTGCCTACGTACCTCTAAGGGTTTTGAAAATTTTCTAAAATTCATTTTGAAAATAAAAAGGGTTTTAGAGGATCAAGACACGTAATTTTGATTAGGGGGAATGAAAAGTTTTTATTAGAATAGAAGGGAGATGAGAAGGTCGTAGCACGTCGATATTTCAGACTAGGGGTAGAATTTCTTGAGATGATCTAGGTTGACTGGACACACCGTTTCTTCTCCATCAAGGTTGGTGAGCATAGCTACGCTGCTTAACAGAATCTTCTTCACGGTGTACGGGCCTCTCCAATTGGGCTTGAATTTTCCTCTAGGGTCCCAAATGGGCTCTACTATTTCTTTAAGTGCTAAGTCCCCTTCTCGGACACCGCAGTCATTGACTCTCTTATTAAATGATCGCGCTATGCGATGATGGTACCTTTGTATGTGATATAGAGCTTTCAGCCTTTTTTCATCCAAGAGGGATAGCTCGTCAAGATGGCTTTGGTGCCAGTCCTCCTCACTGACTTTGCTTTCTAGCATGATGCGCAGTGAAGGGATTACCAACTCCAATAGTATGATTACTTCCACGTCGTAGACTAGAGAGTAAGGGGTAGCCCCAGTAGAGGTTTGAATTGAAGTGCGATAGTCCCAGAGGGCGTAATGAATTGTGTCAGCCTAATATCGACAACTCTTGGTCATCTTGCTGATAATGGCTTTGAGGTTCTTATTGGCTACTTCGACTGCTCCATTGGTCTGAGGTCAGTATGGAGAAGATTTATGTATTTGAATTCCAAAATCGTCGACCAATTCTATAAATTCTGCCTCAAAGTGTAACCCGTTGTCTGATACCAGCTCGTGTGGGACCCCATATCGGCAAATAATGTTTTTCCTGATGAACTTGGCCACCTTCTTGGCATTCAAAATTGCGTATGACTTGGTGAAGTAGTCAATGGCAATTAGGATGAACTCATTCCCATTGGATGCTTTTGGTGTAAATTTCCCTATGATATCAATGCCCTATGTGGATAACGGCCAAGAAGAAGTCATGTTGTACGATTTCCATGGGGGTAGGTGATTTAGGATGGAAAAATGTTAGCATTTGAGGCATCTTCGAACATAGGTTGTACAATCTTGAACCATGGCAATCCAGTAGTAACCCTATCAAATGATCTTTTTGGCGAGCATATGGCCGTTCATGTGGGGTCTGCATTCCTCGCTGTGGATTTTCTGCATCATTTCTTCAATGTCATCCCCCGCGATGCAGTGCAAATGGGTTCCATCGAAGTTTCTCTTAAACAGTGCTTTAACACAGATAATGTACTGGTCAACCAATATGCGAAGAGTTGCTCGGTCTTTCTTGTCAGATCCTTAGTGATACCTACTATTTTTTAGGAGGCGCCAAATGTTATAGTACCAGCAGCTAGCTATCTCGGGACCTCCATGCCAAGCTCAATGTGGTAGAAGTGGGTTGGTTTGTCTTATTTTTGGACACATTGGACAAGGAAAGGGGCCATTATTATTCCCTCGTCCATGTCAATCATGGAGGCTAAGGTAGCAAGGGCGTCGGCTATATTATTCTTTGCTCGGGGCAAGTAGTGGAAGGTGATTTCTTAAAATTGGGAAGCTATTTCTTCTACGTGGGTATGGAAGGGTAAGAGTTTCTCGTCCTTGACTTTCCACTTTCTAAGTACTTGACTGATGATGAGGGTTGAATCATCGTAGACATCGAGGTATCAAATTCCTTTCTTAAGGGAAACTTTGAGGCCTACCATGCATGCCTCATATTTAGTCATGTTGTTGGTGCAAGAAAATCCCAGCTTGATGGAAATGGGAGTGTGAGAGTCATCAGGGGCAATTAGGAGGATCCCAATGCGATATCCTTTTTGTTAGCAGTGTCATCAAAGAACATTTACCATCGAAAGTCTTCTTAGGATATACATAGGATATTATCATTTGGGAACTCATAGATCCAAACATGGGCCTCTTCCATTGGTAGTCAGCAAGGTAGTCAGAGATGGATCTTCCTTTTATGGCCTTTTGCGTGACGTAGGTGATATCAAATTTATCTAGGAGCATCAACCAACGGGCCATTTGCCTGGATAGGGCAGGTATCTCTATACAATCTTGATGATAAAGCTGAGCATATAGTGCCATAACTTTTGGGTAACACAAATAAGAGCGACACATGCTTTTTCCAAGGTGGTGTAGTTAACCTCGTAACCAGCCAACTTTCGACTGGCATAGCAGATGGCTCTCTCTTTGCGGGTTTTTTTGAGGTATTGGGATAGAAAAGCCCCAGCAACAGTATCGATTACGATTAGGTATAGGAGTAAGAGAAGATCAGGCTGCGGCGGCATGAATGCCAGAGGTTGGGTTAAGTATTGCTTGATTCGGTTGAAGGCTTCTTGGCAAGCTTCGTTCCAAACTTTGGTTGAATCCTTTAAGAGGAGTTTAAAGATGGGTTCATAGGTGGAAGTCAATTGGCTGATGAACTGGCTATTGTACTATAATTTCCCAAGGAATCCCAAGACTTCCTTCTCCATTTGAGGCGGTGGCATCTCAATTATGGCTTTTAGCTTGGCAGGTTCTGCTTCTATCCCTTTCTAACTAAACATGAATCCCAAAATTTTTCTTTAGTAATGCCGATGATATATTTCTATGGGTTGAGTCGCATCTGGTATTGTCGCAGTCGCTCGAAGAGCTTTCGAAGAGTGGGAATATGGCCTTCCCTAGTCTTGGACTTGATAATCATGTCATCTACGTAGACCTCAACTTCCTTATGTATCAGATCATGCAGAATGGTTGTGGAAGTCCTCTAGTAGGTATCCCTTACGGTTTTTAGACCATATGGCATGACAGTGTAGCAAAAGGTTCCCCAAGGGGTGATGAATGTGGTTTTCTCTTGGTGATTCGGGTTCATCTTGATCTAATTATATCCGACAAACCCGTTAATGAATGACTTGAGATCATGACTGGATGCATTTCCACAATCATGTTGATTTTAGGTAACAGGTAATCATCCTTTGCAGAGGACTTGTTTAAGTCTCGGTAGTCGACACATATGCGAACCTTCCCTCCTGATTTAGGTATGGGTACGATATTAGCTGGCCAGGTGGGATATTCGGTCACATAAATGAAGCCCATATTCAGTTGCTTGACTACTTCTTCTTTAACCTTGAGTGACCATTCAGTGCGGAGCTTTCGTAGTTTCCATTTGACCAGTTTGTATTCAGGGAGAGTTGGAATCTCATGTTGTGCTATCTCAGGGTCAATGTTGTGCATATCATCATAGGACTATGCAAAGACATCCTCGAATTCCTTTAGTATTTATTCGAGGTTCGTGCACTCATGCTCATTAAGGATGGCCCCTATCCTAATCTCGCGCATTTGGATCCTAGAATCGAGATTAATAATAATAGTTTCATCTTTATTAACTTGAACGTGGTTATCTTATTTTTTATTAACCTTATATAGATCAGTTAAGAATTGTTCATTTACAAAATCATCATCATCAAGAGTTTTATTATAATCAAGACAATTAATATAAAGCACAACAAGATACTAAAAATCTTCATTTATTTCATTGATAGGAAAAATAGCATTGAGAAACTCATCAAAGGAGGTCTCGATTACATAAGAGTGAGGGGAACAACTAAAGGGTAAAAGGGATAAACATTGGGGTTAGATTGAACATTAGCAAGTGGCATAGGTGTAGCATGCCAGTTGAGAAGAGGTGCATCAAGATCTTTGATGAGACAAAATGGATTAGACGATGTAGCCCCTGAGTGGATCATACAGAGTGTTATCCCCAGTATCTATAAATTGAAAGAGTCCTCAGAGTCACTGCCCTCAAAATCCTCGGTATCAGTCTTGAAATAGGATTTCCATTCCTGGTTTCATCCTCATATTTACATGGTCATACCAAGGTTCAGGGAAGTCGCATAAGGGGAAATCTTCACCTTCTCTGATTAATCTTCCACTTAGGGAATCTTTCGGGACAATTTTGGCACATTCTAACCTCCTCTTCAATCGAGGCTGACAGATTAATCTGAGCTCTTCTTCTGACGGGTGATTACCCAAACCACAGGGAGGAAAGGCCTTCTTCAACACAATAGGGTCAATTATCCCTTGTTGTCTTCATCCTATCCCAGTCCGGGCATGAAGTGCATATTTTTGAACATTTTGATTATATTGACGTTTCCATAGGGGTCATATTCCGAACCAACCCTTTCTTTGAAGTTATCCCCTGCTGGGAGTAGGAGTGGTTCAACTTGGAATCCTGACAGAAGCATATCATTCATCCCATGTTGTATTTCGAGTACTGGATTACTCGTTCTTGCATTCTTAGTGTTGTCACTATATCCCAATATGGTAATTACCTACTCGTTAGTGAAGAACTTCAATTTATGATGAAGGGAAGAGGACACCCCTTTGATGTTATGGAGCCACGGTCATTCGACCAGCAGATTGAGATAGGATGGGATATCGATGACTTGGAATTCAACAATAGGATTTATAGGGCCAGCACCTATTGCAATATTTATAATCCCATTTCTTCTCAGAGATTGTTGTCGTAGGCACATACGACATCAGAGGTTGGAGCAAGGTCGCTCACTTTCAATACCAGACAATTGAGGGTTCTTAACGGGCAAACATTCAGAGCTGATCCGTTGTCGATGAGAGAGGGGGGACAATTTTCTCCATAACTTTAATAGAGATATTAAGAGCATGATTATGGTTGGGACTAGTCTTGGGGATTTCTTCTTCAAAAAAGGAGAACATACGAGTAGAGCTCAAGGATCTGACTAGGTTCACCGCTTATCCTGGCGTGGTTAAGGGAGGAACTGTGGGTCCTTTGAGTAGCTTGATTAGTGCATTTTGGTGCAGTTGGGAAGACATAAAGAGTCCTCATAAAGTGATATGTTCTTGGGTTTTCTTCAGTTAATTGAGGATCTTTCTTTCTTCGAGGGTCATTTCTGGCATAGGGAGATTCTCGACACCCTTTCTTTTATCGCTCGATGATGGTTATAGACTTGGGATTTGATAATGTCTTCTTGGTCTGGTCATGTGATTTATAGAAAAAGGGAAAAATAATCATGTTTCTTCATTAATATCGGGTTGTTCAACCACCTTATTGATTTCTCCTAGCAGCTCCTCGAATGATATCATCTTGTATATGTTAGCTATCAAGCTAGTCTTTTTTTAATCTCGCTCTTTATATGAATCTTCAAAATCGTCCCCCCGTCCAGTGGTAACGATATTGTCTTTCCATGCAAAGTAAATGAACTCCACAACTTCCCTGGCCTCTTCATATAATTCCTCCCATTTGATAGGGAAATACAGAACTGAAGGAACCAGTCGCCCTTGTAATTTTAAAGCATCGAGTAGCTTAGATATACTACAAATATTACCAGTCCGTTGAAACAAATTTGTCATGATCTAAACCATGTCTTCTAAACTTACTTCGTCGATTGGCACCACCTAATTGTCTTACTCTCGAGCCCATCTTCGAGCTTCTAAGAACAACCCACTGAATCTCTAACAGTTGATGGTCATCTGGGAGGGAAATTTTAGCTTGAATTCTAAGAGTTGGTTCAGTACTTCTGACAATTTCATATCTTTACCTCCAGAACGGGTGCAGACAGCGATGCATGCTTGGATAAAAAGGGATAAGGATTGATCGGTGTAGTTGGTAGGGTGTAGGAGAAAAAATGGGAATATTCGTAGAGGTTTAGGAGAGTATATGGGTATGGATGGTAATTTACTCGGCATGATTCGGGTAGATGGGTCAAATTCTGAGTCTTCTTTTAGGAAGATGGCATTTGAATGATTAGGGAGTGGATTATCGGTAGTGTTTGGTTTGGGATTATTTGATGGGGCGATCACACCCAGGTCAATTAGGCCTTGAATTACATTTCGGAGATGGAAACATTGGTCGGTGGTATGGACAGTAGTTTGGTGAAAGTCACAATGGGCATCAGGTTTAAAGTTTTTTGAAAGTGGGTGTGGTAATGGACAGGGGTCCAATGGTTTTATAACATTTCAGCTCAAGAGGGATTGGTAGACTTTGGAGAGAGGAGCATGAAGCTCAGTGTATTCCTCTCGGACTGGATTTGGGTGAGTTTTTGGTGTCCATGAAGCGGAATGATGAGAGTTGTTGTTGATGGTAGAAATCGTGGTACTAGAAGGTTTTTCAAACTTTCTAGGAGAAAACTGTCCAGAGGTTTCCTCAATTCAACTTCTGCCTTGGCAAGATTTTCTTCGATCCCCAATCCTGCTTCTTGGAGGGCTCGGAAGTGAGGGTAATACTATCCTCCCATTGTTGCTCGGACATGGGGTAGGAAGTTTTTCTTTATGATATTGACTTGTTCTTCTTCGAAAGGCCGATTGGTTATGGTAGCTACTTTTTATATCCACTTTGATATAAAGTTGTTGATTAATTCCCCAGGGTTTTGCTTAAGTATCGCTAAGTCACGGGGGTAACTTCAAGATCCTCGTTGTACTTATATTGTGACATGAACTCACGGGCAACATCTTCCCAACTACGGATCCTGGATTCCTCAAGGGACAAGAACCAACGAAGAGTGCTATCTTTCAAAGTCTGTTGGAACATCTGGGCCATTATTTCTTCAGAATCACCTAGGAGATTCATGGCTTGGTAATAGCTATGGAGATGAACAATTGGTGGGTCCACTGCCTCAGAACTTCTCAATATTAGGCATCTTAAATTTTTCTGGTAAACTGGCTTTAGTATAGAGAGACATGTGGGTATAGTCCATGTAGTTCCCAGAGAGTCTGACTTAATAAATGTTTTGGCCAACATCTTGAGGTCTTCATTGACCTTGTTCAATTCTTCCTCTTTCGGGTCAATAATCACAGGTAAGTTAGCCCCTGGCTGAGCAAGGTTTGGCATAGGCAGATGGACTGGCGACATCCCATTAGCAGGAGGATCATGGGGAGCATGTTGGTATTCATCGAGAACCCAAATATGCTCGGGTGTGAGCGGAACCATAGCACGAGGGAATAGGACCTTGGGATCTTTGGGGATTGGGACCCGATTTCTTTACATCTCATGAAACTCGATTTGACGGTTGTCAATTTTAGTAGTGAGCTGAGATATAACTGTCAACAAATCCGGATGTACATTCGGCACTTGATCTGTGTTCTCCATGGAAGGAGGGTGAATCTAGGACTCAACAGAAGTAAGGGGACTGACAGAACATCGGGGAGGTTCGACTGAAGACTAAAGACAATAGGGATCCATTCCAAGGGTATACGATAGACCTGATACGGAGAAAAAATGGGATTTATTTTCAAAAAACAAAAGAAGGGAATTTTTTTATTTTTAGATAAGGAGGAAAATGTTTTTTGACATTTTGGAAAACATGAACACAAAAATGTTTTTTTTTAGGAAAAGAAAATATTTTTTGGTATTTATGATAAAAGAGGAAGAATCTTTTTGGAAACTTTTGGAAAGAGAGAGGAAAGGACGAGAGACGGGTCTCAGCATGATTATTATGTTTATTAGGTTCTCACTTGTATTAAGTTTGCCTATATGCAAAAAATAAATGTCGAACGGGACCCGAGCCTGGAAAAATTGGGTTTACCATATTTAGAATCTAGGCTTGGACTTGTTACCAGGATAACGGGCATGGTCCTGTTTTAAAAGTTGCATGAAAATTTGGGCGGCAGGCTGACCCGAAATTTTGGCAGAGTTTTAGGTCAAAATTGGCATTCTAATATGTGTGTCCTAGGCTTGACACCTATATGTGGGTATGCAATTTTTGGGCTAATTAGAAGGTGTTCCCCCCTTTGGCATGACTTACACGATATACGTCTCGCTTTTGAGGGCAGCCGATATGTTTGGAAAAGCCATTTTATATACTTGAGTGTACGTGAATTGCCTTACTATATACCTCATGGGGACGGTATGTGTGAGAGAAAATTTGATATACTCAGTGTACGTGAATGAGTTCCCTATGATATACCTCCCGTCATGACTTCGGTCAAGCGGTACGATGGGGGGGACCGTTCAATATACATCGAAGGTACTTGGCCAATGGAAGGTGAGAGTTATATCGTTTAGGCTAACTGCGACCTACCGGACCAGCACCCATCACGAAGTGACTCCTCAATTATGGGATAAAATTTGGTCAATAGAAATGCCCTTTGGTGATGTTGTGTGTATCATACATGATTCTTTGATTAGTATCTTATGGAGAGAGTATCTTTATTGATTATGCCCAGTCGATAATGAGGTACATATATAAACAGTAGAGTAGGTATAACAAGTGAGTGTGGTTGGTGTGTGATAAGTGTAAGTGACCACGGATATATATAAGTGGAGGCATGTGTTAGTGACATCTACGCATGGATTTCTCATGGTGTGTTCAATATGTGATTTGGTGCACATGGTGTGAAGTGTACATGGAAAATTTCTACAAGTGTGTGAATAGTGGCATAAGCATGAAGTACATATGTACGGGGAAAATAAGGGGAACACAAAAATAGGGGATATACAATAAAACACCCATGCAAACAGAGTCTAGCCTTCTTAAAAATAGTCCCCAGCAGAGTCGCCACTGTGGCCATCCCGGGTGACACCGGGGGGAGAGAGAGAGATACATATCCCCTCAGGAAGGTTGCGCCGCGATCTTGAACCTCTCTTGGGAAGGTTGCTTCGGCCATCGTCGGTGTGGGAGTAAATGTAAAGAGATAGAGTCGCCGGCCTATTTTGAACAAAACAGGCAAAAGAACATGTTGCCATTTCGAGGGAGCGACATCAAGGACAAACTGATGCATACAAAACCAATAGTTCAAAGATTTCGGGGCTAAGTTATAGAATGGAAAGGTTTTAGGAACTCATACTACCCTTTCGGTCTCTCATATGCTAGTGTTATTATTTTCCTATATATCCCCGTGAAGTGTGTATGCATGTTTATATAATGGAGATCAAAATCATTCAACTCATACCATGTACAAGGTAGAGTGAGGTCATCCATAGGAATATTCCTTAAATAACATATGTAGACAATATGATTTATGCATTCATCACGATATTGATCGTTATTAGGAAACGATAATATGTTATGGATGAAATGCAAATAAGTATATATATATATATATATATATATATATATATATATATATATATATATGTGTGTGTGTGTGTGTGTGTGTGTGTGTGTGTGTGTGTGAAAATGGGAGGTTTTTAGAAAATAAGGGATTTTGAAAAATTGAGAAAATTGGAAAATTGGACTCGAGTCTCGAATTTTAATCCGAGATGCCTACATAGCCTATAAAGGCATCAAAGTCCATGTAGTTAGAGTGTAGCATAGGGGCGGGGTTTATCCCATAGATTCGAATGGAATTTTATTATATGTGTATGTCTAGAAAATGTGTTTTTTAGGTTTTGGAAAAAGTGTGATCGATAATTCCGTTCGGAATTTATGGGTATAACCCTCTTTTATTTGCTTTTGGGATTTTTCTAGAAAATAAAGTATGTGAAATATACTAATAAAAAGTGTAGGTATTAATGTGTATGAACTAAAGTAAGAACTATATTATGAATCTAATGTTTATCATGCAAAAACAAGGAATTTAAAGAGAGGAAAGGCATTGGACCTTCTTTGAAGCTTGATCTTTGATCTTGGATGAACTCCCTTGAGTGTAAATGATTGATGACGAGAGAGAAGGATATTTGCCAAATTGGGTATGAAAAAAATGGGAATATAAGCTTGGATGGAACTTTACATGACGGACTTCGTTGATTTCGAGAAAATGTTGTTGAGATCACTGATGGTGATGGATCTGTTGTGTGTCTCCTAGGAATGAGGTCATGGACCCTATTTATAGGGTCAGGGAGGTTCCAATCGGCCTACCCATGGGGGTGCCTATCAGCATGTGACCTCAGACACTGTGACGATAGGCAAGGATTTGGACCTGCCAATTGTCAGTCCCGTGTAGATCTCTTAGAAAAACGATTATAGAACACAAACTGTTGATGCGAATTGTGCACAGGGCAGACCGTTAGAAAGGTATTTCAGAGACCTTCAAGATTCCTTGGCCCGCTCCCAAGTTCAGGAGGTGACGTTTGGTCAAATATGGCTCGGAAGTGCACGTCGGTCTTCTGGACGAGAGATCGTCAGACGAAAACAGATCGTTCGTTCGCATGGTATGTTAGAATCATGAAAGGGGAGGACCGTTGGAAAGGTTAGGAGATTTAATTCGACATTCAAAAAATATTTTATCGGTTTGAAAGGTTGACCTTGGTAAACTGGGGCTCAGAAGTGCCCGGGGACCTTTCAAAGTTAAACGGATCGTTCGTACGTACCATAGGTCAGAATCTCGCATGGGGCAGACCGTTAGAAAGTGTATTCAGTGACCTTTAGAGATTTATTTAGTCTCGTTTGAGATAAAGAGTTGACTTTGGTCAAACAGAGCTCGAGAGCGCTCGATGGCCTCCGAATCAATTTTTGAGGGAAACTGATCGTTCGTCCGAACGCTTATGTCGTTTCACGCACGGGGAGTACCGTTGGAAAGGGGTTTCAGTGACCTTCAAAAATTCAAATAGCTTTATCTCTGATGGTGAATTCCTCTGAATCGATATTTAGTGTAAAATAATCCGTTCGTTCGAACCACTATGCCGATTCGCGCACAGGGCGGACCGTTGGAAAGGGTATTCAGATCCCTTTAATGTTTCAAAGATCTTTATCTCTAATGATAGATTTGAGCAAAGTCAAACTCTATATCGGTACTCGAAGTGCGACCTAGGGTTTACAATGAGATGGGGAGGTGCTACGGACCTAAGGGGAGACCTAGGGGGTCCTTGAATGTGGTGTCTACACACATCATTATTCAGTAACACACAATGTAATGATATGATGAAATGCATTCTTCATTATACCTCAGATGAAATGACTACATTATCAGCCAATTTATCATCTCACTATGCCATATGTGCTCACTTGACCCATGCACACTTAAAAAATATCACAAATAGTCATATAAATACGAAAAATAGCTACACGCATCAAGATCTTTATACACACACATATACCATAAGGTTGTATCTCAGCTTATGCAATAGTAAGTGCTCAGACCTACTTATTCGCATTGTGTTATGGATTCATAACCACTTAAATACCCTAGCACAAATAATAACACAACATCCTACCCTAGGTTGACACATAACCTAGACAAACACAAAATATCACTATAGCATGAGTGCTAGGAACAAAAAAAATTAGATTTTGCCTTAACAAGCTACACAAAATTAAAATCCATATTACTTCACACACGGTTTCACCCCCTCTCAATGAGGCTCTACATGACCAAAAAACATGAAAAAAATCTAAAGCTACATCTCGAGAGACGTGGTGGTAATTCCAACAAAGCTAAATTTGTATGCAACAACCAAATCCACACTAGTTCCTATTCCTTCCCATATTATGCCGAATTCATTTTCATACACCTACGAACTACATGGCTATATGGTTGGCATTTATACTAATATATGTGAATTTTCTTGAGATCTCTCCCTCATAGCTCCTCTTTCCATCCCATAATATTCCCTTTCTTTCTTTGCACTGCCTCTAGTAGGGAAACTATTAGTCAAATTCTCATGGGTATGGCCCTCAACAAAATCATGCTCCTATATTTAGCGTTTTATTTGTATCTCTCCTTAACATTTTATGCATGTGGTTATTTAACTATTCATGTTCAATACATGTAGGGAATCTTATAAAAATGATACCTTGAATGTCTCATCTTTGTTACTTAAATCATATTCGAGTGATATCCAATACCTCAATTTTACTCAAATCTGAGAGTAACATAACCCCATCCTCTCATAGAGGCTAACCATAATTATCTTTTTTTATGATATAACCTTTAACCCACGAAGACATAGTAATCAAATTATTTTTTTCTTCGTGATATCACTAATATGAAGGTATATCTCTATCCTCAACTGCCATTTTAACACCACAACCACATATGTAGAAGCCAAACTTCTAACCGGTTCCCTCACAAATCCAAAACCTATTTGACTCGAAGTTGGCACGACATGAGGCATATAAACTATTTGTGACTACGAAAATATGTGAATTGCAGATTTTTCTCTAACCACAAAAAATTACTAAATTATCTTCACACGTGTGGCAAACACCTTGTCTAACCACTCAATATATCTTCTACCACTAACTCATCAATGGATCTTAATTATCTCCCTCTATGCTCCACTGCTCCTTGAGTCGCACTAACTCCCAAGCAAAAACAAACTATGTTAGAATATGCATCATCATGATACCAGAGTATAAAACCATATAAACAAGATCTAAATGTATCAAAAATTTTAATAAAAACTGGTCTCATAAAGACCTTAAGGCTCTAGACCATATTTTTATACCAACAATAACAACCCTAATTTTCCACAAATAAGATAGACAATCTTTTACGCCGAGAATAGGGAGCGTTAAACAATCTACATCATTCTAAGCATTCATGAATAACTACTTATATAACAACCATAAAAGTGATACAAAACGATACGATAAGATAGATCTTAATGCAACTCAATAAATGAATAAAAATAAATCTCCATAGTATAAAATCTTTAATAAATTGGGGAACGAGTAAATGAACGGGTGTGGAACCCCTATGGGCCTATAAAATGCATAACTAGAATATAAAAGAATAAATACAAAGAGAGATATTGGAAGAGATAACTCTGAAATATATTTTGATTGATGGATAATGTTGACTCTACAATCTGTACACCAATCCCAAATGCGACTATCGGATACTAGATAAATGGGTTTTAATAAAAATAGTTGGCTATGACCCACAACTTTAAGAAATATCTATCTCGCCTAAAATAGTAATAAATGAAACTTATATACACCTCATGTCATCCCCCTAGCACTCAGTCCTAAGATTTCTCACCTCACCTATATCTAAGAGAATCCATACATGTAAATACTACACTAATCATAACAAAAAACATAACTACCCAAGTCCCATGACTATCTTGTAATCTACTAACTCATATCTCTCACCATAATATAATATTCCCACCAATAAGTATATATTAAAGATAAAACATACTCGTTGTATCCCTATACCACATAATGTACATATAGTTTATGTCCTTTAATATGGATTAGTTGTTATCTCACACGATATCCACGTAAAATTTACCTATCACTGGGTTAGCTGCGGTATAACTCAATATTCTAAAAAGTCATACCCAACTTTATCATATCTTCTTTTCAATACAATATACATGCAACTTAACTTATCACTAGCCTAGATACTATAATATTTAATATCTAAGTAGGTTATGTGTAACACCCCGTATTTTTATTATTTAATTTAATTAATTAATTGGAATATTCAAGAAAAATAAAATTTTGAATTTAATTATTTTATTACATAAATACGTTGGTTATGATTTTAGAAGAATAGAACTTTAAGTGGAATCGAAATTGGATTTAAAATGAAGTTTTTATGAGAGTTATAAGTTTAGCCTTAAAAAAACATTTGTCACGGAATTAGTCCGTGACTAATAAAAAATTTGATTTTTAGTTAAATGGTATTAAACGAGGGAGAAGGGAAGTGGCGGCGTACCTGTTCGATCGATCGATCGATCGACCTAGGGAGTCGATCGATCGATCCCACCAGAAATTGGGCTCTACAAACTGTTTTTAATTAGAGTTTGTTTAGGATTAGGACTCCTAATCCCTATATAACCTTGTTAATCCGTATGAGGACTTATCAAAATCATTTTTTCTCAAGTTTTTCACCAGAGAACACTTCCAAATATTTTTCCTCTCACTCATAATCATCAACCATCTTCATAATCAAGTTTTTATCACAAGTTTTGGGAGGCTTAATTGGGCCTTAATCAAGATTGATTCAAGATAACTTCTTTGCTAATTTTTCGAGAGGAATCCAGATTTCTAATTAGATTTTCAACACGATCTTCACCGGCATGAATACTCTATTCTTTTCCTTTGTATTATGCATTTTAAGTTTCGCGTAAACACTTAATTACATGTTTTCTTAAAAGAATAAGTAGTGACTTAATTAGGAAAAGTGGACACTAATTATGGGGTTATTTTTATTAAATCTTTTAATCTGAATAATATTCATAACCCTTGGGTACGTAGGATTGATGAGTGGATTTTGGGTTTTATTAGTGTAGGTTGCATATAGAAAAACCCTAGTTTTAAAATAAATAATTTTGGGTGCGTATAACTCATGTAATACTTGTAGAGATAATGAAATTTGGTTTTTAATGTACACATGATGAAAACTTGGTATATTTAATTTAAAATAATTAAATGAGATTATTTGGGGTTTTTTGATGTTGTGATAATTTAATTAAAGATTTAATTGAATTGGACTATCATGCGTAGTTTGGAACATTGGTTTATTATGCATATTTGTGTGACTTGTTAGTATTATTAAATATCATTGTCATGACGGGTTGATTGGGTAATTTTGGTCTCCCTATATTTTAGGATGCCTTCTAGGTATGGGACTAGTGAGGGTAAAATTATCACGTTTTTATCATGTCGGGGGTGAGCTAATTTTTATTACTTTATCATCATTACGCTAGCCTAAGTATGAGACTAGGTTGATATTTATGTTAGAAAATATTCTTATACATAGGGTAGGACGTATTGATAACTTGGGGACCCTTAGGTATGGGACTAAGGGATATTTTGACGATCTCACGTCGATAAAAGGGTGGGGTAATTTGAAATTGTGAATTGAGAAAATTGAGAATTAATACCTAAGATAATAATACGTGTATTAAAATATATTGGTGACATAATCAGCGAGGGCCGACAGTTTAAACGGGCCAGCCGGCGTTTTATGTCGTGTTGTGTGTGGAACCTCATCAATCAGCGAGGGCAGACAGTTTAAACAGGCTAGCCGACATTTTGACGAGGGGATGTGTATTTTGGTGGAGAAATCACCCGAGGCGGGAGGACCGCCATAATAAATTTAGGATATAAGAAGAGTTGGTTAATTTAATTAAATTAACATATTGGGACTTGAGAATTTGAAATCATATTGGTGTGCCTTTTTTAAATGGTAATTCCTTTGGGTAGTTAGTGATTTATATTTATCACGTTTAATTATTTCGCTTATTTAAAATACTCTATTGCGATATTTATTGCGTATAATGCTACTGTCTGGATTCAAGGATCCTATTTGAGGGGAGTAGTGTGTATTCTTGCTGGGGGTTTGGCTCTGACCCATGCGTTGACTAATCTTTTTCAGGATTAGAATTGGAGAAGTTGCATAAGTTTATCGGAGTTATCATTTGGAGATGCAGCTGGAGTTATTCATTTTATGGCATAGTTTAGTTAGACTTTCCTTTTCAGTCGTATTTAATTATGAGACTTCATTTGAGTTTAATTGGGCCATTTGGTTTCAAAGTTGTTTAGAGTATTTCTTTTAGGATTATTTCAGATTTTATTTAAGTATTATTGGAGAATGGATTTTTGGAGTTAGCATGTGATGGATCTTTTATCGCGTAGTTGTTTATGATAATTTGAGATTGATTCAATTATTTATCTTATGGACTGATTTAAGTATGTCTCATATTTTTCTCATGCTAAGTATGGTATTTATTTAGTTCACGCCCGACATAGTTCGGCGGCGGTAACTGGCCACCCCGTCTGTCGAATTTCACGGGGTGTGACACTATGTCCGTCATTGCCCTAGTTACCCTAGTATACACTCTAAACATAAGTCTTAATCTCATCACATAACTATATAAATAATATAAGAAAAACACAAAGGGACTATTCTTCAAAGACCTCTGGTGATTCAATCAGATCGAGCTATAGTATATTCCACTCCTAATGGATCAAAGCACACACAAAGGGAAAATCATTATGCCAACACACCAATCATGTAAACACATACCATGTTACACGAGAGGATATAGCCTCTTATGTCTCTACTATGTGTGACGAATCATTATGTTGATACACCAATCATGTAAACACATACCATGTTACATGAGAGGATATAGCCTCTTATGTCTCTACCACATGTGACAGATGAACCTAAACACATAGGATTGTGGAAAATAACTATCACAGATTACCGATAACCTCAATCCTATGTGGAAAGTAATTGTGACGGATGACTTATGATTCACAAGGTTGTGATCGAAAGAACTTCAAAAAGATGAATGATATGAAACCACGAGTTGTTTAAGGCCAAAATGAACACAAAAAAATGAACCAACAATGATTAGAAAATAATTGTGTGAAGTTTACTATCTTGATTTACACAAAAACTTATCAGTTGAAGACATTGCGTTCACTAATCAGTTGGTGAATCCCATAGTCTTTCACTGGGGAAAATTCAAGACCAAAAGCCATCTCCTACAATGTAAGAGTTTTCCAATATAAACTTTATTTATCTCTGCATATCCTTTCATATTGATCCAACCAATTTTCATTCATGTGAGGGATTGTTAGAATTTAACGATTTTAATTAGGTTGGCAAAAAATTATTTTTATTAACTTTGAGGCAAATTTAATATGGGATTCACATGTCTTTCGAGACAGTTTCGAGTTGTACCGCGTTCTCATTTATAAGGAGTATAACTTTGTATAGTCATATTTCTAAAACTATAAATTAATGAATGATAAATTATTGTTCAAAATACCCACTTGGAACATGGAATTTGGCTGAAGTGTTTTGTAGAAGCTAAATTCCCACATACATAAAATATGAGAAATTGGTTTAGTATATTATAGTCTAATTTTCCTTTTTGGTTTGGTGCCCTTGGGGTATACTAAATCTTTTAAGGAGGGAGTACCTACATGGTCTTGAATTGACTTCTAAGTCCACATGCACATGTCGTTGCCTCCCGAATAATCTAGTCTGGTCTAGCTCGACATATCAAAGGCTCAGGCGTGGATCGTGGGATTTGAACTTTGGAATGGCCTAAGTATTAACTTTTGAGGACAAATTTTATTAGTCCTTTTTTATTATTTTTTATTTCCAATATTTTTGTGTGTCCTTTGTTATTTTTGGCATAATTTTAATTCCTATTTTGAGAGTTTATTTTGTCCAAGAATTTTGATAGTTAGGATTGATTTTGACCGCTCTAATCGCCATTTCGGTTAGTATATATTGGGGATGGTGCATTTATTTTTCTGTTGATTTTGAGACATATTATGTCTTAAGTCACTCTACATCATTCATAATAAAAGGGAGTTCTTTGATTGTTTGTTCACCCGTTACTTGAAATTTGGAGTGCTAATATTACAAGTGTTGATTGTTGTATACTGGGAGGCAATTGTCGTTGAGTCTCTGGTGCATCATTGCGGAAAAAAACTTGTGTTAAGGACAAGTGTTGAACACTTGCCTCACTTGTTTCATATATAATCCAGTCACTTTAAGTTTGTGTTTTTCCAGATTTATTACATTCATATATTCTATTATTTATATAATTAGTAAAAAATCATTTTGGTTAAAAATCTTACGACAAAATGTTTATACTGTTATATTATTTCCATATTGATAAAATTACGGAAATGGTCTTATAATAATCTGAATGTTCCAAAATTATCTTATGTGTAAATATTAAAAGTATTCGATATATTGTTTTCGATTTATAAAAATCATTTATATATTTTACTTGTTAATTTTGTGAAATAAAATAGTTTATATTCTTAGATAAAGCCATATTAATTTTATTGTTGTATACTATTATACATTAAACTCGGTGTTTGTTTATAAGTTTATTGATATCCATAATCAATCAAACATAATGTAATTGTATATAAGTATATAATCAGTCCACTCATATATTCTGTGATATAAAGATATTTATTATAATTTATGTTCAAAACATAAATGGTTTCTACTTCTGCCTTGCCCATTGCGATTGTACCAATAAATGTTAGTCATGGTGAAAATCCTGAAATGTTTAAAGGGAATGATTTTAAACGATGGTAACATCAAATGTTATTTTATCTAACTACATTGAACTTGGCTAAATTTCTTTATGAAGAGGCACCAACTTTGAAAGAATATGAGACTGGCCGCCAGGTTATTACTGTCATGGAGCATGGAAACATTCTGATTTTGTATGCAGGAACTATATCCTCAAAAAACTTGGGAACACACTAAATAATGTGTATATCCCTCTTAAAATAGGTAAATAGATATGGGAGTCTTTGGATTAAAAAAAATGAAAGAGGTCAGAATGAAGAAATTTGTTATTGACAGATTCTTGGATTTTAAAATGGTTAATTCAAAGACTATCATGACTCAATTCCAAGAGATCCAATTAATTTTTCATGAAATATTCTCTAAACAATGGAATTGAGTTAATCATTCCATGTGGTTGATGATTGAAAAATTCCCAAGATCTTGGAAAGATTTTAAAAATCATTTGAAACATAAATGTAAAGAAATAAATGGGGCTTGAGGATTTGACTGTGAGATTGAAGATAGAAGAGGATAATCGTGCATACGAGAAGAAAATTGGAAATCCTATGGAATTCAAAGCACATATTGTAAAAGAAGAGGAAAGTAGCAAGACTAAGAAAAGAAAATGTGTCAATTTAGGTGGTCCTTTCACAGGATCAAAAGGTAAGAACTTCAAAATATTTGATGGCAAATGCTTTGTGTGTGAAAAGATGGGATATTATGCTAAAGATCTTCATAAGAACAAAAATCAAGGGAAAAAGAAGCAAGATCCCACACAAGCCAATGTCACTGAGGTTGAGTACCTTTAAGATGATATTGTAATACCCCGTATTTTCATGGCTTTTAAATTTAAGGATTTATTAAATTTAATTGAGATAAATTAATTTAATTTTAATCTGAAATGTTGTTTTAAATATTTACTAGCGTGACAAGAATTAGTAATTATTGGGAATATATTATTTGTTGCATATTACTGGATGAGTATAGTAATATATGAGATTTATTTTTATAATATTGTCACGTGTGAATAAAATGACAATTGTGAAAATTTAAGTCGGGACGAGCCTGTGTCGTGTTGGGACTAAATGTGGATTAATAAAAGTGAATATTTTATAGGTTGTTCGTATGGTCATTTTGGGTGCGCCAACGCGTCCGGAAGGGTCGAGATAGTCAAAAAAGTATACTCGGGGGTTTGATTTGGGTCTCGGGGCGTTTTTAGGCCTAATTAGTACCCCGGGAGGGCATTTTAGTCATTTTGTATTTTTGGGTAATTAAACCCACGAAAATTGAAGGGGTTATATCATATGTTTAGGTTATCTCCTAGGGTTAGATAACTCAAAACACTAGAACGACCATTGGAGAGGAGAGGAGAGAGCTCTCAAGGCATTCCAAGGCTCAAAACTCATCCGTTTACACCGCCGCCACCGCCAACGCGTAGATCGCGAGACGGGAAACGCAACCACACCAAATTCAACACCAAACCAGATTTATGAAAATCCCAGGCAAGTTTTTATCTTGCTTATTTCATTTATGCATCTTTCGTATTGGTTTAGGAATGATTAGGATGAATTGTATGGAAGAAAAACCCAATTTGAGATAGGAAATTTTCATGTAGTGATGATTTATATGATATTCTGGAAACCCTTTGTCATGTAAAGGATTAAGAGTTTGATTAAGAAAAGAGTTCTAATCAGATACAAATACTAAAAAAAATTATTCCGGACGATCGGACCGTTGGAATTGGATGAAATTTTACAGAGAATTAGCTGAAGACGAAAGGAAGCACAGAAAAAAATTCAGCTCGTTCAATATTTTTTAATATTTTTTTTGCTAGACAGTTTTATGTTTTGAGGACTCTTAGAGATAATAAAAATTCAATTAAAACTCCATTTTAATTCCGATTTCAAAACCGTTTGAAATTCTCATCTTTGAAAATTAAATTCAAAATCCTTTAATATAATGCGAAATCTATATTTTTGGGATATTTTGCATAAGGGATAATGTAAGTATATATTAAAGGGGAGAGACACGTAAGAGAGAGTTACGTTGGAACATAAATGGATATCTACTGAATTGTACATTTGGAAGAATAGAGTCCATGAGGGTTACATAGTAAGTTGAAAAAACCCTTCGAATTAAAGTTAGAAACGAACCATTATACTTCGAATTAAAGTTAGAAACGAACCATTATACTTGATAAATAATAATGGGAAAATAAGGATAAATGTTGTGAATGTGGGTTATTGGATAAACCTAAATTGATATAATAAAAGTGGTATATTTATATGATTGTGTATGCATATATTATATACTTGTGAAAATCATGCCCGCGCTACTTGCTATCCCTGAGGTTACCGCGCTGGGACGATCTTATCCCGTGTGCCTTATAGGGGATATTGACTCGTACCCTAGAAGATAGGAATCCTAGGTACAGGCTATCGAATCGGTAGTCACGGTCCTAAGAGACGTGAGGGTATGTACTGACCTCTTGGACTTGGAAACTATGCTTCGCCTCAATATTGTTTGTGTATGTATTTATACAGTTCGAGAGTGATTCCGAACTTGTATTCCCTTTAGTAAGATTGATACGGGGATTGGATAGCAGAGTATGCCCGCACCATAGTTCTTATGTGGGGTGCTGTTATGATATATATATTATACGAGTAGTTAATATGTATATGAAATTCTGAAATCTGGAACTGCCTACTGTGATTTGATATGTAGGACATGGTTGATGACTCAAATTATAAATAATTGTTTTGAGAAAGTATAATATGACACTGGAAAACTTTATTGATTAATAAAGTTAAAAGGAGAACCTTGGTTACAAATTGAAATCTTACGTTTTAAATACTTGTGTTGTTCAGTTGTAAATCCTGTGAATAACCTAAGATAAGTTAAATCATTGGGGAAAGATAGTGTGATATATGATGAGATAAACCATTGGGAAGGTTAGTGCGATAGGAGTGCACATTAGAAGAGAGGCGAGAATTTCTTAAGAGAGTGTCGCACTAATATGTTTGTTGCATTAGCCTGTAATCAATTTAAATACTTGCTAAACGAATTTTTAAATCATATACACTATCGGGCTCTGACCCGTTTCTATTTCCTTTTCTCTCTTGTATATATATGTATGTATTACAGGTGCCCAGCCACAGGGGCGTCTTACTTAGGATCCTTTGGAAGGAACGTGCTGCAGCTTAGGTGGGAGTTGCAGGCCTGTTGTTTAGACGACTTCATCCATTTGATTCTACTCCTAGTTCAGTTTTATCCAGCAGGGGCATGTGTCGCCCTCTTTCTATTATTTAGTTGGTATTGTCAGAGATTGAAATTTTTACTTTCAGTACCTTTATTTCGGGATTTATTACGGTCCGGATGTTTTCCTTTAGTGTTGTAAATGTTGGGATTTATTATTGATGATTAAATTCGTGTATGTTCAATTCTATTTTTATTCTTAATGTGTGACTCTTTAGATGTTAATGGTTTAAGGTTTTATAACCGGATTTAATAAAATGAGAATAAGGTTTTAAATGGTTTTGACACTTAGCTTAATTATTTAGGGTGTTTAAATTAGAAAAGTATTTTTATGACAGTGATGCTAAGAATGAACCAACTGTTCACCTTGATTTTAATTTAATAAAGGAGTGATCGCCCAGTATTTAATTAGGCAGGGTGTCACAGATATCACTGATTTGAGAGCCTTTCGGTTATGGTTTTCGAAGTCAATATGGTGGTAAACATTAGAGAATGGTGGGCCGACATTGGGATCATGAGCCACATATGTTCTGACAAGAATACATTTACTTCCTACCTATACTATGATTATGTGGAGCATCTTTTAATGGAAAACTCTTCTATTTCTAAGATTGAAGGGAAATGAAAAATTATACACAAGATGACGGTAATACCCCATATTTTTTATGATTTAAATAATTAAGGGATTAATTACTACAGAGGGATTAATTGAATTTAAATGTTAGAATTAAATTATTAATTAATCCGGATCTAATAAAAAAAATATTAACTAGCGTGCCAAGGGTTAATACTTATTGATTTAATATTACTGTGCGATATGTAAGATAGAACTATACACTTTGATAAATTGTCAAGAAAGAATAATACGACAGTTTAGTGAATTAATTCAGACGCGCGTGTCAGTCGTGTCGGGACTGATCTAGTGGAATAAATATATCAATTATTTTTAGCAACTCATATGGTCATTTCGAGTATACCGTTGAGTCCGAAAGGGTTGAGATAGTCGAAATAATATACCCGGGTGTTTAGTTTGGGTCCCGGGGCAATTTTAGGCCTAACCAGCACCCCGAGAGGGCATTATGGTAAATTGGATTTTTAAGCATAATCAATGGACGAAAATTAAGAGTTAAATTATTAGCCAAAGAAAGTCCATTAGGTTTAGAAAGCTATAGGAAGTAAGAACGTCCATAGGAAGTGTTAGGGAGAGTTATTTCCAAAAGAAGAGGGCCAAATTGACACCACCTTGCACAACCACCACCACCACCGTGTAGATCGGGACAAGGGGAACAAACCCATACCAAAAATGTCAAGAAATCAGACGACAAATTCAAGGCAAGTGTTTATAACTTGCTGTACCTTAGCAATTATCATACTCGTGTTAGTGTAGGGATGTTATAATCATGTTTTAGTGTATAAAAGGGATGAAAAATTGAGGAATTTGGATATGTAAATTGATTCTGAGATTTGTTAAATTGAAACCCTTCATGTGTGTAGACTAGAAATCACATTTTGAGGAACTTATGTGTAGAAAAAATCTGGAAATAATGGGTTCTTGAATATGAATTGGAAGAACTAGGGTTTTGATAAATTAAATTGGGGATTTCATGTTTTATGAATGATTTGAAATGATTTGATGATTCTAGGATGTTAGAATTCATATATTATTGATGGGATTTGAATTAGAACTATTCATTTGGAGTTTGGGATGTTGAATTACAGGTTTTAGGTTTAAAAATGGTGGGAAAACGCTGACATTCTGGGTAGAAGACGAACAGTACAGTCTCGCATGATCTCGGGCGAAATCGTTCAAATGAGATTGTATCTCGCGCCAAGTCGTTCAAGCGAGATTACATCTCGCTCGAAGTCACTCGAGCGACACATGGCAGTCGTTCGAATGATATGCCATCTGGTTCGAGCGATAGGGTGAAATTTTGGGAAATTTCTTAAGGGCAGTTTAGGAATTTTCCAGTCTTTACGAGTGAGAGAAATTTATCACTTAACAGATTTAAAATGAGGTAGGTCTATGAGGAAGTAGGTGAGTTTATACTTTAATTAATTCGGAAAGAAGAGTTACTTTGGAAATTACTAAGAAATGGTAATAATTTAGTAATACTTTGATATACATAACAATGAGAATGAAATACGTATGGAACATATATAAGAAGGTTGGGAGAGTACCTATGAATATTAATAGGATGTGTGAATACCTATTACTTACTAGTATTATGTGTATGACATACCTAGCTGCTTGCTATCATGGGAGGTGGTGTAGAGACAGTCTTATCCTAAGGGGATTATTGACTTGTATCTCAGAACATAATACTGTGAAGGCTTATTGGTGAGTTGATAAGCCAGCTGACTATGGGAGCGTAGGTATGTGCGTGACCCATAGATATGTGAAATGCTACTACGAGCTATAATAATAAGTGCAAGTCTTTATCTAGTTAGAAGTGTTACAAATGGCTAGGTGGGGGATAGATGTACGATAGGCGTGCACAATAGACGAGAGGTGAGAATCTCATGTGAGAGTTCGAACTAACATGCAATTGATATTTGCGTTATTTCAAATTTTAAATACTTGCTAAAATAAATATTTTTACACATCGGGCTCTGACCCGTTTCTTGCATCTCTTCTCTCTCTTGCTATATATATGTATCATATCAGGTGCTCAGTCACAGGGACACCAGACTTAGAGATTGGATTTCTTGGCATGCTGCAGCTGTTGAGGAAGCTGTAGGTCTTCGCATTAGATGCCTCTATCATTTCATTTCCATTCCTTATAGACTTTCTATTTAGGGCATGTGTCGCCCATTCCTTAGACAGTTTTTTAGAGATTATGTTCAGTTACTCTCCGTTCATTTTTATTTGGATTTATGTTTACTATGGTTTTTAGTTTGGAGTTTGAAACTAGAATGTTTTATCCAGTCATATTTATTTCAGCATGTGATTCTAATTCAGTATTTATATTAATTAATTATGCGTGGATGGTTTATATTAAATTTCTTGGCTTGGAAATTAAATGGTTTTAATTAATAAGAAAAAAATGTTTTGACACTTAGCTTAATTATATTAGGTGATTAAATAAGTTATTATGTTTTCAACAGTGATGCTAAGAATGAACCAACCGAACATTCTGTTTTAAATTTTATAAAGGAATGATCAGCCGATATTTAATTGTGCAGGGTGTCACAAGTGGTATCAGAGCATCAGGTTCTAGAGTCCTTTAGGATCTGTACGACTTACTATTTTTTCAGCTTTGCGTCCTTTGATATAGAGCCTTATTTTAGGACTATTGTGATCTTATATTTTTACGATTACTTCTTTAGCTATTCGAGATTCAGTAATAACTATGGACTAATAATATTCTTTATTTTCTTAGATGCCTCCTTGACGTGCACCAAGAGACCGATAGGCCCAGCCAGAGCAGCCGCCTGTACAGGCTCATGGGATAATGAACGCAACAGAGGTTGCCGCAATAGTTGCACAAGCGATGAATGCAGCCTTAGCAGTGGTGAAGTAGGCCCCACCCCAGGTTCAGGTAGTGACACCAGTTCCAGTGCATCCATTTCCCACTTCATAGGAAAGAGTTAGAGAGTCCTTTCAGAGGGCTTGTCCCCCAGAGTTCATAGGCAGTTTAGATGTGGTTATCGCTAGTCAGTGGAAGAAGGACATACAGTGACACCTTCGTATGTATGAGTGCAAGGAGGTTCAGAGGAAAGTTTTGGCTACCTTCAAGCTGAGAGGGGTAGCCTTTCAGTGGTGGGAGTCCACTACTACTACCGAGGAGCGAGGTTTGATGACTAGTAGTGATTTCAGGGTGCGGTTCGACCGTAAGTACTTTCCATCCGCCGAAAAGACTGAGATGAGGCAGAAACTTTTAGACCTCACCTAGGAAGGGAGGACAGTTGCGGAATACGAGGAGGAGTTCATGCAATTGGTAAACTTGTTACCGAAGTAGGTACCTACTGAGGAGAAGCGTATTCAGATGTTTATGGATGGTCTCACCTGGAGGATAAGGCAGCATCTTCTGGGTAATCTCTCATTGCATACCTATTCTTATGTGCTTAATGCATCACTGCTGCATTGCTAGGACCATATCTTCCATTTGACTAGGAGAAAACGAGCGGGGGAGGCCAGCCAGTCAAGCAAGACATGAGGAAATGGTGCCAGTGGGGCACAACCAGCTCAGGGTCAGCGGAGGCAGGTTGATCAGAGTTCCCAGCACGGGGATTCTAAGCAATTCAAATCAAGGGGTTTTCGTCAGGGTCAGGGAGGTTTTAGGCCTGGCCAGCACGATCAGCATGTCCATTAGGGCCAACAGGGGCATCAGGGCCAATAGGGCCAACAACAGTTTTGACATGGCCAGCAAGGCCAAGGTGGAGGTGGGAACGGCCAGCAGGTCCGAGGACAGCAGGGGCAGTGAGGGGGAAACTTTATTGGGAAGTGTTTTGTATGTGAAAAGACTGTCCACAAGCAACATGACTGTCCTGAGAAGGGCAGTGCCCCACAGCAGCAGCAGGGTGCTCGACATGAGCCGCAAAGATCGATCTTTCCCGCCGTCCTCCCAGCACCACCTCAGATGCCAGCGTTATCAGCTATACCAGCAGTTCCAGTCCAGCAGGGGCAACTTCATTACGGACGGGTTTATAACCTCCATCAGGCCGCAGCCCCACAGGCTTCACCCGCAATTGAGGGTATATTTTCTATCCAGGGGACTATCGGGCGCATTTTATTTGATACGGGGGCCACACATTGTTTTATTTCCACGAGGTTTGCACATACTTTGGGGTTATTAGTTACAGCGGAGAGTACTGTTACTTTCGTAAACTCACCTTTAGGGAGTGGTTCCCTAATTCACTTTATATGTCAAGGGGTGGGTATAGAGATTGGGAGACTTATCTTACCAGCCGACATGCTTGTATTAGAGATGTCTGAGTATGACGCCATTATTGGCATGGATTGTCTAGTCGAGTATAGGTCCATGATTGATTACTTCAGTAGGAGTATTGTGTTCGCCATTTCGGGCTAGGAGATGTTCTTAGTGGCTATGCCTCGTTTTGAGGGAGGGTCGTCCACCCACTTATTTTATATAGAGGATAAGATCTCTGTAGTAGTGGTTTCACTCGATTCAATTCCGATCGTCTGCGAGTTTGTTAATGTATTTCAGGATACACCGGGGTTGCCTCTGAGTAGGGAGATCGAGTTTGTGATAGACTTAACACCAGGAATTCATCCGATATCACGTGCGCTTTACCGTATGGCTCCGACAGAGATGAGGGAGTTACGGGATCAGATAGAACAGTTATTGGGACAGGGCTTCATCCGTAGTAGTACCTCGCCTTAGTGTGCCCCAGTTCTATTTGTAAAGTAGAGGGATGGGTCATTACGACTTTGTATTGATTATCGGGAGCTTAACAAAGTCATGATATAGAATAAGTATCCGTTGCCTCACATCGATGACTTGCTTGATCAGCTGAGAGGAGCGGCCCACTTCTCAAAGATAGACATGAGATCCGGGTACCATTAGCTATGCATCAGGGAGGAGGACATGGATAAGACTAATTTTCTAATGAGGTATGGGTCGTATGAATTCAAGGTTATGCCATTTGGGCTAACCAACGCCCCATCAGTATTTATGGACTTGATGAACAGAGTATTCAGAGAGTTCCTAGATTAGTTTGTCATTGTCTTCATAGATGACATCCTGATTTATTCCCGCACTGAGGAGTAGCATGACGAGCACTTACGTATGGTTATGAAGACCTTACGAGAGCATGAGTTGTAAACCAAGTATGAAAAGTGTGAATTTTGGCAGCGGAAGGTACAGTTTTTGGGACACACTGTATCAGAGAAAGGGATATCTATGGACCCTAGTAAGGTGTCAGCGGTGAGTGAGTGGGGACAGCCCACGACGCCGTCAGAGGTGTGGAGTTTTCTAGGATTATCCGGATACTATAGACGATTTATTCGGGGATTCTTGAAGATTACGGGTCCGATGACAAATCTTACTCATAAGGGCGTGCCGTTTGTTTGGAATGATGCATGTCAGTTGGCGTTTGATGAGTTGAAGGACAAGTTAACTTCAGCGCCCCTACTATAACTTCCCAGGGTGGGAGTGGAATACCTAGTTTATACTGACGTAACCCTACAGGGTCTTGGGGGAGTACTTCAGCAAGAGGAGCAGACCATAACTTTTGCTTCCCGGAAGCTTAAGCCTCATGAGAAGAATTACCCCACCCACGACTTAAAGCTGGCAGCAGTCGTGTTTGCACTTCGAATTTGGAGGCATTACTTATTGGGGGAACAGTTTCACTTATTTACAGACCACAAGTCACTGCAGTACTTGTTCACGCATAAAGAGTTGAATATGCGTTAACGCAGGTGGCTTGAGTTTGTAAAAGATTATCAGTTCTAAATACACTATCACCCGGGGACGACTAATGTAGTTGCTGATGCATTGATCCGTAGGCCGGTAGATGACACGACCGAGGTATGGAAAGCAAAATGGAAGGAATTAGGACATTAGGATGCCGTGGCCTGATCATTTATGTTTGCGATGATAGTTATGCCTCATATCGTTACGCGAGTAGTACGGGCACAGGTAGCAAATTCGTTTTATCAAGATCGGATTAGGCAGCTTTTAACAGGGGGAGCCGAGTCTTATTCAGTAAGCTCCGAGGGTGGTTTGCGCTTCAATGGGATACTCGTTGTTCCAGAGGGGGAGGACCTTCGACATGCAGTAATGTAGGAGTCGCATGGGTCCCGATTTGCAGTACATCCCGATGGGGACAAAATGTACCAGGATATGAGGCGACAGTATTGGTGGAGCGGGATGAAAAAGGATATCGCAGAGTTCATATCCAAGTGTAACACTTTCCAGTTAGTGAAAGTGGACCATCATAGACCACCAGGTTTACTTCAGCCGTTGGAGATTCCAACGTGGAAATGGGAAGGCATTTCCATGGATTTTATCACCGGGTTGCCCATTTCGTAGAGGGGGCACGATTCTATATGGGTTATTGTGGATCGGTTGACGAAAGTAGTCCACTTTTTTCTCGTTAGGATAGACTACACAGTAGGACAATATGCTCAACTATTTATTGTTGAGATAGTGAGATTGTGTGGTGTACCTCTTAATATCGTGTCGGATAGAGACAAGATATTTGTATCTCATTTTTGGGAGAGCTTCCAGGAGGCTATGGGTACCGAGTTGCAGTTGAGTACATCGTATCACCCGCAGACCAATGGGCAGACTGAACGTAGTAATCAAATGCTCGAGGACATGTTGCGCATGTGTATCCTTGATTTCGGGGGAGTTTGGGAGAAGTACCTTTCACTGGTGAAGTTTGCTTATAACAACTCCTATTAGTTTACTATTGGCATGGCCCCGTTTGAGGCATTGCATGGTCATCCTTGTCGTTCCCCAGCTTGTTGGCCAGATGTGGGAGACAACAAGCTACTCGGGCCAGAGGTAATTCAGGATACGACGAGCAGAATTGAGATGATTCGAGATCGCATACGGGTAGCCCAGGACAGACAGAAAAGCTACGTCGATGCTAAAAGGTTCTTCCGAGAGTTCACAGTGGGGGACCAGGTTTTGTTGAGAGTATCTCCGATGAAGGGAGTAATGAGATTTGGGAAGAAAGGGAAGTTGGCTCCGAGATATGTAGGACCATTCCCCATTATAGAGAGGGTCGGACCAGTGGCTTACAGACTTGGGTTACCAGAGCACTTGTATTGTATCCATGATGTGTTCCACATTTCTTCACTGAGGAGATACATTCGGGATGAGTTGACACACACTCATATTACGATTGAGGAGATTGAGTTACAGCCAGATAGTTCATATGAGGAGAGACCGGTGGCTATCCTAGATTATAGTGAGAGGAGGTTGAGGTCAAAGGTAGTTCCACTTGTCCGAGTGCAGTGGCAGCATCACAATTTGGAGGAGTCTACATGGGAGCATGAGGTGGATATGCGTGAGAAATATCCAGATTTGTTCATACCAGGTATGCCTTATTTTTTCGAATTTCGGGACGAAATTCCTTTATTAGGGGGTAAGTATGTAATACCCCATATTTTTGATGATTTAAATAATTATGGGATTAATGACTACAGAGGGATTAATTGAATTTAAATGTGAGAATTAAATTATTAATTAATTCGGATCTAATAAAAAAATATTAACTAGCGTGCCAAGGGTTAATACATATTGATTTAATATTACTGTGCGATATGTAATATAGAATTATACACTTTGATAAATTGTCGAGAAAGAATAATACGACAGTTAAGTGAATTAAGTCAGACGCGCGTGTGAGTCGTGTCGGGACTGATTTAGTGGAATAAATATATTAATTATTTTTAGTAACTCGTATGGTCATTTTGAGTGTACCGTTGAGTCTGAAAGGGTTGAGATAGTCGAAATAGTATGCCCGGGTGTTTAGTTTGGGTCTCGGGGCAATTTTAGGACTAACCGGCACCCCGAGAGGGCATTATGGTAAATTGGATTTTTAGGCTTAATTAATGGACGAAAATTAAGAGTTAAATTATCAGCTAAAGAAAGTCCAATAGGGTTAGAAAGCTACAGGAAGTAAGAACGGTCATAGAAAGAGTGAGGGAGAGCTATTTCCAAAAGAAGAGGGCCAAATTGACACCACCTTACACAACCACCACCACCATGTAGATCGGGACAAGGGGAACACACCCATACCAACAACGTCAAGAAATCAGATGACAAATTCAAGGCAAGTGTTTATAGCTTGCTGTACCTTAGCAATTATCATACTCATGTTAGTGTAGGGATGTTATGATCATGTTTTAGTGTACAAAAGGGATGAAAAATTAAGGAATTTGGATATGTAAATTGATTATGAGATTTGTTAAATTGAAACCCTTCATCTATGTAGACTAGAAATCACGTTTTGAGGAACTTATGTGTGGAACAAATCTGGGAATGATGGGCTCTTGAATATGAATTGGAAGAACTACGGTTTTGATAAATTAAATTGGGGATTTCATGTTTTATGAATGATCCGAAATGATTTGATGATTCTAGGATGTTATAATTCATATATTATTGATGGGATTCGAATTATAACTGTTCGTTTGGAGTTTGGGATGTTGAATTAGAGGTTTTAGGTTTAAAAATGGTGGAAAACCGCTAAAATTCTGGGTAGAAGACGAACAGTGCAGTCTCGCGCGATCTCGTGCGAAGTCATACAAACGAGATTGTATCTCGCGCGAAGTCGTTCAAGAGAGATTACATCTCACGCGAAGTCGCTCTAGCGACACGTGGCAGTCGTTCGAACGACATGCCATCTGATTCGAGCAACAGGGTGAAATTCCGGGAAATTTCTTAAGGGCAGTTTAGGAATTTTCCAGTCTTTACGAGTGAGAGAAATTTATCAGTTAACATATTTCAAATGAGGTAGGTCTACGAGGAAGTAGGTGAGTTATACTTTAATTAATTCGGAAAGAACAGTAACTTTGGAAATTACTAAGAAATGGTAATAATTTACTAATACTTTGATATACGTAACAATGAGAATGAAATACGTATGGAACATATATAAGAAGGTTGGGAGAGTACCTATGAATATTAATAGGATGTGTGAATACCTATTACTTGCTAGTATTATGTGTATGACATACCTAGCTGCTTGCTATCACGGGAGGTGGTGTAGCGACAGTCTTATCCTGAGGGGATTATTAACTTGTATCTCAGAACATAGGACTGTGAAGGCTTATTGGTGAGTTGATAAGCCAGCTGACTATGGGAGCGTAGGTATGTTCGTGACCCATAGATATGTGAACTATGTTCCCATCCATTATGTGTGTTTTGTTTATATGGTTCGTGGGAAACTTCCGAATCGATAATCCTTATTCGAGTACGAGACGTACCGGGACATGATAGCAAAGTATGCAATGCACTACAGGTTTAGCCTTGGGGTGCTGTATTAGTATATGTATATTATAGTGGTGAATATATGTATATATATACTTGTGTTATTCCTACTGAGAGATAATTGTAGGATATTGGGTTAGTACAATCTTAAGTGATGTAAGTTGTGAATACTTAACTTAGTGTGATAACACTAAACCGAATTTATTAATAAATGTTGATATTAATAATGTGGGAAATTGGGATTTTGAAATGCTACTACGAGCTATAACGATAAGTGTAAGTCTTTATCTAGTTAGAAGTGTTACAAATGGCAGGATGAGGGACAAATGTATGATAAGCGTGCACAATAGACGAGAGGTGAGAATCTCATGTGAGAGTTCGAACTAACATGCAATTGATACTTGCGTTATTGTAAATTTTTAATACTTTTTAAAATAAATATTTGTACACATCGGGCTCTGACCCGTTTCTTGCATATCTTCTCTCTCTTGCTATATATATGTATTATATCAGGTGATCAACCACAAGGACCCCAGACTTAGAGATTGGATTGCTTGGCATGCTGCAACTGTTGTGGAAGTTGTAGGTCTTCGTATTAGACGCCTCCATCATTTCATTTCCATTCCTTATAGACTTTTTATTTAGGGCATGTGTCGCCCATTCCTTAGATAGTTTTTAAGAGATTATGTTCAGTTACTTTTCGTTCATTTTCATTTGGATTTATGTTTACTATGGTTTTTAGTTTGGAGTTTGAAACTGGATTGTTTTATCCAGTCATATCTATTTCAGCATGTGATTCTGATTCAGTATTTATATTAATTAATTATGCATGGATGGTTTATATTAAATTTCTTGGTTTGGTTATTAAATGGTTTTAATTAATAAGAAAAAAAATATTTTCACACTTAGCTCAACTATATTAGGTGATTAAATAAGTTATTATGTTTTGAAAAGTGATGCTAAGAATGAACCAACCGAACATTCTGTTTTAAAATTTATAAAGGACTAATCACCCGATATTTAATTGGGCGAGGTGTCACAATGACTTTAGGAAAGTAACTTACTCTCGACGATGTGCTTCATGTCCCAGACATTCGAAAGAACATGGTTTCTTGATCCTTGCTTAGGAAGAGGGGATTTAATCTAATGTTTGAACCTAACAAAATTATACTCATTACAAGTGGTATATATATGAAAAAAGAATATTTGAGCGATGGCCTCTCTAATATCAATGTAATGATTGTGATGCCTATTAATAATAAGAATAATAATATATCTTCTACTTATCTACTTGAGTCTCGTAATATGTGGCATGGTAGATTATGTCATGGTAATTATGATACTATTAATTGATTAATTAATTTAGACCTAATACCTAAATTTGGTATCGACTTAAATCACATGTATTAAATGTGTGTGGAATCGAAGTTAATTAGAATTCATTTCCAGTTAGTTGAAAGAAGTTCGAATTCTCTTAAAATAGTTCATAGTGATATATGTTACTAGAAATTTACACAAAGAAGAGGAGACAAAAAGTATTTTATTACTTTTATTGATAATTGCACAAAATATCGTTATGTTCACTTGCTTTAAAGATGGGCTTGTAATATTTTTGAACATTATAAAACAAAAGTTGAGAATCAACTTAGCAAAAAGATTAAAGTGGTTCAAAGCGATAGAGGTGGTGAATATGATTCTCCTTCTGAATAATTTTGTTCAAAACACATAATTATTCATTAAACTACCGCTCGTTACTCACCTCAATCTAACAAAAATATTGAATGCAAAAACCTAACACCAAAAGAGATGGTTAATGGTATGTTGGCAAGTTCGAGTTTTCCTTAGAAGTTGCGGGGGGGAGGTTTCCTTTTTTCAAATTGAGTTCTTAATAAAACGCCTCATAAGAAAATAAATATGACACCATGTGAATGGTGGAAAGGTCTAAGACCTTCTTACAAATATCTTAAAGTGTGGGAGCATCTTGCAAAGGCGGTGATTTCAAATCCTGAAAAGGGTTCAAATATGACAAAAATTGTTGATTTCACCTTCATTGGTTATGCAATTAATAGTAGTTCATATCAATTTCTTGAACATAAATCAGAGACTCTTGATATACACATAAACACAATCACCAAATCTAGAAATGCATATTTCATCAAAGATATTTTTTTCTATAAATACACGTGGTAAAAGTTTTTTTAAAAGACCTTATGACACTTCTTATAGTAGTCATCAAGAGAATATAAATAAAAAAAATCTATCGATAAAGAGGATGACTTCAAACCTAGATGTTGTGAAAGGACAAGGACTCCAAAGTATTTTGGTCCAGATTTTTTAACTTATATCTTAAAAGGTGAGCCTAGAATCTTTAATGAAGAAATGTTAACTCTAGAGCCTCCTTGTTGGAAAAAGGATATATATAATGAAATTGAATCTATCATGCAAAATCATATTTGAAAATTGGTGGATCTCTCGCCAGGCAATAAACCTCTTGGATTCAAGTAGATATTCAAGATAAAATTGAAGGTAGATGGATCAAATGAAAATACAAAGCAAGGCTTGTAGATAAAGGTTGTAAGAAAAAGGAAGGATTGAATTATTTTGATACTTATGCACATGTTGTGAGAATAACATCCATTCGAATGTTGATAGTTATTGTAGTGTTGCGTAGTATTGAGATACATCAAATGGATGTGAAAACCACCTTCTTAAATGGTGAGTCAAATGAAGAGACATGCATTAAACAACCAGAAACGGTTTAAAATTCCAGGACAAGAAAAGAAAATGTGTAGACTTGTCAAATACTCCATGGATTAAATAAGTGCCTAAATAGTGGCATGCGAAATTCTATAACTTAATAATGTCAAATGGATTTCAAATACATAAGTGTAAAAAATGTGTTTATTTTAAGAACGCTCAAAGTGGCCATGTCATTGTTAGTCTCGATGTAGACAATATGCTTATTATATGCAGTAATAATGATATCATTAATTATACTAAGAGAATCTTATCCAATAAATTTGATATGAAAGATATGGGTATTGTAGATGTTATATTAGGAATTAATTTTTTTTAAACATATGATGGATTTGTCTTGTCTGAATCTAATTATATTAAGAAGATTCCTGATAAGTTTGATAAAAGTGGTGATATCATAGCTAAAACACCTATTAACCCAAATATTCATTCATAAAAAAAAATTAGGAATGGTATATCTCAATTACATTACTTTTGTATCATATGTAATTTAATGTATGTCATGAATGACACTCATCCAGATATTGTTTACTCGATTAGCAAATTGAGTAGGTATACAATTAATCCAGGGGAATATCATTGGAAGGAAATTATAAGGGTTCTTAGATATTTAAGATATACCCTTAATCATGGATTGCACTACATAAGATATCCAACTATTCTTGAAGGATACAGTGATGCTAATAGGATATTTTATTCGAAGGATTCTAAATACACAAGTGGGTATGTATTTATTATTGGTAGTGATGAGGTGTCTTGAAAAATCCTCAAAACAAAATTTTATTGCCAAATATAACATGGAATTTGAATTTACAACTTCAGATAAATATAGAGAAGAAGAATAGTGGCTTCGAATTTTTTTAGAGGATATTACAATATGGTCAAAACATGTGCTCGTAATTTGAATACACTGTGATAGCTAATAAATAATTGATAGAGCACATATTAATCTGTACAACTTTAAGTCTTCGCATAAAGTTGAAGAAATAATACCCAGAAAAAACTGCTCTTTGATGGAATTATTTCCATTGATTATATTAATTCCAAGGACAATATAGAAGATCCGTTGACTAAAGGTTTGGATAATGAATAACTATATCATTTATCGAGGGGAATGGTATTAAAGCCTAAAAAATAAAGAGTTGTCATGAAGTCAACCCTACCCATATGAATGGAGATCCCAAGATCTATGTTTAAAAGGACAATCGAATCTTGATTGACTCTTCCAAGTGAGCACTGATGATTTTTTAAACTCATACATATTCCTACAATAAAACAATGTTGCCTACATCATAGGTTAGGATAAGCATAACATCTAATGGCTCATATTACATGGAAATCCAAGTGGGGGGGCATTATAAGATTCGCTAAATAGGAAGTCACATATGTGAGTGTAAAAAAGTCACTTCTACGAGAACTTCAAAAGGTTGAAATTATATGAAAACATGAGTTGTTCAAGGCCAAAATGAACACAATCAAAAGAACCAATAATGTTTGTAATATAACTACATGAAGTATATTATCTTGATTTACACCAAAATCTTAATAGTATAAGACATTGCATTCACTGATCAGTCAATAAATCCCGTATTCTTTCACTAGGGAAGATTCAAGGCTAAAAGTTAGCTTTACTAATGCAAAAATTTTCTAATGCATATTATCTATATGTCTGCATAGTCTTTTATGATGATCCAATAAATTTTCATTCATGTGAGGGATTATTGGAATTTATGAATTTCAATTGGGTTGACCAAATATTATTTGTGTCAACTTTGAGGTTAATTTAATATGGAATCCACAAGCCTTTCGAGATGGTTCCGAGTTATGACATAGTGCACTGAGATATCTAAAACAATAAATTAATGAGTGAGAAAATATAATTCAAAATACCCAGTTGGAATATTAAAATTGATTGAAGTATTTTGTAAAATTCAAAGTCCCACATAGGAAAAATATGGTAAATGAGTGTAGTATATTATTACCCAATTTGTCTTTTGACCATAGTAGCTTTGAGGTTTCCCAACTCTTTGAAGGAAGTAGGACATACATGGGCTTAGATTGACTTCGAAGTCTACACGCGCGCACAATTTTCTCTCGTCCGACCTGACTCGGGCCGGCTTGAGCGTGGGTCGTGGAATTTGGTTTGGCCTAAATATTAACTTTTTGGGTTAAATTTTTTGGGCCCTTTTTATTCTTTTTTGTTTCTAATTTTTTAGTGTTTCATTTATATTTCTGGCCCAATTTTTTCCCGTTTAGTCCAATGGTTATGATAGTTAGGAATGGTGTTAACCGCTCTAACCGCCATTAAAATTAAAATATATTGGTGGTGTTGCATTCAACTTTTCTATTGATTTTGAGACAAATATTATGTCTTAAGTCATTACACTTCATTCATAATAAAATAGAGTTCTTTCATTGTTGGTTCACATGTTGTAGGAAACATCTCCTGTTAAGAACAAACTGTTGAACACTTACCTCAGCCGTTTCATATATAATCCAGTCACTATAAGTTTGTGCTTTTCCAAATTTGTTACATTCATATTTTCTATTAATTATGTAATTAGGGTATGTGGTCAAAGGGTTTCGAATGTTACAAAACAAATTATTACTAGGCCTAGGATAAGAAATATAGATTATGCACTTTTAGGACGTAAAATAGTATTGATTATTCATATAGGACAACAAAAATTGCGTTTCCTTTTCTAGTACCTATTTTCAAATTATCGGTTGACGTGGCATGTTGTGATTGGTTGACGCTTTATGGATATGGGTCCGCGCCAGTGGCTTTATTAAAAAATAAAGATGAAAATTATAAATAAAATGTTTGTTGTCTTATACATATTACAATAGGTCATATACTTACAAAGCCCCTAAGAAATATCACATGTTGTAATGTATAGCTTCTCTTGTACAACCGTCAAGATTATCGAGTTGGTTTCTGCACTATTAATGATCCTTCTACATGCGAAAGCCCTCAATAAAAGAAAATTGAAGCTAGAAAGCTCAAGCCCATCTTGCCTACAATGCACTTTGGAAGTGCATCGAAGGAAGCTATTTGAAGAGTGAAAAGGGAAAGATGAACTCCAAATATATGATAATGGAATCCAATGTCCAATGACAATGACAATGGATATCTCTCGAAATGACTTTCTTACTCAAACTTGGGACATGTATCTTCCTCGACCTCCTATGGCTCTTTAACAATGGCAATGGCAGCGCTATTGCGATTTTTTTTTGTTTAAGAGAGGCCGTTATCTATGTACTAATATAAAATGAAATACAAGGAGTTATTGCTCCTAAACAATGATGTTATCCATGTGTACACTCTCTTAAACCGTAGCTTTGAGTCTTCACGTGCCAATTAAATGTTTAAACCCAAAAAAAATTCGAATGGCACTAAACTGAAGAGACAAATATCTGCCTTTGTCTCTTCGGTTTATTTTTGACTTTTTAGTTTCTCTAGGGTTTTAATAATTCATATGGGTACAACTCACAAAATGAACATATTTTCTGGAGTTTAAGATGGCAGCAGAGGAAGAAAATAGCGTCTATACGCCGCTTACAAGGAATCACTTGAATATTGGTGGACTCTAAGGTATGTTAAAGCTTCAATATTTCATGGGTTTCTCAATTATTTTCTTATTCCCTTGCCAAAAAGAACAATCGATTCAACACTTTTTTTATTACTTCAATTTTTAAATTTTACATGCACACACAAATACAAATATATTCAGGATTGACTCAGGTAGTTGATTGCCCTTGGCTATATCTCATCCTTAAATCCTGCTGAATGAATTTGGTTTCTGGACATAGTAATCTTTGATTGGGAATAATCATTTTGATTTACTTAAGGTTGTGTCAATGTTGGAGGTTTTGATATTCATTGGTGAGGTTAATGGGGATTTTAGCTGTTGTTCTAATGATTTTTCCTTGAGAAGGGTTGAACTTAAATGGATTACACCTTCTAGAGATGGAAAAAAAAGCATTGAAGATAAATTTAATCATCTTACAAATTGGAATTATGGCAATCAAACACCGTGTGGGTGAAATGCAAATCCGAATATGACCTAGTGATGTGGACCCTCAATTTGAACTCCAAAAAAAATATTTTTTTTCTTTATGTGTTCTTTATCAATGTATTATTATTGTTATTTGATTATATTTAGCAGAACCCAAAATTAGTTGGAAGTTGATGACATAATCAAGCATTCAAGCAAGGTAAAATAGTCCAACTTTAATATTATTTGTTTTATTTTTGGTTTTAGTTTCTTTCTTTGCCTCACATCATGTAGATTATATGATTTGTGGTATTTATATGATTTGTGTTGTAAATAGTAAAATTAAATGATCTGAGTTTTATGGTGATAGAAATGAAAAATTCCATGCCTCACACTGTTGCCTTTATTCCGCCTGTAGGTTTATTTGTCATTCGTGCCAGATGAAAAGATTGGGGGCCATGGTGGTGATAAGAAATTTGTTGAATCGAAGGAGTTTGAGAAGATGAATGTTGGGCTTTGTCCTCTCCCGGTGAGGACTACAGGTGGTTTTATGGGGAGAGGTAACCTTGGTGGCTGGTCATTAAGGCTATCGATAACCTGGATACAGGACTAAGCTATATAACAACACTGTTACAGACATAGAAGGACATGACCAAATATTTAGCCTTTCAACTTTACCTCATCAATGGCTAAATTTATACTACAAAATTCATTTGGGCTATTAATGATGATCTTTGGTATGTTTCTTTGTTATTAACCTTGATCAATAAAAATAAAGTTCTACTTTTGAATGATTTTATGTTATTTGTTTTTAGATATTGTGTGTGTTTTGTTTGCTTTGTAAACATGCAATCTCTTTTGTACATGTAGGTTCCAAAGGGGGATGTTTGTATAATGAGATATCACATAAAACTCTACTGATTCAAGAAAAAATTTCATTGTTTAGTATTATAGAGTTCACTTTTATGATATTCAATTACTCTTCTTGCTTTATCTATTTTTAAGATCTATAGGTATGTGCTTTCAAATTTTTTTAACCTTTTTTTATTGAAATTTCAGGAAAACGGATGGTTTGAAAAATTGCAAGTTATTGTTATGATGGAAATATAGGTGGGACGTGAAGTGTAATTAATATTTCCACATATTATTTAATCTTCAGGTGGATGCAATGCCTCATAAAATCTTAATGGTGTTTTGTTGTGAGATAAAAAAATTGCAAGGATTGTGACAGTTTATGGTCGTTTATGTAGGAGTTGTTTAGATTTACTGATTCAATTCAGTCGATTGAAGCGTTATAGTTGATGTTCTACTGATTTGTTTTCGTATTGGAGTTCAAATTGGTTACTGTTGTGGTTAATATCTTTAATGACATGTTTTTATGTTTAATCCATAAAATATATTTATTTTAATTATGTTCATGATTTTATTTGCTCTGTTAACACCGAGAAAAATGGAGTGAAAATTATAGATTTTATTTTTCCTTATTTCAAAACTACTAATATTCAGGAATGGGAGATGGGTACATGGGCATAACCCAATTCCTTTGTATAGATGCATTTACTTTAATTTATTTTGGTACATGGGTAATGTTACAAATTAGTTACTGTTGTGGTTAATATCTTTGATGACATATTTTTATGTTTAATCCATAAATTATATTTATTTTAATTATGTTCATGATTTTGTTTGCTCTGTTTACACCGAGAAAAATAGAGTGAAAAATAATGAAAACCATAAAGTGTTCAAGGCCATCATAGCTCAACATGTGGAGAAAATATAACACTGTAACATATCAAGTGATGAAGTTAAGATCATAGACACATATAATCTCTCTGCTAGGGCAAATGATTTGTTTTACTATGAGAAACACTTGTATCGTGATAAAGCTTATTTCTCGAAGAAGCTAAGGTCACAGTCCCTATGCAATAAGAAATATTATTCTTTGCAAAAACCTTTGACAGAAAGATGAAGACATATATGTAATCCAAAGATAAAGCCATCGAGAATTATCCTCATGTGTCTGTTCAACTTGCAGAATATCATCCAACTGTTGATAAGCATCGAGTTCAAAGAAATAAGAAAATGCTACTCAAGACCCCCTTTTGAGAACAATCATAAGGTTTGTCCCTCTCCACTCATCTTCCTAATGATAAATTTAATTTTTTGGAATGTAAGAGGTGTTGGTAATAAACATATCAGTAGAAGAATTAAAAATCTTCTCAGAATATACAAGTTGCCAGCTATTCGAATATTAGAGCCCAAAATTTATCTAAAGTAAAGATGAGTAAATTCAAGATGAAATGGAATTTTGAGGGATATTTAAATAACTCTTCCTTTAAGATTTGGGTCATTTGGAAATGTGATTTGAATCTATAGGGAGGAGACAATGATCAACAGAACTCTCAACTATGGCTTTGTTGGGAATCGGTTTGTTTTTACTTTATGAAGAAGGAGTGTTGCAATGCAAAACTGATGACATAGCAACAACTAGCAGAATGTATTGGAAACTAAACACTAATAAATGTATATGGGCTTCTTCTATGTTGCACAAATACATAAGGAATTTGTCTAATGGATCTCAAGCTTCGTCTACTATAAAGAGAATAAGCAAGGTGAAAGATTTAGCAGACCATCAATTGTCTCAAATAGATGGAAACCTAAAATGGTCCCCAACAGTTAATGGGGACTCTCCATTAAGTCAGCAGTGGAGATTTATAGGCAATCTAAACCTTATTCATTATGATGGAAATTTTTGTGGAATAATCACTGTCCCTATAAAATTTCCATGTTTATGTGGAAACTCTGCTATTCCTCTTGATTCAGAGATAAAAAAATTGGATATCGGGATCACTTTATATGATTGTGGATATTGACTACAACGTTGTTTTTTAAATTCTACGAGTGTTGTGATCTTATTTAGTTTGTACTTTGTTTATGATTTTTTTTGCCTACTTTATATTCAGATTTGCGCAAATTTTTATTGGTCAAATCTTATATTGATTGAACGTGTTATTTATAAAAATTGCTTAATAATTGAAACTTAAGAATTTTTTGGTATATGAAATTAAATATTTTTTTTAAACACAGTGACAACATTGTAACATGCAAGAATATCAAACACAAAAATCATACACTTAAAGTGTGAATCGACTATCAAAATCGCGTATCGCGCGGATTTACGTCTAGTAATTACTAGTGATGGTGTTTCCAAGAGTATCAAAGGAACCTATCTTGGAGTGCGGTGTTATTCAATCATATGGTGAGAGTGACAGTGTAAAATGGCGGAAAGAACTAAAATAGAGAAAAATGTGAAAATGAAAGAGAACCCTTTAATTGCATAAGGAACACATTTAAAATCAAGAGGAAACACAACTTTTTATAGGGTAATCAACCTATCAACAATATAAAAAGGGGAGACTTACAAATAAGTCCTCTTTAATGACACATATTCTAATAAGTCCTATCACAACATTTTTTTCCAATAGGTCCTATTTGTACATATAGTGAATATTCACTATATGTTTACAAATGGGACGTAATGGAACAAAAAAAAATTCATGGGACCTGATGGAGTAAAAAAAAAGTTAGGACCTATTGAACTACATACATGGTAAATGGGACTAATTGGTAAAAAAACTCAACTTATATTTAGACTGATGGATTACTTTACTTGGAAACTTATCGAGCATATTTGGAAGTTAAGTGAACTAATTGGGCATTATATCTTAAAGATTAAACAATCCAGGTTAGAAGCTGAGTAATTCGACTTGAAATCTAAACAATCCAACCTATTGATTACAATTAAGATATAATAAATTTTTTCTGCTTTTGACCATCATTTGTTTGTTTAGAAAATCCTCCACAAGCAGCTCTACATTTATTTATTAAGGTAGGATTATAACTTTTGGCCCCGTTTGGTTCGCGGTAAAGTTGGGTGGAATCTGATTCCTTCTGAACTGTGACACCCCGCCTAATTAAACCTTGGGTGATCAAGCCTTAATTTAATTTAAAACAGGTTTCTTAAATGGTTCATTCTTAGCATCACTGTCGAAAGCTTTTTAATTACTAACCACCTAAGTGAAATTAAGCTAGTGTCAAATTTTTACCTTCCTTAAACAGAATAAACAACTCATGCGGAACAATACAATTCAAACAGTACTAAACCAATTCACATAACCAACTGAATAAAATAAAGTCTTGCCAAAAACCACGACCCAGAAAACTAACTCAAAATCCACAATTAGAATAACCGTAAAAGTAGAGGTTGGACAACATGTCCCAACTGAGAGTACTACAACTGAGATCCTGCACTAGAGCAAAAAAAAGAGAAACGTCTAAACAATCCCTGCAACATCCACACGTGCTGCAACTCCCAAATCCCTGGAATGAAATCATGTTGGGTGTCCCTGTGGCTGGGCACCTAAAAGGTTTTTAAAAAAATATTTTACATAGCAAGAGTTAGTACGCAAAAACATTTAAAAATATTTTGCAAGTAGTTATCACAATTTTGAGTTATTGATTACACATTTTAAGACTTCGCACACTCTTTTGAGCTTCCTCTCCTCTATTCTATAGTGCACGCTTAACGTTGGTACTTAGTTCACCTAGTTATACTACCCAAATTAACTAGACCAGATTACCCCACTGCACGTATCCCCTCGCTAAGTACCCATAACATACTCGTAGTATTTTAATAGTCCATATCTCATATGCTATAAACGTAGATAACTTACTTACCTCTTGTTATTCTTATTCTTATAATAATTACTTCACACTATTTAATTATTACTAAGATTTTATCAATCCATCTTATTATCTACTATCTTAAATCAGTAGATTATGCATATGGAATACATTTTCTCACACAACATGTATTAAATATTAGTTATCACTAATATATCCTTTTACACACATAAAGGACCCTTGGTTCGAAATGATTCATCGACCCCAAGTGAGAGTTGGTTTGGAATGATTCATCGACCCCAATTATTTATATATTTATACATATTCTGATTCGGGACTCTTTCATCGTGACACCAGTTTTAAAGTTTGGTTCGGCATTTTACATCGACCCCAAACATATAGTAACTTTATGTTAGTTCGGAATATCTCATCGACCCTAACATAATTAATTTAGATATAATTCTCTTAACCCAAAAATTCATATAATTTAGTAGGTACACACCCGACCTATCAAATCATGCCCGTACGAAATATATTTTACTTATATTCATCGTACTTATTAATTTACGATTTATTTCACTATCGCATTTATTCGAGTATTCACGCAACTTTAAGGGTCCTAGTTACCCCTCCCTCGATTCAGTAGTTAATCCATCTCTAACCTACTGGTATATTTCCGGAATTGACTCTCACTCTTTCCGTAACTAAATTCTCACATTCCCGATACACGACTCAATCTGTTACTTTTCCGTCGGTCCATTTCCCCAAATTTCACACTCAATCATTTATGAAGAAATCTCACGGTACACCTACTGGTATCTATTAAGTCCCTTCATAGGTAAAATGTCATCACTAAGGTTCCCATTAAGTGACGGTAATTGAAAAAAAATTTATCCATAAAATTCTCTAAAGTACAGCCAGGGTCGATCGATCGATGGGATATGTTCGATTGATCGACTGCTCGATCGATCGACATTCAAGGGTCGATCGATCGATCGAGCAGTGACAGACCCAGATCGTCTTCTTCATGCGGGTTACACCATTTTTGTTTATCCATCTCTCATGATAATTCACCATACTTGTAACTAACAATTTCTAATCATTCCTACATATCCTGTGATGATTATTCACGATCTAAAACAACATAATCATTACAAATTTCGTCGAGATTAACTCAAAATCTTCTTATTATTCAAGAACCCTAAAAATACACTCTTTCCATATTTTCATCATAAGTCCAGATTTTTAGTTCGATTTGATCGTCAAGTCTTCTATGATATCAGATTATTTGGAGATAAAAAAACATTCTACATGCAATCCCTATCAATCATGGATCATATTCAAGTGTTTACTTCCAAAAATACCATAAAAATCATGTTCTTCATAAGACTTATATATAGGTATTATAACTCAATTTATTTTGCAAATAACCACTTTCCTGATGTTCAGTAGGGTTTGATTTCGTGGTTGTTGTTGATGATTAATGATCTTTATCCTTCAATCCTTCTTCCTAACAAGTTGGTAGTGAAAATCTCCTTTGAATTCTTCCTACTTCTATCTTTTGCCTTAGGAAATTGTTTCTCTCTTGTCTCCAATGGCTATGGTGTCTTTCCCTCCACTCCAACCTTAGCCTCCAACTCTTATAATCTGACTTAGGGTTCCAAAATTCGTAGGTCTCCTCACCCTTAAATGTAAAGAGACCAAAATGCCCTCGTATGGTTCCGGTTTAGCCCAAAAATGACCCGGTACTCAACTAGTGCCCCCGGGTACACCATTTTGACTAATTCGACCCATTCGGAATCATCTACGGACTCTAAATTATCTTTTGAGTCTTTTCAAAATATGTTTCTCATCTCACCTTCAATTTTATCTACGCGCAACACTCAGTTGAGATAAACTCAGGTACGTCCATATAAATCGCTAAGCCGTACATATCAACTTTCAATATTTATTATTCACACTTAGTAAATTTTTTTAATCGACATATTAATCATTATCTAACTCTCAATTAAAGACTAATAGCCATAATGATTAATTAATCACTTAATAATCATAATTATTATTACATCACATTAAATTACTCCACTTACGTAATTTAATCTAAAACGTATCACATTAAATTACTATTCTCACATAATTTAAATAAAACGTATTTTCACATTAAATTACTCTACTCTCGTAATTTATATAAAATGTATTTTTCCTTCTTAATTTTAATTATGCAGAAATACGGGGTATTACATGAACATTCCTGAAAAAGTGTAAGATTATTGCGTTTGGAGAGAGGTTAAGTTGCATGAGAATGTGGACCCTAATGGAATCAGATTACTTTAGTTGTGGAAAAGTGGGTGGAATCAAAATTCATCTAATATAGGTGGGATTCTTACTTTCGCATGGGAATCCTTACAAATAATTTTTGTGAAGACAAAAATGCCCTGAAAAATATTAAATTATAAAAACTACCTATAAAACCTAAATATTTATTTTGTAAAGACAATTTTATTATGTCAGTTTGTATTAAATTTAAAGTCAAACAAATTTTATTTAGGTATTTTTTTTACTCATGTAATAGTTAAATTGATTAACTTACAATATAATACACACATATCGACAACAAATTATTATATTCGTTAAATATTAGAAAATATATGTTTAAAAAAAAGAGCATATTTGAGTTCATACATTTATAAATAATGAACTATAATATTGTGTATACATACATCTGTGTGTGTGTGTGTGTGTGTGTATGGTTAACCAGACAGAACGAAAAAATTTAAAATCATAGTAAAAGATTTTCTAATAATCATTTTCCTGATAATCACAATCCATAAAAAATATTACCGCGAACCAATCAAGACCTTTAAGTTTCTTTGGGAATTCCCTATCCTCCCCATACACAACTACATCCCAAAATTAATACTCTACCATTTCTTTTTAACTTTCAATTTCAATTATAGCCCCTTTTATTTTCTCTGTTACGCATTAAAACACAACTAATCAGGCACTAGTGAATTTATTAATTATATAAATATATCTAATATGTCAGCAATGAGATCAGTACCTGACGGGTCAAGTTTTTAAATGTAAAATTCAAAGCATGGGTACGTCAATACTCTATCGAATATTGAACAATTCCTTCATTTTTCTGATTAATTAAGTCAATGGTTCACATGGGGAAAGTCCTTACCTGCACCTACCGTGTTATATATGTAGCAACCATATTCATCTGTTGATAACCAAATACCAAGGCTTTTTGGCAACCGCGGGCATTACACTTGCAACAGTAAAACAATATAAAGAAATAAAATAAAATAAAATATGATTAAGGATTCCCATGTATTTTAAACCCAATTTTCTTGCAGCGATACCAACTCTTATATACGGGACAAACACACCAAAATAATGAAGCTTTTAATTTAAAAGAAAAAACAAGTTTTGCAAAAAAAAGTACATAATCTCGCCTATTGAATAAGAATAAGTTTAGCAGTAAATTAATATTAATGGCTATTAAAAGTGTATACAGTTAATTATAAAATAATTTAAGGGCGGTCCAAATATTAATGTGTATTAAAAAGTACAGCTAATAGTAAAATAATTTGAGGTGGTATCCAATATTAACTGCAATTAAAAGTCTACAACTAAAAGTCTACAACTAATCATTTCGAGAATATTAATGGCTATTAAAACTGTATGCAACTAATACTGAATAATTTAAGTAGGTTTTCTATTTAGTCCATAAGAAATAATATTTTTAGATTCTAGTCCACTAGCATATTTTATGCACTAAATCATGTATTAATGATACAATTCACGTATGCATGAAAAAATTTACTTATATTTTAAAAAATCTCACATACTACGAAGAGATTGCACTAAAAAGACTTGAATATACAAAATCTCACATACAACAAAGAAATTACACTCAAAAAACATTTATATCAACCTTTATTTTTAAATATTTTTTACGGCATCTAATATATATTTACAGAATAGATCAAATCTAAATTTTCGGAATAATTTAATCTCACAGTAGTAAATCCTTTAGTGTGTATTGGTTTGTAAATCCAGGAACAAAAATGAATAAAACTAAAACAAAAACAAGAATAAAAATATGATTTTGTGATAGGTATGTATGTATCTGTCACCTTCACTGTCTCTCAAGATCTTCTAAAGCATCTTCTTGTTCACACGATTGAGTTCTTCTAGATTCTCTAGTAAGACTAAGCATCCTCCTAAACGAACTTAACCTCGAACTCGACCCACTTCTAACCTTAGCCGACGGTTGACTATCAGATGTCCCTTCAATAACTGTTAACGGTGGAGCTGTGGGTTGGACCCCGGGATCTGGCTGGCTTGGTTCAATCACGAGCCGTGGTTCAGCCCCAGTTCGACAAATAGGGCATGTGGAGTGAGACCCAAACCATTTATCAATACATTCAGAATGAAACTGGTGTTTGCAGTTAGGCAAAATTCGTACTATATCTCCGTTTTCTAATATGCTTAGGCAAACAGCACATTCGGACGTGGTTTCAGGGTGGGAGGTGAAGGTGGATAGAGGAAGAGAGGTAAGGATTGATGGGTCGAGTCCGGTGGGTGGGGTTTGGTCGGTGGAATGGGTGTTGGCGGTTGAGAAATGTTGGAGTTGACGGATGGTGGCGCGGCGACGGGATCGGCGGCGGAGGACGAATCTGGCGTATAAGTGGAGGAGAGTTACGAAGATGACAACTATTGATAAGGAAATGATAGCGGTGAGCATGATTCTGCTGTTAATGCTGTAGTTGTTGTTGTTGTTGTTTCTACGAGGAATGAATGGTTGTGGGTTCATGTCGTCGCGATCGTCGTCCATGTCGTTGCCGGGTATGGGGGTTCAAGAGAGATGGGTGTGGAATGGAACAACTCTTGGGTTGTTTTTGTGAATGTTTTGGAGTGTCGTTTGGTTTCTCTTTGTTATTTGTATATTGTGTGAAAGAAGGTAGCTTGTGGATTCTGCGGATTGTTGAATGTTGACTTCCTCTACGTTGCGTTTTTCATTTTGTCAAATGTCTTGGTAATATTTTGTTCAATTGTATCAATTGATACGGACAGCTTTGAAAAATATATATATATTATAGTTCGATCATGAATTAATGATGCTGACTTTTTACTCCCTTTAGGTTTCATTAAAATTATTTTATCAATTTAGCGTATTAAAATGACAAATAAATTATTAAAATATATTCTTATAACTATTTATAATTGTCACGCTATTTTTTTTTTAAATCGCAAAATTTTTAAAAGTCCATAACTTCAAATTTACAAATTCAAAATTCAAAAAAATTATATATTTGGAATCTACTCATCAAGATCTATCAAATAACACCCATATTCGATATTTTTGACGAAAAAATCGAAACAGATAAATTTACTGTTTCTGTAAAACCTCTATTTTTTCCGGCGAAAACTCTTCTTCTCCAACTCGGGCAATGGTGTCGCTAGCGCGGACCAGAAAAAACGAAGAAATAAACGAAGAGAGAGAGAGATAAATGAGGAGAGAGAAACACTCGGGTGAAAATTCCGGCGAGATTTTTCGATGAGCTATTTCCATTGAGTCTCCGGTGGGGGGGGGGGGGGGGGGGTGGTTGGGAGGTAGAGGTGGGCAATTAGAGAGAGAAAGAGCGTGAGATTATGTATTTATTTTTAGAGAGAAAGAGTAAGTGAGTTTAAAATTGGTATGTACGAGGGTATATTTGCCTAAATATATTTATCTATAATAAAAAAAGACTTGGTGCATTAAAAAAAATCAATGGAATTTGATGCATCTTTGATCCAATAAATAGGACTAGCCTTGAATTATCCCTAAAATTTAAACATGCAAATACCACTTCTAAAATTTTAATCTTTCAACCCTTTCACTTATCCATGCTAAAACCCTTTGGTATTTCCGAACCTTCAAAACATTTCATACAGCTTCTATTTTATGTGGCCTATTACCTCACATTAAACTATCTCTATATATGGAGAGAGGGGGTGCAAATGCAAAGATACAAAGGTTAGTTACCAACTAGAAATTAGGGTTTCTCTCTCTAATTGTCTTTGTCTAGTTCTCTCTCATACATCTCCACTTGGTGCTTCTTTTACCTTTCAAAAGTGTATTTATTTTTAAAGTTTAGTTTTCTACTCTCTTGAGTTATACCAAGAAGTTGATTTCAAAATTTTTACCTTAAAGCATATAAATATTAAACTAGGAGAGTTTTTAAGGATTTTTTTGGGTAGTAGAATAATATCTAGGATTTTATTAATATAGTCATTATCTTTTTATTTAGTAGTTTCCTGTTATTAGATTTATATTTTTTGTATTGGTATTTTTCTGTCAACCGTGAGGGTTAAACTAGATACATATTAGTCATTCGATACGATCTATAATGGTCATACTAGTGGGGGATTAAGTCTCCTGAAACAACTAGAAGAAGAAGAGATTTCGACATTAGACAAATTAATTTTTTTCCTGAAAACTATTGGAAATATTTGTATAAATGCTTGAAATTTATTTCAGTTATCATAATATCTTGGAATCTGAATTTCTGATTCAATTATTACTAGGATCTATTGACAGATATGCTTGGTCGATAGAGGTTGTTACACAGGAGGAAAAAAATATTCAGTTTACACAAATGGTTGATTGTGATAGTGGTTGATTGTGTTAGTGTTATCTTTAATAAGATTTACTTTAACCAAAAGCTGAACCGATGAAGCTATTGGGATGAAGTTGAGAACATTTATTTATATAAATGTTTTATTAGAGTATTTGTAATGCTAATGGATTTTACATGCATTAGTCATTATTGTATGTAAAAATTACACTCCCACGTGGACCAATGATGAATGTACACCTGTCCTCCAGCGTGACTGACCAACCTATTTGATTGGCCTTAGAGACAATTAGTCAGCTAGAATGCCAACCAACTCCAGAAGGCCAACCAATAGGAATCTCAATAGTTACTCGGATGTGATGCCATCCAACACAAAATTCTAAGAGTTTCAATTATGTTACAAAGATGTAAACACCTCACAATATAAAAACGCTCCATCTCAAGGGTTTTACACTCCTATAAATACAAACAATTCCCTTAGCTTAAGGGACAACTCGAATCATTCATATGCACGCCATATTGAGCTATTGTAAATCCTACTAAATAAAAATAACAGTGGACGTAGGATATTTTAAAGTTGAACCACTCTAAAACATTGTCTCTTGTATGTGTGGTTTGAGTTACTTATCTTATTTTTATACGTGATTATAAATTTGAGGTTAGATCATTTTTAGACATCAACAGATTGGCGTTGTCTGTGGGAACGTTTGTCTGTCATTTTTCTTTACCATTTATTTCGTTTCTTTACATCTAAAGAAATTATTTGTCCCGAAAATAGCGCTCGAAATGAAGGCAATACTATCATTCCATCCGCTCCTCCTAGTGCGGCTGACTTATAGGGAATTCTTCTCAACTTTGCTAAAGGTCAAGAAGCCATGCAAGAGTCTATTAAGAAATTGGCTCACACTATGCATGTTAAGTCCTCCAATTTTATAAGGGACATGCCACCACCACCACCAGTCAGGCATGAAAGAAGTTATCATTATCATTCTTCTCACGATAGGTCATATCGTCCTGGCATAACTTCTTCATTTCTGGTCAACGAAAATCTATGATGGTGGATCTTTTTTCAAAGAAAGGCCAAGTGTCTTGGAAAGGCTAAGTAGGGAGCCTGCTCTTGACCATCTAGGCCCCCGAGTAACTAAAGGACATTATACGGAGCAGGAGTATCGTCGTGAATGCAGATAAGGGTCCATAAGATCTATATCTAGTATAAAGGGCTATGTGTGCGTCGAGCAGACTTCTTAAGAGGAGAGTTCAGCACATAGACATTGTAAAGCCGCTAGATATACCTCGGCTAAGTCAAAGCCAAAAGAATATTCCTGGAAGGGATCCATGTAAAGGTTGGAAGATCGGCAAAGTGAAATGAATAAGACAAAGAATCCATTGCAAAGGAGTTTCATCAAAGGATCACCTTTCATCCAGCCAATTATGGAATACCCTACACCCTCCAAGTTTAAGCCACCAATCTTTACTCCTAAGTATGATTGAAAAACTGATCCAGTATTGCATATAGAGCAATATCAAGTTGTTACCGACATATACTCAATGCCTGATGAGATGAGATGAGATGTAGTGCTTTCTCTTGTTCCAACATGGGACTAACCCGTATTTGGTATAATAATCTCCCAAGAGGTAAAATCTCTAGTTTTCATCAGTTAGTTGAATTTTTAATTAATAACTTTTTCTTTGGGGCTAAGACGATCAAGAGTATCACTCATCTCTTGACCGTAAGACAAAAGCCAAGAGAAAGAATATATTACTCACTTTAACAATGAAAAACTAGAGGTGATAGACTACGAGGAGAAAACAGTTATCGCAACACTTATGAGTGGGTTACTCACTAAGGATGTTTACTATGCTTTAGCAAAAAATCCACCCAAAACTATGACAAAAGTAATGGCTAAAGATGGAAAAATAATGAATGCTGAAGAAGCTATGACAGCCAAGGAAGCTCCTGAGACCAAGGGTAAAGGTAAAAAAAAACATTCTAGCTCCTTTAAGAAGGATAAAAAGGATAAGAAGCTGGACCGAATCAAGAAATATGATGAATGTACCCCGCTTAACAAGGGTATTCACCATATCCTGGAGGAGATAAAAGGAAATATAGACTTTAATTGACCTAGAAAGTTGAAAACTCCCCCCAACAAGAGGGACAAGTCCAAGTATTGTGATTTCCACATGAATCATGGGAACAATACCAACAATTGTATTGCATTAAATAATGAGATTAAAAATCTAATTCGACGGGGAAAATTGAGCAAGTTTATTGATTGGAATGGCAACCAAAATGATTGAAAGAGGTTTTAATCTCTAGTCCGAGCAAGAGATGCAATTAAAGAACACAACCACTTTCCACATCGACACTCTAGATCATCGGGAGGAAGAATAACGGGTAAAGGGGCAAGTTATGGAAGAGACGGAAGCTATTGTTGGACGATGAGAAGCTAGAAAGAACCACCCAGATTGATTCCAAGTTATCTCTTTCTTTTAAACAGATGTTAATTACGTTGCTTAGAGAAAGGAAAAATGTTTTCTCTTGGAGCCATAAAGATATGCTAAGAATTGATCTGAACTTTATGCGCCATGAGCTTAATGTTTATTCGGGCTCCAAGCCAATCAAACAAAGGTGAAGGGTCTTCAGTCCCAATAAGAATATAGTAATTCAGGAGGAGGTGGAGAAATTTCAATGAGCACAGTTCATTGAAGATGTCATGTACCCTAGTTAGTTGGCTAATGTGGTGATGGTCAAGAAGAAAAATAACACGTGGTGCATGCATGTAGATTTTACATATCTCAATAATGCATTTCCAAAAGATCATTTTTCTTTACCAAGGATTGATCAAGTGGTCGATACTACAACAAGTCATGAACTACTCAACTTTATGGACGCTTATACTAGTTATAACCAGATTAAAATGAAGCCTGAAGACAAGGAAATCACTTCCTTCATTACTAGTGAAGGAACTTACTGTTACAATGTCATGCCCTTTGGGCTGAAGAATGCTCGAGCTACCTATCAGAAATTAGTAAACAAGGTTTTTAAAGATCAGATAAATAAAAATATGGAAGTATATATAGATGACATGCTCACCAAGAGCAAACATGCTGTCGAACATATTACAGACTTAACTCAAATCATTGATCAATTAGAAAAGCACCAAATGAAGCTCAACCCAACCAAATGCATCTTTGGAGTATAAAAAGGGATGTTCCTAGGGTACATTATTAATCAAAGGGGAATAAATGTAGACCCTGACAAACTTAAAACTTTGCTTGAAATGCAATCCCCGACCAAGAAAAAACAAGTTCAAAAGTTGACAGGAAGAGTAGCTGCATTGAACCGTTTTGTCTCCCGAGTAACTCATAAGTGTCTTCCATTCTTCAAGGTGCTTAGAAAGACCTTTGAGTGTAATGAAAAATGTGATAAGGACTTTCTAAAGCTAAAAAAGTACTTGGGTTCTCCCCCATTCCTTTCCTGACCAGTTCTGGGAGAGAAATTATATTTATACTCGACTGTTTCAGAATTAGTTATTAGTTTGACTTTGACCTGACTTGATGGAGGAGTTCAAAGGCCGGTATATTATACTAGCAAGGTATTCTGAGGAGCTGAAAGTAGGTATCCATGCTTGGAGAAATTATCCCTAGCTCTTATTAAAGCATACAGGAGGATGAGACCATATTTTCAAGCCCACACTGTTATTATCTACATGAATTTGCCTCTGCGACAAGCGCTGCACAAACCATAAAAGTTTGGAAGGTTAATGTCTTAGGCAGTGGAATTGGGATAGTATGAAATTATTTACAAACCCAGAGTTGCGATAAAAAGCCAAGCAGTGGAAAAAGTTATTTCTAAATTCACATGTGCAGAGGAACAACATAATCCACGTTTTCCAAACTAGAAGACTTCTTCTAAATATAGATTAGCTCAAAAGAAAATAGAGATTGTGGCCGATCAACTTGAGTCGTCGGCTGATCAAGAAAAATTGCAACAAATTCATAAGATGGTCAAGCATGGATTACTAGTAGAAGAAGAGTTCTTTGATGACATTCCAATATGTCAGTTATTTGTAGATGGCTCCTCGTGTGCTACTAGAAGCGGAGCAGGCCTCATCATATACATTCTAAATAACTTGGATGTGGAATATGGTCTACAATTCCAATTCAAGATTTCCAACAATGAGGCCGAATATGAAGCACTGATCACGGGACTGGAATTGGCCTCATCACTAAGCATCAACCAGGTATTAGTATATAGTGGTTCCCAACTAATTGTTAATCAAATGTACCAAATTGATGGCATCAAAGGGGAGACTTTGGTGAGATAGCATAAAAAGAAATGAAAGATATTTCACTAATCACCAAGTCAAAATAGTGAGGACTCCCAGAATTAAGAATGCCCGAGAAGATGCTCTTGCTCGGCTTGCTTCAGTAACTCCAATAAAACTCAGACAAAAAATCCCAGTGGATATTCTTACTTACGGAAGCATTGATGGGATGGAAATCAATGTCATATATATGGAGTTAGGTCTTCCATGGATGGACCCTATTAAAGAATACATCGAAAGAGGAACATTACCATCCGATCAAAAGGAAGTCAGGAAAATGAGGTCTAAAGCATCTAGTTATGTGCTAGAAAAAGGTGCCTTATACAAGCGAGGATGCACTATTTCCCTACTTCGTTGTATTCATATAAATGAAGGGAATTATATGATTAAATAAGTTAATGAAGGTTCATGTGGATCACACACAGATGGAATGTCTCTAAGACAACGAATAACAATGCAAGGTTACTACTGGCCGAAGATGAAGGAACATTGTGTTATTTTCACTACAAAGCGTGATAAATGCCAAAAGTATGCCACCATTCACAGAAGACTAAGAGAAAGCCTAACACCCATCACTTATCCATGGCCTTTTGCTATATGGTAATTGATTTGGTTGGACCACTGCCAACCATCAAAGGAAAATTCGAGTATATGGTTGTAGCTGTTGATTATTTCACCAAATGGGTGGAGGTTGAGCCCCTGATTGATATGACTTATTAGAGAGTGTTCCAGTTCATATTGAAGTAGATTATTTGTAGATATCGCATGAACTATGCTTTCATCATTGACCATGGGACTCAGTTTTATAATGAATAATTTAAAGAGTATTGTATTCGATCAGGCATCCAGAAACTTCATTCAGCACCTAGGCATCCACAATGCAATAGTCAGACATAAATCACCGATAAAACCTTTCTAGATGGGTTGAAAAAAAGATTGGATGAGGCTAAAGGTAGTTGGATTCATGAGCTCCATAGTGTCCTTTGGGCACAGGACTACTCCCATAACGACAATAGGAGAAACTCCATACATGCTAGATTTTAGCACTGAGGTAGTAGAACAAGTGAAAATCGGTGCCAAATCATAGGGTATTGAACTTTGATTCACCCAAAAGTGACCTCATGAGGCTACTAGGTCTGGATATGATGGAAAAAGTCCGAGAAGATGCTGCTATTCGGATGGCTGCCTATCAATAAAGAACTGAAAGTTTTTACAATCAAAGGGTTAAGTCGACCAACTGAAGCAAGGAGATCTGGTACTAAGAAAGTAATCCAGAGGAACAACAAGATAGAGCCTAATTGGCATGGTCCATACCGTATCTCTACTGTTATCCCGCTAGGAACTTATTATTTTAAAACTCTGGAAGGAGAAGAATTTAAGAATCCTTGGAACGCAGACCATTTGCGTAAGTATTATCAATAATTCAATTGGAAAACTTCAGCCTTAATGTTATTGCTTATTCAAGTTAATGAAATTTTAGATTTTATCCATTATACATCATTTTTATGTTATGTTTTTCGAAGTATGGTGGATACACCTAGAATTAACATGAGCAATTCTAATTCAAACTTTTCCAACTTTAGAAAAGTTTTCAAAAATTTCTTTGCCAAATAGCGTGGTTTAAACTTTTCTAAATTCAGGAAAGATTAATAACAACCATAAGCTTGAAGAAATAGATCTCAATAAAAAATGACTTCATTTTATTGATCAATATGTATTACAATAGCAATAAGTGATAAAAAAGGTAGTAAAAGATATATAAATTTATTTTGTTGGACGCTTTCCTTATGCCTTGTCTATCCCAAAGGGAGGATCATCAAGAGTATATGAAGATTTGATTGGGTTTAAATACCTTATCATCTGCCTATTTCTATTGATCAACCCATTAAGCAAATGAGGGGGACAAATTATGTCACACTCATCATGAAGGCCATAATCCCCTAAATATTTAGTTATCAAACATTGAGCAATGGAATTGGGAGGAATCCATTTTGTGTCCAATTTGAATGGAGGCTTTTCATAATCCAAGAGACACGGATCATTCTAAATCCACAAGTCATTGCTTTCATCATACTTCAATAAAATTAACAAGTTGGTCCATCCCCATTTATATCCCTCACGATTACTTTGACAAGATGATCGTCCATGTGGGCCAAGGCTTCATTGTAGCCCTCCATCTAAACTTCCCTGGATTATTTTTGAAATTGAAATGTTAACCTCTCCACCTGATTTTGAAGCTTTTTAAAGACACTATCTTTGGCTTTTAGGTGGGCAGCTTGGTCGGTAATGGCATTATATTTGGATTTTAACTACGCAACTTGGTCGGCAAGGGTCTTTTTGGTTATTTCTTACTCAACAGTTAGTCAAACAACTATCCTTTGCCTAGAATTTTGCCCAGCTTTAGTCTTTTTCTTCTATAATGCTTTCAGTTCTTCCAATAGTCTTGCATTTTCATTCTCTAAAAGGGAAGCACCTTCATCGGGACCGATAGTAGTTAATCTCTTATGTCCTTTTAGTTCATCTCTCAAGGCATTATTCTCTTGCTCTAACATTGCAATAATGTACCTAGCAAAATACAAATCTTGATTCAAGGAAAGTTCCTTCTTATTCAGTGCTAATATCTTTTAATCAGAGTGAAGTAAAGTCAAGGACAATTTGTTACCCTCTTGTAGTTGCTCAATCATTTCATAATATGTAGCATTATTAGTAATAACCCTGTCTAACAAGTAATGAAGGTGGATATATGACTCCTTAACTTGGTCAGAAACATCTGGGCCGAGCAACCCAGTTAAGTCTTCTTCAAATATGGGAATATGGCCAGCTTCGAGAAGGTTTATACTTTATCTGAATAGGTCAGATTCAGCAAAAATTATGGCTTTCTTCTTAGCATCAAACTCGAAAATAAAAAATATGTAAGTTTATTGGACAAATCTAGAACCAGAAGACTAGACAACACAAGTAAAAAATAACACAATTCAATAGGAAATCAAAAACATTCTTAGGTATAAACAACAGTTGAAGAAAAAAGTTGTTCTTTTATTAATTGATAGTTGAAGTACAAAAGCTGCTACATCATCAAGAAAGAAAATACAAAGGAAAAAAAAAAGGTAAGCTTGCTAGACCTTCTCCTTATCTTTGGCCTGGTCTTGGCCAGCATCGGGTGGGTCAGCACTAGTGTTGGGCACCATTGAAGACTCAAGAGGCATCATAGAAGATTCTCCAGACCCTTCCTCATCATTAAACTCCTCATCCAGGTTAGGAGGAGGAGTAGGGTTATGCCTTGTGAATAGTGATATAGATGCTTTTATGAATGTGTTCATTGTTTCAAAAGCTACTCTAATCAAAATCTTTCATACCTACAAAAATATATAACAATACTAGAGTGTAGTGGTAAGTAAGGAAATCAATCCAAATCTAAGGGTGAAACATACAAGAGAGGCATGCAATTCATTTGTTTAGTTTCTTTTTCGATTTTATTCTTTTTCTATATTTTTTTTAGCTTTTTAAAATATTAAAATAATTTTTTGAATAAAGTGAAATTTAATCTAAGAACCAACTAAAATAAAAGTGTGTGAAATGTGACTAAATTAAATGACTAAACTAAATGAACAAAAAGTAACACTAAAATAAGAGATAAAGTGAGGTAAATAAACTTGAGAACAATCAAGGAGTGGGACTACACCACAAATTCTAGCAATTCTAACTAATTAATTTAATTATTTGAATTCTCCCAAATTAATATTCAAATTACAAATCAACTCTCATTGCAAATGTAATTTTAATAGTAACCTTTTAGAAAATTAAGTTTAACCCCCTACAACTCTAGAAAATAGATCTACACTCCTTTTAATTAATCACCCACTAGGATCGATTCATCAAAATTTGTATAAATCATAGAAAATGAAATTTAGAGTTGGAATTCAAGGAATAATACCACATTTAAGAAACCCCTATCTCTAGTTCGAATCTAAAATGGGTATTATAACTCGAATTTCGATTTTCTCTCAAAAATCATTTACCCTATCTCAAGGCGTAAATTTAAGGGTGAAGGATCAAAATTAACAATAAAAGGGAATTTTCAAATTATCAAACTAATTAAATCAAAATAACATCAAATAAGGGTTCACCCCACACCTTGAAAGGGAATTTAGCCTAGCCTAATATAAAACATGATAAACAAACATTCAATAGGCATTTAATATAAAAGAGTAGAGAGAAAAACAATTAAACTAATCTCTTGAATTCAATAGACTTCAATCCTTGAATGAGAAGCATACAACCCTCCAAGTGAGTGATCAATACAAATATAAATGAAAAATTCACTCAACTTGAATCTCCCAAATTTATTTTTCACTAATCTCAAAAAAAAATTTAACCTAAAAAAACTACACTAAAATGGTGTTTCTCTCTCTAAAACCTTAGATTATTGATTTTTTTCAAATTGGATCTTCTTGTTCTTTAAATAGTGTATCCATAGAGCTTAGGGCTAAATTGGGAAGGTACACACTAGTGTGCATGAGGGGTGTGAGGATATTTGGGTGAGGGTAATTAGGGTAATGGGCACACATGTGTTATGGGTGAGGTCATGTGGAAGAAGTGGGGAAATAAGGTAGGGAATAAGTTGGGGGTATTTTTGGAATAAGTGGTTTTAGAAGACATGTGGGTATTGTTGGTTTATTTTGTCTTGGCTTTGGTTTTTGTTGGAAAAATATAGAAATCGTGGTGTGACATAGGTTAAAGCTTGAAGTGGGTTTTGGGTTTAAATTGGTTTGATTCGGATTGAAGGTTGGGGTATGGAAGTCCAGATGTGGGTTGTGAATGGGGTTGAGGAAAATCGGGTCGGAGTAGATGGGTTCACAAGGGTGGATGTTGATCTCGCTGGTCGGAGCAGGTGGACGGGTTTATGGTGGTCCGGGTTTAGTTTTTGCTGGAAATGGACTAGGTCCTATTGGGTTGCGGGTTGGAATGGGTGTTGGGTTGAGCGACTCCGGGTTTTAGGTCATGTGGGTTTGAGGAGAGAGAGATAGGATGGGTGTTTGGTGATATGAGTGAGGAGAGAGAAAGGTTGTTTTGGTTATGGAGGAAAAAGGAGAGAGAGAGTTGGGTGGAGAAGATGACTTGGGGGTTGATATGGTGTGGTAAGGTGTAGGGTGTATAGTATAGGATATTGTATTTGTGGTGTAGGTTAGGTAAGATGGGGATGAGAGATGTGTATGGATTTGTGTGTGCGTATTAGTTTGTACCCAACTAAAAAAATTAAAAATTAAAATCATAAAAAAAATAAAAAAGTTCTATTCTAAAAATAAAAAGACTAAAAATAAAATAAAATAATACTAATAAACCAAACTTAATAAAATAAGAAATAACAAAACTAAACAAATATTAAAAACTAAAAATCAAATAAAAAAAATTAAATAAACCTAAAACTAAAACGTACACCTTTAAAAATATAAAAATAATAAAAACACACGTGATAGATAAAAATAAAGTATAAAAATAAATCCTAAAAATATATACATGACTAAAAAATATTTAATATAAAATAAATTCTAAAAATCATAACTAACACAAATAAAAATAAAATAAAATAAAGTAAAAGGGGACAAACAAAACACACACGGCTCGGGATATGCTTAAGATCGGTTAGGCTTAGGTTTGGTACGGGACTAGAAAATTATCTCCATAAATCGCACATATTGCCTTGAAATAAACATCGAACTTTCGCAAATGGCGATCAAGCCTGCACATTAAACATTTATGCATATAAGATCCAATTTGTCGAGAATTGGCAACTAATATATGTCTATTCGGGGCATAAAATGTACACTTTTGGATGCTTATCACACCACCCGCGAACAAAATATTGCTAGTCCTCGAGCAATAAGATAAAGAAAGAGAAAGATAAGAAACAAAAAGTGTAAAACTTTGGCGGGCACTTGCGATTGCACTTAGCATGTGCAACAAGCCTTTAAACCTACAGGTTATCCTACAGGACGAGTTTTATCTCGTGAGGGTTTGCAGGTAATATACCCACAAAATTCTTTATTTGCAAATGACAGTCTATCTCTTATTAGACATAGAATAATCACACAATTCATCATGAAAGAAATATTTTGAGAAATACAAGCTAGAATTGCATAAAAAGTTTAGCTAAGTAAATACTCAAGGTACATCCTTCCTAGAACTCAACGTGTGTGTCTGAATCAGTCAAGACGGGTCAAGTATCATAAGAGTAATTACTAGATTGCCTTTTCGGAATCAACGCTTCAACTTCAAAATTTCACTGGATATATCTCTCTTCAAACGAACTCTCGAAATATGGGTTAGTGTATCGCTCTTGTATATGAGGGGGTGAGTATATGTAAGCAAGTTCAAACGTCTCACACACATATAAGAAAGAACGAACATGTAGAAAGAAAAATTAATCTCATAAAATGAAGTTAATCACTATAGTGAGAACGTCAAGTTATTCACCACATTGACTTTCATTTGCCCAAACATCTAGGGGAAATGTGGATGATTGTGGGTGAGTGAAAAATGAGATGAGAAGGATGATATGAGGTGAAGTATGATATGATGGTGATTTTTGATGTAAAAAATTAGATTACTCTAATTATTCAATCACAGATAAATAAATGAGACAAAAGATTTTATAGTGGTTCAGCCTTATTTGAATGGCCTACATCCACTGTTATGTTATTGCTGAGTGTTTGGGAATTCTCGATTACAAGTGCTATCAAGAAATTTCGATCCCTTTGAATGAGGGTGATACAAGGTATTTATAGCCATTAGGCTGTACATGAAAGGGTGATACATTAAATGATATACATATGAAAGGGTAACTCATTTAATGCTCTTCAAGCGTGTGCGTCAAGATGATAAGCATTTAATGAATAGTTGAACCATTGATTATCTGGCAATCAATGCTGTGGTCGAGATGCAGCTTGAACCGCCTTAGTTTCTCATCGTCCAAGAGTTCCTTGGAGCACTGGAGTTCCTCGGAGGACAAGAGTTCCTCGAAGGGCTGGTGTTCCTCGGAAGACTGGTGTTCCTCGGAGTACACCTGTTGCTCGGAGTGAGTATGTTGGTCGGGGGGATGATCTTCCTCGTTGCTATTATGCCACGTAGATTTAACACGTGTCTTCTTATTATTTGTCCACATCAGCATACTAATTTTGGTATCAACAGAAGCCCCCAATGTTTCATATTTCGAACTTTGAGGAGTATGGAACATTCTTTCTCGGTATATGGAAATATTAAATGAGCTTCCTGGGTTTTAGGAGCCTTTTCTTCGTATTTGAATTTCCTTCCAAATTCGCAGAATCCGCCTTTTTTGCATTTTTATAAGCGCTTCGATCTTCGTGCACTTTTTGTCCTTTTAGCCGCCGGTTAGCGTAATAGTTTCCTTTTTGTAATCATTTCTTTCGTCGTTTCCCAAGGCAAAGTATTTAAGCTTCAGAGGCAATCCCATCGTCTTTTACCTTTTCAATTTCTGCTTTCGAGTTTTCTATAGCTTTTCTCTCTCCTGTGCGTTCATCCCTTTCTTCGTTTGTTTGTCAACAAATCTCCTTTTTCCTGTAAGATTTTCTTCCTTCTTCTTCATTTCTTTTTATTCACCATGGTTTATATTATCGAATCTCTTGAGAAATTCCGTTCTGACTTTTCTATTCCTTCTTGGGTAACTTTGGAGAGTCTTTCTGAGCCTTCAAATTATTTTAATTTGGCTGAGGGACATTGGTTCCCTAGCCTTTTTATTGGCTGAGGGACATTGGTTCCCTACGAGTTATGTCAGTATTTCGATGTTGTCCCTGTAAAAATAGCCCCCAACACATGGAGGATAGTTAATGGGGTGTATAGGTTAAATCAAACTCATGGAACTCGTATAGGAATTCCTGAGATTATGTATTGTTATAGATGGGCTGTTTTAGATAATGTTTTTTTATTTAAAAACTAGGTTTTTGAATAGGGCCTTAGTAGTCAACCTCCCTGATGCAAATAGGGATTATTTTGAACACGGGGTAGTTATCAAAAATTGGCAACATACCCCTTTGGTTGGAGATGAAGTATATGAAGGTCCCAGATGCCCCCCATATGGCAATGAGATAGGTTATTTTCATCTTATTTTATTTTTGAAATTACGATTTCATTGTGTTTGACAAAATGTATGACTGATATTTCACAATGTATTTGTTTGCAGTTGACAGTAAGAGAAAAACTCCAAAAGAATCAGAAGTAAATATTAAACATTTGAAACATATCTGGAATTTGCATCGAAGAGTTGCAGACGAGCACATCAGGTCTGCTTCATATTTGTTGCAGTACAGGAGCTACACATTATCCTTTACTGCTCGTCCTGTGGTCAGCATTAGTGAGCCATTGCGAGCTTCTGAGGAATCTTCACCAGAATCTCACATTCCTCTAAGTCAGAAGATGGGAAAAAGAAGAGTTCCTGCTATCTTCGAGGAGACTTCCCCTGTTGGAGATGGAAAGAGAAACAAGAATGATGTCCCAAAGGGGACAAAGAAAGTAGATGCTGCCCCTTTTGTTGCTCCTCAGAAGGCTGCCGAGAAGCCCCCAGTGGCTCCGAGCAAGAAAAATGCACCTGTGGAAGTGGCCACCATCTCTACCACCAAAAGTTCTTTGGTTGAAACTGCTGAAGTGACACTGAGGAGATTGAAGAAATCCTCCTCGGTCACTTTGACTGAAACCATTCCCCAGCTCCAAGCTAGTGGAGCTGGTGTCCCAACCATTATTCCCCCGAGTTCTGCAATGAGCTCGGTAAAGACTTGGACTATTCCTGAAGTCCAAGGAATTGAAGAAAACATGTCTAGGGATATGCTGACATCCCTAGCTACTTGTCACATTGTTTTAGTAAGTTTCTCTTATCCTGAATTTTTCTTTATTCTAGTCAATATATGTATCTCGGTACTGACTTATCATTATTTTCTTTTTCAGCTGGTGAGTTGCTTTAACACCATAGTGAAGAAAGATGAAGCAATCAAGGCTTCCAGCTCCTCGTCTGGAGTAGAGGATGCTTTCCAGGGCTTGGCCTAATCTTTCAAGGACTCTAGTAAAAAATATGACGAGGATAGGGGTGAATGGGAGAAGAAGATGGCTGCATCTGAGGCAGAGAAGGTGTAGTTGGGAAACAAAATAAAAGACTTGGAGAGAGAGAATAAGAAATATCCCGAGAAGCTCACAAACTTTGGGGATCTTGAAAACAAGTTGAAGTCGGCCGAGGAAGAGCTGACCCTTCTGCGAGAAGTAAATCGCCAGAAGGAGGAGGTGGAGGCCAAGTTGAAAGCCTCCGAGGATCTTCTATCCGAGAAGCTCTCCTCGGAGAAAATGAAAAGAAAGGTGGCTGTGAAAAAATCTTTCCGCACCGGTTGGGATAAAGGATGGGATAGGGGGTAGCGGCAATGATGACCCAGGTCAAGTATGGGAGTTTGAAATACTTTCGAGATGGTTGGGTGGCTGCCCTGCAGGAACTGAAGGTTAGCGAGGACTCTGAACTATTCCAGCAACATCTTCCTGGCCCCCCTCCTGTGATTGAAGATGAGGAAGAAGACGAAGCTACTTCTGAGGAGTCTTCAATGATAGTAGGTGATCAAGTCCTTGCTCCACAACCCAATCAGACAGCCACCGAGGAGATCTCATCTTTGTCTGCTCCTCATGAACAAGTCTCGACTTCTACCAATCAACTCATTATTCCCACCGAGCAACCAAGCTCCTCGTCCTAGCCTCCCGAGAAAGTCTTGGGAGACAAGGAAAAGGTGTGAAGTTGTTCGGTATTCTCTTTCTGTTTTTCTTTTACTTGTACTCTGTATTCTGAACGCTGTACTCCTTTTGATGATGTAATAAAATTACCTTTTTTTTTGTTCCTCTGCGTTGTTGATGTTCTGTCTTCTTCTTTTATTAACTCTTGCTTTCTCTTCTTTACTAGTGTGTGGCTAGAATGGAATTATTATCTGCCAATGATACAAAGTTAATGCAACAATGTGATGAATATTATAAGGCTGGTCACACAGAATTGAGTGTATCAGAAGTTGCTGACATCCTCGGTCATGATGCTTCAGAGCAAGCAGTAGAAGCTTATCAATACCTGAAGGGCTTACTTGATCGAGCTGTGGCCAATAACGTGGCTTACTATGACATGATTGAGGAGCTTCAATATACTTTAGAAGATCTTCAGACTCAGTACAAAGAATCAACTGCCCTTTTGCACGAGGGGTATGAAAAGAGGTATCAACAGCTTTCTGTCCAGACAGGCCACAAAAAGATCCTTGTTGGGTACGATGTCAGGGAGAGAACCCTAAAGGGTGAAGTTGAAGCTTGTAAACAGATTGCCGAGCTGCTAGAGCAAGAAAATAACAATTTGCAGAAAGAGTTGGCACAGTATAAGTCTGCATCATCTTTTTCAACAGCTGTTATCCCAGTGACTGACGAGTGATTTTCCTTTCTAGAGGTTGAGAATGCCAAATTAAGGCAAGAGTTGGATACCTTGAGAAGATCTGGTACTTCTGCTGCTACTCGGGGACGAGGAAGAGGTTCTCGTGGCCGAGGTAGAGCTGCTCAGAATGTCGTCGAGGAACCAAGTTCTCGACCTGCTCGGGGAGGATCAAGATCTCTTAGTCGTAATGTTGAAGAAGCTCGTACTCGATCAACGTTGAAAACTCAAGCATTCCAATTGAATGCAAAAAATCGGGCTTTGTCTGAAATGTCTAAGAAAATCCAAACTCTGGAGGATCAACTTGCTTCGACAAAGTCTGCTCTGAATAATAAGGATGTTTTTGCTAGGAACCTTCATGAGCAGTTAGAGAGAATAACTTTCCAATTCCACAAACAACCTCGTGAGTTCTGGATGGCACGCTACAATGAGGCCCTTTATCACTTGGATGCTCGCCTTGAAAATGCCAATAATGAAGGTTATAAACAGGGATGATTGAACGCCCTGGGTGTATTAAAACTAGAGCAGGGCCATTATTTATGGGATTATCATGCTCCTGGTCTACTAGACTTCCCCGTGCCACCTTATAAATTGGACATGGAATGGATCCCAGCTCGTGCCATTCCTCGGAGCTTAATTTCAAAATACTTCGGTGACTACAATCTTCATTCTCAGATCGAGGTATCTCGTCCCGAGCATCTACTGGACACACCTTCTGTGATGAACGTTAGGATGCTGAAGGACTTGAACTTTATCAACTCTCCTCAGACTTTAAATGATCCGCCTGCTGGCGAGGAACCTATTTCAAAAGCAGAGGGAAAGAAACCAATAGAGTAGGGATATAAATGTAATAGTTAGTACACATATGTAACTTGTACTTCGTTTTGAATTCTAATGAAAGGCTTTCATTTTCTGTTTGCAAATCTGTATTGCTATTGTCTTGTGATTATCAGACACTCTGTATTTGTGCTTGCATAACAACATTGTATGGTTTTTCGACCAACTTAGTAATAAAAAAAAATTACAAGTATTAGTAATGTTGCTCGATCACTTAATAATAAAGTAATGAGTATAAAAATGTTAAAAATTCTTCCAACCAACCAAGGTTGTTAAATTGTGCTCGTCGACCAATTATAGTTAGTGAGAGTTTTTATCCCCGACTAGCTATACTTGGTAAATTTTTGTCTTTTTCATAAAATGTGCCCGACCAACCAAGGTCGATGATTTTTCCTCGTCGACCAACTACAGTTAGTGGGTTGTTACCCCCGACCAACTATACTTGGTTCAGTTTGGAATATTTGTTCTTCGAGGAACTTTTATGTAATAAACTTACTTCCCGACCAACATAAGTTGGCATTTGAGATAATCTCTTACTTCTCGACCAACATAAGTTGGCATTTGAGAGCATATTTTGTTTCCTAACCAACCGAGATTGGCCTTTCGTCGATCATCTTATGTTCTTGCTCTTTTACCAACCGGAGTTGGTCTGAGTTCGAACTATCGCGTCCACTAGCTCTTTTACCAACCTGAGTTGGTCACGCTAGTGTACGCCTCCTAACCAAAGGAGTATAGTTTGTTCTCGCCCTTTTACCAACCGGAGTTGGTCGTGGGTTTGAACTATCGTGTCCACTAGCTCTTTTACCAACCTGAGTTGGTCACGCTAGTGTACGCCTCCTAACCAAAGGAGTATAGTTTTTTCTCTCCCTTTTACCAACCGGAGTTGGTCGTGGGTTTGAACTATCGTGTCCACTAGCTCTTTTACCAACCTGAGTTGGTCACACTAGTGTACGCCTCCTAACCAAAGGAGTATAGTTTGTTCTCGCCCTTTTACCAACCAGAGTTGGTCGTGGGTTTGAACTATCGTGTCCACTAGATCTTTTACCAACCTGAGTGCTCCTAATCAAAGGAGTATAGTTTGTTCTCGCCCTTTTACCAATCGGAGTTGGTCGTGGGTTTGAACTATCGTGTTCTTTTTATTACCGAGCAGCGTTGTGTACCGAGCAGCGTAGTGTTAAACACACTATTATTCCCCGAAAAGTGTTTCAATAAAAGGAGAGAAGATTGTGAAACATCATCGTTTTATTCATATTGATGGAATTGCTTTACATTTTACATCACTGATAATACTTGCGTAGGTGTTCAGCATTTCATGCATTCTTAAATTCCTCTCCTTCTAGAGTTGCTATTCGGTAAGTTCCTGGTTGGACAACTGCAGTAACTCGATAAGGTCCATGCCAGTTTGCTTCCAACTTATTGTGCTTCTGAATGAACTTCTTTAGCACGTAATCTCCTTCTTTTAAGTCGCATTTTTCACCCTCTTGTTGTAGAACAGGGTTGTTCGCTGTTGATAAGCAGCATTCCTAATGGCTGCCTCTTCTCTAACTTCCTCGAGCATGTCCAAATCTAATCTCCTCATCAAGTCGCTGACTGGGGAATTAAAATTCAGCACTCTGTGTGTTGGAAGACCCAACTCGGCAGGTATTACAGCCTCACTTCCAAATGCCAGCATATATGGTGATTCTCCAGTTGCTGCTCGGGGAGTTGTTCGGTAAGCCTACAATACTGACTGTAGCTCATTAATCCAATTATCTTTAGCCTCACTTAGCCTCTTCTTCAAACCATTTAGTAATGTTCTGTTTGTCACTTCAGTCTGCCCATTGCTTTGAGGATGGCCTGGTGCTGAATGAACTTTCAAAATGTTTGACTGATGACAATAGGTGGCAAACTCCTTGTTATCAAATTATGTTCCATGGTCTGTGATGAAGGCATGAGGGAGACCATATCGGCAGATGATGTTCTTCCAAACGAATTGGTATACCTTTTCGTACGTCATATCAATAAGTGGCTCAGCTTCTACCCACTTAGTAAAATAATCCACTGCGACGACGAGGTACTTGAATCTTCCTCGGGTCGTTGGCAGTGGTCCAACCAAATCAATTCCCCACATGGCAAATGGCCAAGGGGAAGTTATGGGTGTCAACAATGCTTGTGGAGTTCGTCGAATGGAGGAAAAACGTTGGCATTTATCACATCTTTTGGCATAGGCTATACACTCAGCCCTCATCGTTGGCCAGTAGTACCCCTGCATCATCACTCTTTGTAAAAGTGTCCGACCTGCTACATGTGCTCCACAAGATCCTTCATGGATCTCTTCAATCAATTCCTTCACCTCGGAGGGATGCACACATCTTTGCAAACCTTCCATAATTCCTCGTCATTACAAAACACCATTAATTAGTACATACCGAGCATCTTTAAACTTCAATTTCTTGGCAGCGATCTTATCCTCCGGTAATTCTCCTTCCTCGACATATGCCCTGATGGGATCCATCCAAGATGGTCCTAAATCAAGAGTAATAATATTCATCGTCAGGTCTTCATCTATGCTTCGACTTTCTAACACCTCATTTGGTATCGTTCTTCGCAACTTGGTACGAGTAACTGATGCTAGTCGGGCCAGTGCGTCTGCTTGTGCATTCTCCATTCTTGGTATTCTGATCAACTGAATGGCATCAAATTCTTCCAACAACTCCATCGCCTTTGCATGATACTTGACCATTAATTCTCCTTTAACTGCATACGTTCCCATCATCTGATTCACAATTAATTGAGAATCACTGAATACCATCACTTGTTGCGCTTCCATAATCTTTGCTAAATTAAGACCTACTATCAAGGCTTCATACTCAGCCTCATTATTGGAAGCTTTGAATTGGAATTGTAAGGCATATTCCACGTCAATCTTGTCTGGGGTGTTCAAAACAATCCCTGCCCCACAACCTGTTGTGCAAGATGACCCATCTACATATAATCTCCATGTAGGTAACTCATCTTCAAATTTCTTATCTGACAGAGTTCCTCGGTGAAATATCTATTGTTTCCTTTCATCCTCCCCTGGTATTTTTCGTTCTTCGTTGACCATCTCTTCTCGCCCTTTTACCAACCAGAGTTGGTCTGGGTTTGAATTTGATGATCTTTCTACATCCACAAGCCCTTTTACCAATCGGAGTTGATCTGGACTTATGTCTGTTGATCCCGTAACATCCACAGGTTGGTCAGCGAGCAACTTTTGCTCCTCGGGGGTATCAGGATATGTAAATTCTGCTATAAAGTCTACTACAGCCTGCCCTTTTAATGATGATCTGGGTTCATACACAATATCATATTCACCGAGCTCTATTGCCCAATACATCAGTCTTCCTGATTTTTCTGGCTTATGAAGGGCTTGTCTCAATGGCATGTCGGTATATACGACGATGGTATGGGCCTGGAAATAAGGCCTCATTCTTCTACTTGCTTCAATTAATGCCAATGCCAATTTTTCCAGCTTCGGGTACCTGATCTCTGCACCTCGGAAAGCCTTACTTGTGTAATAAATTGGCTTCTGGATTCCATTCTCCATTCTGATCAATGCCGAGCTGATTGCATTCTCTGATACTGCCAGGTACAAGTACAACTTTTCTCCCATTACTGGCCTGGACAACAGTGGAGGTGCTCCCAGATATTTCTTCAAGTCTTGAAAGGCTTTTTCACATTCATCATTCCACTCGAAAGTTTTTCGAAGTATTTTGAAGAATGGGAGGCATCTATCAGTTGCTCGGGATACAAATCTGTTGAGCGCTGCAACTCGTCCTGTAAGACTCTACACCTCTTTCTTCGTCGTTAGAGATCGCAACCCTAAAAGAGCTTTGATCTTTGCTGGATTTGCCTTAATGCCTCGCTGGTTGACGATGTACCCGAGGAACATTCCTTCTCGTACTCCAAAGGTACACTTCGTCGGGTTGAGCTTCATCTGGTATTTATCCAGTTGATCAAAGGTCTGACCTAAGTCAACTAGATGATCCGCAGATTTCTTGCTCTTTGTCAGCATATCGTCGACATAGACCTCCATATTGCAACAGATTTGTTCGGCAAAAACCTTGTTCATCATCCGCTGGTATGTCGCTCCTGCATTTTTCAAACCAAAAGGCATAACATTATAACAATAAGTTCCCCTAGGGGTAATGAAAGAAGTGCTTTCCCTGTCTTCAGGTTTCATTTTGATCTGGTTGTAACCAAAGTAAGCATCCATGAAGCTGAGTAGCTCGTGTCCCGAGGTAGCATCCACTAGTTGATCAATTCTGGGCAATATAAAATGATCCTTTGGGCATGCCTTGTTGAGATCAGTGAAATCAACACACATTCTCCATTTATTGTTTTTCTTCTTCACCATCACCACATTTGCCAACCAGTCTGGATACTTCACATCTTCAATGAATTGGGCTTTCTGGAGCTTCTCGACCTCCTCTTGTATAGCTTGATTCTTCTCGGGACTAAATACTCTTCTTCTTTACTTTACAGGCTTGATCTCCTTATTCACATTGATCTCGTGACATAAGAAGTTTGGATCTATTCCTGGCATGTCTTCATGACTCCACGCAAAAGTTTTCTTCCTGTTTCTCAAGAAAGTTATCATCTTCTGTTTTATTGAAGCATCTAACGACGAACCTATCTGGGTTACTCGTTCAGGATGCTCGTCGTCCAGAATAACATTTTCTGTAGATTCCACCACCTGTCCTTTTACAAGTTGGGATTCATCTCTAGGATCGAGTGTTTCGATTTCTGTACCTTCATCCACCTGGTAGGTAGTAGTCTTTTTCCTTGATTCTTCAAGCTCCTCTTGCTCGGCAGACGAATAATAGCATTCCCGAGCTACTTTCTGATCACCTTTCACAACTCCTACTCCGAAATTTGTAGGGAATTTTATGCACTGATGTACTATAGATGGGACTGCTTCGAACTTCTTCAAACCAACTCTTCCCATGATGATGTTGTAAGCTGACTGCACATTCTTATCCATCATAAAGAAGCGTATTTTTTCTGTTCGATAAGCAGGCCAAGTTCCAATGAATATATCCAACTTGATCGTCCCAAGTGGAAAGACTTTCTCGCCAGCAAAACCCAATAGAGGTCTGTGATAAGGTTCCAATTGAGATAATTTCAAATTTAAACTGTCAAAGCATGAATAGTATATGATGTCTGCCGAACTACCATTATCTACTAGCACTCTTGAAATAACTACTTCTTTCATCCTCATTTTGATCACCAAAGGGTCTTCGTGAGGGTAAAGAACACCTGCAAGGTCATTTTTTGAAAAACCGATGACCAGCTTTTCTTTGTTTACCTTCCTCGGGCGATCCTCTTCAGCCAAATTTATATGTTGAATGAATGAGCAAGCTTGAGCCTCACCGAGGTAAGATTTTCTTTCTGCAGTAAGGTCTCCTCCTCCTGCATCTCCTCCTGTAATGACATTACAATCAAATGACCCAAAGCGTATTGAAAATACCTCTCGTTCCGGCTGTCTTGATTTCTTGGGAAGATCGGGGTCATCTTCTGTATCATCTTCATGATCCCTTTTCTTTTTCTCCTCTGCTCGACGAGGAGATCTAGACCTTTCTCTAGTTCGGTCATTATTCCTTCTTTCGCCTCCCCGATCAACATACTTTGCTAGCTTCCCTCTTCGGATGAGTGTTTCAATCTCGTTCTGAAGAGCTATGCAATTTTTGGTCATATGGTCGTGATCCTTATGGAACTCACAATATTTCTCCCTATTCCTCAGGTCAGGGTCTGACCTCAGCTTCTTTGGCCACTTTACTTCCTCGTCATTCTTGATTTCTTCCAAGACATGATTAATACCCATTTTCAAAGGAGTATAATTATCGAATTTCTTCAGGACTTCCCATGACGATTTATTATTCTTGGAATGCTTGTCACCGCCATTGCCCTTATGCTCTTTCTTCTTGGATTTGTCGTCTTCCACCTTGGTTCTTTATCCATATTCTTTTTCGCAGCCATTGCCTCCTCGGCATTCATGATTTTGGCCGCTTTCGCCATCAACTCCGACATAGTTGTAGGTGGATCTTTGGCCAAAGTGTAATACAACTTGTTAGGCAACAACCCACTCATCAAGGCGGTGATTGCTGTCTTTTCTTCATAATCTATGACTTCCAGTTTCTCGTTATTGAAACGAGTTATGTAATTTCTAGTTTTCTCACCAGATTTTTGTCTAACACTTAACAAGTGTGCTACTCTTTTTACTGGCTTTGCCCCAAAACAGAAATTGCTGATGAACAACTCGGCCAACTGAAAGAAAGTTGAAATCTTACCCCGAGGAAGATTGTTGTACCATATCTGGGCAGATCCAGTAAGAGTTCCCGAGAATGCTCTGCATCTCATCTCGTCGGGGACAGCATAGATGTCGGCAGCAGCTTGATATTGCTCTATGTGTAGAACAGGATCTGTCTTTCCATCATATTTGGGGGTCACCACTGGTGCTTTAAACTTTGACGGGGTAGGAAAACCCACAATGGCCTGGACAAAAGGTGTCCCTTGAATAAAAGTTCGTTGTAAGGGATTCTTCGCCTTAGCCATTTCTCCCAATCTATACTCCAAGCGCTGAATGGAACCCTTCCACACATCATTTCCTTCCTCGGGCCTATTAGTTCGAGCAATTGATTGTTCTGAAGTAGCGTCCTGAGATCTATCTTGACGAGCAACTGGTCGTGATTGTGCTGATCCTTCTCTTAGATCTGATGGTCGTCGAAAACTCCTCGACATGGTCTTAGGTGGACTCCTATTCCTCCTAGGGCCTAATCGACTGAAAGGAGACACCCTACTCAGTCTTTCCAAGGCACTGGGTCTTTCTGGAGAGAGAGTGATACGTTGATCAGTATCTGTAGCCCTTATTGACGAAGTTCGCCCAGGTTGATAAGAAAAATCATCAGATTCCTCATTACGATATGACTCAGTACGCCTGGATCGTGAAGGAAGTAAATAAGTTAGCCTGTGACCACTTCGCTGTCCTGAACGTGCAGGTGCACCACCATGAAGGGTCTGTATGAGTTGCCTCATTGTTTCCTGCATGGCGGTTTGTCCTTGAGCCAGATTCGTCATAATCCCATCCAGATCTGGAGGTGCAGAGGGATTTGGAGGATTTCCAGCATTTCCAGCGTTTCGATTGCTGGATTCCGGGTTATCTGCCATTGATGATGAATGATTTTTGGTGAAAAACGATAATAACAATCGTTCCCACAGACGGCGCCAATCTGTTGATGTAAAAAATTAAATTACTCTAATTATTCAATCACAGATAAATAAATGAGACAAAAGATTTTACAGTGGTTCAGCCTTATTTGAATGGCCTACATCCACTGTTATGTTATTACAAGGTATTTATAGCCATTAGGCTGTACATGAAAGGGTGATACATTAAATGATATACATATGAAAGGATAACTCATTTAATGCTCTTCAAGCGTGTGCGTCAAGATGATAAGCGTTTAATGAATAGTTGAACCGTTGATTATCTGGCAATCAATGATGTGGTCGAGATGCAGCTCGAACCGCCTTAGTTGCTCATCGTCCAAGAGTTCCTCGGAGCACTGGAGTTCCTCGGAGGACAAGAGTTCCTCGGAGGGTTGGTGTTCCTCGGAAGACTGGTGTTCCTCGGAGTACACCTGTTGCTCGGAGTGAGTATGTTGGTCGGCGGAATGATCTTCCTCGTTGCTATTGTGACACGTAGATTTAACACGTGTCTTCTTATTATTTGTCCACATCAGCATACTAATTTTGGTATCAACAGTGATGGATGGATGATTTATGAGAAGAGTGTTCTAAACTTTAGGCACAAATGTCTTTATTACATAAAAACTAACTACACACTTTCTTTTTTCTTTTCTTTTCTCTCTTTTCTCTTTTTGTTTTCTTTCAAATTTTCTTCTTTTTCTTTCTTATTTTTTCTTTTTTTCCTATTTTTCTATTTTTTCTATTTTTCTATTTTTTCTCCGTTTTTTATACTCTCAATCACTGAAGACATTTTACATTTGGGAAAGCAGTTTTTTTCTCAAAAATAAAAGACGATATTTGAATGAAGATGATATGTGATGGTGTGGAGAAATATGTGGCAATATGTAAGAGCATGGGAATGTAATGGGTGAAGTGAGTGGGTGAAAATCTGGTGATTGGGACAAATTTCAAGACACGTGTTTCTTACAACTTGAAAAAGATTTCGTTCTTAGTGATCAAGCCAAAAATTTTAATGAAAAATAATGAGAGCATACAACGATTTAATGCGGACCCAAAAAAGTTTAATCAACTTGTGACTCGGAGATTGCATAAAACAGTCTTAAAGATGAAAGGCAAAAATCTCACAAGGTAAAGTCTCTACTAGTGATCCCTAAGGTTTTCTTGAGAATTGTAATACTCTTCAACTCTAAACCACAATGACGTGATAAGTACGCAAATTTTTATTGAGTGTAAAAATTCATAGTGAAAAATGCCTTATTATGTATTACATAAGCTATTTATATATAAACAAACTTTAACTTGATTCCTAGACTTAAAGGATGGATGATAGAAAATTCACGTCCATGAGTGAGATGAAATAAACTGCACGAAAATTTTAAAGATCATGAATTAAAAATCAAAAATTTTCAAAAGAGGTATGATCTTGATAAAATTCTCACCCCAAATAAAAAGGAACATCGTTCTCGATGTTAAGTAAAATGATTTTTAAAATTGAGAGCAGAAGGGAGGAACGAGATTACCAGAATCAACCGCTAAAGAAGTGGACAGAGGAATCCAAGAATGAAACCTGAATAAAGGATAAGAGAAAAAAAATGTACAAGTCTAAAAACATTGTAAAGCATAGGGTGATGTGAAATACCAAACCCAAACATGATGAGACTCATACTAGAAACTGTAGGCTGCCTCTCGATAATGTTAAGTTTAATGTCTTCAGCCAGACCGATTCATTCTCACCCTAAAGATAAGATCTAGGAAAGCACAGGGCAGCAGAAAAATCGAGTGATGAGAATCACCCCCAAACAAGACTGAAGCCTCAGCCTTGTTGGATAAAGGGTAAAGGGTCAATGCACTTGTATGGAAAAGTGCATCACATCATGAAAAACATCGGTGGACCACGGGCGGGTGCGTATTAAGGTAAGGGTAATGAGGTATTAGTCTTGGGACTTATTAAGCCGAAAGGTGAGGGCAACAAGGGCCCTATAAGAATGGTGCTCCAGTTGGTGAGGAACGTGAAAGGGTTTAAAAAGTGGAATGGGGTGTGGATCATAGAAAGAACATGACCATTCTATAAAGGGACGGTGATAATGGTCGAGCCGCAACATGCCCGGGAGCTATCGATGGAAAAAATCAACACCACAAGAGAGTGGCGGGCATGGGGTAGCAAGCTCGGTGTCACGAAAGTAGAGTGTAGCACCACAAAGACTCTCATGGAAGGTGGAGGTTGGTTTTAGGTGAGGATGTAAAGATATGAATATAAAAATGCAACGTGTAATATCAATATCCAAGCCAGGAGGTGGGAGGGAAGGGACAATGGGTGGGTCGGGTGGAACAAATGGCGGAGGAAGCTGATCCAACTCAATAGTAGGGGATACACATTCCTCATGAGGCACAGAGTGATCCTCAAGGGCACTCGCAAGAGGAAGTGTGGAAATAAAAAAGGGAGTGATCAACTTATCCATCATTAAGTCACCAGCCGAGGTGGTTGGAAAATCAAATGAGGCATCCAAATCTGAGAGAGAAGAATAAACATTAATATATAACGCAAAGTGAGCCAAGCATGATGGAACATGATCCATATCCGAAGAGGTAGAAACCAACTCGGATAAATTCTCGGGATAGGGGTGAGCACTCGTAGACGGAGCTAACCTATGATAAAGTGGTTCCTCGTGAACACACATGATGGGCTCAATAGGTGTGTACTCGGGCATTTGTTTGGATTCAATGGGAAAAGGAATGTGAATTGCGATGACGGGTTTATGTGAACATGGTGCGATTTGATCAGGCTCACTAATGAAAGGTAAGTCAACACAATTGTCGACTTGAGGCCCGGACCACGTAAGGGTCTCAACATCGAGATTATTGAGGTGTTAGGGTTGGTCACACTCAAAGTTAGTGGCACAAGATGATGCATCATCACTCCACGTGGGAGCAACAATGGGTTGACTTGGGGTGAAGTTCGACTCTCGCTCACACTCAATTTCATTTAATCTTTGTTCAAGCCATTGGAGGGATTCAATTTGAATTTGAGTGGCTTGCTATTGCTCGAGTATGAAATTTTGCAAGAGGCTTTCGATAGAGGATGCGGAGGACGATGGTGGAGTGATGGGTGGTGGTGGTGATTGAGGTAGACACAATTCACTATTATCATGACTATATGGAGAAAACAAAAAGGAAGTGTTGGGAACGGGGTCAAGTGTGTCACTTACGGGAGAAGCATCTCCATGAGAGACAAATGGTTGATAAACGTGGGTAGCATAGTGAGGGGACTGATCGGGAGGAGGTACACTTGGTGGCCATGAAAATTATGGGAACCTATGAGGATCCACAACATGAGGTTGGGATTCATATTGCGTGGGAAGGTTATCAGGACTCCAAAAATAGCTCGGGAACTCATGCCAATCGGGATTTGATACATCATGATAATAAGTCGGAGTGGTTCTTCTGAAACAGTGTCATATAGATACACTTGTTCCATGGTGGATTCGAAAGAATAAGGAATATACAGGCACTCATGGGATAAGTGATCGGCATTTGACCAATGGGTGCATGACAAAGCATGTGAGGCGTTGACACTCATCATCGGAGGCGATGAAATGTGAGATGCGTGTGTGGATGATGCATGCATATCAACGACGTGTGTTTGAGAGTTAAAGCCTCTATATAAGGCATGGAGGTTCGGCTCGGGATCAACTTCAAACATGCTTTGAGAAAATGAGAAATGGCCAAAGTAATCCCATAAAGGACTTTCTTCATCCATGATGAGAAAAATATATTTTTTGATTTTTTTCAAAAGGAAAGAAAATATTTTTGGATTTTTCTAAAAAATGAAAGAAAGAAAAATATTAGGACTCTTTGAATTTTAGATGAACTCACTAAAATTGACTGTTGAAAGAATTGAATTGGACACACACAAGTCAAGGATAAATCCTAACTAGAACATAGCTAATTTTTATCTTTAAATTTAGGTGAGAGGGTAGTCAAATTTTAATTAAGTCTGCGGGCGATAAAAAATCACGAAATTTATCTGAGTGATCGCCTTTGCAAAAATATTCTCTTATTGGGCTACCTAGTTGATTGATTTTAAATTTAGTGATGGCTAGGGTAGCACACAATTGGTAAGCGAGTGAGTCGGGTGATTAAATCCCTTCTCATGAATGACCGGGTGTAGGTATTAGTAATTTAATTCATCACACTATTTGAAAATAAATGCGAGAATAAAATAACACAAGAGCACATAATCACACACAAAAATCGACTCGCTGAGAGGAGAGGCGTGAGGGTTCAAGAGATGCACCTCCCACGATTTTTAAGCCGTGGGGTGATGAACAATTTGAGTTGACCGGGGGAAGATTACGCCTATCTCAATCATCCCCAGGAGTCCTACCGACCCAAGGTAAAGAGGATTGTTTTCCTCGCCTTTGGACACCCTCTCTCTACCTTGTTCGGTTTCCCTATCACGTATTTCGTTGATTATTACAAATTTAAATGACAAATAAATGGTGTCTCTAATCACCGCAATACAAGCCAAAAATAGAATAATTCTAATACAAGCCTTCTAAAAAAATGAAAAATGGTACGAAAAAAATAAAAACAAACGGAATACAAATGAATCACAATAGATATCCTCTCCAATTCTTCAAGCTCCAAAGATTGGCAACGACGCCATTTGATAGAGATGCTTTTATGTATGTGTTTGTTGTTTGAAAAGCTCCTCTAATCAAAACCTTTCATACCTACAAAAATATTTAACAATACTAGAATGTAGCAGTAAGTTAGGGAATCAATCCAAATCTAAGGATGAAACATACAAGAGACGCATGCAATTCATTTGTTTATTTTCTTTATTGATTTTTTGCTTTTTCTATTTTTTTAGACTTTTCAAGTATGAAAAACAAATTGTGAATAATGTGAATTTTAATCTAAGAACCAACTAAAATGATAACCAACTAAAATAAAAGTTTATGAAATGTGACTAAATTAAATGACTAAACTAAATGAAAAAAAACTAACACTTAAATAAGAGATAAAGTGGGGTAAATAAATTTGAGAACAATCAAGGAGTGGGAATACACCATAAATTTTAGCTATTCTAACTAATCAATTTAATTATTTGAAATATTCCAAATTATTATCAAAATTACAAATCAACTCTCGTTGCAAATGTAATTTTAATACTAACCTTTTAGAAAATTAACTTTAACCCCCCAAAACTCTAGAAAATAGATCTACACTCCATTTAATTAATCACCCGCTAAGATCGATTCATCAAATTTGTATAAATCATAGAAAATTAAATTTAGAGTTGAAATTCAAGGAATAATACCATACTTAAGAAACCCCTATCTCTAGTTCGAATCTAAAATGGGTTTTATATCTCGAATTTCTATTTTTTCTCAAAAATCATTTACCCCCTCCCGCGGCGTAAATTTAAGTGTGAAGGATCAAAATTGACATTAAAAGGGAATTTTCAATAATCAAACTAATTAAATCAAAATAACATCAAATAAGGGTTCACCCCACCCCTTTAAAGGGAATTTAGCCTAACATGATATCAAACATGATAAACAAACATTCAATAGGAATTTAATATATAAGAGTAGAGAGAAGAACAATCAAACAAATCTCTTGAATTCAATAGACTTCAATCCTTGAATGAGAAGCATACATCCCTCCAAGTGAGTGATCAACAAAAATATAAATGAAAAATTCGCTCAACTTGAATCTCACAGATTTATTTTCTCACTAATCTCTTAAAAAAATTCTAACCTAAAAAAAACTACACTAAAATGACACTTCTCTCCCTAAAATTTTCTCTCTAAAACCCTAAATTATTGATTATTTTTCAAATTGGGACTTCTTCTTCTTTAAATAGTGCATCCATGGAGCTTATGGGTAAATTGGGGAGGTACACACTAGTGTGCATGAGGGGTGTGAGGATATTTGGGTGTGGTTAATTAAGATAATGGGCACACATGTGTTATGGGTGAGGTCATGTGGAAGAAGTGGGGAAATAAGGTAGGGAATAAGTTGGGGGTATTTTTGGAATAAGTGGCTTAAGTGGATTTAGAAGACATGTGGGTATTGTTGGTTTATTTTGTCTTGACTTTGGTTTTTGTTGGCAGAATGTAGAAATCGGGTGAGACATGGGTTAAAGCTTAAAGTGAGTTTTGGGTATCAATTGGTTTGATTCGGATTGAAGGCTTGGGGTATGGAAGTTCGAATTTGGGTTGCGAATAGGGTTGAGGAAAGCCGGGTGAGAGTATACCGGTTCACAAGGGTGGATGTTGGTCTCGCCGGTGCTGGGGCGTTAGCCGAAGTGGGGGTCGCGGTTTCAAACGGGTTGTGGGGCTATGGAGGTCGCGGGTTAATGTCATCGGGTTGTGGGAAGTTCGTGGTTTGGGCAGCCCGCCGGAGCAGGTGGACGGGTTTATGGTGGTCCGGGTTTATTTTCTGGCTGGAAATGGACTAGGTCTGATTGGGTTGCGGGTTGGAATGGGTGTTAGGTTAAGCCACTCTGATTTTGGGGTCTTAGGGGTTTGAGGAAAGAGAGAGAGGATGGGTGTTTGGTGATATGAGTGAGGATAGAGAAAGGTTGTTTTGGTTATGGAGGAAAAAGGAGAGACGGATTTAGGTGGAGAAGATGAATTGGGGGTTGATATGGTGTGGTGAGGTGTATGATGTTGTGTGAGGTGTGTGGTATAGGATAATGTGTTTCTTGTGTGGGTTAGGTAAGATGGGGATGATAGATGTGTAAGGATTTGTGTGTGTTTATTAATTTGTACGCAACTAAAAAAATAAAACTAAAAAAATTAAAAATTAAAATTTATTAAAAAAATAAAAATAAAATTCTATTCCAAAAATAAAATAACTAAAAATAAAATAAAATAATACTAATGAACCTAACTTAATAAAATAAGAAATAAGAAAACTAAACTAATACTAAAAACTAAAAATCAAATAAAAATTAAATAAAACTAAAACGCACCCCTCTAAAAATACAAAAATAATAAAAACACACGCGATTCACAAAAACAAAGTGTAAAAGTAAATCCTAAAAATATATACATGACTAAAAAATGTATAATGTAAAATAAATTCTAAAAATCATAAATGACACAAATAAAATCTAAATAAAATAAAATAAAAGGGGACAAACCAAACACAAACGACTCGGGATAGGCTTAGGCTCGGTTAGGCTTAGGTTTGGTACAAGAATAGGGAATTAGCTCCATGAATCGCAAATTTGCCTTGAAATAAGCATCGAGCTTTTGCAAATGGCGATCAAGCATGAAAATTAAACATTTACGCATATAAGACCATATTTGCCAAGAATTGGGAACTAAAATACGTCTATTAGGGGTATAAAATGTACACTTTTGGGTGATTATCAAATAACTCAAAGTGTTCTTTTATACCGGCCACCTTCAAAGCTTTGGTTCAACCTTCCTTGAACGATCATTTCTTAGCATACTCTACCCGAGCAGAGATAGCATAAATGGACTTCTCCCATCCCTTATCAAAGGAAGGTTTGCCTTTGAACTTCAAAGAAATCACCTCGCCCTCAGCAGTTTATGCCCTAGCAATGGAATCTAACAGTTTGTACTTGATATCTTTGGCAATGCCTTCAACATCATTTAGTTTTTTCTCGGTTGCTTTAGTTTTTTCCTCAGCAACCTTTATCTTGCCTTCAGCAACATTGGACCTATCATTGGCCTTCTCTAACTCCTCTTCCCAGGATTTTTTCTTTGTCTCAAAAACTTATCGGTAAGTTGCTAGAGAATTCTTTAGACCTTCAAAGGCCTCTTTAAATTCTCCTGGAGAAGAACACATTTAATTGTCCTTCTCCACCATCTGGTTAAAATAAACTAGTAACTACAAGAAGGATAAAAGAATCGAACATCAAAAAAAAAATCATCACCATAGGGGCTGATGGAAGGCTCTTTCAGTCAGTCTGAACCTAAACATAGGGGTTGATGCAACTCTGTCAGTAGGGAGTGTTCCAGACTTAATCAAAACTTTGGCTAGCTCGGGGTTAATAATAATAGAGGCTGACTAATGTCAAGGTCAACCTAAATTTTCTTCATCAACTCTTGTTAGTCGATGGTACTCTTGGTTGATAATGCCTACTGCTCGACTGATGTCTTTTGGACCTATTTAGAAGGATCGGGTAAACCTCTTCTCAACCTCTTCAATTAAGGCTAATAGTATGAGCATCATTATCACCAATAGGCTTCTTATTAGTGGCCTGAGACTTTTTTCAACAGGCGTCTTGCCAGGATCAACATCTTCTACCCTAGTCGTGGCACCTGAAAGTTTATCCCTGATAGCTTTGGCCCTACCTTCAGCATCATCCAATTTTTTCTTGAAAGTTTTACCTCTCTCCTAGATAGCCTTTATTTTACCTTCAACTGTATTGACCCTATCATTGGACTTCTACAAATCCTCTTCTTAGGATTTTTGTTTTTCCTCCAAGGCTCGTCGGGACTTTGTCAAAGAGTTCTTTAAACCTTTAAAGGCCTCTTTAACTTCTCTTAGAGGATAACGCAGTTGATCATCCTTCTCCATCATATGGTGAAATTCAACTAGGAACTGCAAGGAAGGAAAAATATAATACATCAGAAAGAGTTCATCATCATAGAGAAAATAGCAAAGAAGTAAGAAAATTACCAGTGCCAAGTTATGGCAAGCCATTTTAGTCAGCCTGTCCTGGGCATGGGGGTTGGTGCAGCTCTGTCAGCAGGAAGTTTCACAGACTTAATTAATCCCCTGTCCACTCTAGGATTAAGTGTAACAGAGGATGACCTAATGTTAAGGTGAGCCAAAATTTTTCTTACCAACTCCTGTTGGTCGATGGTCTTCTTTGCGGCTAATGCCTGCTGCTCGACTGAATTTTTCTACACCTTTTTTGAAGGATAAGGAAAACCTCTTCTCAATCTATTCAGTTGAGATTTGTCAGTCCGAGTCTCATTGGCACCAATAGGCCTCCTGCCACTAGCTTGAGATTTCTTTTTAGTTGACTTCTTTCTAGTATCAGGACTTTTCTTGCCGGTGGGAGATAGGGGACCACCCATCAAGTTGAGCATCTTCCCCTTAGTCATATTTATAGAAGGAGAAAGAAGAATATAAAAAGTGTTAAAAGACTCAAACCAGGAAGAGGTTCCTCCCGGGATAAATTTAGCCCCTACAGACTTAGTAACTAAGCAAGTTGGCGCAAGATCCCCCTCAAGATTGATAGCAATGGGGGGCAAAATAAATGCAGGTCGGGCAATAAAAGAAGTGATGGAACTTTTATATTCCATCAACAATAAAGAAGCCTTGGGATGATCTTATCCAATATTTTGGTTCAAGCCCCACAAGAGCTTAAGATCATTGAGGTTGATTTCCCCTTCCTTGGGGCATTTTTCTTACTTTCCTCTACATAAAAAATAAACATCAAAGGTATACGACAGTTATAAAAAATGAGTAACAAAAAAGGAAAAAATAATCAATAGAGTTATAACCTATGGCACGTCCTGATTGAGGACATCTGGGACCTGTTTAAGCCACTCCCGTAGGGAGGGGGGAAATTTCTAGTTCTTGACAATGATATCGTATTCCTAATAATCCTTATTGGAGTCTAGTAGATTTACTACTAAAGCCTTGTCGGCTTACCTAGTCTTCAAGTAGTAGGTACTCTCTCCAATAGTGACCCACTTATAACAAAACATCAACTTTATTACCCCAATATGGGTCCTATAAAGTTTGTTTAACCTATGAACTCCATTCATAACCCTCCAGGTGTTGGGGACTATTCTAGCAGGAAAAACATCAAAGTATTGGAAAAATTCAAGAAAAAGAGTGTTAGGTGGAAAGGTGATGCCACACTTTATAAAGTACGTATCTAGTGACCCTTAAGCAGGGAATAAACATCTATATGACCCATAGGTATCTCTAAATCTACCCAACCTAGAATTTTCCTCTTTTCTCTAAACTAACGAGTTCTCATCTATGATGTGAACCATGGTGAAAAAGAGAAAAAAAATGATAAAATAGTGGAAAGGGAAAAAAAGGCTTATAGGGAATAAAAAACGATGGCAAAAACTGAAGAAGAAAATGGAATCTAATGATCGAATAGAAAAAACTTGAAAGCAAAGACATAGCTAAAGCTCCGAAGTTTTGAGGTCGAAAGAAAAGAGAGAAACTTCATACCTATTTTCGAGTTTCCTTTAGAAATGGGAATGAAATGATTAACTAAACGAACCATATAGCTACCGCCGACTGCACTCTTTCTAAAGTATCAAAACACGACTGTTGATAGGAAGGGTTTCGCCGTGGTGCGAGAGTCACCTACGCGCCGGTCGTTTTATATTCGGCTCACCTAAACTATACAAAAACCTAAACTACGACTACACTCAACGGGTGAGTATAGCGGTAAGTCGGGTATCGAAAATCCACATAGACGAGATGTTAGAATTCAAGTGATTTAATACTCTGAAATAAAAGTGTAAAAGATGATTACAAACTAAAAGAAAAAGTTAATCTAGGCAATGTGTTGAAACTAGATTATGAAAGCGAGTAAAACTATAGGTTGCGTCGAATATCCCTCACCCGAGTTAATTAGTATAAAATGGTTACATGGGTCGACGAGTTATTACAAGTGCGTCTCGTTTCGACAGTTAATTAAATCAAGGGTTGTTACGCCCTAAATCATCATAAAATCCTAATAAGATTTTGGCGTCAACAAATATCCCGGAAATTATGCACGAAAGGTCGTAAGCACGGGACACACATGATATGCCCCGTCAAATCTACTAGGCGCAATAAGTAGGACAACGCACCCGAAATAGACCCGCAAACTCCATCACCAAAGCATAGAAATGCGTCAACTCGAGTGAGTTCAATTCAAGCACAACCTAATTTAAATTACCTAGAAAGCATGTTAAAAACGCGATAAATGGAAAGCGGTAAATAAATGCGGTAAATCTATACTAGAAAGCGTGTAAATCAAAGCATGTAAATAAAGCAAGAAAACCTAAATTAGAAAGCTTGTAAAGTATACTACAACAATGGAAACAAAGGAAATACAACTTAAATTAAATGGAGAGGATGATGAATAGTCAACTTACACAACAAATGGGGTGTCAAACCAAGTATAAATGAAGAAGAACCATCCAAAACCACCCAAACCCTAACTACCACTCTCTACAATCTATTCTAACTAAGTATATCTGAATTAAAACCAAAAATGGGTTTATATAGTAAGTGGGAAAAAGTAAGGGAAAAAGGAAAGAAAGAGGAAAGAGCCCAAAATATCTGGCACTACCGGTCGACCGATCGCAGGGGCGCGGTCGACCGTCCCCTTAGGCAAACGCATATTGTCTCCTTCCCACGGCAAAATTTGAAACCGCAGTCGACCGGTCCAAGGGACGCGGTCGACCGGTACTCTGTTTTCAGGCTGCATTTGGTCCATGATGAGGGGGAAAAGGTCCATTACGGAAACGAGGCTAGCTTCTTCGTCCGAACTCCAAACGACGCACCGTTTGCGGCCACGCGATGCTAACTCAATGAACTACGCATACGTGGAATTTCCATGAGCCAGATAAGAAATGTGAATTGACTAAAATGCCCTTAAAGTAGCGTCCAGCGATGGAACTTCTCCTAAATGCAATCGAACCTCACTACTTAGTACCTAAACACATACAAAAGCCTAATTATACCTCATATAGCATGTTATAAATATAAACCGAGGTTGTCTGGTTAACGGTCTTAAATATAGAGATTAAGGCACCCGAGGGGGCTAAAATTCGTAGGTTCGGAGGATGAAATACGCGATATTTGCGTATTATCACACCCCCTAACTTACACATTGCTAGTCCCTAGCAATGAAATAGGATGCAACAAAAACTACAAGCAAACCAAAAGCAGGAGAAAGTACAAAAGTATGGTATAAAAGCAAAAGGACACTTTCGCGGGTGATTCGATTGCATTTAGCGTATGCAATAAGCCATTAAACCCCTAGGTCACCCTAGTGGACGAGTGTCGTCTCATGAGGGTTTTCATAGATGGTACCCACAAACATCACATGGTTTCCTCAAAATATGCCCAACCCAACATGCGACAAGCCCAACAATGGCGAAAAGGATTTCATACGCATTATTAGCAAAGTGAATGAATTCAAACAGAAGTCCAAATCATTAACATTATAAGATACACCTCATAGAATTGAAACCTTAAAATGTGGGAGGGGAGTGAGCACATGCAAAGTGTGATTTGGCAAAAACTTAAATAAACCGGATAAACATTAAAGCAAGCATATATTCAATCCTCACGGGCGTTACACTCATCAAGCGAATTCACTCGAAACAGAGAGGTAACACACGGAACATGCGGGCATTAGGAGTAAATGTAAATGAAAACTAGGCCACACACATGTCACAGATGAAGAACGCTATATATAAACTGAAAAACTGTAATCTCAATGAAAGGATACCGCACACTAAAAGAGGCGAAATGCATTTTCACAGATTATCACAACTATTATGACTTTTAAATTACATCAACCTAAGATCACATAGGACTTTAATAGGGTTATGATGTAGGTATGGCTAGAGAATGAAATGAAAGGAATGTATGTACGGATTCAAAGTGTTCGGGATGAAAACTCGGGATAATGGGAAAATGCGGACAATATCAAAATCGAAAAATAAGTTCCAAAAAGGCATTAGATATATCATCGGGGAGAGTAATCAAAGATTATTGAACTATATACAACATATACAAACTTCTCTTTCTTTTTCTTTACTTCTTTTTCTCATTTTCTCTTTTGTTTTCTTTTGCTTTTTGCTTTCTCTTTTTCTTCACTTTTTTCATTATTTTCTTTTCTTTACTTTTCAAACTCTCATATGCCTAAATTGCAACCGACATCATAACAACAACATTCAATCCCAAGTAACATTCCAAACAAAGGTATGGAAAGTTTATGTATGGTTTAAAACTCAAATGTAGAGTTGGTTATGGGAATGGGGTTATGAAACGAAAGGCTATATTTAGGCTCAAAGGGGTTAATGAGGGTAAACATATAAGGGTGAGGTCAAGGCTAATATGGGTGATATAACAAAGATGGACTATGATCATTTCACAAAGTTTACGCAATTCTCGAGTCAAAACAATATATGAAAATCATGCTCAAGTAACACATTTCAAGTATGAACTAAATTAATGAACGGTCAAATGAAAGAATAGTGAGATTAACAACGAATTCAACGTTTTCAATGAGAAAAGAATAGTGTATACACTCACAAACGACGAAAGGTACAAAGCTTACTCGGTGTAAGTATATACAATGCAACAAAAGATTACCAAGTTATAAAAATCTTAAACCAAATCAAAATAACCTTAAAAGTGCATGTGCTCATGGAATTAAGGTTTAATTCAGGAAGTTATTCATAATATCAATAATCGAGACTAAAGTCTAATAACTTCTAAAATCAAGAACATGCATCATTGGGCTGTCTATTGGATCGGGCAATTATTAAAATTTATCATCGGAAACAAAGGCAAAATGCCCCAAAAAGGAGAAAAAATAAAGAAAATCTTTTTGAAAATTTTAATTTTTCTAAGAAAAGCATACTAAGTAACTAACATCTGAGAAAAAACATGCACTAAAATAAGAAATGGATAGAATATCCCACACCCCCTAACTTAAAACTTGACATTGTCCTCAATGTGAATTAAGAACCAAGCTAAGAGAGGAAAAGAACGATATTACCCAAAAGTGGAGTGATCCCCATAAGAACAAGTCCAAAGAATCTACAAAACAAGTTAGTACCGAGCATAGCAAAAACAAATAACAAAAAGTTAACTAATTACACTAGACTAAATTAAAAAGGAAAGTAAAAATAAAAAGCTAACTATATACAACCTACTATTTAGACTTCACACTAACTCTACACTAGAAGTCTAAATAGCTGAGGGTCCACCATAAGAACGATTTGACTTTGGAGGATAACCGGTGTACCCTCACATACAAGCATGCCTTCCAAAAAATATGAATTTCGTTTTAACAACGAAAGGCATGTGTAAGGCGGAAGAAATGAACCATCGCCAATTAAAAGTTTTGGTGGGACGATGGGGGGTTTGGATTGAACGGGTGACAAAAACAAGTGGGGACCGAGAAAAGCTCAATATCCTCCCAATTATTTTGAAGTTGGAATGGGAGGCGGCGCACACAAAGGCAAAGATGCGATCGTGGAGGGTGACTCGAGCAAGTACTCCTCATCGGTGATAGGGTTTAAAACATTAAAGTTCGAAACCGAATCATCGGGTACTTGTTCCGGTGGGGTAATAGAGAATGAAAATGGGGATGAAAGAAATTCAAACTCATGAGATGAATCATCATCGCACGAAGTTCGAATTTCAAAGGAAATAATATCATTTTCAATGAAATGTTCTTCTTTGGGAGCCAAAGAAGAAATCATTTCATTGCAAATAGATATTACGTCATTATCATCCTCACTTTCAATATCTATTACGCAATGGGCAAAGTCTATAATATCTTGTTCCAAAGTCGTCCCAAGTACCTCATTTTGTTCAAAACATTCGTCGACCTCGAAAGTCTCGGAAGCAAAATCGTCGACAGACTCAAATAATAAATCCAACTCATGTTCCCACGAACGATTTTCTTCCCGATAACGATTTTCAATTTTCTCATTTTCATACATACGCAAACCCTCACCGAAAGTCATAGGTCAAGGTGCAGATGCATGAAAATGGGAACCTTGAAAATTACCATCGGACTTAAACGAAAACTCATTATTATAGGAATTTTGAAAACTATTGCAATTCGTTTCAAAATTCCTATTATAAGGAGGTAAAGGCCCAAAATCATTGTCATCATCATCAAAATTCCAATAATCTAAGTTTTGACTTTCGTTATACTCGCCCAAAGTCATATTTGAATTTGTTTTACTTTGGGATGCTAAGTATTCACCGAAAGTCATAGGCCTATAATTTTGAGAATTATAACAAGGATTACCGAAAGAATTGGAATAAGACATGCTTACCCCAAAAATGGTTCAAGTGGCGAATTCCACAAAATAGGTGCGCGCGGGAAATTCGAGCGTTTCTAAGTGCTCAAATGTGGAAGTCCTGCAAAAAGTTAGCAAATAATACAAATAGAAAGAAAATACTATGAAATACTAAATCAAATAAAGTCTAAAACAAACTCATCCCCGGCAACGGCGCCATTTGATAGGCAGGGTTTCGCCGCGGTGCGAGAGTCATCTACGCGTCGGTCGTTTTATATTCGGCTCAACTGAACTATACAAAAACCTAAACTACGACTACACTCAACGGGTGAGTATAGCGATAAGTCGGGTATCGAAAATCCACAGAGATGAGATGTTAGAATTCAAGTGATTTAATACTCTGAAATAAAAGTGTAAAAGATGATTACAAAACTAAAAGAAAAAGTTAATCTAGGCAATGTGTTGAAACTAGATTATGAAAGCGAGTAAAACTATAGGTTGCGTCGAATATCCCTCACCCGAGTTAATTAGTATAAAATGGTTACATGGGTCGACGAGTTATTACAAGTGCGTCTCATTTCGACAGTTAATTAAATCAAGGGTTGTTACGCCCTAAATCATCATAAAATCCTAATAAGATTTTGGCGTCAACAAATATCCCGGAAATTATGCACGAAAGGTCGTAAGCACGGGACACACATGATATGCCCCGTCAAATCTACTAGGCGCAATAAGTAGGACAACGCACCCGAAATAGACCCGTAAACTCCATCACCAAAGCATAGAAACGCGTCAACTCGAGTGAGTTCAATTCAAGCACAACCTAATTTAAATTACCTAGAAAGCATGTTAAAAACGCGATAAATGGAAAGCGGTAAATAAATGCGGTAAATCTATACTAGCAAGCGTGTAAATCAAAGCATGTAAATAAAGCAAGAAAACCTAAATTAGAAAGCTTGTAAAGTATACTACAACAATGGAAACAAAGGAAATACAACTTAAATTAAATGGAGAGGATGATGAATAGTCAACTTACACAACAAATGGGGTGTCAAACCAAGTATAAATGAAGAAGAACCATCCAAAACCACCCAAACCCTAACTACCACTCTCTACAATCTATTCTAACTAAGTATATCTGAATTAAAACCAAAAATGGGTTTATATAGTAAGTGGGAAAAAGTAAGGGAAAAAGGAAAGAAAGAGGAAAGAGCCCAAAATATCTGGCACTATCGGTCGACCGGTCGCAGGGGCGCGGTCGACCGGCCCCTTAGGCAAAAGCATACTGTCTCCTTCCCACGGAAAAATTTGAAACCGCGGTCGATCGGTCCGAGGGACACGGTCGACCGGTACTCTGTTTTCAGGCTGCATTTGGTCCATGATGAGGGGGGAAAAGGTCCATTACGAAAATGAGCCTAGCTTCTTCGTCCGAACTCCAAACGATGCACCGTTTGTGGCCATGCGATACTAACTCAATGAACTACGCATACGTGGAATTTCCATGAGCTGGATAAGAAATGTAAATTGACTAAAATGCCCTTGAAGTAGCATTCAACGATGGAACTTCTCCGAAATGCAACCGAACCTCACTACTTAGTACCTAAACACCTACAAAAGCCCAATTATACCTCATATAGCATGTTATCAATATAAACCGAGGTTGTCTAGTTAACGGGCTTAAATATAGAGATTAAGACACCCGAGGGGGATAAAATGTGTAGGTTCGGAGGATGAAATACACGATATTTGCGTATTATCAACTGTGTCCTTTGGTGGTTCAAAAAAGTTCAAATTACTTATAAAAGTGCCATCATCAAATAGTGCCAGCAGAAATTTTTACATGTATGCGAGGTCGCTTGTCGACCAAACACTCAAGTAGTATGCTGAGCAACTTTTTGGGTTAAATATTCCATACATTCACACAAGCATCAAGCATAGAGCATTAGTGAATTTTGTTGTATGTAAAAATTACACTTCCAGATGAACCAATGATGAATGTACACCTATCCTCCAGCGTGGCTGACCATTCTACTTAATCGACTTCAGAGATAATTAGTCGGCTAGAATGACAATAAACACTAGAAGACCAACCAATAGGAATAATAATGAGTGGTCGGATGGGATGCCAACTGACACTAAATTCTAAGAGTTTCATTTATTGTACACAGATGTAAATGCCTAGAAATATGAAGGCGCTCCATCTTTAGGGTTTTACACCCATATAAATACAAAAAATTACCTTAGCTCAAGGGACAACTCGAATCATTCATATACACACCATACTGAGCTGTTGTAAACCCTATTGAATAAAAACATCAGTGGATGTAGGCTATTTTATAGTTGAACCACTCTAAACCTTGTCTCTTATGTGTGTGGTTTGAGTTACTTATCTTATTTTTATATGTGATTATAAATTTAAGGTTAGACCATTTTTAGACATTAACAGTCATTGTAGATTTACTAAAATGATGTTTAGAAACAATAGTTTTCATGCAACTTACTAAAAATTATTTTGTTTTTGGTTTCTGAAGTAACTTTGAATTCTCTTTTACTTCAGTTATTGTTTTTATCTACTCTTTATCTTACCTCTGGGTGATAGATATGGATTGATGATCATTGGGTCTTAATTTGATCTGATATTTCAAATAGTATTGAATCTAAAAGTATATATAAAATTGTAGTCTTACTATATGTGTAAGTTTCTACGCTGCCATGTGTCAAGAACAATAATGATTTATTGTAATTATCCTATTTTTATATAATTTCTCTCTCATGTGGAGACCCGATTATATGTATGCCTCTTTGATTTCTACAATTTAGTAGAAGTTTAGAATAGGAAAGGGTTTCAAAATTTATTGACATATATCAATCTTTCAACCCTTTCACATCTCCATGCTAAAACCCTTTGGTAGATTTCATACCCTTTTATTTTATGTGGCCTATTACCTCACATTAAACTAACTCTATAAATCGAGAGAGATGGTGCAAATGAAAAGATACAAAGGTTAGTTAGTCTTGACCTCAGTGAAATTTTTACATACTCCACTGTTGTTGGTGGAGATAATGTCTATCTATTTAATGTTGATATTTTTTGTTTAGGTTAATGTACTCAAATAAATATCGATTTGGGAGGCACGGGTGGCACGGGTAATAATATTTTTTCTTTAATTTATAAAGGTTCCAATAATCCCTTATTTCTTTGTGAGTTTTCGTTAAATTTAATGACACACCCCAACCCAGTTACTTATAATTAAGTTTGAAAGTCAAAGTGAGTCAAACCATGATTAATTTAACCAAACCATAAACAAGAATTTTAATTTCAGAGTCATCATTGTAAATCCATATAACTGAAAACCGTTTTACAACATCAGAGTAGTCATACTTATACAAAATTCCTTGAAGGATAATTTAACTTAATTTAATCATTTAAATTTAAACAAAAGATTTGTTTTCTCCCATTCCTGACTAACCCAATCCGACTTCCTAGATTTGGCAGTGACATCGCGTTACCTGAAAAATGTGAACATAGGAATCGTGAGCAAAATAGCCCAGTGAATGCATCACTACTATACTACTGCATGAATTTAAATGCAATAAATCATGTCCATATAATTATTTATTAACTTATCCGGCTCATTCATAATGAATGACCAACTTTTCTGAATCATGATTCACATATCCTGTCTAAATAGACAATTCTCCCCCATTCCTGGTCGAGGAGTAACCCCTTGTCATTAATAGACAAATCTCCCCCATTCCGGGTCGGGGAGTAACCTTCCATTTCGGTGAACCGAAATGAACAATTTAATATTCATTATATTCTTATCATATCAACGACACGATACAAATATCTCTTTCCAGTGAGTACACTCACCTTGGTTGACAACTATGTATTCACGTTTCCTTCGGGTGGAGCTGAACTGGGTTGATTAGACCTTACACCTGTCAATCCAACTAAATCATTACTGAACCTCAATCATAAATATTATCCTAACATAATTATGTAACTTTCCATGGCTATACATCAATAATATAATTCCAATTAAGTCACATTCCATAAAACATAAGTAAAGGCAAAACAATGATATACATGTTAATAACGTTACGGACATTCAACCGTAGGAAATACCTTATAAGGAATTTAAAACCAAAGTCAAGTAAACATTAAATTATACTTCTCAAGGTATATACACATGAAACATGTACTCAAAGTACCCATTGTAAGGATGAAATACAAACATTCATCCAAGGGGTATCCAGTATGGCCTGAAATTATTGTACTACATACTTAACCATCCTATATTCCTAAATTGTATAAATACAGGGGTCAAACCTTATCAATATGAAAAAATATATGAATATAATTTCCAATACAAGTGACGGTGTAATTTTTCAAGATTCCTAGAGCAAGTTATGACCATTTCTTTACAACACAAGAAATCCGCCCTACAAGCTCCTCTATTGTTCCTTCAACTTGCAAGAATTTTCATAATTTTTCTACGGCATAAATTTCCATGATTTTCAAACAATTTCCATTAAAAATACTTAATAGTACATAATTAAAGTTTCATAATTTTTTTACTTCAATTGCTATCTCAAAAGCTTGACTAAACTTAGGGAATACCGAAATCAAGTATACAAACAATAACTATGTACCAACTTGAAATCATCATTACGGCCTAACCACAAGGAGATAAATTCTAATTTTCGGATATGATGTAAATATATGAGTATAATTTAATATAAAATTGAAATTTATCAATTCCAATAAGAACACAAAGAGATATGCAAGTTTGAATACAAGGGGTTTCAATATAATGCAATTTTAAGGGTTTCTACATTCAACTTAACATAAACTTGCATCTAACCATACATATATATAAAGGGATTAAAATTTCGTAAGCCTATGATGATTTATATCATATAAATCATTAATATAAGATAAATAACAAGAATTTCAATTAGGATTACCTTCAAGGCTTTTACGTAATTTCTACGGATTTTTCTACACTTTTTCTCCTCACTTTTTCTTCATAAACATCAACTTTCTATTTCCTCAAGCTAACTACACTTGAAACTGAACCTAGGGCTTAATTTGATGAATAAATAAGTTAGAGGTAGAGTTTTAAGTCGGCCAAGGCTGCCTCCCAAGCCAACCAATCAAATTAAACCATTTGGTTTAATAAAAGACAATTTACTACTTAGACGGAATTGACATATTTGCCCCTTTTTCGTAATTTTGGCCTAACTTCTTACTCGCAGATCCATTTGATGCACCGTTTGTTGTGTTAAAACCCTAACTCACATGTATACAACTATATAGAATTTACCTCAAGTCAATTGTAATGTGATAAGGGTCAAAACTAGTCTTTAACAGGGACATTTCTACCGAAAACAACAAAATTTTGTGTTTGTAAATAATGCGACCTTTCATGATTTATGAAAGTAGGATTATAATAAACATAATCACTTAACATTAGATATACTAATAACATATTATTCATATCACATAAGATAAGCATGATTTAAATATAATTTATCATAATTATATTCGGGTTATCACAACTTCCCCCCGTAGAAAATTTCGTCCCCGAAATTTAATATAAAGGTCACTTACCAAACAAATGGGGATACTGTTTCTTCATGCTATCCTCTATTTCCCAAGTTGCTTCTTTAATCCCATGGCTCATCCATATAACTTTAACTAAGGGAATAACTTTATTTCTCAATACTTGGTCCTTACGATCAATAATTTCCATTGGTTCCTCGATGTACGACAAGTCTTCCTTCAGTTCAATTGGTTGAGTTTTCAACTGATGAGATGGATCCGCCAAATACTTACGAAGCATCGATACGTGAAACACATCATGTAAACGGGATAAATCTGGAGGTAATGCTAATCTATAAGCCAAGGGCCCAATTCTTTCCAACACCTCATATGGTCCAATGTATCTTTGACTTTGTTTCCCCTTTTTCCCAAATCTCATAACGCCTTTCCACGATGAAATACGCAGGAATACAAAATCTCCCTTCTGAAATTCCAATGCATACTTCCTCTTATCTGCATAAAATTTCTGCCTACTTTGTTCTATCTTTATCCGTTCCCGAATAATTTTGATATTTTCAGTCGTCACATCTATTAATTCAGGACCTAATATTTTCCTTTCACCCACTTCATCCCAACACAAAGGCATTCTACATCTCCTCCCATATAAAGCTTCATAAGGAGCCATACTAATAGTCGACTGATAACTATTATTATATGAAAATTCCATCAATGGCAAATGATCATCCCAACTACCTTTGAAGTCAAATAAATATGCTCGTAACATGTCTTCTAATATTTGAATCGTCCTTTCTGATTGTCCATCAGTTTGTGGATGAAACGCAGTGCTGAACTTCAAACTTGTGCCCATGGCATTCTGGAGACGAGGCCAAAACTTATAAGTTAACGTTGGATCTCTATATGATACAATTGACACTGGTTCCCCATGTAAACGGATAATCTCATCAACGTACATACATGCATACTTGTCAAAAGTGTAGGTGGTCTTAACTGGAAGAAAATGAGCTGACTTCGTCAATCGGTCTACAATCACCCAAATAGAATCATGCCCCTTAGGTGATCGGGGTAGTCCTATAACAAATTCCATTGTTATATGCTCCCACTTCCATTCCGAAATAGGCAATGACTGTAATAATCCCGCCGGCTTCTGATGCTCCGCCTTTACTTGCTGGCATACTAAACATTTAACTACGAACTCTGCAATCTCACGTTTCATATTGTTCCACCAGTAATACTCTTTCAAATCTCTGTACATTTTGATACCTCCCAGATGCATAGAGTAAATAGAACTATGTGCCTCTTCTAATATATCCTTCTTTAAGGATGGATCATTCGGTACACAAATTCTATTTTTATAACACAATGATTCACCATTCTTAATCTTAAAGTCACTCTCTATACCATCTCGAACTTCTTGTTTCTTCTTCTCAAGGAATGGATCACTGGTCTGCAAATTTCGTATGCGTTCGGCCAATAAAGGTCTCACTGTGACATGTGCTAATAATCCTCCACTTTTTGAAAATTTCAATTCAATTCCCATCAATGCCAAGTCAAGAATATTTCCAATACGAGCACACCGTATGCAACCAAGAATCCCTGATGATTTTCAACTCAAAGCATATGCTACTACATTGGCCTTCCTAGGATGATGATGGATGGTACAGTCATAGTCTTTAATCATCTCTATCCAACGCCTCTGTCTCAAATTCAATTCTTTCTGTGTAAACAAGTATTTCAAACTTTGATGATCAGTAAATAACTCACATGTTTCTCCATACAAGTAATGTCTCCACAACTTTAAAGCAAAAACAATGGCTACCAGTTTCGTTCATGCATCTTTAATTGTCTGGAAGCATATGCTATTACCTTCCCATTCTGCATAAGAACACATCCTAACCCCTGAAATGAAACGTCTGTATAGATCACAAAAGACTCATTCTCACATGGAATAGTAAGTATAGGGGATGAAACCAACCGCTTCTTTAATTCTTTAAAACTCCTTTCGCATTCTTCATCCCACATAAACTTCACTTCTTTACGGGTCAACTTTGTCAATGGTAATGCTATTGCTGAAAATCCCTTAATGAATCTGCGATAGTAACCTGCCAATCCTAGGAAACTCCTAATTTCTGTCACATTCTTAGGACTCTCCCATTCAACAATTGCTTCCACCTTCTTTGGATCAACATATATCCCATTTCCTGAGACAACGTTCCCTAAAAACATAATTTCATTCAACCAAAACTCACACTTACTGAATTTAGCAAACAATTTCTTCTCTCTCAAAATCTGCAATACAAGTCTCAAATGTTTCTCATGTTCCTCCATGGTACGCGAATAAATCAACACATCGTCTATGAATACAATAACGAATGAATCAATGAAAGGGTGGAATACCCGGTTCATGAAATCCATAAAAACTGCTAGAGCATTAGTTAATCCAAATGGCATCACCAAAAACTCATAGTGCCCATATCGAGTCCGAAAAGTTGTTTTGGAAATATCACTATCCTTTACTTTCAATTGGTGGTAACCCAATCTCAAATCAATCTTCGAAAATATTGTGGCCCCCTGTAATTGGTCAAACAAATCATCGATACGAGGTAGAGGGTACTTGTTTCTAATGGTCACCTTATTCAATTGTCGATAATCAATACATAATAGTAAGATCCCATCTTTCTTTTTCACAAATAACATCGGTGCTCCCCATGGCGAAACACTAGGCCGAATGAAACCTCTGCTTATCAGATCTTGTAATTGTACTTTTAATTCTTCAACTCTGTTGGTGCCATTCTATATGGAGCAAGATAAATTGGACTAGTGCCTGGAATTAATTCAATAGAAAACTCTACTTCCCTATCGGGTGGCAATCCTGGCGATTCCCCTGGGAAGACATCAGAAAACTCTCTAACCACGAGTATATCTTGAATTTTAACTGTCTCTTTATTAGTATCAACAACATAAGCTAAATACCCTGTACAATCTTTACTCAATAACTTTCTGCTCTTAATGGCTGAGATAAGACAATTAGGGGTAACATTCTTTTCTCCTATAAACTGGAACTTGGGTTCACCAGGTAGATGAAACGTAACTTCTTTTCGAAAATAATCAATGGAAACATGATATGATGATAACCAATCCATCCCCAATATAATATCAAAATCCTGAATGGCCAACGGTATCAAATCAACATAGAAATCTCGTTCACCCATTAGTAAGACATAATCTTTATAAACGTGCTCAACCAAAATCACACTTTCCATTGGGGTAGAAATATATAAGGCACAATTGAGAAATGAACATGGTCTACCCAAATATGAAACAATATGTAATGCCACAAATGAATGCGTAGCTCCAGGATCAATGAATGAATATAAATCTTTATTTGCAATAGAAAGTTTACCTGTAACCACTTCAGGTGTAGCATGGGCATCTTGCAATGTCATCGCAAACACTCTTCCTCCTGCCTTCGATCCACTTGCTTGTCCTGTACCTCTTCCCTTAGTGGCACTTCTTGGAGAGGATCCTTTATGAGGCCCCACACTACTGACTGAAACTGTTCTTGCTAACATAGGACAATTCTTTCTCAAATGGACCTTCTAATGGTAGTTACAACATTCTATATTCTGTAACTTTGGGAAATTTCTCTTTATATGACCCGATGTCCCACAAAAGAAACAAACATTTGGATCTCCTTGTGTTGAAACTCCTGAACCTCTTCCACCACTAGCTTTACCCCTTTGTAAACTACCTCCACCTCTACCCTATTGTAATTTCTGCCCTCCAAACCTTGAATATTCAGTATCGCTACCCTTTTGATAGTTTGGATCGAATCTACTTCTCTTTAGACCTCGTTCTCGATTCCCTCTCTCTTCATTCACGTCCTTTTCTACTAGCATGGCTTTGTTCACCAAGGCTAAATAGTTAACAGTCTCTAAAGCCGACAACCTTGATTTAATAACTAACTCAAGTCCGTCAAGAAATCGGCTACACGTGTCTTCCTCATTTTGTATAAACCTCGAAGCAAATCGAGATAAGACTGTAAGTTTAGCTTCGTATTCTCTAACTGTCATGCTCCCCTGATTCAACATGAAATATTCCTTATCCTTTTGTTTTTGATACATTGGGGGAAAATACTTATCATACAAAGCTTTGACAAAAGCATACCATGAGATCACATTCCCACTATCTGGAGTAATCAACAAATGTTTTGTGGCATCCCACCAATATTTAGCTTCTCCTTTTAGCATGTATGTCGCCAATATCACTCGTTGATTTTCAGGCATTCTCATCACCCCGAAGATAAGTTCAATCTCTTTAACCCATTCTTCTGCCTCTTCTGGATCAACTACTCCTTCAAATGACGCTGGATTCATTTTAATAAATTTCTCATGTGAAGTACTCCTTTCTTCCCGGTGTATCACCTCCTCAGCTCTAGCCAAAGCATGTGCCTCTAGTTGCCTAGTATGTTGTTCTTCCACATCAGCCATAAATCTAGCTTGTTGCTCTGCCATTAGAGTCATAACACGCACCATTTTTTGCATGTCTGTCAATTGTTTTGGCTCGGGTTCTATATTTCCATAAACAGGTTGCTCAACCTCCGCTTCTGCTGCCATATTTGAAGCCTCATCTTCTATTCTCACATTCACATTCCATCCTTCCATTCTTTAATATCTGAAATGGATCAAAGATATAACAACATGCAGATATACATATCTTTTCTAACATAATCGTTAGTTTCAAGTAAAATATATTTCTAACATTCATTGCCAAATCTAGCCTCTTCTCACTCCAGAACCTCTAAAACCTAGGCTCTGATACCAAAAGATGACACACCCCAACCCAGTTACTTATAATTAGGTTTGAAAGTCAAAGTGAGTCAAACCATGATTAATTTAACCAAACCATAAACAAGAGTTTTAATTTTAGAGTCATCATTGTAAATCCATATAACTGAAAACCTTTTTACAACATCAGAGTAGTCATACTCATACAAACTTCCTTGAAGGATAATTTAAATTAATTACATCATTTACACTTAAACAAAAGCTTTGTTTTCTCCCATTCCTGGCTAACCCAATCCGACTTCCTAGATTTGGCAGTGACATCGCGTTACCTGAAAAATGTGAACATAGGAACCATGAGCAAAATAGCCCAGTGAATTCATCACTACTATACTACTGCATGAATTTAAATGCAATAAATCATGTCCATATAATTATGTATTAACTTATCCGTCTCATTCATAATGAATAACCAACTTTTCCGAATCATGATTCACATATCCTGTCTAAATAGACAATTCTCCCCCATTCCTGGTCGAGGAGTAACCCCTTGTCATTAATAGAAAAATCTCCCCCATTCCGGGTCGGGGAGTAACCTCCCATTTCGATGAACCTAAATGAACAATTTAATATTCATTATATTCTGATCATATCAACGACACGATACAAATATCTCTTTCCAGTGAGTACACTCGCCTTGGTTGACAACTATGTATTCACATTTCCTTCTGGTGGAGCTGAACTGGGTTGATTAGACCTTACATCTGTCAATCCAACTAAATCAGTACTGAACCTCAATCATAAATATTATCCTAACATAATTATGTAACTTTCCATGACTATACATCAATAATATAATTCCAATTAAGTAACATTCCATAAAACATAAGTGAAGGAAAAACAATGATATACATGTTGATAAGGTTACGGACATTCAACCGTAGGAAATAACTTATAAGGAATTTATAAACAAATTCAATTAAACATGAAATTATAATTTTCAAGGTATATACACATGAAACATGTACTCAAAGTACCCTTTGTAAGGATGAAATACAAACATTCATCCAAGGGGTATCCACTATGGTCTGAAATTATTGTACTACATACTTAACCATCCTATATTCATAAATTTTATAAATACAGGGGTCCAAACTTATCAATATGAAAACATATATGAATATACTTTCCAATACAAGTGACGGTGTAATTTTTCAAGCTTCCTAGAGCATGTTATGACCATTTCTTTATAACACAAGAAATCTGCCCTACAAGCTCCTCTATTGTTCCTTCAACTTGCAAGAATTTTCATAATTTTTCTACATCATAACTTTCCATGATTTTTAAATAATTTCCATTACACATACTTAATAGTGTAAAATTAAAGTTTTATAATTTTTTGACTTCATTTGCTATCTCAAAAGCTTGACTAAACTTAGGGCATACCGAAATCAAGTATACAAACAACAACTATGTACCAACTTGAAATCATCATTACGGCCTAACCACTAGGAGATAAATTCTAATTTTCGGATATGATGTAAATATATGAGTATAATCTCATATACAATTGGAATTTCTCAATTCCAATAAGCACACAAATAGATATGCAAGTTTGAATACAAGGGGTTTTAATACAATGCAGTTTTAAGGGTTTCTACATTCAACTTAACATAAACTTGCATCTAACCATACATATATATAAAGGGCTGAAACTTTCGTAAACCTATGATGATTTATATCATATAAATCATTAATATAATATAAATGACAAGAATTTCAATTAAGATTACCTTCAGGGCTTTTACGTAATTTCTACGGATTTTTCTACACTTTTTCTCCTCACTTTTTCTTCCTAAACATCAACTTTCTATTTCCTCAAGCTAACAACACTTGAAACTGAACCTAGGGCTTAATTTGATGAAGAAATAAGTTAGAGGGAGAGTTTTAAGTCGTCCAAGGCTGCCTCCCAAGCCAACCAATCAAATTAAACCATTTGGTTTAATAAAAGACAATTTACTAGTTAGAGGGAATTGACAGATTTGCTCCTTGTTCGTAATTTTGGCCTAACTTCTTACTCGCACATCCGTTTGATGCACCGTTTGTTGTGTTAAAACCCTAACTCACATGTCTACAACTATCTAGATTTTACCTCAAGTCAATTGTAATGTGATAAGGGTCAAAACAAGTCTCTAACAGGGACATTTCTACCGAAAACAACAAAATTTTGTGTTTGTAAATAATGCGACCTTTCATGATTTATGAAGGTAGGATTATAATAAACATAATCACTTAACATTAGATATAATAATAACACATTATTAATATCACATAAGATAAGTATGATTTAAATATAATTTATCATAATTATATTCGGGTTGTCACATTTAATCTACCAAAATAGAAAGGTTTTCGGATTGAAGATAAACTTTTGCAATTGAAGTTCATAGCTAGAATTTTCTCTGAACTCTTTGTGTTCTATCTCTAAAACTGTTGCACTCTCTTTCAGGTGAGTTTCGGTCCTTATAAATTGTACTCATTGATCCATATTTGCGTTGAACTTCTAATTATCCTTTAAAGATTAACACTGGATAATATAAAGTGTTCAGCCCAAAACAATTTTTTTATTATTTATATTTTGCAGAGTGTACATAGGTACTTTTCTTTCTTCTTTAATTAATAATTTTTTATTGATTCGGTTTCTCAACCCGTTTACTAATGAATTGTGCAAGGGTAAAAATGTTTCCAACCCTATGCTTTTAACAATTGACGATCGAGTCGGCTTAGAATAAGCTTTACAATCCGCCCATGCATCACAGGGATCTGTATGATAGTTATAAAATGAAATTATAGTATGTAATTAAAATTGACATCACTATAGAGCATCGACATTTGTCGCACTCGCGCAACGATACGTGTACAGTTCATAAATATTAATATTAAATGAGAATCCCTTCATCTTATTCTTAATTTCGTTATCTAATGTCTCTTGAAAAAGAAACAGACCTTGAAAATATAAGAGACAAATTAAGATAAGGTACTATTTAAATTTATTTTTCACTTCTCACATCCTCTTCCATGGAAAACCAATAGTTGAAGGTGTACTGCCATCTCAACAGCCACCGTTATTAGACAAGATAGAGAGACAATGGCATTATTAATCAAAAACATTTGGATAACTGCTATTATGGCTTGCTTTCAAGTAATTTGAAAATCTATAAATCATATGGTACATAAGATAAAACATTGTAGTATATCTTCATCGCCTCCTCTTTCTCCCCTGCTCTATGGTGGTAGTTATAGTGCCCCAACGAGTGTTTTTATAAAGTTCGGTGTCAGGTATTTTTTCCCATTACTATTACCTATTGTCACTTTTATATTATTTTATTTATAATTAAATAATAACATTTTATTATTCATTTCATTAGTCTATTTTGTGTTTCATAACAACAGAAACAAACTCCATAAGTATACCAAATACCTAATGTACATATCGAATAGATTTTCGGGATGTTCTTTTTCTTAATATTGAGTTTTCCTTCCATTTTTAATGCATTTGTTAATGTTCTTAGACCACAACTTAATATGAATTAGCAATTTCATTGACTATTCTGCAATATATGGTTTTCGTATGTAAAGTAGTTTATGAAAGCTAAGGTGTGATGATTGGAAGTGAATATGAATTCACTTATATGTTTTTACTCCCATCTTCAATTAGGTATTTAATATAAATTATTTTATTGATGTTGTATACCCCTCTTAAATTGTATATGTAGTTTGTAATATTTAATTTAAAGACTCTTGTTTATCACAGGAGTTTCCAATGGTTCATATTTAACATTCAGCAAAATTCCATAAGGAATCTACGAAGATATGATAGGAGCTTGGGTATTTTATCTCATTTGACTCATTTGTTTTATTATAAAAATTATTTCCTTCATGTTGTTTATATCTTTTAAATTGTATATGTAATTGAGAATTTTTAATGTTAAAGAATCCAATTGGTCTCGGGAGTTTATCATGGTGCATATATACTGTTTGAAAAAATGCTTAAAATAATATACAAACATGATAGGAACTTGATATATGATGGTGCATCATGGTGCATATTTAATGTTAAATATTTTTTTTATCTATTTTCATTTCTTTACCAATGAAAATATAAATTACGATTTCCAATTGTTGATTCTCCTTTATAGACTTATAGTATATGATTTTTTGGACAAAATCAAAAACAAGGAAGATTCTTCATTACTCTTCACTAATATGGATGTATTGTTTCATCAAAAATCACAACAAAAAAAATGCTCATCGAGTGACAATTTTAAAACTTACTTAAAAAAAATTCAAAACATTCATGCATTGCACATGTTTCATGCTTGTACTATAGTATATGTTTCTACATTTTGAAGTCATTCACATGGTTATATTCTCATCAATATTATTAAAGTATGTGTGTATTAAAGTCGTAACTCATCAACCACATTTAATAATGTGAAAGGGTTTTTTAACCTCTTTACCTTCTAAGTCTCCCACTTCCAAAATTTCCCTCCCCAAAACTATATATATATAACCTGACAAATATCTCAAACCCATATGGCACTTTGCCCCTTATTTCTTTTCTAAATTTTTTAGTCCATTGAATTATATCCACAATCTATCTGATCTTAATCAAACCATGGATGAGATCATTCGGCAGGTCACTACAATCATTTCTTTGTTACCGGCGTCCTTGATTTCTCACCGGCATCAACGATGACCTTAAATGTTGAAAGTGCAATGCTCCTCCAATAGAGAAATTAATGATTATCCGGTCGATAAGGAATTCACCGTCGAAGAAGTTTTTATCGTGTTTATCTTCTTAGTTTTAGCGGAGGACTCGGATTTTATTTAGTACCTATTTTTTAATTCATTCAACTCCTTACCCACCTTCCGATCATTTATGTTTTAGCTATATAGGAAAATGGTTAAAACACGTCGTCTCCTCTCGATATACTTCATCCATCCTCCATAGTTATCGAAATGGAATGAGTTGGAGTAACGCTATGATGGAGAATATGAAGTGGGATATTCACATGCAAGTAGTGAGAAATGACTCAAAATAGATTGAGGATGTGTTGTGTGAGGATAAAGAGAGATTTTTTATCTTAACGTTTTCATATAAAAGAGAGAAATGTGATTAAATAAAATTGGTTCTTCTTGATGAAATATTATAATGATAAAATATGTAGAAAAGGCTCAATTTTTAGAGAGAGTGGGAGAGAGAGAGAGAGAGAGAGAGAGAGAGAGAGAGAGAGAGAGAGAGAGAACCTTTAAGATTTAAAGCATACAAAAAAAGAATAACAACTTATTATATGGGTTTAAGAGATGAATCTACTCAATCTATTTAAATATACCCATTTAGAAAATTCTTCAATATAATATGACATGTCAATGGAGTTCCATATGTTTTTGGTGAAGTTTTTGATAATCAATATATTTTATTTATATAACCAATTATCTACATGTAATTTCATAGGTTTAAATATAAGTTGATCGCTATACCTATTTCACTAATTTGACGAGTCTGTCTCAAGTTTTATAAATTAATGTTTATTTTCTTTACTTATCTTTTTCTATGAAAGTTATATGATTTTTTGTATTTAGATTTTAGTACCCAACTAAAATTAGGGTATGCTTGAGAACCAAATTTTATGGTTTAAAAGTGAAAATTGAAAAACATTTATTTTAATTTTAATAATTAAAAATTAATAAATTTTAATTTTAAGGCATAAAATAGGTGTTTCAAGAATATTTAATTTTGTCACCACCCTCTAAAAGGTTTTAATAATCATTATTTATTATATATAGCTTTTTGAATATGTTGTGTTTAGGCCCTCTTTATTATATATTATTTTTTTATAGATGTTGTGTTGGGATTCCCTATAGTTAATTATAATGCCCCTAGGCATCATGCGGGTTGCATGTTAGTTTCTAGAATAGTTATATAGGGAGATCATTTATCGACATTATTTTATTTATATTAAGATGTGTCTTTAATGCATTGATTGATTGTTGGATTGTAGGTATGTATGTTGTTGCGATGTAGAATGCAATTCTTAATTTTTTTAATGAATATGTATGATAACCAACTACAAAGATTATATGTCTTATTGTTAACCATACTTGCAAACGTAATGAACAAGAGAAAAATCAAATGGCTAGAGAATGTTGGGTTGCTAATCAGATTAATAATCTAATAAGAAATCACAAGGGGTTTAAACCAAAGGACATAGTCTTTATAATATGGACTATGCGTAAGGTGAAGATATCATATCATACTGCTTATTATGATAAAATTAAATGTTTGGAAAGGATAGTTAAAGTTTTCAGTGAGAGGTATAAAATGATACCTAAGATCAAAATGAAAATTTTACTAAAAAACTCAGGCAGTGTTGCAAAATTGTTAAGCTATCAAAGTATGAATCATTTACATCATTGTGCATTGCCTACAAAACATAAATCAATAGTTTTGTCAATGGGTGCATGCCTATATTATGATTAGATGGTTCATTTATGAAAGCGAAGTCAGGGGTGCAATTTTGTCTGTTATGTCTTTGGATGGGAACATAAATGCATATTATTCATATGTACACTCAATGGAAGACCCTTCTTTTTGGATTAAGGTATTTGTCATTATTTAGTTGAATTACATGGAAGGATATTCTTCATACAACCATTTATATTGAATTTTAACCATGTTACTACAGCCCCAACACAAAGTCACTCCTTCAGTTCTCAAAAGACCACTTGGTAGACCTTGAGTGAAGAGAGTGAGGGATCGAGATGAAGTTGTTGAACCAACAAGAAACCATAAAATATGAAGCAATTGTGTTCATCTTGTACACAACAAAGAAACACGTACTGGTCCAGCAACTAAAGATTCAAGTGGTGCATATGGTAATTCTTTTCAACCTCTCCATTGCTTTTAATATATTTTATTACCTATTTTATACATATACCCTTGGTTTTTATTTACACTAAAGCTTATCACAGAGGCAAAGGGGTCGTAAATGCAACCTATAGTTGGACATAGACCGACACTGGTTATTCCATCTACGCATGTGCCAAAAAAGGTAGAAAACATAACATATATGTAAGAGTAATATTTCTGGTATTGCTCATAGTTTAGGAATTTTTGCATTTTAGGCTAGTTTGGCGTATACCGATATAAGTTGTCACCCCAAATCGACTCTAACATTCAAGATTTCCTACATCCCACAAAGGTATAAATCAATTGGTGCTTGAAAGTATTTGTAAACTTTATTTGGGATGTTATTTTTTATATATACCAAGGTTAGATTTTTTATGAAAAAATTATTTAATTTTTATTTGATCTCATTCAAACGAGATGATAATTTCATTCGAACAAAATGGTAATTTGATTAGAACGCTTATTTGATCTCTTCGTCGAACGAACATCCAATGAGGGTGTTCTGTTTGACTTCATTTGAATATTGTTAGAAGATGGTTGATGTGACAAATATAGTACCCCACCGCGGAGAGAGTACAATGGGCACGTGCTGAAGACTTTCCACTTAGGCCTATCACTTACAGGATGCATAATTACCTTTTATATGCCTCACTGGCCTACTGCCGCAGCCTCTCATACACAGGGTGCAACGCCTACTTGCTAAGGGAGTGGCTCCACTTACTATAGGGTGCGGCCCTACTTACTACATATTACGGCCCTACTTACTACAGGGTGCGGCCCCAATGTGTCACTTAACTGGGCCGCAGACCCTTTAATCCACCAGCAATACAACATCACCTATCAATAAAGGTCCCCACCTCGAAATAAGGGCAGATTCATTTGATCCTCATCCGAATCTGGGTTCGTTTCTTACACTTACACCTAGATCAGAGCCGACTATCCTCACAACGCAGCTCGGCATAGCTTGGGGGATTCTCTCTAGCATCACAGTCGACACCTCGGAGCCACCAAAACCATCATAGTCATGTACTATATCCTATTCTCATGCTTGTACACCTCTTTAGGATTAATTACTATGTACCAAACAAAATATATAATCAGAGTGTGGCACCAAAGTGGACGTAGGCTAATTATTATAGCCGAACCACTCTATATCTTGTCTTTTTATCACTCTTTACTTTCTCTATTTTATTATTATGCACTTTACACTTGATTTGCTGGTACGAGAACGACAAGTGGGCGATTTCTCGTATCTTCACTTTGGCGCCGTCTGTGGGAACCGAGATATTTCAATCTTGTTTATCTATGTTTTGAGTTCTTAAACACCTTATTTTATTCACGGGGATCCTTTGGATCATCATCTCATGAGTAAATTTTGGTTATTGGGCTCTATTTTATATTTACACCCTCAAATGGGTATCTCATATATTCAGATCCGCTCTTGGGCCTCTATTTTATGACCTCAGATCTATTTTACGTAGACCTGTGATATCATTTCATCTAGATAATGGTGAAAAGAATGATGGGATTTAGCCCCGTAAAAGGTGAGTGATTTGGGAAGAATGATATTTACTCCCTTTTTGTTGTTCTTTGCCTATGATCTAGGGTTCATCACTAGAACTCTGCCATTTTGTGCACCGAGAGGCTGTTTTGCCCTGGATAGACCCTAGTAGGCACGCTCTCCGCGAGTTTTGAGAGAAAAACTCAGTTTCTGGGTTATAATTTTAGGATTGTTCCCTTCACTGCCTAGAAGGGGATGCATCCTGATAGGTCAACTGTTTGTCCTGCCGCGGGCTCTACTGGTGTAGTTGGGTCACAACATCTTCAAAGCATCAAGGAATGGATTCAAGCTCAACCTGGGAGAGTTCCATTGTTCAAAAGGCCATGACAGTACACTTATGTGTCTCACTGGCTGCGGCCCGATCAATAATTACCATATAGCAGTACAAATGATGCATCTCAACTTTATACTCTGTTCATCCTATATTTCAGTGATCACTCACTTCTGTTAGTTTTGTCTCAGATTATATATATTTTTAAAGACTAACAAATAAGAAAATGGAAGGAGAATCCAGCCAGAGCACATAGGTCAAATATGAGATTGTGCAATTGTACAATCACCTCAACCATCTCTATGACACTAATGCTTCACTCCAAACACAAGTCAACTACTTGACCTAGAGGGTCCTCATACTAGAGGTCGCGACCTCATCTAATGTAGGTACGACACCCAAGACCATTGCGGCATCAACCATCACTTCCGCGACCATAACACTAAAAATTGAGGAAATATCCCAGCTAATAATAGTGGTCATACAAGGAAAGACCGCGTCTAGGGCCCTAAAGAGGAAGAGGAAACGGGAAGAAAGGGAGTTGCGTGAGAACTTTACACCACTGAACTCTAGCCTGGGGGATATACTTGGAAGCATTGAGGAGAAGTTGCTGAAATGACCAGAGAAGCTTAAAGCTCCACCCCACAAGAGGAACAAAGACAAGTGATGCAAATTCCACCATGATCACGACCATGACACTGTGAAATGTTATGCTCTGAAAGATGAAATTGAGAGGCTCATAAGGAAGGGGATGTTGATATTCTTATAAGAGAAGCTGTCTCTTCCTCTTTTTCTGCTTAACCTCACCGAAGACTCTGGTGGTGAACCAGGCCTCACCCTTTGCGTGGAGTTGTTTCACCATTGAAAGAGGTATTTTAAGGTACTAAGCTCGTCTACTTCACAATCTCTTTAGTGTTAGCGTATGGCACCGAAACTACCACTACCTTTTCCACCGCCTGGTGCAGGAGGACCCAGTTCCAGCCAGGCGCCGCCTCAGTCCGAAATGGAGAAGGTGGCTGCAGCCTTGAAGTCCTTGGCTGCCACTCAACAAGCAATAAAGGAGAAATTTGTACAACTCAGTCAAACCATGATGAGACCACCTGGGGTCTCACCGGAGATGATTACTCCAGCGGTCGCCCAGCCCCATCTTGACGCCATGGGACCACCCCATGCATCACGGAAAGACCAACCTACGCCTCAACAGAGGAGGGACATTGCTGAACCTAGTCGTTTACATCTGGAGAGGCAAGGACACCCTTGCCCAGAGGATAGGTATGATGATTTGGAGGCAGAAGATGCTCTAGAAGATTGTTGGGAGCCTTATGAGAATTCAAATAACAGAGTGCATCCTATTCAGTAGAGCTGAGGTTATGGAGGCAGAAGAGGTGAAGAAGCCCAACAAAGAGGGTTAGCTTCTGATCAATTAAGCAGAGGGTGGCTCGGCCCACTAAATGACCTACGACAGAGGTCATCCAGGTCGAAAAGTGTAGCCATCTCATAAAGGGAAGAGGGGAAACATCGTCCTCATTAAGGCTGACCTAACATAGGACGAAATAGGGATCAAGAAGAGGTCAACAACCGACGTTGTGCTGCAGCTGGGAAACCTAAGTCCACCCCAAAAGGTAGCTGGGGATAACCTCGACCAGGACGACGTTGCAAGACCATGGAATGACTCCATCCAACGTCTTGAGGACAAGATAGGAGACCTCATCAAAAGTTGAGACCCACTGCAAAGAGGTTTCTCAGAAGGCTCTCCGTTCGTGGCAAAGATAGTGAGCTTCCTACCCCTGCAAAGTTCAAGCCACCCACGGTGTCTCCCAAGTATGACGGTAGCACCAACCCTATACATCATATTAAAATGTATCAGTCTGCGATGGATATTTATTCAATTACAGATGAGATGAAATGTCGGGCCTTCTCCGGGACTTCGATGGGTGCTGCACACATCTAGTTTACTTCTCTTCCGAAGAACTCAATAGAGAACTTTAAGGGTTTGGCTGAACGGTTCATTCATAATTTATGTTTTGGGGTAAGACCTCAAAAGAAGAGTATCCATCTGTTGTATGTCAAGCAAGGCAAGAACGAGAACCAAAGGGACTACATTTCTAGATTTAACAAAGAAAAACTCGAGGTTGAAGACTACGAAGATAATATAGCCATGACCGCCCTCATAGGAGGTCTACAAAAAGGGAAGTTGTTGTGCAAACTTACGAAAGACCCTCCCAAGTCCATGGCAGAACTATTAGCAACTACGGGTAGGGTCATGAACGCTAAAGAGGACATGAATGCAAAATATGAGGATGATAATGGCGGTAGCAGCGAGAAGTTCCAAAGAAAGAAGGACGGAAAGAAGAGGTCAGCTGACGATAAGTTTTCACACTATACCCCTCTAACTGTGAGCTGCGAACACATCCTCAATGAGATCAAGAATGATCGGTCGCTGAGATGGCCAGAAAAGATGAAGGCTCCTTCATATAAGAGGAATAAGAACGTGTGGTGCGAGTTCCACCAAGACCATTGCCATGTTACAGATAAGTCCTTCGCCTTGAAAGATGAGATCGAGAAGATGTTGAAATCAGGAAAGTTGAGGAAGTATTTTGATGGCAAGGCTCCTAAAAGGGGAAGAGATGACCTTAAAAAGAAGAGAAATGACAGATGTCGTGATGATACTCCAGCAAGAAGAGACGATGACTCGGAGGGTGATGATGAGGACGATCCAGACCTCCCGCCAAAAGATGACAATGCCCCAATGAAGAGGGTCGACATGATCTCCTTTGGTGTTGACACAATATACAGAGGACTCGTGGGGGGTGGTTCTGAAGTGGTTGACCAAAAAGCTCTTGTGATAGAGGCCAAGTCAGTGGCCAAACCAGAAGTGGTATATCTGACGTCTTCTGAAACCAAGCAGAAGAGAAAGAAGGTGGATATGGACAATCTTATAATTGGGTTCTCCCGACTCAACTTCAAAGGTATCCTAGCTCTGCATGATGACCCTTTAGTAATTACAACAAGGCTGCATGGATGCGAGGTACAGAGAATCCTTGTAGATGGGGGAAGTTCAGTAGATGTGATGTTATGGCCTTGCTTCAAAAGCCTTGGCCTTAGCAAAGCTAGGCTGGTACCCTATCATCATCCGTTAATGGGTTTCAGCGGTGAAAAGGTCCATCCGTTGGGCATGTATGAGATGGACGTGCGAATGGGCGATGAGTGGCCTAAAAGGTTAACCCGGAAGATCAATTTTTTATTATGGACAAAAATGTCTTCTTAGCCTACAACCTCATCATAGGAAGAGTGGCCCTTAAGGTATTTGAAGCCGTGCCATCGATGATCCACCAGATGCTAAAATTCCTGACCCCCTATGGGTAGGGGAAATGCAGGGTGACTAGACCATAGCACGGGAATGCTAATTCAAATCAATCGAAGAGGGAGAGGCCCATAAGAGAGCAACTACCACATATAACATTGATACACTTGACCCTAGAGATGAAACGAAGTTGAAGAAATAAGAGGCCACGGAAGAGGTAGAATTCATCATCCTCAATGAGGACGAGCAGGAAAAAACCATCCAGGTCGGCAAAACTTTAAAAGAAGAGATAAAGGAAGAGCTGATAAGTTTCTTGAAGAAGAGGCAGAGTGCCTTCGCTTGGAGCCATGCAAACATGCCTGGCATCGACCCTGAGGTTATGTGATATAAACTCAACATGAATAAGGATGCTAAGTCAATCAAACAATGACGAAGAGTTTACTGTAGGGAGAAGTACGACGTCATCCGGGAAGAAGTCAAAAAGTTTGAAGAGGCCGCGTTTATAAGGGAAGTCATATATCCAGAGTGGTTGTCAAACGCAGTCATTGTGCCCAAAGCCAATGGAAAATAGAGGATGTACATAGACTTTACCGACCTGAACAAGTCTTACCCAAAAGACAGCTATCCCCTACCTCGAATCGATCAGATGGTAGATGCCACTGCAGGGCATGAGCTTATGACCTTCATCGACGCGTATTCAGGCTACAATCAGATCTTCATGGATGCTGAAGACTCAGAAAAAATGGCCTTCATCACTGACAAGGGGACATATTGCTACAAGGTTATGCCCTTCGGACTGAAAAATGCGGGGGCGATGTATCAACGTCTTGTGAATAAGATGTTTGAAAACCAAATAGGCAAGAATATGGAGGTGTATGTAGACGATATGCTGACGAAGAGCTTAAAGGCCTGTACTCACATGGCATACCTCGAAAAGACCTTCGATACTATGAACTTGTACATAATGAAACTCAATCCCATAAAATGTGTCTTTAAGGTAGGAGCTGGGAAATTTCTTGGATTCATTATCAATCAGAGGGGAATAGAGGCAAACCCTGAGAAAATCAAGGCTTTGCTCGACATAAAGACACCAAGGAGTATCAAGGACGTTCAGAGGCTCACTGGAAGAGTAGTTGCACTCAACAGATTTGTTTCCAGAGCGACGGATAAGTGTCTTTCGTTCTTTAAGGTGCTCAGAAAGGCCTTTGAATGCGATAAAAAGTGTGACGAGGCTTTTAACCAACTCAACTCCTACCTTGGATCTCCCTTGCTCTTATCTCAGCTCATAGTTGGAGAGAAGATGTATGTTTATCTAGCAGTCTCTGAGTTAGCTATAAGTGCAGCCATAGTAGGGGAAGACATTAGGGTCCAAAGACCAGTATACTTCAACAGTAAGGCCCTTCAAGGATCTGAACAGAACTATCCCCGGATGGAAAAGTTAGCCTACGCTCTGATACATGCTTCTAGGAAGATGAAGCCCTACTTTCAAGCCCATTTTATGGTCATCCTCACCGACTCCCCACTAAGACAGGTCCTCCATAAACCTGAGAAGTCGGGTAGATTAATGACATGGGTCATTGAGTTAGGAGAGTATGACCTTACTTATTAGCCCATGGTGGCCATCAAAGGGCAGGCACTTGCAGATTTTGTTGTTGAGTTCACATGGGAAGAGACCGAGGTTGAGAATAACCTAGAGGCTGTAGAGGGATCAAACAGCAACGTCTTCCAACACCCGAAAGAGGTTGCATCCAATAGAGCCAAAAAAGGAATTACCGAGAATGAGGAAGACCGGTACCTCTTCAAGCAAGGAGTCATGTTAGAAGGGGGCTTCTCATCAGATAAAGATCTCTGGAACCTCTTTGTTGACGGTCCCTCTTATGAAAGTAGAAGTGGGGTAGGGCTGATACTCTGAGCCCCCGATGGTACCAACGTTGAATACGCCCTAAGGTTTAACTTCAAAGCATCAAAAAATGAGTCAGAATATGAGGCCATGATAGCAGGCCTCTCCTTAGCAAAGACCCTTAGGGTAAGACGACTCCTGCTTTACAGTGACTGAAGGTTGGTTGTTAACCAAGTGTTGGGGGTTTATGTGGCTAAGGATGAAAATATGGCCAAATACCTGAAGAGGGTAAGAGTGATATTAGAAGGTTTCGAAGAGGTAAAGATGAAGAGAATACCTCGACAAAATACCAGCCACGCAGACGCACTAGCAAGGTTGGCTTCAGCAATAAGGACAGACATCAGAAGGACAGTTCCAGTCGAGATCCTGCCCAAGGCAACCATTAAAGAAGAAGAAGAGGTTAGTAATCAATTTGAAATTAGGGGACTCATGGATGAATCCCCTTATTAGATATATCAGAGAGGGAGAGTTGCCGGAATCAAAGCTAGAGAGGAGGAAACTAAGGTACAGAGCTGCAAAGTTCTCAATGGTAGGAGACGTCCTATATAAGAAAGGATTTATACTACCTCTACTCAGATGTTTCCATCCCACGGAAGTTCCCCGCATCTTACGGGAGGTACATGAGGGTTCTTGCTCCAGTCACATTGGGGGAAGACCTATGGCCAAGAGAATTATTACGCAGGGATATCGGTGGCCAACCTTGGCTAAGGATGCTATAAATTATGTGAAGAGGTGTGACAAATGCCAAATATTCTCCTTAGACATTCGTAATATGGGGAATCGACTTGGTGGGCCCCTTATCTAAGAGCCTCTAACAACTATAAGTTCTTGATAGTTGCCATTGACTACTTCTCCAAATGGGTAGAGGCTGAGTCGATGATCATGATTATAGAGATGAAGACCTTCCAATTTATCTTAAAGAATATCATATGAAGACATGGTCTCCCAAACACCCTCATCTCGGACAATGGCACCCAGGTCAAGAATTCTTCCTTTGAAAAATATTGTGAAAGAGTTGGGATAAGGCAATTTTTCTCTTCTCCTGGCCGACCTCAGGCAAACGGTCAGACGGAAGTCACAAATAAAATAATCCTCGACAGGATCAAGAAGAGGTTAGAAGAAGCTAATGGAAGATGGACTAAAGAGGTTTATGTTGTGTTATGGGCCTACAGAACAACGACTAGGACACCAACGGGGGAAACCTCATTTATGTTAGCACATGGCTCAGAGGTCGTCATACCAATCGAGATAGGGATCCCCAGTCACAGGGTTCAGACCTATGACCGTGTGAAGAATGGGGAGGAGAGAAGACTTAACTTATATCTGATTGAAGAAAGAAGGGAAGACGCAGAGATCAGACAGGCAGCCTACCAACAGAGAACAACGAAGTTTTACAATCAAAGGGTGAAATCAAAGCCCATAGCTGTGGGAGACCTTGTGTTGAAGAAGACGTTGCAAAAAGAAAACAAACTTCACCCAAATTGGCATGGACCTTACAAGGTGATCGAAGAAGTTATACCTGGGTCCTACAGGATGGAAAACCTTGAGAGGGAACCTTTCTCCAATCCTTGGAATGCTGATCATCTAAAAAAGTATTGCATATGATGTCGCGAGAGTTTCTATGAAAATGTATCATCTTGTGAAGAGATTATTAATGAGAAGATCAGTTCCAGTGTCAATTCTTGGTTCATTATGATCTAGTGGTAGAATTTATGAGGATAACATCTTAGCTGATGACCTCAGACCTTAAACATCACAATTTGGTGACAAGGTCTGAGGTGAACATCACACTTGGATGACCTCGAACCTTGAACATCATTAATTTGGTGACTATATTATAAGGGTAACATCTTAATTGATTACCCCAGACCTTAAACATCACAATTTGGTGACAAGGTCTGAGGTGAAGATCACACTTGGATGACCTCAGGCCTTGAACATCATTAATTTGGTGAATATATTATGAGGGCAACATCTTAGTTGATGACCTCAGGCCTTTAACATCACAATATGGTGACAAGGTTTGAGGTGAACATCACACTTGGATGACTTCAGACCTTGAACATCATTAATTTAGTGAATATATTATGAGGGTAACATCTTAGTTGATGACCTCAAACCTTAAACATCACAATTTGATGACAAGGTCTGAGGTGAACATCACACTTGGATGACCTCAGACCTTGAATATCATTAATTTGGTGAATATATTATGAGGGTAACATCTTCGTAGATGACCTCAGATCTTAAGCATCACAATTTGGTGACAAGGTCTGAGGTGAACATCACACTTGGATGACCTCAGACCTTGAACATCATTAATTTGGTGAATATATTATGAGGGTAACATCTTAGTCGATGACCTTAGATCTTAAACATCACAATTTGGTGACAAGGTCTGAGGTGAACATCACACTTGGATGACTTCAGACCTTGAACATCATTAATTTGGTGAATATATTATGAGGGTAACATCTTAGTTGATGACCTCAGACCTTAAGCATCACAATTTGGTGACAAGGTATGAGGTAAACATCACACTTGGATGACCTCAGACCTTGAACATCATTATTTTGGTGAATATATTATGGGGGTAACATCTTAGTTGATGACCTTAGACCTTGAACATCATTAATTTGATGAATATTTTATGGGGGTAACATCTTAGTTGATGACCTCAGAGCTTGAACATTATTAACTTGATGAATATATTATGGGGGTAACATCTTAGTTGATGACCTTAGACCTTGAACATCATTAATTTGGTGAAAAAAAATAATTATGGGGCTTATGAAGAAACCATTATATTGAGGCTTCAGGCCTTAACAAACACATTGCATGACATAGAAAACCATTCAAAGAACATTCAACAACTAAATAAATAAAGCCCTCCTCAGAGGTTGATGTAGCATGAGGTTAAGCATTACAAACTAAAAGGTAGCAAAAATTGTCATCAGAAGTTACAGACTGAGTCAGAAATAATAAATTATAAGAGCTTCACAAATGGATTTAGGTGTCTACAGTCTCGGAGTTAGCAGTTATGCCCCCATCTCCCTGGCTGAGGTTGGTCACCTCCACCCCATCATCATGTGGACCAAAGTCTTCGGTCCTGGTATCTTCCTGATCAGCAGTCTCGGCAGGTGCGACACCTCCTTCCTCTTCGACTTCTTGTAAGGCCTGAGCAAACCGAGGATCAGCATATCGTAGACCAATGAAGTCAGAGGCTTCTAGGCTACCTGATTCTTTCTCCTTCATTGTAGCCCATTTGCCAGTGGCCTTAACACCCCTTTCGAGGTAATCAAAGCCGAAGCTGACAAATTCATCAGAGACCTTGTAGTCCTCCAAGATCTTCTCTTAGGCATCCTCCAAAGCAGCCTTGACAGCAACGTCAAACTTCTGTTGGAGAGAGTCGGCCTGAGTCTTCAGAGCAGAGATATGATCTTTTTTAAGCTTGCCTATGTCCTTCTCTAACTGCTTGACATTGGCCTCAGACTTCTCCAAGGAGGCCTTCAGATGCTCCACTTCAGCATTCAGAGTGGCCTCGGTCTTTTGGGCCTCTTTACCCTTTTCAATCATAGGAAGTTTCCTCAGAGTCCAGTCAATAAAATGGTTCATGGTGAGGAGACCCTGTAAAACATGTGCAGAGATGTCAGTTTAAGACCTGGTATTATTCAAAGCCGACGTTATACTTGGATATAATTCAGCAGCAAAAGAAAAAGTCCAAAGTCTTACTTGGATAGAGCGATGGAGGGCGAACTCGGCCATCAGAGGCCTGTCCAGAGGAAGACAGGAGCATTTTTCAGAGTCGGTCATGACATAGCCGATAGCATCCAGGGCCTTCAGAATATGGACGATAAGACTGTCACCAATCTTCAGTTGCTCCAGACGAGAAATTAACACGTCCTCAAAGGAAACGGGGATAGCACGATCCCCCTTTTGAGTTTTCTTCTTTTGCCTCTAATCCTCAGGGGGAGGGTCGGCCGATCTCCTCTTCTTGGAGGCCTCAACCCTTAAAGTTGTAGGAGGAGGAGGAGGTGCAGCAAGGCCTGCTTTCTTCACAAGCTTGGTAAGACTAGGGACTGCCATTTCCCAGAGGTCATTAAAAATTCCTTTTGGGCGCTCTATAAACCGAAAGGTCTGAGTCAGAAAATCAGGGACATAACAAATTCAGAGGTATAATTTATTGAAATAATAAAGTAACTTACGGAGCTCGGTCAGAGGACTCCCCCTAAGGCCAATTTTAGAGAGGTAGTAGGGGGTCATCAAATGCTCGTACTTGACTAGCAGACCATGCTCCCCCTGATCTTAAAGGTTATTTTAGCTTAGCCCAGGGTCGGCCCTAGCAGCCATTATCACCTTTCCCCATCTCAGGGGTATTCTCAGCTCTAAGGATGAAGAGGGGGCACAGGGACCAAACTCCCATGGCCCTGACGCGAAGAAGTAGCATGGTTTCCAATTGTGGTTTGAAGTTTGTGTAACCTGCAACATCTCCTTATTGGACTTTCGAGCTAAAAAGTTATAGTAACTCGTATGATTCCTGTCAGAGGAAGGGACGTAGCACCCTGTGAAGACCTGGACGGGAAGGTTTGAATGGTGGACTGCCCTCCATAGGGCTATAGCTCCAATTATCACCCTCCAGGCATTGGGTGATAATTAGAAAGGAGCCAAGTTAATATAAGACAATATAGCCCTGATTATTGGATGAATGGGAAGACGAAATCATAACTTGAACATCTACTCATATAAGCAGATCTCACCATCTCGGCCGCCAAAGGCCCTCTCGTCCCTCAGAGGTCTCCTAAGTTTTATGGAGGGACTTATGGAATAGAGATGTCTGAAGACTAGAAGGTCAGTCTCCCTGATATTGCTCTCTATCTCGGCCGCGTCAGAGGTGTCAACATCTCTTTTTCTACCGTCATCCTCATTTGGGTCAACGTCGGCTTGAGCAGACGAGGGAGCACCACCAGGGAACCTCTGAGCAAACTCAGCTCCTGTGGGTGCCGACAAGGGAATATCGTCAAGGATTGGGGGAACAGCCACAGTAGGTCCTATAATATCGACATCGGAGGAAGAATGCGAGGTGCTAGAACTCTTGTGAGACGAGGCATGGCTAGAAACCTTGGCTTGGTCAGGGGCCTGGTCCATCCGGACGGAATAGTCCATGGCCTCTTGGAAAGAATCCAAAGACATGGGGTCTGAGGTTAACAACTCAGAGTCAGACATCAGCATAGGTTCTACTGGGACCTATGCAGATGCAGATGGCTTAGCGTATATCACCATCCGGGGGGTGGGAATATAGGCCTGAGAGGGAATGCCTCTGCCCTACGAGCTTCCTCTTGGGCTCGTTCTATTTGCCTAATTTTATCTAAGTTTTTCTCCCTAAGAGAGGAGAACTCCTCTAAGAGTTGATAAAGAGGTATGAGCATATGGGGACGACCCTACACTTATGGACTCAAGTTAAAAACAAACAGGAAGAACACAACAGTGAAAGATCTAATAGGGTTATTTGAAAAGAAAGTCAACCAAACACAGTCAAGAACAGCTCATCAAAAAACTCATAAACATACCGTAAAACTCATAAACCTATCGAAAAACTCAAGCCGAGACCAGAAAATGCAACAAATAGAAAAACAAGGCTGAAAAAATGGCAAAGAAGGGGTAATAGGCAGTACCTGATGAAATATGAAGTGAAGAGTGGAAAGATTGGCAAGGAAAAATCCACCAAACGCACCCTCGATCAAGCTTTGGAAGAGAGAGGAAACAAAGAAGGTTCGGGCAGGAGAATGAAAGAAAATGAAGAAGAAAGAGAGAGAAAAGGGTTAAAACCCTTGCAAACCACTTCCACGCATCCCAAGTCCCATCATTTCCTTGGGAGACCAAAGGTCCACAATCATTGCATTTGCTAACCACACAACCTACTTCAGAAGCTGACACTTGTCAAGAAAATATTGGCACTTAAAGAAATCTAACCTCGGACACACATACCCCTTAGTCACCTAACCACATAGGTAACTAAGGGATAGGGGTGATTGATATGCCCTATATGTGCCCCACAGCTCACAGGCACCAACCTCGGCCAGGGAGACGACCGAGGTTAGAAGGGCCCTAGATTGGCAACTAGCGGTCTCGTCCTTTATAAGGACGACCATGGCCGACGTTACTAGCTGCCTCATAGTCAGACAACAACTAAGGTCTCCATGATCCGTGGAAGTAGTTAGTCATCAGGGCGCCCAAGACCGACATCACGTTTACCTCATACGATAACCACGACTGGGTATAAGCTGAGGAAGCAAGGACTACACCATCATCATAACCAACCTCGGCTGGGAATCAATCGATGTTTCAGTACACCTACATAACCTCGGCCCAGGCCGACGTTATGTCTCCTCTTGTATTACCTCGGCTATATTACTAAGCCGAGGCCATCATGAATAATCTCAGATTGGGCAACAACCAGACTTCACCAACCTCGTACTCTTCCAGGCCGAGGTTGGTATCACCCGAAGACAGCCGAGCTTTTACACGTTCGTGTATAACTTGGAACACGTGGATAAATCTATTATAACTGAATTATTCCCTCCATGTGAGGGAATATTGAGGTCATCATTACTTAGTTAAGATCAGCCAGGTGTCACTCTCATACAGGCTCGGTGCTCATGCAAATGCTTATTGTATGCTTGAGGGGCACATTACACCCCCAAGCACTATATATAGAGGTCATCCTCTACCTTGTAAGGGATGGATAGTTACAACCCTAGCTTAAACTCTGTCATTTTACACAGTAGAGAGAGAAAGCTTGAGAGATTGTATTTATGGCCATTAGAGCCTTCATTCAGTGATATTACCCACACACACTCACAGTGGACGTAGGCCAGATTGGCTGAACCACTTACATTCAAGTGTTCATCCTCTTCTCCTCACCTCAATATCTTATATTAAGTAGACTCTTGTGCTGCCATTGTTATCACTAGTTTGAGCTTATAAACACCTTAACAGGTGGTGCTATTTTTAGCATCATCAGATGTTGCAGCGCTTCGTAAAGGATGCCTAAGGGATGCAGCCTAGTCTAACAGGCCACATTCCTCCTTTTATGCCCATATTTATGTTTCATCTATTTCTGTTCTTAGTGAAAACTCTTTTTGAGTGGTTCCTTTTTACTTTCTATTGTCCTAACAAAGTCATGAATATATGAATAAATATATGAAATCGAGTTCACTTTATAGTGCCATATTTTGATTCTTATTTTTGTTAAAAGTTATCTTATAAAAGAATCTTTGTGTTAAATAGATTTCGAATCGAGACTGTATGTTATAATGGGAATGATAATATCTAAATGGGCCCACAATGCCCACTGTGATGCCTGATTATTTGAAAGAAAGTGATAATTGAAATGGTGAAAACAACTATTGAGAGAAACTATCTAAATTGGCCCATAACATCACTCATAGAGACTATATTCGAGCATAGTATGGATACATTCTTTAAAGCATTTATCAGAAGGTGTTATTAGCCACTGGGGCTTACAATGCTCGTTCTTAGCTTTTGGGATGCGTTATTAGACACAAGGGCTTACAGTGCCCATTAATAGCTTTCGGGATGCATCATTATCCCAGGGAGTTCACTCCCCTCGAAAATATCATTAACTTGGTGGGTAGAGACAAAACATCACTAACTTGGTGATATCATATTAGCTGGGGGAAGATTCATAATACCTAGCCTAGGAAGGCCTGAAAATAACCCACAGGGGCCGAAGACTTAATTGTCTATGGATAATCCTATATTTAAAGGGGCCGAAGGCTTAATTATCTGTGAATAATTCTATTACAGCCTGGGAAGGCATTATATATATCCCAACATAGTTGGGGAACCTTTATAATACCTAGCCCAGGGGGCTTGAAAATAACCCAATCGACTAAAGGAAAGCCATGAAAGGCAATCTAAGCGACTAAAGAAAAAACATGAAAGGCAATCGAAGCGACTAAAGGAAAGCCATAAAAGGCAATCGAAGTGACTAAATGATACCGCATAGATGTCATCATGAAGCATGCCAAAGCTACAGAAAGTGGGTGGCCTTAGCCCAACATGATGTCATGAATGTGGCCGCAACCATCAATAATTGCTAAGGCTTGAAAGACACCGCATCCCTATCAATGTGGCCGTAGCCATCAGTAATTCCTAAGTCTTAAAAGACACCGCAACCCTATCCATGTCGCCGCAACCATCAGTAATTACTAAAAGACTGCGAACTTGGTCAAACCAGGCACAACCTCAGTATTGCGGCATCAAGACTTGGAAATGTGCTGGAAAAATTAAAAGAAGTCAAGGAAAAAAGTAACAGGCCAGGGCCTATTCTGGGAAACCTCTTTAAAAGATTGCAGTGGAAAGTTAAAGGAGGCAATGAAGTTAAGCCGAAGCCCCAAAAGCAATGTTACTTTGGCACCACGGCTGTGGGGGATAATAACCATATGTGATGAGAAAATTTTGAATCCTTTTAAGGCAAAATACAAGTCATGAAAATTCTGAGGCAAAGAACAATAGGCCGCAACCTTATGTCCATTGGAGTTACTGAAGTCTTGAAAGTTCATTCAATCAAATAATCATATATATATGCAGATAGTAAGTATTGAAGCATATGAAAGAGTGAGGAGCAAGGAAGGCAAATCAGAGAAGTTAAAAAAGGAAAAAGCCTTAGCAAAATATTATTTATAGACAAAAGGCCGCAACCATTCAAAATCAGGTTTCTTCCCTGTCGTGGACAGAGAAGTAATAATACACCGCAAATTTTACGAAGTTTTCCTTTGGGCGGTAGAAGTAGAAAAATTCCGCAGGAGTAATATCTCTCTTGAATTTTTTTCTTCCACAATACTATGGCTGCTAGAATGGCCCTCCAGTCATTAGGAAATAATTGGGCCGGGGATAACTTCATTGTCTAGAAAATTCTTCTAACTGGAATAGGGACAGGTAGCCGCATCCTATAAATGAAAGAGTGAAGGGGGAAGCATACCCCATCATTAGTAAGTGTCGTGCATGGCCTTTGTTCTACGGCTGGTGGTGAGCACATCATACCCTCAGGAAATTCAAAGGCCCCATCCACCAGAACAACCCACTCTTGGGTCATAGTGCTGCGGATACTAAATGGAACAAGGTGTCTCTTAGCCCTCCAAGATGTTCCAGTAGGTGAGTCCCTAACCTCAGATGTACCCACTGCCACGGCATCTATGTCCATTGGCTGGTTGCTAGAATTAGCATCCTTCTCCATTGTCGCAGAATCTAGTACCACACAATAGGGGCAATTTCTCAGTTAGAAAGTCCCAATTGATTTTAAAGGGTGCACGAAAGGAAGTTCGGGAGGAGAGGCTCCAAGATGTTTATTCCAAAAGCCTCTCAGAAATTCATCTAGGTCAAAGTTCATATGACTGTAGCAATACCTAAAAAGTAGAGAGTTCCCAGTTAGGTGCCGCAGCCAATATGGTCATAATATAGGCCTCTTAGAGGCTGCGATAGGAATAATGATATATCAAGATGATAAATGGAAATTTTAGGCAAAACTGGCTAACTACACCAAGTGTTGGTCTCTCTCGTCCTAGAAGTTAACTTCTGCCATGGCATATTATTTTCAGGGAGGTGTTATAATCTTACATGCTATAGTCATTGGACTAGGGGTAAGTTCTGCGAACACTAAAGGGAGTGTTACTGCCGCAGCCAGATATGTACATGATGCAGCCAGATATGTACATGCCGCAGACAATTCCTAAACTACTCAATATTTGAAGGCTGCAGACATTGACCCAGGACTACCCTAAAGTACAAAAGGGATTTTATTATGCTGCAGCCATGAATCCCGTATGCCGCGGCCATATATCCAAACAGGTTAGTATTAATGTTGATAAATTTTAAGATCAAAGCCCTAGAATGTGAAGAATTTCTCTCAAGAACACCAAGAACAAGGGGTACGATTTTCAGTATCTTTACAAATTAAGAATTCATAAAGCAGCAAATACAAACCTATTTCAGGGATGTGTTTTATATTTCTATCCTACAATTTGGGAATTCAAAAAGCTCAGATGCAAAATGAGTTTAGCAGTTATTGATTACAATCTAAGAAAATACATTTACAAAGGCAGAAGTTTAGAAATTCTGAAGATCAGATGAGTTACAGAACATAATTGTATTGAATTGAATTGAAATTCAGAAGTTCAGTCGATGGAAACCGATTACTCAGCCTCAAACCGCCTTGCACCACCTCAGAACCACCACGCGCTGCCTTAAAAGGTCGTCGAAAAAATTAAGAGGAGAAGTGAACAGAGTTTTTCTTTTGATTTGCTCTCAAGAGTTGGAAAATGTAATGAAGTACACGGCCGGTGCCATTTATAAGAGGGCGCGGGAAGACGAAGCGTCATTTGACAGTGAACTCCGCAGAAGTTAATACACCGCGGCATCTTGAGAAGACTTGATTACACAACCACAGTCCCAATTGCAATCTCTTGGCACTACTACTTGGGGGCTTATTGATATGACAAATATAGTACCATGCCGCGAAGAGAGTACAATGGGCACATGCCGAAGAATTTCCGCCTAGGCCTATCACTTATAGACTGCAGACTTACCTTTTATATGCCACATTGGCCTACTGTCGTAGCCTTTCATACACAGGGTACAACCCATACTTGCTAAGGGCATGACTCCACTTACTACAAGGAGCAACCCTACTTACTACAGGGTGAGGCCCCAATGTGTCACTTAACTGGTCCGTATCCCCTTTCATCCACCAGTAATACAACATCACCTATAAATAAAGGTCCACACCTCGAAATAAGGGAGGATTGATTTGATTCTCAACTGGATCCGGGTTCATTTCTTACACTGACACCTCACCTAGCTCAAAGCCGACTATCCTCTCAACATAGCTCAGCATAGCTTGGGGGCTTCTCTCTAGAAGCACAACCGACACCCCGGAGCTGCCGGAATCATCATAGTCATGTACTATATCATATTCTCATGCTCGTACGCCTATTTAGGCTTAATTACTATGTACTAAACAACATATATATTGAGAGTATGGAACCAAAGTGGACGTAGGCTGATTATTATAGCCGGACTAATATATATTTTGTCTTTTATCTCTCTTTACTTGCTCTATTTGCTTATTATGCACTTTACACTTGATTTGCTGGTACGAGAACAACAAGTGGGCGATTTCTCGTATCATCGATGGTTTAAACGAGATTGGAGTCTCATTTGAACGAACTATATTTTCATTCTAACAGGATGACATTCTCGTTCGAATGATCTTCAATTTCGTTCGAAAGACTCACAACCTCGAATTTTGTGACGATCTGTAAATATTTGTTTCATCTCAAAATTTTGTGGGACTTTTTCCAAAACAAATTTTGCATATCTGTTGCAAAAGTTTTCAATATTTTTGTTTATAAAAACATTTTGATTCACAAACACATCCCCAAATATATTTTGTGGATTGTTTTGAACCTTAGTTGAGTTATACTGATTGTGGAGAGATCATCTCTATGGCTGACTTGTGAACCTAAAAGGATCACGACTGAAGACTGAAGGCTGATTAATGGATACCGAGGGGGATCATCGCCTTTGGACTGCTCAGGAATGAGTGGTATGTTTTAGAGATTCTATGACGACTGGGCATTATTCTTGTGGTTATATCAAGAAGTATTATGAGTTGACTGTATTGTAATATTTTTAAAGTGCTGATATAAAAGGTTTTGCCCTAAAAGGGGATTTTTCCTCAATTGCCATGTGATTGTATATTTTATTTATCTATCTTATCACTTAGATGCATGTCTTGGGATAATAAGATAAAATTGGATTTGTGATTGAATATTTAATTATATAAATCATTCCATTAAGATTGCGCAAGCACTCTCAATTTGGTATCAGAGCTGGTTGCACTAACCTATAGTGTGATCTTGATATTTCAAAGAGTTTTTTTACTAATAGAAATTCTTTCAAATTGGTATCAGAGTCAGTTACACAAAAATACTGTGTGATCTTTTCCTGTAAATTTTTTTCTTTGATATCATTTTTTTTTGAAAAATTGTTGATCTTAATAAAGGCAAGATTTTAATCGATAATTTATATAATCAAATGCCTATATTTGATGGTACCAACAATAAGTATTGGAAATCTAGGATGAGGTCATCCTTAAGATCAATTGATTAACATTTTGGTTAGTTTGTGAAAGAGGGTGGACTCCTCCTATAGTCACTGTTAATAATGTCGTTAACCCTAAACATATATCTTAATAGATAGAAGACGACTTTATGTGGATTAATTTTAACTCTCGTGGCTAAAGTATTATTTCTGGAGCCGACACCCCTAACGAGTTATGTCACTTTATGGTGTGCACCACATCTAAGAATGAATGGGATACCCTCCAGCTCACTCACGAGGGTACCAATGCTCTAACGGCATCCAAGATACAAAATTTAACCCCTCAATTTGAGACCATTACCATGCTTGAGTCCAAGTCTTTTGGTGAGTTTTATATGTTTGTTGAGCATAGTTAATTCTAGTTTTAATTTGGGTGAGAAGATTCTTGATACGAGAGTAGTTAAGAAAATTTTTAGGTCACCCCCTGCTCGCTTTATTCCTAAGGTCACCGTATTTAATTCATTAGAGATCCTAGACACTCTTAGGTTAGAAGAAATTATAGGAGATATTCAAACATATAAGATTGATATATTCCCTAAAACTATTAAACCTAACCAGGTATGGATGGATTTAAAGACTCAAACTAAGAAAAATAAGGAAGAAAAAGTTTGTGAGTCGGAATCTGAAGTTGATTTTGATTTTGATGACTTGGCCCTTTTTGTGAAATTTTTTCAAAAGTTTCTCAAATTTTCCAAAGAAAATTCCTCCAAACAAAAGATTTTTGAGAAAAATAAAAATCAGAATGAGGGAACAAGCGGGGAGAGAAAGAGGAAGATATTAGGTGTTATGAATGTGAAGGGAAAGGTCACAAGGCACATGAGTGTCCCACTAGGCTTAAAAGAAAGGTAAAGAACGTTTCACATACTGTTGCTCTTAGCGATAGTGACGTTGAGTCAGTTGATTCAGGGGGATAATAACCGCGTGAACCTTGTGTTACGTTCATGACTAGTCATGTTAAGACTTCTAGTTTGTACCACGCCGATGAGGACATATCTAAACATGAGAGTCTCGATGATGTTTCAAGCCATTCCAGTGAAATTGAAAATGAGAATTTGAGTGATGGAGATGGTGGTCTCCAAAAGGCATTTAGTATATTTACACTGAGACTTTGAAAACTGAAAATATTAATAAAGATCTGTCTTTTAGGGTGTTATATTTAGAAAATGAGGTGAAAGTTTTAAGAGAGCCTGACGTATTGGTGAGTCAACTTGAGAAGGTAATGATTTTTTTGTGTGAGAAGTTGATCGTTTTAGGCCGAAAAAACATCGATTTGACCAACATCTTGAGTAGTCTTACGGAAGATCTTCAATCTCCACTGGATACTCGTGAGAAAATTGATGTACGTGTATCCTAACTCGAGAGAGATCTTGAACATGCCCGGCAGGTTAAGGTCATTTTAAAGGACATATCTAAGAAGGTAAGTGTATAGGGGGACTGCTCCACAAGTATAAAATACCACTTAAGGAGGGAGTCCTTAAGCAAGGGACCCCCTGCTAATGTTAGTGAAAATATATATAAGGTAAGGGAGTCCATAAGCGAGGGACCCCTCTGCCACTGTCGTCTGAAATGTTATTTGGGCGAGGTATTCCATAATAACAGGACCCCTCTACCACAGCTAGCTGAAATGTTATTTGGGCGAGGAAGTTCACAAACGAGGGACCCTTCTACCACTGCTAGTTGAAATGTTATTTGGGTAAGGAACTCCACAACAAGGAACCTCTCTCCTAACACCAAGTTAAAATATTGTTTGGGAAAGGGAGTCAAAATTGAGGGACCCCTCTGTTAACTCCAAGTTAAAATATTATCTGAGAGAGGAAGTCCAAAGCAAGGGATCCTTCTGCCAAATACTTAAAACTAAATACTATTTTGCAGCAAGCGGTCCAAGACACCAAAAAAGGCCCCTCGCCACAAACAAAGTTATTATTTGTTCATAGGTACTAATGTTTATTTACTTGTACATGTAGCCTAGTTGAGCATGCAGGGCTCAAATAGGCCAGTTGGGATCTTCTGGGAGTTTTGGCTTATGGTTTAGAGATAAGGTTTGTTAGCAAGACTCAACCACTTAACACTTTATGATAGAGAGAATACTAGTAGACAAACCCCTAGAAGTCACTCAAGCACTTACACAACCAACATTTAGTCATAACTGGAATGAGTGGTCACATGGCTGCTCATAAAGAAATAAATTTTTACAAATGATTTTTGAAAGGGTGGCCCTTAAGGCCACTCTCAAGTTTACAAAAGTTTGTACAACAAGTTACCGTTCAAAAAGATATTTACCAAGTCATATGTCCTGATATCGTCTATCAGAGAGGGACAGGTGGTTGCGGATTGTATAGGGACAAAAGGTACACTTGAGACTTGTCCTTCAAAGTTCCTCTCATTTTTGGCGCCCAAAAAGGCCATGTCAGCCCTAGCTTGTATGTATAAATAAGACCCTTAGGCTAGGTCAAGTCAGATCAAAAAATCAGGTTATACTACTGCTCTATGAAAATCACACCAGACCACCTAATATTCTCTCCCCGCTCTCTATCTCTAAGTTTTGTGCGCTTGTCTCTTCACTCCCATCATTGCAACCATCATTCTCAGGCGGTCTTTTTCTCTCCAAGTTACTATTATTGTTTATGAAGTTTATTTTCTTATGGGAAGATGTTCTAGTTTTAACTCCATTTTTACCAGAAGAGGAACGTTTTACCAATAGTTTCTCTTTAGACTTTGAAGACCTTGGAGGCAGAGTCCATTAGATTGGGTCACGCCTCACCCGTTCCAGTTTCTTATCAGACCCCAGTCACACTACCATCCTATATTTGGCAACTCTACTAGTGAGGTATCCTTATTACCATGGATAAAGAAGGTTATAATATTTCTAAGTAGCTAATTTTTTAAGACACCCGAGCTGAAAATGGAGTTCAGAGTGACCAGACCACCTAACAGGAGGTGGTAGTGATTGGATCTAGAGCACCTGCTCCTCAAGGAGGATAAACTAGTGCAGCAACAGTTGCTCCATTATCAAGTATGAATTTAATGAGCATATTTTTTTAGTTTCTGAAACAAAATAACGTGGATTTGACAAGATTAAGCCAAAGATGTGTAACACCAATAGCAGCACCTCTAGAGGGATAGTTACTATGGTAACATCAATAGTATAGGTGGCTCCACCATAAAAGTTTATGCCAGATCAAGCAACAATACCATTGAGTTCATCAGCAACAAATAAAGTGAGTTTGGAGGAGTATCCCTCCAAAGTTGTTACAATAGAGGAAGTGAAGATGCTACTTTATTCTTAGAGGTAAAATTCTCATATGTATGAGGAGCTGCAGAACCCCTACCCAGGAAGTGTTAATGACAAACCATACCTAAAGGGTTATGTTCCACCAAATTTTATCAAATTGATTGGCACAGGAGAAAACCTAAGAGAGCACGTGAAAATTTTTTGGAATACCTAGGAGTGAATGGGAATGACAAGAACCTAAAATTACGAGAGTCCTCTAAGACCCTCAAGGGGAACGCGTACACATGGTACTCACAACTGGTGCCCAACAGCATCCCAACATGGGAGGAAATGCACATGCAGTTTCTTCAAAAACAATTTGTGGAAAAAGACGAATTCACATTGAGACACTTGGCTCAGGAAGTGCAGAAGCCCGATAAAGAGCTGATGCGATATATCAAGTGTTTATACGAGAGGGCACTAGATGTCCATGAAGATATAATAGAGGCAAGGCTATTGCAAATATGTTTTGAGACACTCTTGGAAGAATATAAATTCCATTTGGCCAATGAAACTAAATATGGGACTTTTAGACAATTCACTTGAGCTACCAGTAACATAACTATGATCATCAAGCCTATATTCTCAAGTTGGAGAAAACTAGTGCCTTTGACCTCAGGAAGGTTTCAAGTCTCCAAGAGGCAAGAGGTTAACTATGTAGATGTAGGTTCAAAGGGCAAGAAGGGAGGCTGATGGTTCAAAGGCAGTAGTCCAGTGAGCAAGAGGAAGTTTGGAGATGATATCCCACATCCATTTCCTTATAGAGTGGTAGAGGCGATGAACTGTTACTTCACTTTGGTAAGAGAGGAGGTAGCAGGTCCACCCCACTCAAATGGGGAAGCCCTAACAGAAGCAGACAAGGCTAATGCCGAATATTACGAATTGCATCAGAGAGTGCAGCATGCCACAAAATATTGTTTCTACCTACGGAGGATCGTGGCGAGTAGGTAGCCAATGGTACTTTGCAGATACCTTCTGTAGATGCCAATGAGAACCCACTTTTAGCACATCATTATGGCAATGCCAATATGGTGATGGAAAATAATGAAGTATCCATTTATGACCTGGAGGATTAGGAAGATAACAAGAGGATATGTGAAGAGATTGAAGGGCTAGAACTTAATAGAAAGCAAAAATCTAAGAATGAGGGGATGCATAAGGAATGGTTCTTCAATTCCTGATCAAGAAGAGGCTAAATGTGAGGGGGATGAGCAAGTGAACCCCCCCCAGAAGGCAAAGTAGATGTTATACTTACTCTAGATGAAGGAGGAACATTTGAGGCAAAATATATCTGTAATGCTCAAACTTATAAGGTAGACTTGGATTCTGAGTGTAAGGCCATAGCAAGAAGGCCAAAGTCCAAATGGTTCTTTTACTAGATAGAAGTGAAGTATGACACACGGGTGGTTGTTACGATAAAGGTTTTAGAATTAGTGCAACAACGCTGGGACCCATGACTAAACTGGTAAGGACCTATTGGGTGGCTAATTAAAAGATACACTTCTGACGTGGTGTTTTCTGAAGTAGGTAGACAACTGAAATATTTTCACAGCCGCCCACTTTATGTCACAACTATGATCAATGGTATTTCTTTCCCCAAGGTATTGATGGATGGAGGAGAATCCATCAATATTATGTCGATCAACATATTATATGAGACATGGATCTCTAAAGAAAAGATAGTGCCCGTACCGTTGGTAATTTTAAGATTTGATAGCGCGGGCATGCAGTCGCTTGGGTATGCGAATGTGGGTGTCAAGCTAGGGAACTTCACTTCCCACAATAAAGTTCATGTCATTAATGCCAACACAAGATACTAGTTGCTCATAGGGTGAGTGTGGATACACACTCACGGCATAGTGCCCTCCACATATCATCAATGTGCCAAAGCCAATGTTTGAGGTACTGAGATTATAATCAAAGAAACTCAAAAACCAATTTCCTGTTGAGGAAGCCATTTTAGTAGATGCAACATTTTATTCTATTATGGGAGAAGAGAGTGATCCCCCAGATGGCAAAGGGAAAGAAGAAGGTAGAGGGGGTAGCCAAACCCCCTAAAACATGTAATAAGATTGTCCTTTCAGAAGAAAAAGTTATAGACCGCTAATAATGGTCTATGCTGGAGGTGTTCGGGGATGAGAACTTTGACCCGACACCAGATAATTTTATGGTCGATGAGTCACATATAATAGAGCATGTAGAGGAACCTAAGGAGGTGCCTGAATGCATGCAAGAGGGTCTAAAAGAATAATCGGAAGAGCTGGAAGAGATTTATTTAGGAATAGAAGGGGGTGAGAGTAAACCCATTCTAATCTCCAAAGGTTTGAATTCAAAGCAAAGGGCATAGCTCATCAGCCCGCTCAAGAAATTCACTAATGTGTTTGCTTGTAAGTACAAATAAATGCCTGGGATAGACCCAGAGGTGAGTTATCATAAACTAAATGTTCTTCCTAATGCTTTCCTAGTTAAACAGACCACTCGTACATACAAGGCTGAGCTAGACCTCAAGATAAATGTAGAAGTGGAGAAATTATTGGCAGCAGGGTTGATCAAATCCATCCAACACCCTATGTGTCTTTCTAGCATTGTGCCTGTGGAAAAAAAGATAAAAACCAAATGTAGATTTGAATTTACTTTTGCGACTTGAATCGGGCATGTCCTAAAGATGAGTTTCCCTTTCCAAATATATATAGTTTAGTAGACGCTACCGTGAGTTATGAGATGTACAGATTCATAAACGGGTATGTCGTCTACAATTAGATCAAGATAGGCCCTAAAGATGCTAAGAAGACTACCTTTTGAATTACAATAGGAAATTTTTAGTACACGATATTGTCATTAGGGTTGAAGAATGTAGGGACCACCTATTAACGGACTATGATGGCCATATTCCATGACTTATTTCATTACATATTAGAGTTCTATGTGGATGACCTGGTGGTAAAGTTAAAAAAAGAAAGAAAACATATCCCATACCAAAGTTGGTGTTTGAAAGATACCACAAGTCCAATATGAGAACGAATCCCTCAAAATGTACCTTTGGGGTCACTATAGGAAAATTTTTGGTATATGTAGTAAATTGGCAGGGGGTATAGGTTGATGAGGAAAATAGGAAGGACATTGTCATGATGCTTCCTCTAAAGAGTCAGCGATAGCTCAAGAGCTCATTAGGAAAAGAGTCCTACTTAAAAAGATTTATACCAGTTCTGACGGAGGTGACCCACCCATTTGCCCACTTGATGAAAGAAAAATCTAAGTGGATCTAGTGAGAAGAGCAGAAGAATGCTGTTAGGAAAATCAAAGAAATATTATCATTTTCATCTATGATGATACTATCGAAAGAATAGCACCATTGTTGCTCTACCTCATCTCAAAAAAGAGGTTTATAGTAGCATTGCTTTCTAAAGAGAAGGAATGGGTAGAGAGGTCGGTGTATTATTTGTCAAGGGAAATTTTAAGCATATAATATAGATATACCAACATTGAGAGGCATTGACTTGCCTTAGTCTTCGTAGCCCAAAAGTTGAGACACTACTTGTTGGCCTCTATAGTACACATTGTCACCAAATGTGACCCTATCAATCATCTCTTAACATGGACAATCTTAGTCGGGAGAGCAGCAAGGTGGTTCCTAATTCTATCAGAGTATGATTTGAAATGCGTCGTGTCGAAAGATATTAAGAGTCATGCTGTGGAAGACTTGTTAGCTCATTTCCCAAGACATAATTTTGAGCCTCCCAATGAAGAGTTGCCCGAAGAAAATTTTTAAGTATGTTTAGTGGAAGTGATGTAGGAGTCAAAGATGGAATTTGATGGTTCTTGTGCATAAAGAATAAGGGGTGAGGGTGTTATCCTCTTGAATGGTAATGCGAAGATCACTTTGTCCTTCAAGATAGATTTCAAATGTTCAAACAATGAGGTTGAGTATGAATCCCTCATTCTAAGATTGTTGGAGGCGTTGCGAAAAAGCATTAGGGTTCTATGCAGATGAGGGGACTCTAACTTGGTAGTGAAATAAGTTAATGGTACGTTCGCCCTTAAGAAAGCCAATCTAGCACTATATAAATCCATCATTTTGAGGTTGCTGAGATATTTATTGAAAATAACCCTTGTGAGACATGCGCGAATAATGAATAGGCACCCAAATGCACTGGCTATGATAGCTCAAAAATTAGAAACGGATGAGCCAGAAGAAACCGTCATGGTACGACATTGCCTATCACAGTGAGATATCTATTGATAAATGAAGAACTAGAGGATTAGAGGTACTCAATGATGAAGAAATTAGAAACTAGATAAGAAAATATGAAAATATTAGAATTGGCCAACTACTACCTGCTTCAAGAAACACTCTATTTTAAGAGTCCCATGGTGTTCCTATCCAGATGCGTATGAGAAGAAGAAGCCAGGGAGAGTTTAGCAGTAATTCATGAAAAGCATTGTGGGGATACTGATATCCCTCTTTGTCATCGGTTGCATCCGAGGGCTACTACTTGCCCACCATGAGCACGGAGGTTGCTCATCTGCAGCAAGGTTGTCTAAATTGCCAACCCAGTTTGACCAGCTAGATGAAGCTAACTTCTTAGAGGCATTTGAGGATTATAGGCAATTTTACATAACATATTTGAAAGATGGTGAGTTTCCATCCGAGAGAGCAAATAAGATTTATTTCAAAAAGAGAGGGACCCTCTTCTATCTAGTGGAGGGGGAACTCTATCGAAAAGGTTACAATGAGAAGTCATTGAAGTGAATAGCTAAAGAGGATGAAGAGAGAGTGATGAAGGAATCTCATGAGCCCTCCCATATGGGAGGTGCTAAACTATACGATCAATTGATGACGCTAGGGTACTATTAGCCAACCATGGAAGCTGACTCCATTGGTTTTGTGAATAAATGCAGAGCATTCCAAGTACATGGCAATATAGTGCATGCACCTTCAGTCAGTCTATAAAGCGTAGTACCTCCCTACCCCTTCCACACGTGGGCATTTTATCTAGTGGGAACGATTAGCCCAACCTCTTCTAGAAAAGACCTTATTATCATTGCTACAGAATTGTACACCAAATGGGAAGAAGCAATCCCACTAAGGAGAGTAACTACCCAAGTTTTAACCCAGTCTATAAGGGATTATATCATATGCAAGTTTGATATGCCCAATGTGATACTCATAAACAATGGGAAGAAATTTGTATGCAAGGAGATGATACTCCTCACTGACAAATATAAGATCATGCACAACAAATCTACTATGTCCTACCCAAGGGGAGATGGATAAGAAGAGGACAAAAATAAGACTTTGATCAACATACTGAAGAAGATGCTTGAGGACATGATAAGAGCATGGGATGAGAAGATACCCATGGTGCTATGGTATTACTGTACTTCAAAAAGAAATCTGATAAGGTTTACCCCATTCTCACCGGTATATGAAATCAAAGTTGTCTTACTGGTGGAATTAATAGTGACCTTAGCTAGGGTTGATCAAAGTAACGATGTCATACCAAACCCTCGACATATGAAGTCGGAGGCATTAGATGAGCACTGAGATAAGGCCAATGAGAACTTCAAGATCTACATCCAGCAGCTATCTAAGAATTTGGAGAACTTGGTCAAGCCTAAGGAGTTTTAAGTAGGGGACTTGGTCCTACGTGCTTCCACCCACCATCTTTGTATCATGTCAGCGTCAAAGTTCAAACCCAACTAGAAAGGCCCATTCATGGTTCGAGGGGTGGGCATGTTGGGTTACTGCCAGATTTTTGAACCAGAAAGTGAATGCCTTCAGTCCATTACATGTGAGAAGATAAAGAAGTACTAAACTTATATATTACTAGATTTTTGTTCATTTTGAAAAACTCTTAATAGGTTTCTCTAAACGCATAAAGTTTATTTGTAAAGGTAGCAATGAGCATAGCTTTTAATAAACAATATATGGTATGTGAAAATGAATACTATTTGTCTTACCAGGATTTGAAATTTATCTGTATGATTTTTATACATATGTTGTAAGGTAGGTACACCAGATTTATGTTTTTTTTCTCCTTCTTAAAAGAAATAAAGGGGTCTATAACATGAAGGTATTTTCTCATCATACTTGGGGGAGTATCCAGCCCAAGGAAAAAGTATATTGAGAAAATTCCTTATAGACACAGCAAATAAGTTTCTTTTGCACTAGACTAGCAGGAGGTTGTCCTCCTAGTAGTAATAATAAATAATAAATAATATATATATATATATATATATATATATATATATATATATATATATATATATATATATATATATATATATATATATATATTATTATCTCGTACAGATTTAAAGCCCAGAGAACAAGTTTTAACCTCTGTTCTTAAGAAAAAATTTACTTGACCAGTTTTCTGAAAATAGGGAGAAGGGGGTATAATCCCCTCTTTAACCTTGTTTCTTTTATAAAATAAAAAGGTTCCTAAGAAAATTTCAGAACGAGGACCCCGTAGACAAGGAGCAAATTTGGTGAATTAGTATAATGAATTAGTCATTTCTATACTTACATTTGTGAAATTTTATCTAAAGTTTGTGGGAAGGAGAAAGGCTAACCTCTTCTCCCAGTTATTCCCTAAGTAATGAATGTCCATAGAAAAATACCCCACAGTCACATGGGGTTGCGCTAAACATATAACATATTAAGACTTATGCAAGTATCCCATATTATACGGGGCAACTCAAACAGACCAAGTGCCGACAGAAAATTAGATCAATTCATAGTAAACAGATGCTAAAAGTACAGATAAAGGCAACGAATAAAATAAATATACTGGAAGAAAAATGGGGTTTTCATTAGTAAATGATCAATCCTTTACATATGAAGGAGAAAAAAATACAAGGCAAAAGATACATGCTAAAAAAGAAGGAGATGCAGTCTACAGAAATAAAAAAATATAAATGATCCCTAGAAAGGGTTCCAGGATATGAGGGTACTGCCTTATGCACAAACTCCGCCTCTAGTCTCGCTATATTGATCTCATCCTCCTACTCACCTGCCTTAAATTTAGCCAAATTGGCCCGAAGTATCTCAATCTGACCTCGAATTCGGGTAGCCTCATCCCGCCGCTGCTCAACCCTGGACCGCCTAGATGTGTGAAGCCTCACTATCTTCCTGAATAGAACACTTAAGAAGCGGCGAACTCTGGCATCAATCCAGTCTAACTAGAAGTGTTAGAACTGTTGTAGATCCCGAAGAGCCTCTAAGAATAATAAAGTAGAAGCGCTAATAACCTCAGATGGATGGGTGGCTAAGAAATCATAGAAGTGGCTGGAGAGGGCCTTCAAGTTCAACATTATAAGGGTATGAATATGAAGAAAACTATGAGAAGTGAATGTCACAGGGTGGTGCTCCAAAATCAAGTCTAGGGTCACCCTCTCATGAGTCCTGAAATGCTTAGGCCGCTACTCACGCCACAATATGTTCATGACCATTGCAGGAGCCTCCAGCGCATCATCATCACCAGCATGACGAGACTCTACCTTTGAAGGAAGGAGGGAGGATTCCTTTTTTGGAATCAACACCCATATCTGAGGAAGTGGCCTCAGAGCTCTGACCTCCTCCCCCAGCAGCCTCAACGGGCTCGCTTGTAGGATCCTAAAAAAAAAAAGATGGTACGAGTATGCTAATTCAGGAGAACAAAGAAAGTAAAAGACAACAATACTCAGATTCCTTAAGGGACTATGATAGAAAACTTATCTCAATGTTCAGAGGGGTGAGTATGCTGCCACCTAGACGAGAAGAACCCACGGGATGTAGAGTGACAGACTAGTAAAAAAATATATTAGCTTGATTTTTTTATAAAGGATAGAACGAAGAAGAAGACAAAACTCACAGTTAAGAGTCACTCGGGTATAACAGTTAAATACCTGAGGAGTGCGTAGTGTAACACTTTCCACTCAATCCACGGAATCAGGAACGAATGCCTCGTTAACCTGTAAACAATGAAATAAGGAAGTGAAGGTGAGCATACTTGTGCAGTAGAACTAAGAAGAGAACGGAGGCAGATAAAAGAAAAGGTTATAACAGTATAATATCTCACTCACAACTGCCCCTGCAGATTCTCCACAGTTATCATAGCACTGGCTATGCTGACCTAAAAATAGAGAAACATGTAGGTATTAGTAAATACTTGCACAATAAAAAGGCATGAAGAGAAGAAAGGCGGAAAGAAAAAAATTGTATGACAGTATAATACCTTACTCGTTGTTGCCTCCTACAAGTGCTCCACGGTTATCGAAGCACTAGTTATGCTAACTTGAATACAAAGAAACGAGTGGGTATTAGCAAATGCTTGCACAGAAAAAGAAAGCCACAAAGTATAAACAATTAAACACTCACCGGAATATTCTTGTCGGAGGAGCTAACTAGGTGTTCCGCAGAAATAAGAATGATTGTAGCACTAACCAAAATAGCAAGAATTGGGTCAAGGTTAGAAAAATAATTGCACAAAACATGCACCACATGAGGAATCTAGTATAGAAATATTACTAGAGGTATCTCCTCTAGAACGCTAGTTGAGGGCGCCACAGATGTAGAGGTCACCGCAGTGCTAATTTGAGAACCAAGATATAAATCCCACATATAGAGGGGTAGAAACTACAAGTGTGTTAGAAATAATTGGAAAGTTTTCGAAGTATGGAAAAAAATAGATTGACTAAAAAGAGCTAATATATGCAAAAGAAATACCTATAGAGTCAGCTTTACAGATTTCATAGTAGAGCCTATGGGTAAATGCCCAACAATGCTAGCCTGATGACCAAATATAAAAACAAGTCAGCAAAAAGGCTACTATTTAGAAGCAACTTAACGGAAAGAATTGAAGTGTCACCTGAGGAGTCACCTCTGTAGGAAGGGAATCAGGTTTCGTAGAACGAGAGGCCTCTGTAAAGCTAACTTGTAAACAAAAAAGAAGGAAAGTGTTAGTAAACCACTTACTTCATAAAAAAGACAAATGTGCAGAGGATGTAAAGGCTTAAAGTCAAAATAATTACTGGAAAAGGTACTATAATAGGGGCTTCACTAGTAGCAGTGGGATCAGATGACTCAATCGTTGTAGGGGCTTCTAGAGAAGTAGCAATATAAGGTACCAGCGATGTAGTACCGTGAACCAGCTGAAGTTTGAGAAATAAATCATCAATATGAGTTAGACAGTTGATAGCCTAGACAAAAAGGTCAAAGGAAGAAAGATAATAAAATACGTGAGTCCCTCCAAAGAAGAAGGTCGGAAGGTGACTACTAACGCATCGGGGATCGTAGTGGTAACCCGTTTATCATAAAAGTGTTATAATTTTTTGTATAAGAAAGAAAAGAAGTATTTGTAACTTTAAATAAAAAATATGTAAATACCTGAAGAGAAGAAACAGGTTGTGAAACAGGCCCAATGGTGGAGGTCGTAGTGAACTCTAGCCCATGAGAAATAGACTGGACCAAGGACCTGTTGTCTATAGAAATGCGTACCCAAGGGATAAGATTTCTCCTTGAGGGTGATAAGCCTGGAACAGTAATCCCTAAAGAAGGAAGAGTCCCTCCAAACGTAGATGGGCTAAGGTGTACTAGACCCTGGGGAAACAAAAACGAAAAGCTTAAAGCAAGTAAAATGCATAAAGGTGAATATTATAGGAAAGATGAAAATGCCAAAATGGTAAGCATACCACTAGGAATGAAAGAGGAGGGGATTAACTCTAGGAGAGCCTACTCTTGAAATAGCGAGAGGTGGAGTAATGTGACCTAAGGACATAGTCCTCTGCAAGTATAAAGAAAAGATAAGGCATGAGAAATAAGTTTGAGAAATAGCGGTATAACCAGAAAACTTAAAGAATCAGTGAAAAACCTGAATGGAATGCGAGGTCATAAAAGAGACCTTAGTGACAGTAAGGTATGCTAATGGCAGCTGCAAAAAGGAAGACAAAATTAAGTCGCAGTAAGGAAGGAAAAAGTGAAAGAGGAAGAAAAGATGCTAGAAGAAAGGTAGCAACAAACCTCTCTGGTAAGGCCTAAAGAGGAAACAATCATGGAGTTCCTCTCTCGTGGGAAAGGAGCATGATAAAGTGGGGGAGGTAATGGACTACTCATCTCAACAGAAGCATCCTGCGAAAAAATCACAAGGAAAAGTTAGTAAATAAATCAATGATGGAAAAAGGGACTATATAAATAAAAATATAAGTAAAGCAAGTCTGGAAAAGAACTTACAATGTTAGGGCGAGCAGCCTGTCCGTATGGAAGGCGTCCAGTAGTAGGGCTGGTCTCAGATGGAGATTATGTCATCGGGTCTTAACTAGAAGACTCCCTTAAAACTAATAAGAAATCACAAGTGTCGATAGTGCTTTCACCATGAAAGTCCATGCTATTCGCATCATTTGAAGAAGAACTCTTATCATTATAGGAAGGAGTGCTTCCGTAGTCAACTCGTTCCTCTTCAAATGAGTGATAAGGGAAACCAGCATGTGAAATGACATAACATCCAGTTTCACTAAGTAAAGAGGATTCAGATATAGTAACTTCTACAACTGGAATAGACATAATGGATGTCTCCTGAGAATAAAGACCTAGAACCTCATAACTATACTCCCGAAAAGTCTTATAAGTCTCTTTTACTCTAAGGTTATCGGTGTTCAATCCTGATCCGGTGAAGAAATAGCATTATCAGTATCGACTACTTTATTTTTCATGCTATCCCTAGTCCTCACAGGAGAAAGAGGAGAAGAGGGAGAAATAATAGTGGCGTGTATGAAATTTGACACTTCTGTGTTAGGGTGCTTTCTCTTAAAAGCAGTAGGGAATTTTTCTTTCCCCTTACCCTTAGATTTGCCTTTGGGTTTAGCAGGCTGTGTTTCTTTGAATAAATGGATGACGCGACTCAGAAAGTGTCTCTAATGTGCGTTTTCTCTAATCTCAAGTGCAAGCATGTCGCGTTAGTAATAAACCCGGTAAGTCGGGATCGTATCCACAGGGAAATAGGACAATGAAATTGTGACGACGTTGGATAGAAAAGGAAATCCTAACTCTGGCTCTAAAGGAAAAAAGAAAAGTGATTTGGTTTGCGGGATAACTACACTAGATGCAATTTATGAAATTATGAAAAGTGCAACTATACTAAATTACCTAAAATACTAATGAAGAATGATTTATTACTTTAAACTATATGATGAGAAAAACAGGACCGGAATACAATCCCCCAACCCTAGTGTATTGCAGGTATAATACTAATCGTAAATTCAAATGATTAATTAAACCCATAATTTAGTACTCCCAAGCATTACATATATGAGGTTCAAGCCCACACCATACTTAATCAGAGGACGAGTAAATCGATATTGCGATAGTTACACTCGAATTACATTCTAAAGCATCCCGGTTACCCGGAAGCAAATGAGAACCAAAGATCTACAATTGTCGTGTTCTTATGCAATACGATTGTAATAAATCACTAAATTCAGAGGATTAATGTTATACACATCCAACTATCACATCAGGTTGGATTCATATATCCCAACCTTAGAAAATCTAGCCTAACATGCTCAAACTAATGAAAATAATTTTTGATTTGCAGAAAACCATGATTAAACGAAGGAAAATTTGTAGAATGATGTAGAAAGGAATTGGACTGAAGAAATTAACTCCTAATCTTACCAAAGCAGTAAAAGCAACAGTTAAGAACACTTGTAATCACCGAAATTTGAACAATCTTCAACTTTGGAATTAAAATTGTACTCTAACTTCAAAACTAAGGTTTTACAGAAAGAATTGGAAAATTATATTAATTCTCCATCCTAAGAATGATAATAAAACGGGTTTATATAACCCTACAAAACTCCAAGAGTTTTAGCAGCACTAGGGCTCTCCATTAGAGGAAGATAAGAAAATAAAATCTCGACAGCCGGACCGATCCTGTCCTCCTCCAGACCGGTTTGGCTTGGATTTAGACCGGTCCTGTCCTCCTTCGGACCAGTTTGGCTTGGATCCGGACTGGTTCTTTTATTTCTTAGGTGGATCGGTCCGGGGCGGACCGGATCTTTTATTTTTCTTCAGTTTTGATCCATCTTCGGTCCGGGGTTCTCTAGAATGTGGTACGGCGGACCGGTTCTTTTAATTTATGGACGGACCGGTCCTGTGCGGACCGGTTCTTTTAATTTATGGTCGGACCGGTCCTGTATTTCTTTGACTTTGTCTTCTATCTTTGACTGCTCATAACTTTCACACCGGGACTCCGATTGAGGTGCCCTTTTTTCCATTGTTCTTGTAATTGATAGATATTCAACTTTACAGTTGGCCCCACCTTCGAAATAAGACTGAAAAATTATGTAAATTCCCTTTACTCCCCGTTTCTTTATTTTCTTTCACTGTTTTGAGTTCTCTTTGGCACTAACTTGCATGAAATACCTATAAAACACACAAGACATACACAAAATACGAAATACTTGCCAAAAAGGGTTAGTAGCATAAATATAAGCCAAATCCAAGCTATTTACACCGCACGGAATCATAAAAATACCGAAATTAAGGGGATAAATGTGAAGAATTTATTCCTAATCACCCCTAACTTAGAACTTTGCGCGTCCCGAGCAATGTAAAAGAATCCTAGCATGACTTAACTCTTGAAAATCATTTTATTGGGATAGACTACCTTTTTTGCGGGCAAGCGATTGCATTTAGTCTATGCAACTAGACTTTAAACCCCTAGGTCACCCTAGTAGGACGAGTTATGTCTCGTGAGAGTTTGCAGAGAATAAACCCACAAAATTTAACTCAAAGAAAAAATCAAAATATTTAAAAATTATGTAACTCAAACTTTCCCACAAAATAGTCATCATCCAGTCATATTTACACGTCTCAAATCATAATGCGTGTGTGCGAAGCCAAAAATTCAACCGCGGATTTCCACCGATTGACCATTACGTTACTTATCCGAAAATTCGTTTTGATTCAATTTCTCACGGAATGCTCTCTCAAACGAATCACTCGGAATGTGGCTAATCTCTCGGTATACGTGATAAAAAGAGTAAATATAATGGACGCAAAGTCACGCATACAAGTAGAAAGACGGAAATTTCATAGTGATAGGATCTCATTAACGGAATACGGTTTTAAAAACGGGAACATTGCATCTTATTCAAGCATTATCTCTTTTATTATCTTTTGGTGTCTTAGCTCTCCACGTGTTAACCAATTTCTCAATTCGGACTCGATTAGGACTTTTTCGGATTTTACGGTATATTGGTTAAAATGAAAATGGTAGGGAAGGTTGGAATTGGAAAAGTCATTTATGATGTCCATTCGTGCTTTTTTCGGGCTATTGCTCATTTTTTTCTTCTTTATCTATATTTTTCAATTTTTCACTTATTTTCTTTTCTTGCTATTTTTGTTGAGCATATCTATTTTTTCTTTCCCCTTTTTGTTGCACTTTCTGGAATTTATTGAATATTCTATTTTCGCAATTTCGGGCTACTTGGGTTTTTCGGGGTACCAAACGAAAAGGATAACTGTTATTCGTCTCAATTTGGGTTATCAAAGGGATAATTTTTCACATCTTTTAATGGCTAATGTTTTTGGGTAACAAACAAGGGCCTACTTCATTGTCCGAATTACTTATTAATTTACTATATGCATCTCGAGATGAATTAAGTTTAGAGATTTGTAGCGCGCTTTTTAAGGCAATACCACACACGTTTTCCATAACCGATAAAAAATGAAAGGATTGAGAATCTCGACGACTTTTTAGGTGCTAAAAAGAACTTTGAGTTAACAATTAACTCGGATTGATTTAAAAACTCACAAAAAGTGATAGGCTCGACTCTCACCGGGTTTGTTAATCTCCACACTTATTCGTTAAGTCGTCAATTTTAGTTCAATTTCCATCTTTGGTCAATTTTGGCTTTGTGCATGTTGAATTTTTACAACTTCAGACTTCTATCTGACTTTTAATGATATTTTTGAAAACTTTGAATTCCAATTTTTATTTATTTTGAACAAAAATATTTTTTTGTTTTTTCAAAATTTTATGATTTGTTTGGAAATTTCTGGGCATTTTTGCAAATTTGTGAAGTTTTAGAAAAACGCACTTGTGACCCCCCCCCCCCCTAACTTAGACTTTTGCATTGTCCTCAAGCAAAAAGGACTAAAATCTAAACAAGGCAAAATAAGAAGTGCGATAAATAAAACAAACAAATTGAGAAAATGCATAAAGACACTAAATGACTCGAACACATGACTCAATAATACAATAAAAATCACCCCATACGCGTCGGGGGTGCGATGACCTCTCATCTCTCCAAAAACTCACCCGACCCCACTCACAGGGTACAATGCTCTCCTCGTCTCTCCCGTCTTCATATCGTAAACCAATAATCGAAACAAGTTAGGACCTCGCCCATAGATAAAGGATAGACCGGGAGACTCGTCGTGACTAATTGGAAAGGGATCCTCGTAATGCGTACTCGAAGCGTGGCCTGCGTGCATTGACCCGGAGGGAACACCTAAGTTTCTTTCCATTTTTGGAATGCATGGGTCATGCTCTAGGTCGGATGAAACATAACTTTTCTCCTCACTTGACTTCGGGACCTCTAGTGGTATGGGTGGATGGTCACAAAGAAGGAATTCATCGATTTTATCTTTCCATTCCCTTTCTTCTAGGTGACTACATGAATCCAATAGAGTTTGGACTTCGTCGTTAAGGTTATCATTCACTGGACCGAATTATTTTTCAAATTCTTCCATGCTCATGTCCCCTAGCTCTCTCTCTATCGAGTAGTGCCTACATCCTCCCTTACTTGCTTGATCTCCAACTTCACTATTTTTCTCTCTTCTAACCCCTCTCTCTCTCTCTCTCAATAACGGTATAAGTTCCCTCGCTCTCATGACTAGACACTAAGCAAGATTCTAAGGCGTCTCCACATAAATTTTCCTCAATGTGCTCTTCTACGATCTCATCAATTAGGCTCACCGCGTGAAGACTATCTTCTTCCCCCGTATTTTGGGCTATATGGAAGATGTTAGTATCTAAGGTCATGTTCCCAAAGGTGAGTTTCATCTTCCCATTCTGAGTGTTGATAATAGCGTTAGCCATAGCTAGGAATGGGAGCCCAATAATGATGGGAACATGATTACTCGAGGCGAAGGAGGGCTTCGTGTCTCAAATGACAAAGTCTAACGAAAAGTAAAAAGTGTCAACTTGGACGATCACCTCCTCCACTATACCTCTTGGGATCTTCACGGTTTGATTCGCTAACTAGAGGGTGATCTTTGTGGTGTTGAGGTCGCCCAGATCAAGTTGCCTATATATGGCATAAGGGAGGATATTGACACTTGCTCCCAAGTCAAGTAAGGCTTTTTCAATTTTATTTTCTCCAATGGTGCAGGAAATGGTGGGTGCACCGGGATCTTTGAATTTTGGCGGGAGATCATTAAGTACAATGGAGTTCATGTTCTGTGCTAGGTATACATTTTTCTTTACCTTCATCTTCCTCTTCACTGTTAACAAGTCTATGATGACTTTTGCATAAGTTGGAATCTGCTTAATGGCATCGAGGAAAGGTAAATTTAACTTTAATTGCTTTAGAACATCTATCACATCATCACGGGTGTTTCCTCTATGGGAAGGAATTAGCCTTTGAGGAAACAGTGCCGCGGTGGGTGGTTTCACTACTACCTCGGGCTCACTAGTGCCTTCTTTATCACTCTCATTCAAGGGGACATCTTCGGCCTCTTTCGTGCCGGGCAAAATCTCCTTGTCTTTAGGTACGTCTTATGGGGGAGGTTATAAGTCAACTACTCTCCCACTACGTACAGTGGTAATTGCGCTACATTGCTCAGGATGGTCATGGGGTGTCGAGCTAACACTAGTTTGACCTTGGAGAGGTCTTTGACCGTGGGCAGGAAACTTGCCCTTCTCTTGGATACTCCACGATGATTCCAACTGTGAAATGTTCGCATTCATGTCATTCATTATGCGCTTATGCCTAGCATTAGTTGCAGTCTGGGTATTGATAAAGTGGTTGATCGTATCCTTGATACTTCTCCGCGGTGGAGGGAAGTATGCTCCTTGAGGTGGTGGTGCTTGCACATGTTGAAAATGCGGTGGTGGAGGAGGGGCAACATGTGAATTAGGATTCATCGCAGCATGTTGTTTCCCATAGCTAAAACCAGGGTGGTTTTTCCATGAAGGGTTGTAAGAATTCCCGTGCAGGGTACTGAAATTACCCTTGAATCCTCTTATACCACTTACTTGTTCTTGAAGAATCACTTTGTAGGTGGGTATAGTCGGGCATTCTTCAGTTGAATGACCCGCCTCACAAATCGCACAAACCTTCTCGACGGGGTTTGGGATGGATCTAGTTGGTCCTCTTCCATATACCTCACGTAGGTCTCGCAGTCCTTTCTCAAGCATATCGAATCGACTGTCCGCTATAGAATTTTTTTCTATGTGAAATAGGTCGGACGCCGATGGAGTGGTGGTCACTTGACGATTTCGATTTTAAGCATTAGGATCAGATGTATCCCAGGATTGGGTAGTCTCGACGACATACCTCAGGTGAAGCTCAGCATCGTGGGCGTCTAGTTCGACAAACGGACCACTACCCATGGTTTCAACAAGTTGTTTGGAATTAAGATTTAGCCCATTATAGAGAAAATAAATGATTTGCGCTGTATCAAATCCAGGATGGGGGCACGAAGTAACTAACTCATTGAAACGCTCGTAATATCGATGAAATGGCTCATTTTTTTTATTGTCTAAACGCTTGAATTTAAGCCTTTATGGAGATTGTTCGATGTGGTGTAAAGAATTTCTTGAGAAACTTAGATTGTAACTCATTCCAAGATGCAATCGAGCTTGGAGGTAAAGACCATAGCCAGGTCTTAGCTTTATCTTTTAGAGAGAATGGGAAGAGTTTGAGGCGGATCACCTCTTGTCTGCAAGTTTGATCATTGAGAGTTTCACACACATCCTCAAATTCTCTGATGTGAAGATATGGATTTTCAGAATCCATACCACGATAATGGGGTAAAATTTGGATCATCCCATTTTTAGGATGAAATTTCCCAGCATTATACGGGAGTATAATGCATCTCGGAGTGACAGTGCGCTCGGGATATAAGATTTCTCTCAACGGGCGATACGGGGCCTTTTCCTCACTGACGGATGCACTACCGTGATGCGACATATCTCTCTCTCTTAACGACTCAGTGTCCTCACTTGGTGTACTCGGAGTGTGCTCTGAAGTGTGTCCTAAGAAAGAAAACGGGGTGTTATTTGAGATTGAGTGTGATGGTGTGGGAGTTGGAATCCAGAACTGTGGAGCATTAGGAGTGTGGGGGCTATCAGGGTCATATTCAACTACTGGATTTTCGTGAATGCGGGTTGGGGTATTATGGGGTGTGGGAGTGAGTTCAGAATTTTGCATTAACAGCTTAGGGGAGATGATGATGGATCTTTTGGTACTTTTTGAAATTTTTTATGTTTTTGGAAATTTTCGGTCAAAGTTTTTGATTGACTCGATCTAATCCTACGTCTACCTAAATCCCCGGCAACGGCTCCAAAAACTTGACGCGACTCAGAAAGTGTCTCTAATGTGCGTTCTCTCTAGGCTCAAGTGCAAGCCTGTCGCGTTAGTAATGAACCCGGTAAGTCGGGATCGTATCCACAGGGAAATAGGATAATGACATTGTGACAACGTTGGATAGACAAGGAAATCCTAACTCTGACTCTAAAGAAAAAAATAAAAGTGATTTGGTTTGTGGGATAACTACACTAGATGCAATTTATGAAATTATGAAAAATGAAACTATACTAAATTACCTAAAATACTGATGAAGAATAATTTAAAACTTTAAAATATGATGAGAAAACAGGGCGGGAATACAATCCCCCAACCCTAGTGTATTCCACGTATAATACTAATCGTAAATTCAAATGATTAATTAAACACATAATTTAGTACTCCCATGCATTACGTATATGAGGTTCAAGCCCGCACCATACTTAATCAGAGGACGAGTAAATAGGTATTGCGATAATTACACTCAAATCGCATTATAAAGCATCCCGGTTACACGGAAGAAAACGAGATCCAAAGATCTACAATTGTCGTGATCCTACGCAATACGGTCATAATAAATCACTAAATTCAGAGGATTAATGTTATACACATGCAACTGTCACATCAGTTTGGGTTCATGTATCCCGACCTTAGAAAATCTAGCCTCTCATGCTCAAACTAATGAAAACAATTTTTGATTTTCAGAAAACCATGATTAAACTAAGGAAAATTTGTAGAATGATGTAGAAAGGAATTGGACTGAAGAAATTAACTCATAATTTTACCAAAGCAGTAAAAGCAACAATTAAGAACACTTATAATCACCGAAATCTGAACAATCTTCAACTTTGGAATTAAAATTGTACTCTAACTTCAAAAATAGGGTTTTAAAGAAAGAATTGGAAAATTATATTAATTCTCCGTCCTAAGAATGATAATAAAACGGGTTTATATACCCTACAAAACTCCAAGAGTTTTAGCAGAACTAGGACTCTCCAATAGAGGAAGATAAGAAAATAAAATCTTGATAGTCGGACCGGTCATGTCCTCCTTCGAACCGGTTTGGCTTGGATTCGAACCAGTCCTGTCCTCCTCCGGACCGGTTTAGCTTGGATCCTGACCGGTTCTTTTATTTTTTGGGCGGATCGGTCCGGGGCGGACCGGTTCTTTTATTTTTCTTTAGTTTCGATCCATCTTCAGTCCGGGGTTCTCTGGAATGTGGCACGGTGGACCGGTTCTTTTAATTTATGGCCGGACCGGTCCTGTGCGGACCGGTTCTTTTAAGTTCTAGCTGGACCGGTCCTGTCTTTCTTTGACTTTTTCTTCTATCTTTGACTGCTCATAACTTTCACACCGGAACTCCGATTGAGGTGCTATTTTTTCCAGTGTTCTTGTAATTGAAAGCTCTTCAACTTTCCAGTTGGCCATACCTCCAGAATAAGGCTGAAAAATTATGAAAATTCCTTTTACTCCCCGTTTCCTGTTTTTCTTTCACTATTCTGAGTTCTCTTTGGCACTAACTTGAATGAAATACCTGTAAAACACATAAGAGATACACAAAATATGAAATAATTGCCAAAAAGGGTTGGTAGCATAAATATAAGCCAAATCCAAGCTATTTACACCGCACGGTATCATAAAAATACCGAAATTAAGGGGATAAATGTGAAGAATTTATGCCTAATCAATGGACTCATCACATAGTGGCTTCATTAAGATGGGAGTCACTTTCTTGAGGGGTGGCTTTGGGGTGGTACTAAGGTGAAAATTTTTCTTTTAAGTTCTTTTGATTAGAAACTTAACAATGGCATACTTGGTAGGAACGGTCTCATGAAGAACCTCTGCCACACAATTCTGAATAAGAAGAACATACCTTTGTTAGAGCAAGAACTAGGAGTGGGTGAAAGAAGGTAAACGATCGCGAGGAGGCACATATATCCCTCCTTGGTGACTCGCACTATGCATCATACCCTGGGTGGTGAATTTTCTATAAGCATCAAGATATGACTCAGAAGGAGTAATGCTCAAAGGATAACCAGGGGTACGAACACACCGATCACAACCAAACTGCCTCACCACTCTCTAAATGATATAACTCCACACCTTGTCCCAGCTCTGTCAAGGAAGGAAGGAGGCCATGTAATAACATCGTCATAACATCAATATGCGGGTAGGAGAAGAATGATGCTGCATCAGTATGGCAATAGAACGAACTCCCACTGCATGAAAAAGATGTCAATGAAAAGGTGCCACCAACTCCTTTACAGTATGGGTGAAAGCGAAACTCATCCACATTGTCAATTAAGGACCTCAGAGGATTTTTAGGATAATTTTTAAGCCACCTAATGATACAAGCAGCGTTGTTGTGACACACCTTAGCTTTGGGGACAAAGTTTGCAAAGCGCTAAAATATGAAAGCCATCAAAATAAAAGAGTTAGTAAAGTTGGTAATGTCATAGTGGCCATAAGATATTTCAACATCAACATGATCACAATCTAAATAAGTATAAAGAGACTCAAGTGTCAAGGCGACGAGGGGCACAAACCTCTCTCACAGCAGCCTCACTGCTAATTTGAAAAGAAGCTTGTGAGGGGAGTCCTCTGGCCTCCTTGGAAGTAAAAATCTACTAAGGAAGGTAACCAAGAAAGTTGCAAAGTGTGAAGGAGAGTTCAACTTAGGACCATCCTGACTATTGAGGGTCCTTCTCGAAGATTTTCCCTTAGGGAGCTGCTCGACATCTCTAAACTAATATCGTGGCCATATGGTGAAACAATGTTTGGTAGTACCCGTTACATTAATGTCAACATAGTTAGAACACTAAAAAAGATCAGTATGAAGTTCTCCCACCATCTCTTCCTCGAGGGGTCCTCATAGCCGTTAGTAAAAATAGGCCCCCTAAGTAAGGAAGGACAAGTAGGTTGCAGATATCCTTTATAGTGATCGTAAATTCACCCCAACCTATGACAAATGTGTGAGGATTCCTACTCTAGTGAGAAGCGAATAGGTTTAAAGTTGAACCATGTTTAGGCATCACATAAGATTTCAAACTATCAATTATTGTGACAAGACCAATTCCTTTGATTATAGTTTTGTATGAAGGGACAACAAGAATATGGTCAACCCAAGAGACCACTCTTCAGGGTTCCTTGCAGAAATCTTGAGTTCTATGTTGGAATGAGTAAAGTCACCACGATCAACCCTAACCCTAAGGATAGAATCAGGTAGAACAATTCGGAAATCACCTGTTTCACTGAAACCAATATGGGGTTGCTTGCACATTTTAGCAGCAAAATCCTCCTCAAACTTAGAAAGGGAAGACAAGAAAAATCATTCTCACTAAAATACGGTGCGTGTGCGTGCCGGTAAAGGCCAAAATCTCTGTGTTAGCGAGTGCGTAAGAAATACTTATAAGATTACAAAATGGGGGCCATGGTATAGGAACCCCCAGCAGTAGTTTCCCCAGACGAGGAACCCTCGGTAACATTTGGTTCGGATGAGGAACCCCTAGCAGCAGATGTTCCCAATGAGGGACCCCCAGCAACAAGTGGTTCTAGCGAGGAACCTCCACTAACAATCATTCCCAATGAGGAACCCTGAGTAACAACCATCCCAAATGAGGGACTCCCAATCTCAAAAGGACCAAATGAGGCATCCCTAACATAGTTTGTCCCAAGAGAGGAAGCCATAGTAGTAAATTCCTTGAATGAATAACCCTCAATACAAAGTGTCTCAAACAAGGGGAATCTAGTGACATTCATCCCAGAATCAAAACCCCCTAGTATAACGATAGAGAGATAAGGAACGACGGTGGCTGTGGTGGTCATGATAGTGGTCAGCACCATGGAAACGGGGATTAAGATAGGCAAAGAGAGAAATAGGATCTCTCTAATAGTGGTGGTAATGCCATTAGAATCAGTGTGTGACGATGAAGCCATTTGAAGTGGATACTTAAAAAAACTTGGGGAAAGAAAATTTATGGAAGAAAATTTTTTCTTACTTATCTCAAGATCTCTGTTGATGAAGAAGATGAAAAGAGAAAGTAAAAATAGTGAAGTTTAAAAAGCTTCCCTTATACAAAATGGGATAGCGTGTGGGAAAACCAAAAGACGCATAGATTTTTTACCCAAATGATGGGATATTAATCCCCATAATGACACGTAGCTCCTCGAGACCCCAAAACCTAGGATGGAGTGAAAGATCATTTAATGACCCTAGGAATAATGATGGAGGAACCCTAGGGTCTCTCAAGATAGAAGATTGTAATTATGGCGAACAAAGCCTTTTGGTCTACTCAACACAAAAGAACTTGCATGAGGGGCCTATGTAGAGGGGTACTACTCCACAAGTCAAAAACACCACTTGGGCATGGGAGTCCTCAAGTGAGGGAACCCCCTAATAATGTTAGTGAAAATATCAATAAGGCGTGCGAGTCCATAAGCGAGGGATCCCTCTACTAATCCCAGTTAGAAATGTGAAATTAGGGAAGGCAGTCCACAATTGAGGGACCCTTCTGCCACTGCCAGCTGAAATGTTATTTGGGAGAGGGTGCCCACAAGAGAGGGATCCCTCTGCCACTGCCAGCTAAAATTTTATTTGGGCGAGGGAGTCCATGGGCAAGGGACCCCTCTTCCACTACTAGTTAAAATGTTATATGGGTGAGGGAGTCCACACCGAGGGACCCCTCTGCCAACACCAAGTTAAAATATTATTTAGTCAAGGGAGTCCACAACGAGGGACCCCTCTGTCAACACCAAGTTAAAATATTATTTGAGCGAGGGAGTCCACAGCAAGTGAACCCTCTGCAAAAAACTCAAAACTAAACACTATTTTATAGCGGGGGTCCAAGACACCAAAGGGGCCCCTCAAAACAAATGAAGTGAATAATTGTTCATAAGTACTAATGTTTATTTAATTGTATTGGTAGAATATTTGAGCATCTATGGATTATGTGGGGGGGTGTCCCCTCCATATGGATGATTAACTTAGACAAGAGAATTGATTGTTTACAAACAAGCACGCCGAACGAGCTCACTTTGAAGATTCTCCATGTGGGTGGTTTGCAGGACCCACCTCGAAGACTCTGTATAAGTAAGTAGCTCGTAGAGCTCTACCTCTAAGGGCCTCCAACGGACCTAGCTCGAAGAACCCAGCTCGAAGAACAAAGATCACCTGGATGATAATAGTTTGTAATAAGAAATAGAATGATGTACTATGTACTTTATCTAATTAATATATTCTGTGTGGGGTCACTTAGTAACCACAAGGGACAATGCCTAGAAGGGCATGGGAGGGATTTCATTCCCTATCAAGCAACCTCCTCTTAGGAACTTCGCAGGGACATGGTTTGGAGAATTGAGAACAAGGCAACGTTGGGAACTATCACTAACCCTCTTGGCACACTTGGATAAAACTTCACCTAGGACGAATGTCATTCGAGCCTACTCATTTCTTAACTACTTGAATGAATCTCCTTGAGTCATTCGATCTCCCTGAATACTTTCCCCCTCGAGGTCACCTCCTCGAGGTACCTCGGGTGCCATCCCGTCTGACTGACGTGACTAGATACCAAATAATAGCCACTATTTGAACCACTTCCTGACGTCATGGCGTCTGACATTTAGGAACTCAAGAATACAGCACTCAAGTGCCTTTATACTTAGGATGGTAGGTCTAGTGAACCAAATCTGATCTCATAGCCATCCTAAAGTAAGACCTAAGCTGTAAAAGTCATATCCTTCATTAATGACTGTAATACTTCCAACTAATAGAATGATTTCCCACTAAAACTAATAGGTCCCATGCATTAAATGTAGTATATCATGCATTTAATCCACCAAGCCAAATGGATCGAGGGCATGCTCACTCGAGCAACCTCTCCCTCCATATAAATAAGGCCAACACAAACAAATCAAGAAAAGAGGATCCAGAGCCCAGAACTACTGCCCAATTTTCCTTATACTAAAGAATCCTCGTGAGAGAATTAACTCCCATACACATTTAATGCACCCTATGGCCATCCCCGATCCTCGCCGTGTGGGCAGGAGCGTGGAGGAAAGGATCCTTGGATCCTGCGTATCCCTCTCAGGAGATCTTCGACCGGCGTCATTTGAGATGAGGTGCAAAAATGTAGAGAGATTCAGAGTCGCGAGTCTATTTCACTCAAAATAAGACTAAAGAAAAAGGGGAAGCCATCCCGAAGGATGGAATCCAAAGACATACTGGTGCACGCGAAACCAATATGATTCGAGAAGGGTTCGGAGGCTTAGTTACGAAATAGGAAGGTGTTAGGCACCCATTCTTCCCTTTCGGTCTCTCATGGATATTTTTTATTTTACTTTATTTTTCCCCGTGATATGTGTGCATGTGTGCATGTGCCCATTCTGCCCTTTCCATGATTAGGGGAGTCTCACTTTGGTGACCCTTTACTCTTCTCTGGATGCATTCAGCCGGTGCTACCGATAGACCTTTACTGGAGCCACGTACCTTCTTGAGGTTCATTCAGCCGGTCCATTTGTGGTTCATGCATTCGCATTTTCCTTTCATGCATTCGCATTTTCCTTTCATGCATTTCTTTTTGTTTTGTGAATTCAGGCGTGGTTCTATGAGGTGATTGGGTGCAATACCTCACTGATCTCTTTGAAGGATGACACTGTTGGGGACTCCTACCGATTATATTGATGGCGTAAGGCCAATCGGAAGTCGAAGGGATCTCTCTCTATAGAGGCGGTGCGTCAGGTCTTGAATGACCTGACCAATGGTAGGGTAAGATACTTTCCATTTTGTCTTAATTTTTGCACCTTCTGATCTTGTATTGATTTATGCCTGCTTGGATATTTTTAGGTGACCTTTTATCTCTGGGGGATAACCCTTCAGGATGTGGGGAAGACCGGGGTGAACACACAGATAAGGCGTTTGCTGGCGCATGAGTTCGGCCATTCTTGGTATCTCGTGGAGCGGGTGGTTTACCAGGTTACTGAGGAGGAGGTGGTGGTGCCACCTGCGCAGCCTCCTACGTCTATGAGGCGGGAGAGACTGCCGTCGGGAGATAAGAGGATCATGGCGATGATCGGGGAGTCCTACTTATTGTACACCAATACGACTGTGCCGTATGACTATATGGACTTTGTGAGGATCTGGCTGATGGCGCCCAGCATATATTATGCCCTGCCTTTCCCTCCTGCGGGTTCGAGTCAGGTGTTGGGATCTTCCCACAACGGCGGTGGTCCGACGGCATCTGTGGAGGTGGTGACTTCAGAGGTTCCTTTTGTGCGGTTGCGCACTCCTTCGTACAACATTCGGCGGGATGATAAAGAGATGGTGCCTATGCTGCATCGTCCTCATGCGATGGATCCGAAGGAGTTGGGTTTGACATAGGAGGTCCTCCGACCTGCGGTATACCTTTCCGTACCTCTCTTTTTTTCTTTTCTGTTTTGGTCATCTCTCCTTTGATACTAATTTTGCCTTTCCTTGCAGTAAGTTCGGGTGTCGACCACTTGGCTAAGGGACATCAGAGATTGGTTATCTTCGGCAACTGCTCATATTCGGGACGCGGTTTCTGTTCCTTCTTGCTTGGTGTCGTCTGCTTCATCCGGAGAAGACTCTTGCTCAGGTAGTGGTGGCGCATTGTCTCGTCGTAGGGGAAAGAGATCACGTCGCAGGGGTGAAAGCTCTTAGAGAGAGGGTGAAGGGTAGGTGAGAGAGAGGGGATGTGGGTTTGGGCTGAGTCCCGTTGTTTTTTTGCTTTTCTTTTATTTCCTTAAAAAATGATGTAACACAGAAAATAGATATATGCAATGCAATGGAGTTTTTTTATTATCTTTTATTAATGATGAATGAATGCATGCACATACGTTTTTTACTTTGCTACTGAGCCCGTAAAAAGGAGTATTTTTGGAATTTTTGAAGGAAAGTTTTTATTTAAAAGGGAAATTATATAAGGAGAAAAAGGGATTTTGAAATTCTGTTGAGAATATCAATTTATTTCTATTGAGTTTTTTGATTTGACAAAAGAGGAAAAAGGTAAATTTCTAAAAATGGGAGTTGCCGATCGGCAAGCACCCTATCCTACCTATCGGCAGTTCAGTCCAGTCCCATCAATTCAAAGCTTTAAATGGTACCCTCTTAAGCCCTTTGCACGTTGTGGGGTAGGATTCCCTTCGATTTCTGCAGGGATTATATCTCTTGTGAGGGTTCTCAAGTTTAAAAGGGGGAAGGGTAAAGTGTTTTCGTCACACCTTCACACTCTTACCTATTTGCCCATTATTTCTTAGTTTTGCAAGATGGCTCACACTGGTAGCATTGAATTTACTAACTACCTCGAAGCCTTAGAAGCGATGTGCTCTTATAATGTCGACTACGATGCTTTCAATATGCGTCAAGTCTCTTTGTGGCGCAATCGGCCTATTGAGTGGAACGTGCTGATGACAGTAGTACAATTTTGGTACCCCAAAGACCATGTATTCCGCTTTGGGTTGGATGAAGTTTGTCCCACCTACGAGAAGTTTTCTGCCATGCTGGGTGTAAATCCCAGTGTTACTGCGGTTTTGCCCGAATTTTCCCATTCTCCTAGGGATTTATTGGCTAAGCTTCTGCATATCTCGCCTTCGGCGGCCAGATCATTGGTTGTTGGAGGAATGATCTCCCTCCCGATGGTGCTGTAGTCCGTGCATTTGTAGGAAGTAGGTGATGCTGGCTATGCTAGAGCCGTTGTTCTGGGTCTGATTTCAAAATTGTTGCTGGTGACTGAGGAACTACTGGTGGACTCGCAACTTCCAGCCATTACTTCATGGATGTCATACCATCGCAATCCTGCGGCGGTGATACTGGCAGAGACCCTGAATAGCCTGGATGCCTGGAGAGAAGGTCATTCTGACTTTTTGAGGGGTAGCCCCGTGATACTGTTCATTTGGTTGTCTGGAAGATTCCGCTTGGCGACTCCTCCAGAATATCCCTTGTCGGTCGTACCCAACTTTTTTTCGCGCTACTTCATCAGTGTTGGTCTGTGTGTTGAGAACTGGGAGCATTGAATTGTGGAGCATGGGGCTCGTGGTCTGTATTGGTCAGTGCCTTGGTGGGGGAAGTTGCATCCTATTCTGGAGCTAAGAGAGTATTCATATGTGTGGATGGTTGGTCTCAGGCAGACCTCCTTTTATTTCCCTTGTAGGCTTCTGCGCGAATTTGGCTGGGCACAGGCCGTGCCACCTCGGACCTCAAATTTCTTTCTGGTAGAAGATTTGAATGAATTCCTGCGTCTATTTATTGAATCTCTATGGGAAACTCAGTGTCCGTCGACCCGCACTCCCAGTCTGTCGAGAAAGTTTGGCATGTCCCCAAAGATTATATAAAGTGGTTGTGGAGGAAAGTAGTCAGCAAGCTGTTGGCAGTGGAGACTGGACAAAGATAGTTTATTTTATCTAACACAATGGAAGGGGGTGTTGTGGTCTTTTCGAAGATGATTCGGGCTCATCGGTCCATGGAGTGTTTACGGCACTCTATTCAGGCAGGGGAAACTTAGGGACCTCAGGATATAGATGATGAGGGTGGAGGCTCCCCGGGTAGCTGTGGGTAGGACTTCTGGAGAGTTTATTTATGTAATAGATGTGGGGTTTTTATTTGGCTTTTCATGGTAGAAGGGGGAAGGGAGTTATCCGTTCCTTTTCTTATGTAATCCATACTGTAATTTCTTATTAATGAAATAAACAAGTTTCTGATCATCTTGTTGTACCTTTCGATGAATTTTACATTTTCAATTATCTATACCAATCGCTAAGGCATACATAATCCTTTTGTTCAAGTATTTTTAGAATAAATCGTCGTTCTCGGAGGAAAGAAAAGAATAGTATTTTGTGAAAAAGAAAGTGTCGCACTCATGTGAGGTGTATGAGTTGCCTACGTACCTCTGGGGTTTTTGAAAAGTTTTTTATCTGTTTGAAAATAGTTTTTTTTTGTAGAGGATCAGGCCCACGTAGTTCTGGGTAAAGGGAAATGAAGAGAGTTTTTTTTTAATAGAAGGGGGATGAGAAGAGTCGTAGCGCGCCGAGATTTCGGACTAGGGGTAGAATTTCTTGAGATGGTCCAGGTTGACTGGACAATCCATCTCTTCCTAATCTAGGTCAGTGAGCATGGAGGCACCGCCGGATAAGATTTTCTTCACAATGTAGGGGCCGCTCCAATTGGGCATGAATTTCCCTCTGGGTCCCAGATGGGTTCTATTATCTCTTTGAGGGCTAAATCCTCCTCCCGGACACCGCATTCCTTGACTCTTTTATTGAATGATCGGACTATTCGATGATGGTACCCCTGTATGTGGTAAAGATCTTTTAATCTTCTTTCATCTAGGAGGGCTAGCTCATCAAGACGGATTTGGCACCAGTCTTCTTCGTTAACTTTGCTTTCGATCATGATGCGTAGCGAGGGTATTTCCAGCTCCACAGGTAGGACTGCTTCCATGCCGTAGACCAGAGAATAAGGGGTAGCCCCAGTAGAGGTTCAGATTGAGGTTCGATAGCCCCATAGGGCAAATGGGATCCGATCGGCCCAATCCCTACAACTTTCGGTCATCTTGCTGATTATAACTTTGAGGTTCTTGTTGGCGGCTTCAACTTCACCATTGGTCTGAGGTCGGTAGGGAGAAGATTTGTGTCTCTGGATCCCGTACTCGGTAACTATTTCCGTTACTTCTGCTTTGAATTGTAACCCGTTATCTGACACTATCTCGTGAGGGACCCCATATCGGCAGATGATATTTTTCTTGAGGATTTTGGCCACTTTCTTATCGTTCAACACTGTGTATGACTCAGCTTTGACCCATTTGGTGAAGTAATCAATGGCAGCTAGGATGAACTCATGTCCATTTGAAGCCTTTGGCGTAACCTTCCTTATGATGTCGATACCCCAGGTGGAGAATAAGCAGGGAGAGGTCATGTTGTATAATTCTTGTGGAGGCAGGTGTTAAAGATTGGAGAACTGTTGGCATTTGAGGCATCGCCGGACATAGGCGGTGCAATCTTGGGCCATGGTGTCCCAGTAGTATCCCTATCGGATGATCTTCTTGGAAAGCATGTGACCGTTCATGTGGGGACTGCATTCCCCGCTGTGGATTTTTTGCATTATTTTCTCAATCTCAGCCCCTGCGATACAGTGTAGATGAGTTCCATTGAAGTTCCTCTTGAGTAGAGTTTTATGATAGATGATGTACTGGGCGGCTAATCTTCAGAGGGTTGTTCACTCTTTCTTGTTGGAACCCTCGGGATACCTACCATGTTTGAGGAGGAACCAGATATCATAATACAAGCAATCGTCTAGTTCGGGATCTTCGGTGGAGACAAGCTCAATATGGTAGCAGTGGGTTGGTTTGTCTTGCTTTTGAACTAGGAAGGGGGTCATTGTTATTCCTTTGGGCATGTCGATCGTGGAGGCCAAGGTAGCTAGAGCATCGGCGAGGTTATTCTTCGTTCGAGGTAGGTAATGGAAGTTGATATCTCAGAATCGGGAGGCTAACTCTTCTAATTGGGCATGAAAGGGTTGGAGCTTTTCATCCTTGACTTTTCACTTTTTGATCACTTCACCGATGATGAGGGTAGAATCCCCGTAGACATTAAGGTATTGAATACCTTTCTTGAGAGAAACTTTGAGGCCTACTGTGCATGCCTCGTATTCCGTCATATTGTTGGTGCAAAGGAAATCCAATTTAATGGCGATGGGAGTGTGGGAGTCATCTGGGGTGATCAGAAGTATCCCAATGCCATATCCCTTTTTATTGGCAGCAATGTTAAAGAACATTTTCCATTGAAGGTTGTCTTGAGAGGTGTAGAGAATATTTTCATCTGGGAATTCAGAGATCCAGACATCTGCTTCTTCTACGGGGTAATCAGCGAGGTAGTCAGAGATGGCTCTTCCTTTAACAGCTTTCTGTGTGACGTACACGATATCGAACTCGGTTAGGAGCATCAACCATCGGTCCATTCGACTGGATAAGTCGAGTTTCTCAAGCAGGTATTTAATGGGGTCCATTCGGGATACAAGTTTGATAGGGAAGGCGAGCATGTAGTGTCGCAACTTTTGGGTGACCCTTACAAATGCGGCACACGCCTTTTCTAAAGCAGTGTAGTTGACCTCGTACCCGACCAATTTCTGTTTGGCATAATAGATGGCTCTTTCTCTGTGGGAGTCTTCAAGGTATTTATCTAGCAAAGACCTAGCTGCAGTGTCGTTTATGGTTAGGTATAGGAGAAAACGGAGACCAGGTTGTGGTGGCATGAGCACCGGAGTTTGGGTCAGATATTGTTTGATTCGGTCAAAATATTCTTGGCAGGCCTCGTTCCAAACCTTGGTTCAATCCTTTCGAAGTATCTTGAAGATCGATTCGCAGATAGAGGTTAGCTGGCTGATAAACCGACTGATATATTATAATTTCTCAAGAAAACCTCGGACTTCTTTCTCTGTTCGGGGCGGTGGCATCTCAAGTATGGCCTTCAGATTTGTAGGATATGCTTCTATCCCCTTCTCTCTGACCATGAATCCTAAGAGTTTTCCCTTTTTAACGCCGAAGACACACTTATGTGGATTAAGTCTCATCTGATACCGTCACAGTCGTTCGAAGAACTTCTGGAGAGCAGGAACATGACCTTCTCTAGTTTTGGACTCGATAATTATATCATTCACATAAACCTCGACTTCTTTGTGAATCAGATCGTGCAGGATGGTTGTGGCAGCCCTTTGGTAGGTAGCCCCAAAAATTTTGAGACCAAATGGCATAACGGTGTTGCAAAAGGTTCCCCATGGGGGTGATGAATGCGGTTTTTTCTTGGTGGTCTAGGCACATCTTGATTTGGATGTATTCGGCAAACCTGACGACGAATGACTTGAGAGCATGACTGGCTGTGTTGTCCACGATCATGTCGATGTTTGGTAGCGGATAATCATAATTTAGAGAAGCATTATTTAAATCTCAGTAGTCTACACACATTCGAACCTTCCCTCCTGATTTCGATACAGGTACTATGTTGGCTAGCCATGTGGGATATTCGATCACACGAATGAAGCCCACGTTTAACTGTTTGACCACCTATTCTTTGACCTTGAGCAACCATTCGGTGCGGAGTTTTCTCAATTTTTGTTTAATCGTCTTGTAATCTGGGAGAGTGGGGATCTCGTGCTGAGCTATTTCAGGATCAATGCCGGGCATATCATCATAGGACCATGAGAAGACATCCACGAACTTCTTCAACAATTTTTCTAGTTGTGCGCACTCATGCTCGTTAAGGGTGGCCCCTATCCTAATCTCGCGCAGTTGTCTACTAGAACCGAGATTAATAATAACAATCTCTTCTTCATTAACTTGAACGCAGTTATGTTATTTATTATTAACCTTATTTAAATCATTTAAGATTTGTTCATTTGCAAAATCATCATCATCAAAAGTTTGATTAGAATCGAAGGAGTTAATATAAGGCACATCAAGATACTCAAAATCTTCGTTTATTTCATTGGTAGTAAAAATAGCATTGAGAACCTCGTCAAAAGAGGTCTTGATTACATTTGAACAAGGATAGACAGTAAAAGAAGAAATAGGGTAAACATTGGGGTTAGGGGGGATTTCAAGAGGTAGAACTGGCGCATCATGCCAGTTGAGGAGAGATATATCAATAGCTTTAATCAGATGGGATGGATCCATTACTATAGTGCCTGAAGGAACCATGCAGAGTGCCAGCCCCAGTGTCTGTAAGTTGAAGGAATCTTCAGAATCACTTTCCTCGGTCTTTTCGGTATCTTTGATGAGCGGTTGTACGCGGTGTTGAAAACTTTCGGCCCATGGGTAGCTATCTTGGAAAAAGATCTCCATTCCAGGCTTCATCTTCTTATCTGTGTGGTCATACCATGGTTCTAGAAAACCACAAAAGGGGAAGTCTTCACCTTCTTGAATGAGTCATCCATTCAAGGAGTCTCCTGGATAGTTTGGGTGCAATCTAATCTTCAATTTGGTTGAGACTGGTGGATCATTATGAGCTCTTGTTCTGATGGTTGATACCCCAACCCACAAGGAGGGAAATCTTTCTTCAGTTCGATGGGCTCAAGTATCCCTTGCTGCCTTTGCCCTAGCCCCAGTCCGGGTATGAAGTGCATGTTTCTGAACATCTAAATCACATTGGCATTGCCAAGAGGGCCATATTCTAGACAAACCCTTTCTTTAAAACCGTCCCCTTCTGGGAGTAGGAGTGGCTCAACTTGGAATCCTGATAGGAGCGTATCATTTGACCCGTGTTGTATCTCAAGGATTAGACTGCTGGTGCTTGCACCCTCAACATTTTCGTCATCGCCTAAAATGGTGATGACTCGCCCATCGGCAAAGAACTTCAATTTATGATGGAGTGAGGAAGACACACCCTTGATACTGTGGAGCCAGGGTCGTTCGAGCAACAAGTTGAAACAAGTTGGGATGTCTATGACTTGGAATTCAACGACAGGGTTTATAGGGCTAACCCCTATTATAATTTTTATGGATCCCATCACCTCCCGACGGGTATTATAGCAGGCACGTACAACGACGGAGGTTGGAGCGAGGTCTCCTTCTTTCAGGCCTAATCACCTGAAGGTTCTAAGAGGGCAAACATTCAAGGCGAATCCGTTATCGACAAGGGATAGTGGCACGGCCTTCCCCATAAATTTGAGGGAGATTTTGATGCATGATTATTATTTGGCCCAATTATGGGGATTTCTTCTTCAAAAAATGATAACATTCGGGTAGAGGTCAAAGATCCGACCAGATTTATCGCTTCTTCTGGTGAGGTAGAGGGAGGAACTGTGGGTCTAGTGAGAAGTTTGATTAAAGCATTTATGTGTAGCTGGGAAGACATGCAAAGTCCCCATAGAGTGATGTTTGCTTGAGTTTTCTTTATTTGATCGAGGATCTTGTTCTCCTCGATGGTCATCTCTGGCATAGGAAGGTTTTCAATGCCCTTCCCTTTGTCATTTGCTGGTAGTGAGCTTGGAACCGGGTAACGTCTCCCTGATCTGGTCATGTGATTCACTGACGAAGGAAAGAACATGAATCTCGTTTCCTCGTCAATCTCAGGTCGTTTTGTCACCCTGTTTATTTCTCCGAGGAGTTCTTCAAATGATATCATCCCACATATGTCGGCTACTAGGCCAGTTCTTCTTGAATCTTATTCCTCCCTCGAATCTTCGAATTCTTTTCCCCATCCGGTGGCAACAATTATGTCGTTCCATGTAAATTCAATGCATTCCACAACTTCAACGGCTTCTTCATACATGTCTTCCCATTCTGTGGGGAAATGTGTGGTTGAAGGGACAAAGCGCCCTTATAGCTTCAAAGTGACAAGTAACCCGGTGACACTGCAAATGCTGTTGGTTTGCCCGAATAATTGGCATTGGAAGTTGGGCAGGCGGTGGCCCATTGACAGGAGGGGCACGTGGAGCGTGCTGATATTCTTAGGGAACCCAGATAGGCTATGGCTGACCCATAGCATGAGGGAATAGGGCCTCGGATCTTGAAGAATAGAAACCTGATTTCATTGCATCTCTCGGACCTCAGTTTGGAGGTTATCAATCTTAGACACGAGCTGAGCTAGGACTGCCGTCAGATATGGCTGTATGACTGGTACTCGATCTGTATTCTCCATGGAAAGTGGATGGATTCCGGACTTGGATGAAGTAGTAGAGGAACGAATGAAACTACGGGATGATTTGACTGAAGACCGAAGCCAATAGGGAGCCAGGCCAAGGGCTTGCGATCGACCTGAGAAGGCGTAGGATGAGATTTATTTTTTAGAAAAAGGGAAGAAACTTTTTTTTTGATTTTTTGATAAAGAAAGGAGAAATGTTTTTGGATTTTTAATAAAGATGGGAGAAATGTTTTTTGATTTTTGATAAAGAAGGGAGAAATGTTCTTGGATATGGAACTCAGCATGATTATTATGATTATTATGTTCTCACTTGTATTTAATTCTCCTAAATGTAATGTCGGATGGGACCCGAGCCTGGAAAAGTGGGGTTTTAATATATGCAAAGCTATGACTGGAGTTGTAACTAGGCTCACGGATAAGGTCCCATTTTAAAAATGCGCAAAAATTGGGCGGTTGATCGACCCAGAATTTCGGCAGAGTTTCAGGTCGAAAACGACAATCTAAAGTGCGTGTCCTAAGTTTGACACCTATATGCAGGTATGCAGTTAGTTGGGTGAATCGGCATGGGTTCCCCCCTTTGGCGTGACTTCCATGAGATACGTCTTGCTCTTGCGGGCAATCGGTATGTGTGGACAAGCCATTTGATATACCTGAGTGTACGTGAATTGCCTCACCATATACCTCGTGGGGAAGGCACGTATGAGAGCAAATTTGATATACTCGGCGTACGTGAACGAATTCCCTGTGATATACCTCCCGTCATGACTTGGGTCAAGAGATATGATGTGGGGGAACCATTCGATATACGTCGAAGGTACTTGGACTATAGAAGGTGAGAGTCATATCGCTTAGGCTAAATGTGACCTGCCGTACCAGCGCCCATCACGAAGTGACCCTCCAGTTACTGGGTAAAATTTGCTCAATAACAATGCTCTTTGGTGATGTCGTGTGAATCATGCATGATTCTCTTATTAGTATCTTATGATGAGAATGCCTTTCTTGATTATGCCAAATAGGGAGCAAAGTACAAGTACCAAAGGTACACCAAGTATGGATGGGTGATGCGTGAAACATGTGGATATATGTGATCCTAGGTGCACATGGTGCAAAGTGTACATGGAGAATTTTCTACAAGTGTGTGAAAATAAGCATAAGCATGGGATACACAAGGAAAAAAGGGGGAACATGCAGATATAGGGGAATTATAAAGAAATATAACATCCATGTAAATAGAGTCAAGCCCTCAAAACAAAACATAATACCCAGCGGAGTCGCCACTGTGGCCATCCCCGATCCTCGCCATGCAGGCGGGAGCGCGGAGGAAAGGATCCTCGGGTTCCGCGCATCCCTATCGGGAGAGCTTCGATCGGCTTCATTTGAGGCGAGGTGTAAAAATATAGAGAGTTTCAGAGTCGCCAGTTTATTTTATTCAAAACAAGACAAAAGAAAAAGGGGAAGCCATCCCGAAGGATGGTGTGGCCATCCCTGATCCTCTTCATGCAGGCAGGCACGTGGAGGAAGGATCCTTAGGGTCCCGTGCGTCCCTCTCGAGAGAGCTTCGTTCGGCGTCGCTTGAGATGTGGTGTAAAATTGTAGAGAGATTTAGAGTCAACAGTCTATTTTACTCAAAACAGACAAAATAAAAAGGGGAAGCCACCCCAAAGGATGACATCCAAAGACATACTGGTGCATGCGAAACCAAAATGATTCGAGAAGGGTTCGGAGGCTTAGTTACGAAATGGGAAGGTGTTAGGCACCCATTCCGCCCTTTCGATCTCTCATGGATATTTGATATTTTCCTTTATTTTTCCCCGTGATATGTGTGCATGTGTATATATATAGTGGATATAGGAATCCTCGACTTGTATCATGGAAGAGATAAAGTGAGTGATCCGTAGGAAGGTATAAGAATAATATTAGAAAGTACGATTTACGTGATTACCCTTACATTGATCGTTATAATGGAACGATAACGCATATGGAATAATACGCCACTAAGAACAAGTATATAGAATATAAGAAGATTGGATTTAAAGAAGATAGAAAATGAAAGAAAAAGTGGGGAAAAGGACTCCAGTCTCGAATTTTACCCCGAGACACCTTCGTAGCCTATAAAGGCATCAAAGTCCACGTAGTTCACATACAAAATGAGGGGTGGGGTTTATCCCATAAATCCAAATGGGGGATCTCTTATTTGTGAGTGTGTGTGTGTGTAGAAAAAAGTGTTTTAGTTGTGAGAAAAGTGTGAGAAGAGTATGAGAATCCCTATTTGGAATTTATGAGCAAACCCCCTTTTTCTTATTTTTTTGGGTTTTATTTATATGAAAAATAAGATATGTGCAATAATTCTAAATGAAAAAGTATATTAGGATATGTGAGAAATGAGATAATAAAAGTGCTAAATAATAAAACAAGTTATTGAAAATTTAAGAGGATTTGAAGAGAAAGGTGAGAAAGATGGACCTTCTTGGAGATCTTGAGCTTGATCTTGAATGTGATAGAGAAGCCCTTGCACTTGGTTGATGATGGAGAGTGGATAATTCACGAAGTTTGATGAAAAAGATGATGAAAAGTGGAAGTAAAAAAGGGATTTGGAGGTTGAAATCACGCTGCCTTCGAGAGAGGTTTCTGGGATTCGTTGAGAGTGAATTTTATCAGATCTCGACTCCCTTTGCAAATGAGGTGAAGGCCTCCTTTTATAAGCCCAGGTAACTACCAATCGGCATATACCTGTTCCTGCCTATCGGCACCTGCCGATAGGCAGGGCCTGGAACCTGCCATTTGGCAGTGCGCTTCAGGCTTTTTGGAAAATCGGCTGTCGAGGGTAATTCGTTGATCAGAATAATGCATGGGGCATACCGTTGGAAAGTTAATTCAGAGACCTTTGAAAGTCCTTTGGACCTCTCCCGGGTGTAAGAGTTGACTTTAGGTCAAATATGGCTCGGAAGCGTTTGTCGGTGCAATGGACAAGGAATCGTTTGGATGCAAACAGATCATTCGTCCGCATGGTATGTCTGAATCGCGCACTGAGTGGACCATTGGAAAGGTTAGGAGATGTACTTCGACATTTCAAAGAGTTTGACCCAGTTGGGAGAGTTGACTTTAGTCAACCGGGCTCGGGAAGCATTCGGTGACCTCTTGGAGTCAAACGGATCGTTCGTCCGCATGGAAAGTCAGAATCGCACATATGATGGACCGTTGGAAAGGGGATTCAAGGAACTTCGAAGAGTCATTCAACCTCGATTGATATAAAGAGTTGATATAGGTCAAACAGAGCATGGGAGCGCCCGGTGGCCTCTAGGTTAAGTTTTAGATGCAAACGGATCATTCGTCTGCATGGTAAGTCATAATCGCACACGGGGTAGTCCTTTGGAAAGGGGATTCAGTTCCCTTCGAAGATTTATTAAGTTTTGATCCAGATAAAGAGTTTGATTTTTTAGTCAAACTAAGCTGTGGAGTGCCTGATGGCTTCTAGGTCAGTACTCGGGACATGACCTAGGTTTATAGTGATGAAAGGAGGTGCTAGGGACCTCAGGAAAGTTGGGGGTAATGAAATGGGGTGTCTACAGAGCCCCTCAACATGTGAGTTTGGAATAAATGATAGTCATCAAATAGACACCACATGATGCTTTTGAGGGAGTATGATCGATTCTGAGGGTCGAGACCGATTCTAAGGACCTAAGGGGCATGCTGGGGATGGAAAGACGATCGAAGGTTTAGGTCGATTTTAAGGACCTGAAGTGATGTTGGGGGATGACCAATATGGGCAAATTTGAATAGGGCAAATTTGAATAGGTTTAATAGAGTATATGGGTGTGATTTGGGTTGAGGGATCGAAATCTGGGTTTTCTTCTAAGAAGATGGCATCGGTACGATTTTGGAGTGGATTGTGAGTAGTGTTTGGTTTCGGATTGGTTGGTTGGGCGATGGCACCCCGATCAATGAGATATTGGATTACATTTCAGAGGTGAAAGCATTGGTCGATGGTATGGCCTACAGTTTGGTAAAAGGCGTAATGAGCATCGGCCTTGAAGTTTCTTGGGAGTGGATTTGGTAATGGACGGGGATCCAAGGGTTTGATGAGGTTTCGGCTCAACAGGGCTTGGTAAACTTTGGAGAGGAGAGGATTGAGCTCAATGTATTCCCTTAGGATGGGGGCAGGGCGGCTTTCTGGTGCCTATGATGTGGTTGGTTGAGAGATGTTATCGATGGTAGAGACTGTAGCACTGGCAGGGTTGTCATACTTTCTAGGGGTGAACTGTCCGGACACCTTCTTCGATTCAACCTCTTTTTTAACAAGGCTTTCCTCGATTTCCACTCCAGCCTCTCTGAGAGATTAGAAGTGAAGATATTATTATCCTCCCATCGACGCTCTCACATGGGGAAAGAAGTTCTTCTTCACTATGTTCACCTGTTCTTCCTCAGATGGCCGATTGGTCATGGTATTTGCTTGCTCCCTCCACTGGATTATAAAGTTACTGGCTGATTCCCCAGGGTTCTGTTTGAGCAGCATTAAATCACGATGGGTGACCTTAAGCTCTTCATTTGTATTTGTACTGCGACATGAATTCTCGGGCTACATCCTCCCAGCTACGGATTCTGGATTCCTCAAGAGATAAAAACCATCGGAGGGAACTATCCTTCAAAGTTTGCTGAAACAATTGGGCCATCACTTCTTCAGAAGACCCTAGTAGAGTCATGCAACGATGATAACTACGAAGATGAGCAATCGGGGGTCCACTCCCCCCAAACTTCTCGATATTTGGCATCTTGAACTTTTTGGGTAACCTCGCTTTAGGATAAGGAGACATGTGGGTGTAGTTCATGTAATTCCTAGAGATCCTGACTTGGTCAAACTTCTTAGCGAGCATCTTGAGATCCTCTTTGACTTTATTCAACTCCTCCTCCTTACGATCAACAACCACAGGCAGGTTAGCCATAGGCTGGGTAATATTTAGCATTGGAAGTTGGTCAGGCGGTGGCCCATTGACATGAGGGGTACATGGAGCGTGCTGATATTCTTAGGGAACCCAGATAGGCTAGGGCTGACCCATAGCATGAGGGAATAGGGCCTCGGGATCTTGAAGAATAGGAACCTGATTTCTTTTCATCTCTCGGACCTCAGTTTGGAGGTTATCAATCTTAGACACGAGCTGAGCTAGGACTGCCATCAGATATGGCTGTATGACTGGTACTCGATCTGTATTCTCCATGGAAAGTGGATGGATTCCGGACTTGGATAAAGTAGTAGAGGAACGAATGAAACTACGGGATGATTTGACTGAAGACCGAAGCCAATAGGGAGCCAGGCCAAGGGCTTGCGATCGACCTGAGAAGGCGTAGGATGAGATTTATTTTTGAGAAAAAGGGAAGAAACTTTTTTTTTTGATTTTTTGATAAAGAAAGGAGAAATGTTTTTGTATTTTTAATAAAGATGGGAGAAATGTTTTTGGATTTTTGATAAAGAAGGGAGAAAAGTTCTTGGATATGGAACTCAGCATGATTATTATGATTATTATGTTCTCACTTGTATTTAATTCTCCTAAATGTAATGTCGGATGGGACCCGAGCTTGGAAAAGTGGGGTTTTAATATATGCAAAGCTATGACTGGAGTTGTAACTAGGCTCACGGATAAGGTCCCATTTTAAAAATGCACAAAAATTGGGCGGTTGATCGACCCAGAATTTTGGCAGAGTTTCAGGTCGAAAACGACAATCTAAAGTGCGTGTCCTAAGTTTGACACCTATATGCAGGTATGCAGTTGGTTGGGTGAATCGGAATGGGTTCCCCCCTTTGGCGTGACTTCCATGAGATACGTCTTGCTCTTGCGGGCAATCGGTATGTGTGGACAAGCCATTTCATATACCTGAGTGTACGTGAATTGCCTCACCATATACCTCGTGGAGAAGGCACGTATGAGAGCAAATTTGATATACTCGGCATACGTGAAAGAATTCCCTGTGATATACCTCCCGTCATGACTTGGGTCAAGAGATACGATGCGGGGGAACCATTCGATATACGTCGAAGGTACTTGGACAATAGAAGGTGAGAGTCATATCGCTTAGGCTAAATGTGACCTGTCGGACCAGCGCCCATCACGAAGTGACCCTCCAGTTACTGGGTAAAATTTGCTCAATAACAATGCTCTTTGGTGATGTCGTGTGAATCATGCATGATTCTCTTATTAGTATCTTATGATGAGAATGCCTTTCTTGATTATGCCAAATAGGGAGCAAAGTACAAGTACCAAAGGTACACCAAGTATGGATGGGTGATGCATGCAACATGTGGATATATGTGATCCTAGGTGCACGTGGTGCAAAGTGTACATGGAGAATTTTCTACAAGTGTGTGAAAATAAGCATAAGCATGGGATACACATGGAAAAAATGGGGAACATGCAGATATAGGGGAAATATAAAGAAATATAACATCCATGTAAATAGAGTCAAGCCCTCAAAACAAAACATAATACCCAGCGGAGTCGCCACTGTGGCCATCCTCGATCCTCACCATGCGGGCGGGAGCGCGGAGGAAAGGATCCTCGGGTCCCGCGCATCCCTATCGGTAGCGCTTCGATCGGCGTCATTTGAGGCGAGGTGTAAAAATATAAAGAGATTCAGAGTCGCCAGTTTATTTTATTCAAAACAAGACAAAAGAAAAAGGGGAAGCCATCCCGAAGGATGGTGTGGCCATCCCTGATCCTCTTCATTCAGGCGGGCGCGTGGAGGAAGGATCCTTAGGGTCCCGTGCATCCCTCTCGGGAGCACTTCGGTCGGCGTCGCTTGAGATGAGGTGTAAAAATGTAGAGAGATTTAGAGTCAACAGTCTATTTTACTCAAAACAGACAAAATAAAAAGGGGAAGCCACCCCAAAGGATGACATCCAAAGGCATACTGGTGCATGCGAAACCAAAATGATTCGAGAAGGGTTCGGAGGCTTAGTTACGAAATAGGAAGGTGTTAGGCAGCCATTCCGCCCTTTCGGTCTCTCATGGATATTTGATATTTTCCTTTATTTTTCCCCGTGATATGTGTGCATGTGTATATATATAGTGGATATAGGAATCCTCGACTTGTATCATGGAAGAGATAAAGTGAGTCATCCGTAGGATGGTATAAGAATAATATTAGAAAGTACGATTTACGCGATTACCCTTACATTGATCGTTATAATGGAACGATAACGCATATGGAATAATACGCCACTAAGAACAAGTATATAGAATATAAGAAGATTGGATTTAAAGAAGATAGAAAATGAGAGAAAAAGTGGGGAAAAGGACTCCAGTCTCGAATTTTACCCCGAGACACATTCGTAGCCTATAAAGGCATCAAAGTCCACGTAGTTCGCATACAAAATGAGGGGTGGGGTTTATCCCATAAATCCAAATGGGGGATCTCTTATTTGTGAGTGTGTGTGTGTAGAAAAAAGTGTTTTAGTTGTGAGAAATGTGTGAGAAAAGTATGAGAATCCCTATTTGGAATTTATGAGCAAACCTTCTTTTTCTTATTTTTTTGGGTTTTATTTATATGAAAAATAAGATATGTGCAATAATACTAAATGAAAAAGTATATTAGGATATGTGAGAAATGAGATAATAAAAGTGCTAAATAATAAAATAAGTTATTGCAAATTTAAGAGGATTTGAAGAGAAAGGTGAGAAAGATGGACCTTCTTGGAGATCTTGAGCTTGATCTTGAATGTGAGAGAGCAGCCCTTGCACTTGGTTGATGATGGAGAGTGGATAATTCACGAAGTTTGATGAAAAGGATGATGAAAAGTGGAAGTAAAAAAGGGATTTGGAGGTTGAAATCACGCTGCCTTCGAGAGAGGTTTCTGGGATTCGTTGAGAGTGAATTTTATCAGATCTCGACTCCCTTTGCAAATGAGGTGAAGGCCTCCTTTTATAGGCCCAGGTAACTACCAATCGGCATATACCTGTTCCTGCCTATCGGCACCTGCCGATAGGCAGGGCCTGGAACCTGCCATTTGGCAGTGCCCTTCAGGCTTTTTGGAAAATCGGCTGCCGAGGGTAATCCGTTGGTCAGAATCATGCATGGGGCATACCGTTGGAAAGTTAATTCAGAGACCTTTGAAAGTCCTTTGGACCTCTCCCGGGTGTAAGAGTTGACTTTGGGTCAAATATGGCTCGGAAGCGTTTGTCGGTGCAATGGACAGGGAATCGTTTGGATGCAAACAGATCATTCATCCGCATGGTATGTCTGAATCGCGCACTGATTGGACCATTGGAAAGGTTAGGAGATGTACTTCAACATTTCAAAGAGTTTGACCCAGTTGGGAGAGTTTACTTTAGTCAACGGGCTCGGGAAGCATTCGGTGACCTCTTGGAGTCAAACGGATCGTTCGTCCGCATGGAAAGTCATAATCGCGCATATGATGGACCGTTGGAAAGGGGATTCAAGGCCCTTCGAAGATTCATTCAACCTCGATTGATATAAAGAGTTGATATAGGTCAAACAGAGCATGGGAGCGCCCGGTGGCCTCTATGTTAAGTTTTAGATGCAAACGGATCGTTCGTCTGCATGGTAAGTCAGAATCGCACACGGGGCAGTCCTTTGGAAAGGGGATTCAGTTCCCTTTGAAGATTTATTAAGTTTTGATCCAGACAAAGAGTTTGATTTTTTGGTTAAACTGAGTTGTGGAGTGCCTGATGGCTTCTAGGTCAGTACTCGGGACATGACCTAGGTTTATAGTGATGAAAGGAGGTGCGAGGGACCTCAGGAGAGTTGGGGGTAATGAAATGGGGTGTCTACAGAGCCCCTCAACAGGTGAGTTTGGAATAAATGATAGTCATCGAATAAACACCACATGATGCTTTTGAGGGAGTATGATCGATTCTGAGGGTCGAGACCGATTCTAAGGACCTAAGGGGCATGCTGGGGATGGAAAGACGATCGAAGGTTTAGGTCGATTTTAAGGACCTGAAGTGATGTTGGGGGATGACCAATTTTGCGGGTCAAAGCTGAACCTACGGGCTTAGGGCGAAGATATAATAACCAAGGTCAATTCTGAGCTAAGAGTGGCGATGACTGAGGATCAGGGTCAATTCTGACCCAACTTAGGTGACGATCCAAGATCGAGGTCAATTTTGACCTAAGAGTGGTGAAGACCGAGGACCAAGGTCAATTTTAACCTAACTTAAGTGACAATCCAAGATCGAGGTCAATTCTGACCCAAGAGTGGTGACGACCAAAGACCGAGCTCTATTCTGACCTAACTCAGGTGACGATCTAAGATCTGGGTCAATTCTGACCCAAGAGTGGTGATGACCGAGGGTCGAGATTAATTTTTATCTAACTCAGGTGACGATCCAAGACCGGGGTCAATTCTGACCCATGAGTGGTGACGACCGAGGATCGATGTCAATTTCAACCTAACTCAGGTGACGATCCAAGACCGGGGTTAATTCTGACCCAAGAGTGGTGGCGATAGAGGACCGAGGTCATTTTTGACCTAACTCAGGTGGCGATCCAAGACCGGGGTCAATTATGATCCAAGAGTGGTGACGACCGAGGATCGAGGTCAATTCTGACTAACTCAGGTGACGATCTAAGACCGGGGTCAATTTTGACCCAAGAGTGGTGACGACCGAGGACCGAGGTCAATTCTGACCTAACTCAAGTGACGATCAAGACCGGGGTCAATTCTGACCCAGGAGTGGTGACGACCGAGGATCGAGGTCAATTTTGACCTAACTCAGGTGATGATCCAAGACCGGGGTCAATTCTGACACAAGAGTGGTGACGACCGAGGGTCGAGGTCATTTCTGACCTAAATCAGGTGATGATCCAAGACCGAGGTCAATTCTGACCCAAGAGTGGTGAAAATCGAGGATCGAAGTTAATTTTGACCAAACTCAGGTGACGATCCAAGACCGAGGTCAATTCTAACCCAAGAGTGGTGACGACTGAGGTCATTTCTGACCTAACTCGGGTGACGATCCAAGACTGGGGTCAATTCTGACCCAAGATTGGTGACGATCGAGGACCGAGGTCATTTTTAACCTAACTCAGGTTACGATCCAAGATCGGGGTCAATTCTAACCCAAGAGTGGTGACGATCGAGGACCGAGATCAATTCTAACCTAACTCAGGTGATGATCCAAGCCCGGGGTCAATTCTGACCTAAGAGTGGATAAATATTGGATTTTGATTATGTTGAAGAAAGGGCCTTTTGATTTTGATCTGAGCTGGGAGCTGATAGCTAGGGAAGCCTTTGTTTCTTTAGGAGACCTCACAGGAGGGACAACCAATTTTGGTGCTGTAAGAGAATTCCGTTGGGGAAGTGATCAGGTGATCCTTAGAGATCCTCTGGAGCTTTGTCGGGAGGAGATTCACTGTGTTTTTGAGGATTCCGCTGGGGAAGAGAGGTTTCGCTTGAGGGAATGCAAAATTTTCTTGGTGAAAATGTTCAAAATCCATCCTGGGATTTTTAGGAATTTTTCGAAGATTTTTTGGGTCTTTCTGGTATTTTCTAGGACTTTCTGTACAAAATTAAAGGAGGGGTGCCTATCGGCATGGTATGAGGGGTGCCATTCGGTAGTGGCACAGACTTTTGGGCTACCTCGGGAAGGTGAGGAGTCAGTGTTGATTGATATGGTAGGGGGAGATGCTGATCGGCATGGTGCTTGGCATCCTATTTAAAGGGGGTGAATCCTTTATTTTTTCACAGCTTTTTTGATTTCTCTCTTTTTGCGATTTCTCGTTGTTCTAGCATTCCGATCTTCAAGAAATGGCCATCTTTGTGAGCACCGCCGTCCATCAGGAGTGGTTGACCGTTGATGACTGGGCGAATGTGGATTGGAGGGACAGGGTGCCTCTTGCTTTGGGGAGTGAGAACTCTTTTGATGAGTTTGAGTCTGTTGCGGATGGTCGGGCCTTGCTGCGGGAGCGAGCCATCGCGTTATCGCTCTTTGAGAGTGATTCCTGGCGGTTATGTAAGTAACCTGACCTTTGGCATTCCTTTTTTTTTGTGATTTTTTTCTTTCTTCACTTCTGATGAGATTTTTCCTTTTTGCCAGTCTGATGTTTCCTTGAAGAACATGCGTGCCGGCAGGACGACGGGGCTCAGGGATGTCTGGGAGCATCTCCCACCTGTGGTGCATTGGGTGGTCTCATCAGCGGGTTTCGGGAGGTTGGCATCTGCGCTGGATGAGACGCCTCATTCGACAGCGGTCTTGTGTGCTTTATGAGAGAGGTGGTGGGATACTACCCACACCTTCCATTTCGGCTTTAGGGAGATGATTATGACTCCCATAGACGTGCAACAGCTGTTGGTGCTGGATTGTGATGGAGAGTAGATAGAGGTAGATCGCTCTTTGAGGGTGAGACCCGGGGCCAGTGCGAGCGACGCTTGGTGATGTAGGGAGGATAGTCTCTGGGGATTCTATTCGGCTGTCCCTGCTAAAGGATGTTCTGTTAGGTGGGGAGATTGATGTAGAGGACGGGCTGCAAGTGAGGCAGATAGCTCGAATATTCATTCTGCTAGTGTTGGGCGGTTTCATGGTGGCGTCGAGCGGCGACGTCATCCACTTGTGGTTCTTGTCGTACCTGAGGATGTTTTCGAACATTCCTTTCTATGACTGGGGGAGTCTGACTTTGGTGACCCTTTACTATTCTCTGGATGCATTCATTCGGTGCTGCCGATAGACCTTTACTGGAGCCACATACCTTCTTAAGGTATTCTTTAATTTGCGCATTTATTTTCATGCACTCGCATTTTCCTTTCATTCATTCGCATTTTCCTTATGCGTCTCTTCTTACTTGTGAATTCAGACGTGGTTCTATGAGGTGATTGGGTGCAATACCTCACTGATCGTTTTGAAATACCACACCGTTGGGGACTTCTGTCGATTGTATCGATGGCATAAGGCCAATCGGCAGGCGAAGGGATCTCTCTCTCTAGAGGCAGTGCATCAGGTCTTGAATGACCTGACCAGTGGTAGGGTAAGACTCTTTCCATTTTAGTCTTAGTTTTTGCACCTTCTGATCTTGTATTAATTTATGCTTTCTTGGAGATTTCAGGTGGCCTTTTATCCCTGGGGGATAACTATTCAGGATGCGGGGACAATCGGGGTGAATGCACGGATGAGGCGTTTACTAACGTACGAGTTCGGCCCTTCTTGGTGGTTTGTCAGATTTCTGAGGAGGAGGTGGTGGTGCCACCCACGCAGCCTCCTACGTCTATGAGGCGGGAGTGACTGCTATTGGAGGATGATAAGATCGTGATGATGATCGGCGAATCCTACTTATTGTACACCGATACGGCTGCTCCGTATGACTATATGGACTTTGTGACGACCTGGTTGATGGAGCCTAGCATATATGATGCCCTGCCTTTATTTTCTACGATTTCAAGTCAGGTGGTGGGATCTTCCCATAGTGGAGGCGGTCCGACGACATCTGTGGCAATGGCTACCTCAGAGGTTCGTTTTGTGCGATTGCACACTCCTTCATACAACATTCGACGGGCTGATGGAGGGATGGTGCCAATGCTGCATCGTCCTCATGCAATGGATTCGAAGGAGATGGGTTTGACAGAGGAGGTCCTTCGACCTGCGGTATAATTTTATATTCCTCTCTTTCTTTCTTTTCTGTTTTAATCATTTCTTCTTTGATACTGATTTAGCCTTTCCTTGCAGCAAGTTTGGGTGTCGACCACTTGGCTAAGGGACATCAGAGACTGGATATCTTCGATGACTTCCCATATTTGGGACGCGGTTCCTGTTCCTTCGTGCTTGGTGCCTTCTGCTTCGTCCGAATAGGACTCTGGCTCGGGTAGCGGTGGCGCATCGTCTCGTCGTAGGGGAAAGAGAGCACGTCGCAGGGGTGGAAGCTCTTAGCGAGAGAGAGAGAGAATGTGGGTTCGGGTTGAGTCCCGTTGTAACACAGAAAGTAGATATATGCAATGCAATGGAGTTTTTTATTATCTTTTATTAATTATGAATGGATGCATGCACATGCGCTTTTTACTTTGCTGCTGAGACCGTAAAAAGGAGTATTTTTGGAATTTTTGAAGGAAATTTTTTGATTAAAAATAGGAAATTAAAGGGATTTTGAAATTCTAGTGAGAATATGAAGTTATTTTTATTGATTTTTCTGATTTGAAAAAGGAGGAAAAGAGGGAAATTTCTAAAAAGGGGGGCTTGCCGATTGGCAAGCACCATGACCTGCCTATCGGTAATTCAGTCCAGTCCCATCAATTTAAAACTTTGATTGGTACCCTCTTCAGCCTTTGGTACCTTGTGGTATAGGATTCCCTCCGATTTTGGCAGGGATTATGTCCCTTGTGAGGGCTTTCAAGTATAAAAATGTGTAAGGGTGGAGTGTTTTCATCACACCTTTGCATTCTTACCGACTTACCCACTATCTCTTAGTCTTACAAGATGGCTCTCCCTGGTAGCACCGAGTTTGCCAACTACCTCGAAGCCTTGGAAGTTATTTTCTCTTATGATGTTGACTATGATGATTTAAACATACGTCGAGTATCCTTGTGGCCCAATCATCCTATTGAGTCGAACGTGCAGATGGGGGCAACACAATTCTGGTACCCCGAAGACCATGTATTTCGCTTTGGGTTGGATGAAGTTTGTCCTACCTACGAGAAGTTTTCTTCCATGTGGGGTGTAAATCCCAATGTTGCTGCGGCTTTGCCCAAATTTTCCCATTCTCCCAGGGATTTGTTGGCCGGGCTTCTTCATATTTCACTGTCGGCGTCCAGATCATTGGTTGCTGGAGGAATGATCTCCCTCTCGGCGGTGCTGCAGTCCATGAATTTGCGAGAAGTAGGTGATGCTGGCTATGCTAGAGCCGTTGTTCTGGGCCTGGTTTCAAAATTATTATTGGTCACTGGTAACTACTAGTGGACCCGCAACTTGCAACCATTACCTCATGGCTGTCATACCGTCATAATCCTGTGGCGGTGATACTAGCAGAGACCCTGAATGGCCTGGATGCCTGGAGAGAAGGTCGTTCTGACTTTTTAAGGGGTAGCCCCGTGATGCTGTTCATGTGGTTGTCTGAAGGATTCCGCTTGGCGACTCCTCCAGAGTATCCCTTGTTGTTCGTACCCAACTTCTTTTCACGCCCCATCATCAGCTTTGGCCTATATGTTGAGAAGTGGGAGAATTGGCTTGTGGAATATGGGGCTCGTGGTCTGTATTGGTCAGTGCCTTGGTGGGGGCAGTTGTAGCCTGTTCTGGAGCTAGGAGAGTATTCATATTTGTGGATGGTTAGTCTCAGGCAGACCTCCTTTTATTTCCCTTGGCGTCTTCTGCGCCAATTTGGATGGGCACATGTTGTGCCACCTCGGACACTAAATTTCTTTCTGGTAGAAGATTTGACTGAGCGCTTGCGTCTGTTTCTTAGATCTCTGTGGGAAAATCGGCGTCCGTCGACCCGTCCCTCTCAGTCTGTCGGGAAGGTTTGGCATGTCTCCAAAGATTATATGAAGTGGTTGTGGAGGAAAGTAGTCAGCAAGATGTTGGCAGTGGAGACTGGACAAAGATGGTTTATTTTATCCAACGTCATGTAAGTGGGTGTTGTGGTTTTTTTGAACATGGTTCGGGCTGATCGGTCCATGGAGTGTTTGAGGCACTCTATTCAAGCATGGGAAACTTTGGGACCTCGGGATGTAGATGATGAGGGTGCAGACTCCTCTGGTAGCTGTGGGTAGGACTCTTGGAGAGTTTATTTATGTAATAGATGTGGTAATTTTATTTGGCTTTTTATGGCAGTGGGGGAAGGGAGTTATCCGTTCCTTTTCTTATGTAATCCGTACTGTAATTTCTCATTAATGAAATAAACGAGTTTCTGATCATCTAGTTGTACCTTTCGATGAATTTTGTATTTTGAACTATCTATACTGATCGCTAAGGCATACATAATCCTTTTGTTCAAGTATTTTTAGAATGAACCGCCGTTCTCGGAGGTAAGAAAAGAATAGTATTTTGTGAAAAAGAAAGGGCCACACTCATGTTGATGTGTATGAGCTGCCTACGTACCTCTGGGGTTTTTAATAAGTTTTTTATCTGTTTGAAAATAGTTTTTGCAGAGGATCAGACCCACATAGATCTGGGTAGAGTAAATGAAGAGATTTTTTTTTAACAGAAGGGGGATGAGAAGAGTCGCAGCGCGCCGAGATTTCGGACTAGGGGTAGAATTTCTTGAGACGGTCTAGGTTGACTGGATGAGCCATATCTTCCCCATCTAGGTCAGTGAGGATGGCGGCATCGCCGGATAAGATTTTCTTCATAATGTAGGGGCCGCTCCAATTGGGCTTGAATTTTCCACTAGGGTCCCTGATGGGTTCTATTATCTCCTTGAGGGCTAATTCTCCCGCTCGGACACCGCGATCCTTCACTCTCTTATTGAATGATCGTCCTATTCGGCGATGATACCCTTGTATGTGGTAAAGAGCTTTTAATCTCCTTTCATCTAGGAGGGTCAGCTCATCGAGACGGCTTTGGCACCAGTCTTCTTCGCTCACTTTGCTTTCGAGCATGAAACGTAGCGAGGGTATTTAAAGCTCCACAGGTAGGACTGCTTCCATGTCATAGACTAGAGAGTAAGGGGTAGCCCTAGTAGAAATTTGGATTGAGGTTCGATAGCTCCAGAGGGCGTATGGGATCCGGTCGGCCCAATCCCTACAGCTTTCGATCATCTTACTAATGATGGCTTTAAGGTTCTTGTTGGCGGCTTCAACTGCACTATTGGTCTGAGGTCGGTAGGGAGAAGATTTGTGTCTCATAATCCCATACTCGTTGACTACTTTTGTGACTTCTGCTTCGATATGCAACCCGTTATCTGACACTAGCTCGTGTGGGACCCCATATCGGCAGATGATATTTTTTTTGAGGAATTTGGCCACTTTCTTGGCGTTCAGTATTGCGTATGACTCAGCTTTGACCCATTTGGTGAAGTAATCGATGGCAACCAGGATGAACACATGTCCATTTAAAGCCTTTGGTGTAACCTTCCCTATGATGTTAATACCCCAGGTGGAGAACGATCGGGGAGAGGTCATGTTATATAATTCTCGAGGAGGTAGGTGTTGAAGATTCGAGAACTGTTGGCATTTGAGGCATCTCCGGACATAGGCGACGCAGTCTTGGGCCATGGTGGTCCAGTAATATCCCTATCGGGTGATCTTTTTAGCAAGCATGTGATCATTCATGTGGGGACCGCATTCCCCGCTGTGGATCTTCTGCATTACTTTCTCAATCTCAGTCCTTGCGATACAGTGTAGATGAGTTCCATCGAAATTCCTCTTGAGTAGAGCTTTATGACAGATAATGTACTGGGGGGCCAGTCTTTGGAGGGTTGTTCGATCTTTCTTGTTGGAACCCTCATGATACCTACCATGTTTGAGGAGGCACCATATATCATAGTACTAGCAATCGGCTCGTTCGGGATCTTCGGTGGAGACAAGCTCGATATGGTAATAGTGGGTTGGTTTGTCTTGCTTTTGAACTAGGAAAGGGGTCATTGTTATTCCTTCGGGCATGTTGACCATGGAGTCCAAGGTAGCGAGAGCATCAGCTAGGTTATTCTTTGCTCGGGGTAGGTAATGGAAGGTGATATCTCAGAATCGGGAGGCTAACTCTTCTAAGTGGGCATGGAAGGGTTGGAGCTTTTCGTCCTCGACTTTACACTTTCTGAGCACTTGACCGATGATGAGGGCAGAATCCCCGTAGACATCAAGGTATTGAATACCTTCATTGAGAGCAACTTTGAGGCCCACTGTGCATGCCTCATATTCCGTCATGTTGTTGGTGCAAGGGAAATCCAATTTGATGGCGATGGGAGTGTGGGAGTCATCTAGGGCGATCAAAAGTATCCCAATGCCATATCCCTTTTTATTGGCAGCGCCGTCAAAGAACATTTTCCATCGAAGGTGATCTTGAGCAGTGCAGAGGATATTTTCATCTGGGAATTCGGAGATCCAGACATCTGCTTCTTTTACGGGGTAATTAGTGAGGTAGTCGGAGATGTCTCTTCCTTTAATGGCTTTCTGCATGACGTACATGATATCGAACTCGGTTAGGAGAATTAACCATCGGGCATTCGACTGGATAAGGCGGGTTTCTTAAACAGGTATTTTATGCGATCCATTTGAGATATAAGTTTGATGGGGAAGGCGAGCATGTAGTGTCATAACTTTTGGGTGACCCAGACAAGTGCGACACATGCCTTTTCCAAAGTAGTCTAGTTGGCCTCATACCCGGCCAATTTGCGACTAACGTAATAGATGGATCTTTCTTTGCAGGAGTCTTCAAGGTATTGGGCTAGCAAAGCCCCAGCTGCAGTGTCAGTTATTGTTAGGTATAGGAGTAAAGGGAGACCCGACCATGGTGGCATGAGCACTGGAGGTTGGGTCAGGTACTATTTTATTCGGTCAAAAGCTTCTTGGCAGGCCTCGTTCCAAACCTTGGTTGAATCCATTCGGAGGATTTTGAAGATTGGTTCGCAGATGAAGGTTAGCTGGCAGATGAACGGACTAATATATTGCAATTTCTCGAGAAAACCTCGGACTTCTTCTCTATTCGGGGCAGTGGCATCTCAAGTATGGCCTTCAATTTTGCAGGATCTGCTTCTATCCCCTTCTCTCTGACCATGAATCCTAAGAGTTTTCCCTTTGTAACGCCAAAGACACACTTTTTTGGATTGAGTCTCGTCTGATATCGTCGCAGTCCTTCGAAGAACTTTCGGAGATCGGGAACATGACCTTTTTTAGTTTATGACTTGATAATCATATCACCATATAAACCTCGACTTCTTTGTGAATCAGATCATGCAGGATGGTTGTGGAAACCCTTTGGTAGGTAGACCCAACATTCTTGAGACCAAATAGCATTACGGTGTAGCAAAAGGTTCCCCATGGGGTGATGAATGCAATTTTTCTTGGTGGTTTGGATGCATCTTGATTTGGTTGTATCCGTTAAACCCGTCGACGAATGACTTGAGAGCATAACTGGCTGTGTTGTCCATGATCATGTCGATATTGGGTAGCGGACAATCATCCTTTGGAGAAGCTTTGTTTAAATCTCGGTAATCTACACATATTCTAACCTTCCCTCTTGATTTAAGCACATGTAGTATGTTAGCTAGCCATGTGGGATATCCGATCACCCGAATGAAGCCCACATTCAACTCTTTAACCACCTCTTCTTTGACCTTGAGCGACCATTCGGTGCAGAGTTTTCTCAATTTTTGTTTAACCGCCTTGTAATTTGAGAGGGTGGGGATCTCGTCCTGAGCTATTTTAGGATCAATGTCGGGAATATCATCATAGGACCATACGAAGACATCCACGAACTCCTTCATCAATTCTTCGAGTTGTACGTGCTCATGCTCGTCATGGGTGGCCCCTATCCTAATCTCGCGCAGTTGGCTACTAGAACCGAGATTAATAACAACATTCTCTTCTTCATTAACTTGAACGCGATTATGTTGTTTATTATTAACCTTATTTAGATCAGTTAAGAATTGTTCATTTGTAAAATCATCATCATCAAAAGTTTGATTAGAATCCAAGCAGTTAATGTAAGGCACACAAGATACTCAAAATCTTCATTTATTTCATTGATAGGAAAAACAGCATTGAGAACCTTATCAAAAGAGGTCTCGATTACATTTGAACAAAGATAGACAACAGAAGAAGAAATAGTGTAAACATTTGGGTTAGGGGAGATTTCAAGAGGTAGAACTGGCACAGCATGCCAGTTGAGGAGAGGTGTATCAGCAGCTTTAATCAGACGGGATGGATCCATTAATGTAGTGCCTGAATGAACCATACAGAGTACCAACCCCAGTGTCTATAAGTTGAAGGAATCTTAGGAATCACTTTCCTCAGTCTCTTCGGTATCTTTGATGAGAGGTTGTACTTGGTGTTGGAAACTTTCAGCCTATGGGTAGCAGTCTTGGAAAAATATTTCCATTCCAGGCTTGATCTTCTTATCTGTGTGGTCGTACCATGGTTCTAGAAAACTTCAAAAGGGGAAATCTTTGCCTTCTTTTATGAATCGTCCATTCAAGGAGTCTCCGAAGATAGTTGGGATGTAGTCTAATATTTTCTTTGGTCGAGACCGGGGGATCATTCCGAGCTCTTGTTATGATGGTTGATACCCCAAGCCATAAGGAGGAAAAGCTTTCTTCAGTTCGATGGGATTAAGTATCCCTTATTGTCTTTGACCTAGTCTTAGTTCGGGCATGAAGTGCATGTTTCTTAACATCTGAATCACATTGACATTGCCATGAGGGTCATATTCTGGACAAAACCTTTCTTTGAAACCTTCCCCTTCTGGGAGTAGGAGTGGATCAACTTGGAATCCTGATAGGAGCATATCATTTGACCCGTTCTGTATCACAAGGATTGGACTGCTGGTGCTTGCACCCTCGACATTTTTTTCGTTGCCCAAAATGGTGATGACTCGCCCGTCGATGAAGAAGTTCAATTTTTTATTGACTGAGGGAGACACGCCCTTGATACCGTAGAGCCAGGGGCGTCCGAGCAACAGGTTGAAACAAGATGGGATGTATATGACTTGGAATTCGACGATGGGGTTTATAGAGACAACCCCTATTAGATGTTTTATAGATCCCATCACCTCCCGGTGGGTATTATCGTAGGCACGTACAGCGACGGAGGTTGGAGCGAGGTCGCTTTCTTTCAGGCCTAAACACTTGAAGGTTCTCAGAGGGCAGACATATAAGGCGGATCTGTTATCAACAAGAGAGAGTGGCACGGCCTTTCCCATAACTTCGACGGAGATGTTGAGTGCATGATTGTGATTCGGCCTAATTCTGGGGATTTTTTCTTCATAAAATGATTGCATTCAGGTAGAGGTCAAGGATCCGACCAGATTTATCGCTTCTTTTGGTGTGGTAGATGGAGGAACTATGGTTTAGTGAGTAGCTTTATTAAAGCATTTATGTGCAGTTGGGAAGACATAAAAAGACCCCATAGAGTGATGTTAGCATGGGTTTTCCTCAGTTGATCGAGTTGCTCTCCTCGATGGTCATCTTTGGTATGGGAAGGTTTTCAACACCCTTCCCTTTGTCATTTACTGGTAGTGAGCTTGGAACCTGGTAATGTCTCCCTGATCTGGTCATGTGATTTACTGAAGAAGGTAAGAACATGAATCCCATTTCCTCGTCAATCTGAGGTTGTTCTATCACCCTGTTTATTTCTCTGAGGAGTTCTTCAAATGATATCATCCTACATATGTCGGCTACTTGGATAGTTCTTCCTGAAGCTTGTTCTTCGCCCGAATCTTTGAATTCTTCCCCCCATCCGGTAGCAACAATTTTGTCTTTCCCTGTAAAGTCAATGCATTCCACAACGTCAACGGATTCTTCATACCGGTCCTCCCATTTTGTGGGGATATGTGTGATCGAAGGGACCAAGCTCGCTTGTAGCTTCAAAGTGTCAAGTAGTCCGATGATACTACAAATGCTGTTGGTTTGTCCGAATAATTCTGCCATAATTTGGATGACATCATCTAGGCTGACTTCGTAAGTTGGTACCACCCACTTGTCTGAATCTCGAGCCCATTTCCATGCTTCTAAGAACAGTGTACTGAATCTCTAGAAATCGATGACCATCTGTGAGGGCAATTTCATCCCGAACTCTAGGAGTTGGTTTAACACTTTTGACAATTCCATAGTTCCATTTTCAGAACGGGTACGGACAACGATGCATGCTCTGGTAAGGAGTGACAGTGCCTGATCCGCGGGGCTAGCAGGGTGTAAGAGGAAATATGGGCAAATCTGAAAAGGTTTAGGAGATTATATGGGTGTGATTTGGGTTGACGGATCGAAATCTGGGTTTTCTTATAAGAAAAGGGCATTGTTATGATTTGGAAGTGGATTATGAGTATTGTGTGGGGCAATAGTACCCCGGTCAATGAGATCTTGGATAATGTTTCAAAGGTGAAAGCATTGGTCGGTGATATGGACAAGGGTTTAGTGAAAGGATCAATGAGCATCGGCCTTGAAGTTTCTTGGGAGTGGATTTGGCAATGGACGTGGATCCAAGGGTTTGATGAGGTTTCGGCTTAACAGGGCTTGGTAAACTTTGGAGAGGGGAGCATGGAGCTCAGTGTATTCCCTTCGGATGGGGGCAGGGCGGCTTTCTGGTGCCCATGATATGGTTGGTTTAGAGATGTTTTTTATGGTTGAGACTGTAGCACTGGCAGGCTTGTCATACTTTCTAGGGGTGAACTGTCCGGACACCTTTTTCGATTCAACCTCTGTTTTAACAAGGCTTTCCACGATTTCTACTCCAGCCTCTCTGAGTGCTCGGAAGTGGGGATAGTATTGTCCACCCAACGTCGCTCGGACATGGGGCAAGAAGTTCTTCTTCACTATGTTGACCTGTTATTCTTAAGATGGCCGATTGGTCATGGTAGATGCTTTCTCTCTCCACCAGGTTATGAAGATACTCACTGATTCCCCAGGGTTTTGTTTGAGAAGCTCAAAATCACGATGGGTGACTCAAGCTCTTCGTTGTATTTGTACTGCGACATGAATTCTCGGCCTACATCCTCCCAACATTCCTCAAGGGATAAAAACCATCGGAGGGCACTATCCTTCAAAGTTTGCTGAAATAATTGGGCCATCACTTCTTCAGAAGCCCCTAGTAGAGTCATGGAATGATGATAACTGCGAAGATGAACAATCAGGGGTCCACTCCCTCCAAACTTCTCGATATTTTGCATCTTAAACTTCTCGAGTAACCTCGCTTTAGGATAAGGAGACATGTGGGTGTAGTCCATGTAATTCCCAGAGATTCTGACTTGGTTGAACTTCTTGGTGAGCATCTTGAGATCCTCTTTGACTTTATTCAACTCTTCTTCTTTCGAATCAACGACCACAGGCAGGTTAGCCACAGACTGGGCTATATTTGGCATAAGAAGCTGGGCAGGCGGTGGCCCATTTATAGGAGGGGCACGTGGAGCGTGCTGATATTCTTCAGGAACCCAGATAGGCTCGGGAGGACCCATATCACGAGGGAAAAGGGCCTCGGGCTCTTGAGGAATAGGAACCTGGTTTCGTTGCATCTCTCGAACCTTAGTTTGGAGATTGTCAATCTTGGACACGAGCTGAGTTAGGACTGTCGTCAGATTCGACTGTATGACTGGTACTTGATTTGTATTCTCCATGGAAAGTGGATGGATTCAAGACTCGAAAGAAGTAGTAGAGGAACGGATGAAACTCCGGGGTGATTTGACTGAAGACCGAAGCCAATAACCTGAGAAGGCGTAGGATGAGATTTATTTTTTTGAGAAAAAGGGGAAGAAACTATTTTTTTTTATATTTGATAAAGAAGGGAGAAAAAATGTTTTTGGAATTTTGATAAAGAATGGCGAAATGTTTTTGGATTTTTGATAAAGAAAGGAGAAATATTTTTGAAGAAATATTTTTGATAAAGAATGGCGAAATTATGTTCTCACTTGTATTTAATTCTCCTAAATGCAATGTCGGACGGGACCCGAGCCTGGAAAAGTGGGGTTTTATATATGCAAAGCTACGGTTGGGCGGCAGATCGACCCTGAATTTCGGTAGAGTTTTGGGTTGAAATCGGCAATCTAAAGTGTGTGTCCTAGGTTTGACACCTATATGAGGGTATGCAGTTTGTTTGGTGAATTGGCCTGGGTTCCCCCCTTTGGCCTGGCTTCCATGATATACGTCTTGCTATTGCGGGTAATCGGTATGTGTGGACATGCCATTTGATATACCTGAGTGTACGTGAATTTCCTCACCATATACCTCGTGGGGACGGTACGTGTGAGATCAAATTCGATATACTCGGTGTACGTGAATAAATTCCCTGCGATATACCCCCCATCATGACTTAGGTCAAGCGGTACGATGCGGGAGAACCGTTCGATATACGTCAAAGGTACTTGGCCAAGGTAAGGTGAGAGTCATATCGCTTAGGCTAACTGCGACCTGTCGGACCAGTGCCCATCACAAAGTGACCCTTCAGTTACTGGGTAAAATTTGGTCAATAACAATGCTCTTTGGTGATGTAGTGTGAATCATGCATGATTCTCTTATTAGTATCTTATGATGAGAATGCCTTTCTTGATTATGCCAATTACGGATCATAGTACAAGTACCAAAGGTACACAAAGTATGGATGGGTGATGCGTGCAACATGTGGATATATGTGATCCTAGGTGCACGTGGTGCAAAGTGTACATAGAGAATTTTCTACAAGTGTGTGAGCATAAGCATAAGCATGTGATACACATGGAAAAAGGGGGAACATGCATATATAAGGGAAATATAAAGAAATATAACATCCATGTAAATAGAGTCAAGCCCTCAAAACAAAACATAATACCTAGAGGAGTCGCCACTGTGGCCATCCCCGATCCTCGCCATGCGGGCGGGAGCGCGGAGGAAAGGATCCTCGAGTCCCGCGCATCCCTCTCGGGAGCGCTTCCACCGGCGTCATTTGAGATGAGGTGTAAAAATGTAGAGAGATTCAGAGTCGCCAGTCTATTTTACTCAAAACAAGACAAAAGAAAAAGGGGAAGCCATCCCGAAGGATGGTGTGGCCATCCCCGATGCCATCCTTCGGGTCCCGCGCGTCCCTCTCGGGAGCGCTTAACCCGACGTCGTTTGAGATGTGGTGTAAAAATGTAGAGAGATTCTGAGTCTCTAGTCTATTTTACTCAAAACAGACAAAAGAAAAAGGGTAAGCCACCCCAAAGGATGGCATCCAAAGACATACTGGTGCATGCGAAACCAAAATGATTCGATAAGGGTTCAGAGGCTTAGTTACGAAATGGGAAGATGTTAGGCACCCATTCCGCCCTTTAGGTCTCTCATGGATATTTGTTATTTTCCTTCATTTTTCCCTGTGATATGTGTGCATGTGTATGTATATAGTGGATATAGGAATCCTCGACTTCTATCATGGAAGAGATAAAGTGAGTCATCCGTAGGAAGGTATAAGAATAATATTATAAAGTAAGATTTACGCGATTACCCTTACGTTGATCGTTAGAATGTAACGATAACGCATATGGAGTAATATGTAACTAAGAACAAGTCTATAGAATATAAGAAGATTGGATTTAGATTGAAACTGAGAGAAAAAGTGGAAAAAAGGACTCGAGTCTCGAGTTTTACCCCGAGATGCCTATAAAGGCATCAAAGTCCACGTTGTTCGCATACAAAACGAGGGGTGGGGTTTATCCCATAAATCCAAATGGGGGATCTCTTATTTGTGAGTGTGTGTGTGTGTGTGTAGAAAAAAGTGTTTTAGTTGTGAGAAAAGTCTAAGAAAAGTATGAGAATCCCTATTTAGAATTTATGAGCAAACCCTTTTTTCTTGTTTTTTTAGGTTTTATTTACATAAAAAAATAAGAGATGTGCAATAATACTAAATAAAAAAGTATATTAGGAGATGTAAGAAATGAGATAATAAAAGTGCTAAATAATAAAACAAGTTATTGCAAATTTAAGAGAATTTGAAGAGAAAGGTGAGAAAGATGGACCTTCTTGGAGATCTTGAGCTTGATCTTGAATGTGGGAGAGCAGCCCTTGCACTTGGATGATGATGGAGAGTGGTTAATTCACCAAGTTTGACGAAAAGGATGATGAAAAGTGGAAGTAAAAATGGAATTTATAGGTTGAAATCATGCTGCCTTCGAGAGAGGTTTCTGGGATTTGTTAAGAGTGAATTTTATCAGATCTGGACTCCCTTTGCAAATGAGGTTAAGGCCTCCTTTTATAGGCCCAGGTAACTTCCGATCGACAAATATTTGTTCCTACCTATTGGCACCTGCCGATAGGCAGGGTCTGGAACCTGCCATTTGGTAGTGCGCTTCAGGCTTTTCGAAAAATCGGCTACCGATGGCAAACTGTTGGTCAGAATCACACACGGGGCATACCGTTGGAAAGGAATTCATAGACCTTTGAAAGTCCTTTGGACTGCTCCCGGGTTTGGGAGTTGACTTTGGGTCAAATATGGCTCGAAAGCGTTTGTGGGTCCATTGGAAAGGGATCATTCGAACGCAAACGGATCGTTCTTCCGCATTGTAAGTCTGAATCGTGCACGAGGTGAACTGTTGGAAAGGTTAAGAGATGTACTTAGACATTCCAAAGAGTTTGACCCGGTTTGGAGATTTGACTTTGGTCAACCAGGTCCGGGAATCATTCGATGACCTCTTGGAGTTAAACGGATCGTTTGTCTGCATGGAAAGTCGGAATCACGCACGGGATGGACCGTTGGAAAGGGCATTCAGTGCCCTCTGAAGATTCACTTAGCCTCGGTCGAGCTGAAGAGTTGACATAGGTCAAACAGAGCCCGGTAGCACCCGGTGGCCTCTGGGTTAAGTTTTGGACGCAAATGGATCGTTCGTCTGCATGGTAAGTTAGAATCGCACATGGGGTGGTCCATTGGAAAGGGGATTCAGCACCCTTCGAAGATTCATTGAGTCTCGATCGAGATGAAGAGTTCGAGTTTTTGGTCAAACTGAGCCGGGGAGTGCCCGATGGCTTCTAGGTCAGTACTCGGTACATGACCTAGGTTTGTAGTGATGAAAGGAGGTGCTAGGAACCTAAGGAGAGTTAGGGGTAACGAAATGGGGTGTCTACGAATGGCATCCAAAGACATACTGGTGCATGCGAAACCAAAATGATTCGAGGAGGATTTGGAGGCTTAGTTACGAAATGGGAAGGTGTTAAGCATCCACTCCGCCCTTTCGGTCTCTCATGGATATTTTCTATTTACTTTTATTTTTCCCCGTGATATGTGTGCATGTGTATATATATAATGGAGATAGGAATCCTCGACTTGCATCATGAAAGAGATAAAGCGAGTCATTCGTAGGAAGATATAAGAATAATATTAGAAAGTAAAATTTACGCGATTACCCTTGCGTTGATTGTTATAATGGAACGATAACGCATATGGAGTAATACGTCACTAAGAGCAAGTATATAGATTATAAGGAAATTGGATTTAGAGAAAATAAAAAATAAGAGAAAAAGTGAGAAAGAGGACTCGAATCTCGGATTTTACCCCGAGACACCTCCGTAGCCTATAAAGGCATCAAAGTCCACGTAGTTCGCATACAAAACGAGGGGTGGGGTTTATCCCATAAATTCAACTGGGGGATCTCTTATTTATGAGTATGTGTGTGTGTGTAGAAAAAATGTTTTAGTTGTGGAAAAGTGTGAGAAAAGTATGAGAATCCCTATTTGGAATTTATGAGCAAACCCTATTTTTCTTGCTTTTTTGGGTTTTATTTATATGAAAATAGGAGATGTGAAATAATACTAAATAAAAAGTATATTAGGATGTGTGAGATGAGATAATTAAAATGCTAAGTAACACAACAAGTTATTGCAGAGAAAGGTGAGAAAGATGGACCTTCTTGGAGATCTTGAGCTTGATCTTGAATGTTGAAGAGCAGACCTTGCACTTGGATGATGATGGAGAGTGGATAATTAACCAAGTTTGATGAAAAGGATGGTGAAAAGTGGAAGTTATAAAGGGATTTGGATGTTGAAATCACGTTGCCTTCGAGAGAGGTTTCTGGAATTCGCTGAGAGTGATTTTTATCAGATCTGGGCTCCCCTTGCAAATGAGGTGAAGGCCTCCTTTTATAGGCCCAAGTCACTGCCGATCGGCATAGACCTGGTCCTGCCGATCGGCATAGACCTAGTCCTGCCTATCGGCACCTGTCGATAGACAGGGTCTGGACCTGCCGTTTGGTAGTGTGTTTTAGGCCTTTTCGGAAAATCGGCTGCCGGGGGCAAACCATTGGTCAGAATCATGCACGAGATAAACCATTGGAAAGGTAATTCAGATACCTTTGAAAGTCCTTGAAACCGTTCCTTGGTTTAGGAGTTGACTTTGGGTCAAATATGGCTCCTTTGAAAGTCCTTTAGACCGCTCCTGGGTCAAGTTTGGGACGCAAACGGATCGTCCGTACGTCTGGTAAGTCAGAATCTTGCACAAGATGGACCGTTGGAAAGGGTATTCAGTGACCTTCGAAGATTCATTCAGTCTCGATCGAGATGAAGAGTTTGATTTTTTGGTCAAATGGAACTGCCGATGGCTTCTAGGTCAGTACTCGGGGTATGACCTGGGCTTGTAGTGATGAAGGGAGGTACTACGGACCTAAGGAGAGTTAGGGGTAACGGAATGGGGTGTCTACACACCCATTATTGGGCATTAACCGAGCTTAAAGTCCATGCCTTATCTTTATTATGCCTAGAGTTCTTGTTCTTTCTCCCTCCGACCACGCTACTTGCTAGTCCCATTCATTTATTTTGTTTTCCATATGTTTTCTCAGGTCAATACGTTCTTTAGTGAAAATTTGAATATTAAATCTCTTTGTCTCTAATTCACTTGTGGATCTGACCTATACTCTATATCTAATGGTGTTAGTCCGGATCTTGATAAGGGGTTACTCCTCACTCAATACTAATAGTATATGAAGAACCCACATCTTACATTTGGCGACTCTGCTTGGGAGGTATTATCTTTTGAAAAGATGCCAGAGTAAAACACCATTAGAAACATTTATTTCGAAGCCATACGACATAAAGAAGAGGCAAATAACATTGTGTTGCCTGAGGCGGGGAGAATGACAAGGATAGAGCCTAGCGCACCTGGTGTTGGTATCATGGAGACGATGGCCACGCAAGGGGGAATAGGCCAGGCATAAATGCACATGCTGATGGGACTATTCACAGAGTTCATTAAGACTCTGGAAGCCCAGGAAATATTGGGAGTCACCACAGGAGTGAGTTCCTTTACCACATCGCCAGCTAACATACCATCTCCAACTGTAACTGAAGGGCTGGAGGCGCCTGTTTCCATTAACACTATCCCGGTGGTTCCATCGGTGATAAGGGAACTGACGTTGCAAAATGGGAGGGGTGACTCCAGTTACTCCAGTTGTCGTGGTAAGTCAAGGTGTAGGCACCCCAGCCTCAACGACCCCAGTGACAATAATGTCATCATCATCTAGTCCCTCGCCACCCAGTTTAAGGGATATGAAGAAAGAGCTGCTGAATTTCATAGCTGTGTCTAAAGGAGAAAGCTCTTCCATATACCATGACTTTTGTACTCCCTACCCATAGGGGTATAATAACGAATCCTACCCAGTGGGATATATTCCTCCAATCTTTGAAAAGTACACGGGGAAGGCACGAATCCCAATGAGCATGTGACGAGATTCATAGAGAACTTAGGGGGCCATTGCTATGATAAAAAGTTGAGGCTGAGAGAGTTCTCCAAATCCCTGACAGAGAAAGTGTACACATGGTATTCCCACCTAGCTCCAGGAAGTGTAAATTCTCAGGAGGAGTTACATGTTTTGTTTGTGCAAAAGTTTTTCCTGGCCTAGGAAGAGTTTACACTCACCCAGCTCACACGTCAAAAGAAAAATCCAGGAGAGGACATTGTGTCCTATATTTCAAGGTTCCGCGAGCACTCCCTAGATGTGAGGGAGGAGACGCGAGATGACAAGCTTTTACAAGTATGTGCAGAAGGCTTGCTGCCCAAATAATGTGCAGAAGGCTTGCTGCCCGAATACATATGTCACCTAATTACTGAGACAAGAAAAGGTACGTTTGTAACCTTTTTTAAGGCAACAAGGAATATTGCATTAGTGGTGAAACCCGTAGTACCACCGCTCGCTTTCTCTAGTTTGCTGATGAGGCCAAAAGTTACCTCGGGGAGGGAATTACCCTCGAGGATCACCTATGAAGATAATGGGGGTAGAGAAGGAGGTAATGGATGTCGAGGAGGTAGAAAGGGTAGAAGCAACCAGAGATGGTTCGAAGATGAGGAGGATCCCCCAAAACTACCTTGCACGATGGAGGAAGCTTTGAACCTGTACGATATCATGGTTCGGGATAAAGTTTATAGACCGATTAATGTCCACACCACGCTACTCATCCAAGAAGACAGATAAAAGCCCCATTATTACGTGCTCTATTACAGGATAAATCTTTTTTTCATTAAGAAGGTTGATTGACCGCCATGTGAAGAATGGAGACATCGAGTTGCCACAAACCAATGTAAACAACAACCCTTTACCTCCTCATGCGGCTCATATGGATAGCGCCTTCGATAAGGAGGCCTAGTAGTCAATAATGGAACGGTGGCTTGGGAGGAATGACTCTGAAGGAACTCTGGATAGAGGCTTCACAGATTCTCTCGAGGAATGCACTTTCGAGTTGGCTTGCCTGTATTTAGATGATAAGGCTGAAGATGGAGAATACGAACAAGGAGAAGCATATGATGTTGTCGAGATGTTCAGTGGGCAGATGGAAGCTCACTCTCTGGTGGAGGTCAACACAGTAATAGCATATGATGAGTCTGCATATAGAGACGTGAAAAAAGTTTATGAGCTTGAGGATGATCATACGGATCCATGTATTGAATGTGCAACTGTGGCTCACTCGCCAAAATTTAGCTGGTTCTTCGACCAGGTTAGCCTTCCTGATGATTCCTGGCTTGAAGTTACGAGGGACATTCTGGAGATTGCAAAGAAAAATATGGCCCCACATTTGAAATGGAGGGGGATTATGGCTAAACTGGTGAGTAGATACCTCTCATAAGTCACACTCTTGAAGGTAGATAGGATGATGACGTACCCACACAATAGACCTTTGTATGTTACTGCATCGGTGAATGATTGTATTTTCTCACGAATATTATTGGACGGAGGGGCATCCATCAACATAATGCCATCGGGTTATTGGAAACAAAAATAATGCCTCACTATTTAGCAATATCGAGTTATGATAATCAGTCCTCTAAGTCAGTGGGCTACGTCAATATAGGCATCACGATGGGGAATATCACTTCCCATATTAAATTCGACATCATGAATTGCGATCCATCATATCATTTGTTGGTAAGATTGGTATGGATGCACAACCATAAGTTGGTACCCTCCACATATCATCAATGTAATAAATCAAACATAAAGGGTAAGGAGGTGGCGATACGAGCTACCAAGAAACCTTTTGCAAAGGAAGAGGCCCATATGGTGGACGCAAATTTCTATACCGATCTGGCAGAAGAAGCTACTAGGTGAGAATATACACTAGGGGGATAAGGATCCCCTTGATTCAAGAGAAGGTGCGAGCGCCTGCTCGAACGATTATGACTTATGAGGAAGAACGTGATCTAGGGTCAATAAGGCTCCCAGCCTGTCAAGACAGCTTTGTGATCAGATGACCCCGCTAATTGATCCCATTGAGCACCAGATGCAGACACAGAGCATTCTTAGTAGGATAATAGTGAAGGAGGTGGATGAGAATCATATAAAGAGACCTTTCCAAAGAGATGCGGCCCGACAATGCAAACGGGTTATTTTGCCTAACGACAGAATTATTTATAGATTATAAAGGTGTGAGCGGGCAGTCGAGAGACTGAACGATGAACCTAACCCAGTGTATGAATGCATCCTAATAGATAACTAGGGGAAATTCTTAGTAATTGACAATTCTAGGATCCAAGAGATTGTAGAAGAAGTGGATGGAGAGACAAAATGTATGAAAGACGACCCTAGGCCATAGATCTAGGAATTGGAAAAGATCAATTTGGCTAGATAAGGTGAGGATTCGAATCCCATCTTCATTTTGAAGTACTTGGAAGGACACCCTCGAGAGGGTTTAATCAAACTATTGGTAGAGTTCAAAGATGTCTTTGCATGGAAGTACATCGAGATGCCTAGGGTTGACACGAAGATAAGTTGCCACAGATTGAATGTCTTGACCTCAGCAATTCCAGTTAAACAGTCCACTCAAACATACAAAGTAGAGTTGGATTTGAAGATCAAGGAAGAAGTACAGAGGTTGCTTGCAGCAAGGTTTATAGTTCTCATACAACACCCGATATGGCTATCCAGTATTTTACTAGTGAGAAAGAAAGACAAAAGCCAAATCAGTATATGTGTAGATTTCAGAGATCTGAATCGGGCATGCTCGAAGGACGAATTCCCACTACCCTCCATTGACAGCTTGATCAATGTGACAGAAGGTCAAAAGATGTACAATTTCATGGACGGGTATGTGGGCTATAATCAGATAAAAATGGAACCAGCTGATGCAGAGAAGACTTCCTTTCGAACACCCTTGGGTAATTTCATGTACACGGCCATGCCTTTCGGATTGAATAACGCAGGAGCCACCTATTAGAGGACGGTGATGGCCATATTCCACAACCTTTTCCATAAGAGTGTGGAGTTTTATGTCGACGACTTGGTGATTAAGTCCAAGAAGGAAGAATCCCACTTAGACGACTTGAGGAAGGTATTCACTCGCTACAGGAAGTATAAGTTAAAGATGAACCCCCTCAAATACACCTTTGGGGTAACGAGCGGGAAATTCTTGGGGTTCATGGTAAACTGCCAGGGTTACAAATGGACTTAGATAAATGACGAGCCATCCTTGATCTGACAATACCAAAATCCGTGAAAGAGATTAAGATTTTCCTTGGCAAGGTGTCCTACTTAAGGCGATTTGTCTTGGGGCTGGATGAGGTAACGCATCCCTTGATGGAGCTGCTGAGGAAGGGCATGAAGTTTTCATGGTAAATAATGCACCAAGAGGCCATGGAAAAGTTGAAGGCACTACTTACCTCCCCTCAAACAATGCTCCCTCCGAAGAAAGGTACCCCTTTACGCTTATATCTTACGTCAATCAGAACGGTCCATTAGGGCTTTATTGGCCTAAGAGAGCGAAGGCATTGAAAAACCTATTTATTATCTAAGTAGAATTATATATGGGCCAAAGGCCAAATACACTAGCATCTAGAGGCATTGTTTAGCCCTCGTATTCATAGCACAAAATCTTAGACACTACTTATTATCATTTATTGTTCATATTGTAACTAGATGTGACCCCGTAATATTTTTACTTGCTACAATTGTATTGATAGGCAGGGCATCTAGAAGGTTCTTAATCCTCTCGGGGTATGATCTCAAGTGCGTGGTTCCCCAGGGCATCAAAAGTCAAGCATATGTAGATCTGATAGCTATTTTCACATCTGGGACATTCGAACCGCCTATTAAAGAGCTCTCGGGTACCGACCTTCAGGACAATTTTATAGCAGTCAGTCTGGACGAATAGAGTATGGAGTTTGACGGCTCTTTAGCAGAGAAAAAAGGCGAAGCGGGAGTCATTCTTCGAAAAGGCAGTGAAGAGATTTACCTGTCTTTCAAATTAGAGTTTGAATGCTCAAATAACAAAGATGAATACGAGGCACTGGTCCTTGGACTACTCAAAGCGTTGAGGAGGGGAATCCAAGTTCTAACAATTAAGGGGTACTCAAGATTGGTGGTCAAGCAAGTGACGAGGGAATTTTCATTGAAGCACATGAGTTTGGCGCCTTACCGCATGATCATCCATCGATTACTAGGCTAGTTTGAGGTGGTAAAGATAAAAAGGCATCCTCGAACGATGAATAGGCATGCGGATGCCTATGCCATCATCGCGCAAAAGATTTCCTTTGATGGAGAATCAGTCGTGGTCCGAATCACAAAGAAAACTGCCCCTCAACGATATCTGAGATGCTTCCATTAAGAGACAAAGATGATTGGAGACGTGAAATCAGAAAGCAACTAGAGAGAGGGGAAGTACCACTTAGCTTGACCGACTTGTCACAGTAATTTGTTGCCAGGGGCAACTTATATTTCAAAAACAAAGGGGGTGGGTTGTCCAGGTGTGGACCCTGAAGAGGCTAGGAGAAAGTTGATCGGAGTACATGAGAATAGTTGTGAGAGCATCAAGATCCCTCTATATAGAAGGATATAACTAGCGGGGTATTATGGGCCCTCGATGAGATAAGAAGTCGCCGCAATACAAAGAGAATGCTCGAAGTGCTGCCTTTTCTATCAAGCGATAGAGTGCAACTTTATAGACCAACCACAAGACTGGAGACCACTCTACATGGACTTCTTAGTAGACGGAGTAGTGCCAGCAGATAAAGAGGATGCTACGAAGATAAGGAGACGAGCATTAAGGAACTTCGTGCAAGACAGGCGATTGTACAGATGAGGCTATCACGACAGGCCCATAAGGTGCATAAGAGAGGATGAGGCCGAAGAGGTGTTGAAGCAAGCTCACGAGCCAGGTCACATTGGGGGAGCTAAACTTTATGACCAACTAATGACCTTGGGCTATTACTAGCCTTCGATGGAGAAAGACTCGACTGATTTTGTTAGAAAGTGAAAAGCCTGCCAACTACCCCAAAATATGATCCACGCTCCTTCAGTGAACCTACACTCTTTATCTACACTATTCCCATTCTACACTTGGGCCTTCGACCTGGTAGGGGCCATTAACCCTTTGTCACGAGGAAATATATGGATTTTAGAAGCCACAGAATGTTTCACAAAGTCGACGAAGGCCATACCGCTCAAGAAAGCCACTACGGGGGTAGTAGCTCAATTTATGAAGGAATATATTATTTACCGCTTTGGCATCTCGAAGTTATTTCTATCGAACAATGGTAATCCCTTCGTGAATAGCAAAGTGATCTTGCTAATGGAAAAGTACTCCATCATCCATCACAAGTCAACAATGGCCTACTCAAAATGCAATGGCCAAGCAGAAGCTACCAACAAGACGCTGGTGAATATTTTGGAAAAGTTGCTAGAGGATTTCCCTGGCACATGGGATGACATGATCCCCAAAGTTATATGGGCCTATCCAACAACGAAGAGAAAGCTAACAGGGTACAGACCATTCTTCCTAGTATTTGGGGCAGAAGTTGTGCTGCCAGTCGAACTCGAGGTACCTTCGGCTCGTTATAACCTATGAAGTGTTATGCTCCCTCACATTCTCTATGTACAACTCGAAGCCTTGGAAGAACATAGGGAGAACGCCGCAAGACACTTCGAGATATATAGGAAGCAGTTATCCAGATCTTATGACCAATTAGTGAGGCTAAGGAAGTTCAAAGAAGGATACTTGGTTCTAAAAGCATGCACGAGACACACAAGAGGCTTGTCTCTACGAAAGTTCGAAGAAAACTGGGAAGGGATTTATATCGTTCGAGCAGCCCATGATTCGGGCTACTGTGAGATATCTAAGCTGAAAGATAATGTGACTTTCAAATTGAACAACAAGTGGCTGAAGATTTATTGCGTCTGAATGTATGTCCTGTCAATCCTGTTCAATGACTTGCTTTTTTGTGTCAAACTATAGATGTATGCTTTAAAGAAATTGGGCTTGCCTATTTAATATATTCAGAAGGCATATGTTAGATCAATATTTCCTTTTCACAAGTTCATTGATTAATCCCTTTATTATATTTGAGCTAATTAGCATTGATGTGTAAGCATAGCTAACAATCAATTAAATAATAGAAAGTAAAGGAAGCACTAAAGTTGCCAATGTTTCTTTATTTCAAATAAACGATAGCATTGTGGTTACAACCAAGTTGAAAAAAAATTCAAAAGTCCATAGAAAAGGGAAAGACCAACAAAAGAAACATTGGATAATGAAGCTAGGGGTCATCCATAATAAAGCGAAGATTATTTAAACCAAACAGCCGATGGTGATGTGGGGGAATATTCTTCTCAAGTTGGCTCTGCTCTGCAATATGGTCAGTTAGATTCTTCTCGCGAATTTCTTGGGCCTGATAGATGGCTTCTAGGTCATGCTCTATTTTAACCAACTGTGCCTACGCACGAGCCACTACCTCGTGAGCCTCTTGCACCTCTTGCTTAGTCATCATCAGCTGGGATTCCAGACCCACAAGTTCTTCAGAAACAACCACTTGCTCGCAATGAGAGTTCTGAAGGCGGTTATAGACGCTTGGAAGATCGCTCTTTTTGAAACTCCGCAATAGCTCCACCAGCCATGTCATGGAAAAACCATCATTGGTTAACACATTAACCCTATCCAATAAAGTTTTGACAGTGTCAAGTCTAAGCGACATAAGGGGGGTGCTGAGAATGTCCTTTAATGCCATCGCGAGCCCAAACAATCGGCCTACCATCATCCAAGGAAGTGGATGCAGACAGCGAACATTAAAGGTCAAAGGAAAGTGATCTAGAAATCGCTCGATTAACATACGGGGACCCTCAGTTAGAACATAAGGGAAGCTGGCCAAAGTTTGTCGCACAACCACCTCGGGAGATGCCTTAGGTGGATGAATACAGAAAATGCTATCATTGGCAGATGGTCATCGGGTATGCGAAGCACTGTTACTTTATTTCACTTGAGGAACACATGGTGCAGAAGTATCACCAAGTACACGAGCCATGCCCAAAGAAGCAGTTGAATCTAGTATTGGTGCTTGAACTGACTCCTTAATAACAGGCTCCACTTCGAGCCTATGAGTTGCTAGTTGATCGACCTCCACTTGAAATGCAACAAAGAGTCAAGGTTAGCAATAAAGACAAAGGAAATCAAAAAAATATATATATACTATGCTAACTTAGAGATTTATGCCTATAAGACTAGGCTCGCCCGACCCTCGGTTATGGGAGATTTTTTCCCATAAGACTAGGCCCTCCTTACCCTCGGTTATTGGAGATTTATGCCTATAAGACTAGGTCCGCCTGACCCTCGGTTATGGGAGATTTATGCCTATAAGACTACGCCCACCCGACCCTCATTTATGGGAGATTTATGACTATAAGATTAGGCCCGCGTGACCCTCGGTTATGGGAGATTTATTACTATAAGACTAGGCCCGCCTGACCCTCCGTTATGGGAGATTTATGCCTATAAGACTACGCCCGCTTGACCCTCAGTTATGGTAAATTTATGCCCATAAGACTAGGCCCGCCCAACCCTCAGTTATGGGAGATTTATGCCGATAAGACTATGTAATGACCCCATTTTCTTATGCCAATATATAATTGTCTTCTTTCAATTTCGTCATACTTACTATCTAATAATGATATATTATTACATATATGATATTTCGAGTTCTTAATTTGACAAATCCCGTTTTTCAATTTGAAGAATCAACGGTAAAATGGGTCAGATTGAGATTTTATGGCACCTCCTAAGCTAAGTGATAAGTTTTGGGGTAGAAAATACAATTTTATGAAACTTTAGGGACTTGGTTTTAATAAAGAAAGTTTCAGGGACCAAAATAAAAAATAAAAAGGGGCCTTTTCGTAAATAAAATATTTTCAGGGACCTAAAAGAAATATTGAAAATATATGGTGTGAAATTACCAAAATGCCCTTCAGGTCCGAAATGACCCTTATACCCTTGATACCTATCCTCGACACCTCGTGATTTCTTTTGAACATATCCACCATACACGTGTCGTCGTTAGAGGAGAAGCCAAAACACGTGTCATCGTTAGAGGAGAAGCTAAAACACGTGTCGCAGTCCGGTGAAATAAGACTGCAAGACACCTTCGTTACGCGACACGTCAACGCTGACTCCCATTGTAAAAGCTTGGTCAGCATGGACACGTGTCAACACCGTGGGATCTTTGGAAAACTATAAATAGGGCCTTAGGGTTCATTTGAAACTCACACCAATTCTTTGAGAATTATAGAAAGAAATAGTGAGAGAAAGTGTGAGAAAGTCTAAGAAGAAGTTCTGAGGGATATTCATCTTAAGGTAATCTTAATGTTATAATGCATCTTTATAGTTTTAATTTATTGTTTTATAGCTTTACTTAGTAGTTATGCTGGTAAAATACAATAAAGAATTCACTAATCAAAACTTAAAATTTAGAACAAATCCAAGTTGATTTTATAAACTTGTTTGAAATTATACGCTTTTAAAAATGATTCTTTTTAAAGAAATTGCTCGTTATTATGGAATCTGATTTAAGTAATTCCAAAGTTAGGCCCGGTGAAGTTCTGTCTAGATGAGATGGTATTTAAGTGGTGCCCCTGTGACCCTCCATCTCTACTGGGAATGAATCCGAAAATGTTATGTCTAGATGAGATGGTATTTAAGTGGTGCCCCTGTGACCCTCCATCTCTACTGGGAACCGACTGATGAGGAAATACTGTGAATTGAATTCTTCAATTACGATCAAGGATTTTTAAAAGTTAAATGGGGATTCAGTAATCCTTTAAAATAGGAAGTTATTATTAAAGTATAGTATAAACTGTACCTTAGAACGTGTACTTAAATCTTTATCAGATTAACGTGTGATCGAAGACTCAATACCAGTAAATTTGACCTCCATTTTGGGTGAGTACTTTATGCAATTTCTTGCGCATTTTGATTATATTATTACACAAACTATGTATATTTTGTGAAATGCTTTGATTCTTAAAATGCATCTGATGCCGATGATTCCGTCGTTTGTTATCTGTTTATATCTCTCCATATAAACATCTGATTTGAATTCTGAAATTATTGATTCGGCCTATGGAAACTCTCTTACTATGTTGGCCTTGACTACCGGGTGGAAATATTTGGGTGGTACCTTCCCAGCTGGTTTATCGCTGGTGTGCCCTAAATAAGGCGTTGTGACGAACATGTTCGATTGACCCTCAACTACCGGGGTATAATACGGTAGAAGAATACGGTATTAGAGTGTACTTAGCCATCAAAATGATATGATTGAAAGAAAAAGATATCACATTTGATTTGTTGTATTCGTATTATTCTGAGCTATCCAATTGTGATATATATAATTTCATTTCAAAATTATATCTATTTACTGCAAGTTCCTCTCCATATATGTATATTCCTTCTCTTTTGACTTGAATAGGTATCTATTTTTTTGAAAACCCCGGAATGTCTGGAGATTGAACCTCATTCGGCTTTTAGCTGATGTTGTATAAATAAACATTTTTCAGGAAACGTTTAGGCTCACGGACGGAACGAAAATGGACTATATTGAAGATTTAGCTTTTAGAGCTCTTTTTGTAAAAAATTTATTTAGAGCATGTCTGGATCTCTTGTAATAAGGTTTAATTTTTTTCTTAAGTTGTAACTCGTTGTTACTTTTAATATATATGAAGTTTCCTTTAGAAAGCTCTGATGACGTAATTCCTTTACTTTCAGTATTTTACGATTCATAACCATGTGATAATATATCCGTTGCATTTATTTAAGGAAACAATTAAATCAGAATATTTGTTGCCTTGGTGGCATCTCAAGACACTCGTTCCCTAATACTATTTTGGGTCGGGGTCGTGACAGAGGTGGTATCAGAGCATAGGTTATGAACCCGTAGACTACTGAACATAAGTTTCGAACGTTATCGATTTTAAGTCTCCATACATAGGTTATAGGATTGAATATCCGACTTATGTGATAACCCTCCATATTTCTTATAGTCTATATATAATTGTTTATATATCATTGTTCTTCTAAAATGCAATCTTGGGCTAGTATAATACATCTTACGTTTGGCCATGACTGTAGAAAATGACTAAGAAAAGATCAACTCCAGGAACTAGCGGTTCGAGTATGGAAGGGCTGGAAGGTGCATATAAGGAAATTAAAAGTCTAGCAAGAATTGTGGAGCATCAGGTGAATAATGGAGCACCAAGGAATCTTGAACTAAGTAGTTGTACTATTGAACAGTTCAAGAAGTTGAATCCTCCGTCTTTTAAAGGGACTCCTAACCCCACTGAAGCAGAAAATTGGGTGATGCAAATGGAAAAGATGTTCGATGTTCTTAAGTGTACAGATGAACAACGGGTTTTATTTGGAACATTCATGTTAGAAGGTGAAGCCGAGCATTGGTGGAGAATGACTAAGAGAATGCATGGGGAAAGGAATAATCCCATAGGTTGGAATGACTTCTTAGTGACCTTCTACGAGAAATACTTTCCCGAAACGGTGCAAGACCAAAAAGCAGCTGACTTCATGGGTCTGGTTCAAGGAAATATGACGGTTAGTCAATATGAGGCAAAGTTTACTGAGTTATCCCGTTTTGCACCTCATATTGTGATAACTGATGTTTTAAGAGCCAAGAAGTTTGAACGTGGGTTAAGGTTGAATATTCGTAGCCGAATTTCCATCCTAAAGTTGACAGCATATAATGACGTGGTGGCTAGGGCAACAATAGCTGAGAAGGATAGTGAAGAATATAATCAGGTTAGAGAGGGGAAGAGGAAGTTTGGAGAACAAAGAGGAAGGAACCCCAATAACAAACCCTTTAGGACTATACCTAATATAGGGCAACCTTTAGTAAACAAAACCTCTAATGTTGATAAATGCCAACGTTGTGGTAATATTCATAGAGGGCGTCCGTGTTACCTGGAGACGGAGAGTTTCTTTGGGTGTGGCCAAAAGGGGCATAAAATGCGAGATTGTCCTAACAAAGGGAAGGCGGCAACAAAGACTTCTAATGACAATAAGGATCAGGGCAGACAAGGTAGAGTCTTTAATCTTTCTGATGCAAAGGCTTCTAATGCAGTAGTGTCAGGTACACTTTCTATATGTGCACAACCTTTTCAAGTTTTAATTGATCCTGGTTCTACCCATTCATTTGTGTCTGTGCGTTTTGTTAATCGCTTTCCTAATATTCCTGAATCCTTGAATCATATCATACACGTTTCTACTCCTTCGGGTGAGTTATTGACAGGAACATTAGTATATAAGTCTTGCCCTATAAATGTCAGTAGTCATAAACTATTCGCTGATTTGATAGTTTTAAACATAAGAGATTTTGAAGTCATTTTGGGGATGGATTGGTTAGCATCATATCATGCTAGGGTGGATTGTTTTGAGAAGAGAGTTATTTTCCAAATTCCTAACCAACCAGAATTCAGTTTTGAAGGAACTAGCATCTTATCTCCCATGCGTATTATCTCTGCAATGCAAGCTTGTAGTTTTCTTAAGAAAGGATGTCAAGGATTCCTTGCCAGTGTTATTGATTTACAAACAAAAGAGCCTAGTTTAGAAGATATCCCTATAGCTAGGCTTTTTCCAGATGTTTTTCCAGATGATTTGCCTAGTCTACCTCCTAGTAGAGAAGTAGAATTTACCATTGACCTTGTTCCTGGAACCACACCAATCTCAAAACCACCTTATCGCATGGCAACTTTAGAGTTAAGGGAATTAAAAGTTCAATTACAAGATCTATTAGATAAGGGTTTTATTAGACCTAGTATATCCCCTTGGGGTGCTCCAGTGTTATTTGTTAAAAAGAAGGATGGAACGATGAGGTTACGTATAGATTATCGTGAACTAAATAAGGTGACCATTAAGAATAAATATCCCTTACCTCGTATAGATGATTTGTTTGACCAACTGCAAGGTGCACAAGTATTTTCGAAGATTGACCTTAGGTCAGGCTATCACCAATTGAAGATTAAGGAAGAGGATATTTCAAAATCAACTTTTCGTACTAGATATGGTCACTATGAATTTCTTGTGATGCCATTTGGATTAACTAATGCACCAGCCGCTTTTATGGATATGATGAATAGAGTGTTTAGGAAATATCTGGATCAGTGTGTGGTTGTTTTCATTGATGACATCCTTATTTATTCCAAAGGTATTGAAGAACACGAGAAGAATTTGGAGATAGTATTACAAATCCTTAGGAAAGAGAAATTATATGCAAAATTAAAGAAGTGTGAATTTTGGTTGCCTAGTGTTTCTTTTCTAGGACATGTCATATCCAAGGAGGGAGTGTCGGTTGATCCTCAAAAGATCGAGGCTATACTAGATTGGCCAAGACCAACTAATGTAACGGAGATTCGTAGTTTCCTAGGATTAGCAGGTTATTATCGAAGATTTGTTGAAGGATTTTCTAGTATTGCCAAAACTCTGTCTAGGTTAACACAAAAGACGGTGAAATATGAATGGTCTGAGGAAGTTGAGAATAGTTTTCGAGAACTTAAGAATCGACTAGTAACTGCCCCAATTTTGACTATTCCTTCCGGTACAGGAGGATTTGTGATTTATAGTGATGCTTCTAAAAATGGTTTGGGATGTGTGCTAATGCAAAATGGAAAAGTAGTAGCTTATGCCTCGAGACAGTTAAAACCCCATGAGCAAAATTATCCAACCCATGACTTAGAATTAGCAGCGGTAATTTTTGCTCTTAAGATTTGGAGACATTATTTGTATGGTGAGAATTGTGAGATTTATACCGATCATAAGAGTTTGAAATATATCTTTACTCAGAAGGAGTTGAACATGAGACAAAGGAGGTGGTTAGAATTGATGAAGGATTATGATTTAAATATTCACTATCACCCTGGGAAAGCTAATGTAGTTGCCGACGCATTGAGTAGAAAGTCTACACCAAATTTAGCATATCTTATTACCAGCCAGGAAGCTCTATTGAAAGATTTAAGAAGTATGAAAATAGATGTACGTATTTATGGCGAAGGAGGAATAATCGCAAACTTACAAATACAACCCACGTTGATGGAAAGAATTAAAGTTGCACAAGTAAATGACCCACAACTGAGGAAGATTAAAGAAGAGGTTATTGAAGGGAAGAGAATTGAATTTGCGATACGAGATGATATATTAAGGTTTGGAAATAGAGTCTGTATACCTGGTGATGCCCAACTAAAGAGGCAGATTTTGGAGGAAGGTCATTACTCGAGATTCACAGTTCATCCCGGAAATACCAAGATGTACAGAGATCTCCGAGAAGTGTTTTGGTGGAATAACACGAAAAGGGAGATAGCAGAGTTTGTATCTCAGTGTTTGATCTGTCAACAAGTAAAAGCTGAACATCAGAAACCATCAGGACTATTACAACCTTTACCAATCCCTGAGTGGAAGTGGGAACATATTACCATGGATTTTGTGACAGGGCTACCAAGGAGTTCCAATGGTAATGATTCCATTTGGGTAATTATTGATAGGTTAACTAAATCTGCTCATTTTCTTGCCATTAAGATTACCCATTCCTTAGAAAAGCTAGCTAAATTGTATATACGGGAAATTATTAAGCTTCATGGAACCCCAGTTTCAATTGTTTCTGATCGTGACCCTAGATTCGTGTCTCGCTTTTGGAAAAGCCTACAAGTAGCCATGGGAACAAAATTGAATTTCAGCACCGCTTTTCATCCTCAAACAGACGGACAATCGGAGAGAACCATCCAAACCTTAGAGGATATGCTTAGGGCATGTGTACTTGATTTGAAGGGGAATTGGGACGATCATTTACCGTTAGTGGAATTTGCATATAATAATAGCTATCAAGCAAGTATTCAAATGGCTCCGTATGAGGCACTTTATGGTAGAAGGTGTCGTTCTCCTGCATGTTGGGTAGAAGTTGGAGAAAGAAAAGTATTGGGACCAGAATTGATTCAGGTCACAACAGAGAAAGTGAAATTGATACAAGACCAACTTCAAATCGCTCAAAGCCGTCAAAAGAGTTATGCTGACAATCGGCATCGACCGATAGAATTCAAAAGAGGAGACTATGTTTTCTTATGAGTATCACCATCAAAGGGAGTAATCCGATTTGGGAAGAAAGGAAAGTTGAGTCCAAGATACATAGGACCTTTTGAAATCCTTGAAAGGATAGGTGTTGTTGCGTATCGAATAACCTTACCCCCTGAACTCTCTAGTGTGCATAATGTGTTTCATGTTTCAATGATGAAGAAATACATCCCTGATCCAGCACATATCTTAAGTCACGAGCCTCTTCAAGTTAGAGAAGATTTGACATACATTGAGCATCCAGTGGAAATCTTGGACCATAAAGATCAAATATTACGAACCAAGGTTATTCCACTAGTCAAAGTGTTATGGAAGAATCATTCTGTTGAAGAAGCAACATGGGAGCGGGAAGATGAAATAAAAGAGAGATATCCATACCTTTTTGGAAATTAATGTAAGTAAAGTTTGGGGACCAAACTTTTTATAAGGAGGGTAGGATGTAATGACCCCATTTTCTTATGCCAATATATAATTGTCTTCTTTCAATTTCGTCATACTTACTATCTAATAATGATATATTATTACATATATGATATTCCGAGTTCTTAATTTGACAAATCCCGTTTTTCAATTTGAAGAATCAACGGTAAAATGGGTCAGATTGAGATTTTATGGCACCTCCTAAGCTAAGGGATAAGTTTTGGGGTAGAAAATACAATTTTATGAAACTTTAAGGACTTGGTTTTAATAAAGAAAGTTTTAGGGACCAAAATAAAAAATAAAAATGGGCCTTTTCGTAAATAAAATATTTTCAGGGACCTAAAAGAAATATTGAAAATATATGGTGTGAAATTACCAAAATGCCCTTCAGGTCCGAAATGACCCTTATACCCTTGATACCTATCCTCGACACCTCGTGATTTCTTTTGAACATATCCACCATACACGTGTCGTCGTTAGAGGAGAAGCCAAAACACGTGTCATCGTTAGAGGAGAAGCTAAAACACGTGTCGCAGTCCGGTGAAATAAGACTGCAAGACACCTTCGTTACGCGACACGTCAACGCTGACTCCCATTGTAAAAGCTTGGTCAGCATGGACACGTGTCAACACCGTGGGATCTTTGGAAAACTATAAATAGGGCCTTAGGGTTCATTTGAAACTCACACCAATTCTTTGAGAATTATAGAAAGAAATAGTGAGAGAAAGTGTGAGAAAGTCTAAGAAGAAGTTCTGAGGGATATTCATCTTAAGGTAATCTTAATGTTATAATGCATCTTTATAGTTTTAATTTATTGTTTTATAGCTTTACTTAGTAGTTATGCTGGTAAAATACAATAAAGAATTCACTAATCAAAACTTAAAATTTAGAACAAATCCAAGTTGATTTTATAAACTTGTTTGAAATTATACGCTTTTAAAAATGATTCTTTTTAAAGAAATTGCTCGTTATTATGGAATCCGATTTAAGTAATTCCAAAGTCAGGCCCGGTGAAGTTCTGTCTAGATGAGATGGTATTTAAGTGGTGCCCCTGTGACCCTCCATCTCTACTGGGAATGAATCCGGAAATGTTCTGTCTAGATGAGATGGTATTTAAGTGGTGCCCCTGTGACCCTCCATCTCTACTGGGAACCGACTGATGAGGAAATACTGTGAATTGAATTCTTCAATTACGATCAAGGATTTTTAAAAGTTAAATGGGGATTCAGTACTCAACTCAACTCAACAAAGCCTTTTCCCAATTATTTGGGGTCGGCTACATGAATCCTATTTTTCCATTCCATTCTGTCCAGTGTAATATCTTCGGTTACACCACATGATATCATGTCCTTTTTTTTTTTTTTTTTTTTTTTTTATAATATCCCACCAAGTTAATTTAGGCCTACCTCGACCCCTTGGGTTACCATCAATACTAACTAAATCACTCTTCCTTACAGGAGCATCCATTGGTCTACGCTTGATGTGTCCAAACCATCGAAGTCGATTTTCTCTCAATTTATCTTCTATAGGAGCTACTTTCACCGTTTTACGAATTTGTTCATTTTTAATTTTATCCTTTCGAGTTTTACCACAAATCCATCTTAGCATTCGCATCTCCGCCACACTCATTTTCTGTACATTTTGTTTCTTGGTTGCCCAACACTCTGTCCCATATAACATGGCGGGTCTAATGGCCGTCCTATAAAATTTTCCTTTTAACTTCAAAGGTATACGCCTATCACACAGAACGCCGATCGCACTTCTCCACTTAACCCAGCCTGCTCTAATCCTATGCGTAACATCATCACTAATATCTCCATCTTTTTGTATAATCGATCCTAAATAACGAAAATGATCATTTCTAGGTATTTCTTGACCCTCCAATTTCACCACATCTCCATTTGTCCTCCTATTACTACTAAAATTACACTCCACATATTCTGTTTTAGTTCTGCTTATTTTAAATCCTCTTGTTTCTAAAGTTTCTCTCCACAATTCCAACCTAGCGTTTATCCCCATCTTAGTCTCATCGACTAAAACAATATCATCTGCAAATAGCATACACCATGGCACCTCATCTTGTATTTGTCCAGTCAACTCATCCATAACAAGAGCAAAGAGATAAGGACTTAATGCTGAACCTTGGTGTAGCCCTACCGTAATTGAAAATTCACTACTTTCTCCAGCTGATGTTCTTACTGTAGTCATCGCACCATCATACATATCCTTGATCACGTCAATATATCTGCGAGTCACTCCTCTTTTATGTAGAACCCACCATATTATATCTCTGGGTATCCTATCATACGCCTTCTCCAAATCTATAAAAATCATATGAAGATCCTTCTTTTTCTCTCTATACCTCTCCATTAATCTCCTCAATAAATAGATTGCTTCCATTGTTGACCTCCCAGGCATAAACCCAAATTGATTCTCAGATACTGTTGTCTTCAATCTCAATCTATATTCAATCACTCTCTCCCAAAGTTTCATTGTATGACTCATTAACTTAATACCACGATAATTTGAACAACTTTGTATGTCCCCTTTATTTTTATAAATAGGTACTAAAATACTTTTTCTCCATTCATCGGGCATCCTATTAGTCATTAAAATTCTATTAAATAATTTGGTAAGCCATGATACTCCATCCTCCCCTAAGAACTTCCAAACCTCAATAGGGATACCATCTAGTCCTAAAGCCTTCCCTGTTTTCATCTTTTTTTAGAGCAATCCTGACCTCTGTTGTCCTAATTCTACGAAAAAATATATCTTCTCGAGTCTCCCTAAGTTCCTCTATATCTAATCTACTCCCATTATCTCCATTTAATAACCTCTCAAAGTAGTTTTTCCATCTTTCCATAATTTCATCATCTTTGACTAGGACTCTCGAATCATCACTTTTGATGCACTTAACGTTATTGAAATCTTTTGTTTTCCTATCCCTAAGTTTAGCAAGCTTATAAATACTTTTTTCCCCTTCTTGTGTTCCTAATTTTGTATAAAGATCATCATACGCTTTTAACTTAGCATCTCTTACCACTTTCTTAACTTCCTTTTTAGCCCATTTATATTTCTCAAAATTCTCTTCATTTCTATTTGTTTGCCATGTTTTAAAGCACTCCCTTTTAATTTTTACTATATTCTGTACTTCTTCATTCCACCACCAATTTTCTTTAGACTGTGGCCCTTTGCCTTTTGATTCTCCAAGAATTTCTTTTGATATTTTCCTAATGCATGTGGCCATCTTATTCCACATTATGTTAGTTTCTTCTTCACAATTCCATGTTGCTTCATTTAATACTTTATCTTTAAATAGTTCTAATTTCTCTCCTTTTAAATTCCACCACCTAGTTCGTGGGTTAATCTTCACTTTTCGCATTCGTGATTGATTTTTAATATTTATATCCAACACCATTATCCTATGTTGTGAGGTTAAGCTCTCTCCCGGGATAACCTTACAATCTTTACACGTTAATCGGTCTCCTTTCCTAGTAATGAAAAAATCTATTTGGCTCTTATGTGTTCCACTTTTATAAGTTATTAAGTGTTCAAGCCTCTCTTTAAAACATGTATTTACTAGTACAAAATCATAAGCCATCGCAAAATCTAAGATAGACTCTCCCTCGTCGTTCCTATCTCCAAAACCATGTCCGCCATGCACTATCTCATATCCTACACGATCTTCTCCTACATGGCCATTAAAATCTCCACCTTTATAGATTTTCTCACCTAGGGGTATTTCTTGAATTAGTTCATCCATTTGTTCCCAAAATTGTACTTTAGTGTGCTCATCTAATCCTACTTGAGGTGCATAAGCACTAACAATATTAATTATGTTTTCACCTAATACCAATTTTACAAGTATAAGTCTATCACCTTTCCTAATAACGGTTACGATATCGTCCTTAAAGTTTTTATCTACTATTATTCCAACTCCGTTCTTATTTCTATGTTTTCCTGTATAATATAATTTAAATCCTGTATTTTCTATTTCTCTAGCTTTCTCACCGACCCATTTAGTTTCTTGTAAACAAGCTATGTGAACTTTTCTTCTTATCATGGTATCTACTAACTCCATCCCTTTTCCTATCATAGTCCCTATGTTCCAAGTCGCTAACCTAAGTCTAGTATCCTGGACTAGCTTCTTTACCCGCACACGTCCAGCTTGTTGCAGGAACCCTTGCGTATTTATCGTCGCATCCAGGCGCCGATGCGACGCCCCTTGCCTATTTTTCGAGACACCCGGTGGCAGGCGCAACGCATCGCTTAAGGGGAATGCCCTAGCATTAACACGTATATTCATAGGATTCATGTTCATAAGGATCTGACAAAGTTTTACGCTGGCTGTCATAGTATAAACTGTACCTTAGAACGTGTACTTAAATCTTTATCAGATTAACGTGTGATCGAAGACTCAATACCAGTAAATTTGACCTCCATTTTGGGTGAGTACTCTATGCAATTTCTTGCGCATTTTGATTATATTATTACACAAACTATGTATATTTTGTGAAATGCTTTGATTCTTAAAATGCATCTGATGCCGATGATTCCGTCGTTTGTTATCTGTTTATATCTCTCCATATAAACATCTGATTTGAATTCTGAAATTATTGATTCGGCCTATGGAAACTCTCTTACTATGTTGGCCTTGACTACCGGGTGGAAATATTTGGGTGGTACCTTCCCAGCTGGTTTATCGCTGGTGTGCCCTAAATAAGGCGTTGTGACGAACATGTTCGATTGACCCTCAACTACCGGGGTATAATACGGTAGAAGAATACGGTATTAGAGTGTACTTAGCCATCAAAATGATATGATTGAAAGAAAAAGATATCACATTTGATTTGTTGTATTCGTATTATTCTGAGCTATCCAATTGTGATATATATAATTTCATTTCAAAATTATATCTATTTACTGCAAGTTCCTCTCCATATATGTATATTCCTTCTCTTTTGACTTGAATAGGTATCTATTTTTTTGAAAACTCTGGAATGTCTGGAGATTGAACCTCATTCGTCTTTTAGCTGATGTTGTATAAATAAACATTTTTCAGGAAACGTTTAGGCTCACGGACGGAACGAAAATGGACTATATTGAAGATTTAGCTTTTAGAGCTCTTTTTGTAAAATTTTTATTTAGAGCATGTCTGGATCTCTTGTAATAAGGTTTAATTTTTTTCTTAAGTTGTAACTCGTTGTTACTTTTAATATATACGAAGTTTCCTTTAGAAAGCTCTGATGACGTAATTCCTTTACTTTCAGTATTTTACGATTCATAACCATGTGATAATATATCCGTTGCATTTATTTAAGGAAACAATTAAATCAGAATATTTGTTGCCTTGGTGGCATGTCAAGACACTCGTTCCCTAATACTATTTTGGGTCGGGGTCGTGACAGACTAGGCCTGCCCGACCCTCGATTTTGGGAGATTTATTCTTATAAGACTAGACCCGCCTGACCCTCGATTATGGGAGATTTATGAAATATAAAGTCCTACATTCCTAGGCCCGCCTGACCCGCGGTTATGGGAGATTTTGATTTTAAAGATAATATATTTATCGACAGAAGATACGTAGAATAGTTGAAATACCTCAGGTTGTCGCTCCTCTGCAAACTCGCGAGTGGCCATCTGAACCACCTCCTCCTCCTCCTCGATCACCTCGAGGGCCACTAATAGGGGATGAATTTGAGGGGCAATCGCATTCTCACAGACCTCAGCTACCTGCTCCAACTATCCTTCACTATCTCAACAACATGTTCTTGTTCACCCTCTCCTCGGGCAACTGCAGCTGGCTCAACACCTTCTGGATTTGAAATCGAAGGCCCGAATAAAGTAACAAGCATTTGATCATTTGAAGGTGGAGGCACCACAGGGATGGTTGAAATGGGCATGGGAGCCTAAAGATGGAAAGAAAAGAAGAAATTGACTCAGAACAATCGAGGGAGAAATAAAAGGGGGAGATAAGTGCGGAAAATAAAGGCTTACCACAGGCATCGAAGTCACAGCAACAATAGGTACAAGCACAGCTTCAACAACTTTTGCAAAAGGCACACCCCTCTCAAGTCCAGCCTACTCGAGCAAAAAATAAAGGTCAGGGGAATAGCCTCCACTAGATGAAGTATTAGATACAATTTCCCCTAGGGGAAATGGGTGACTACTTGAGAAATAGTAAGGGAAGCTTCTTCAAGGGGGATATTTTTCTCAGCACCATCACACGCATCAACCTGCACACCAACCTGAAAGAAGAAAAGAACAAGTCGCAACAGATTGAGGCCATTAACATGATAAAGAATGAATAAAAGGAGGACATTTAGAGTAAGAGATGTAAGAGACTTACCTCTTCTGCCATCATATCCTCAATAATTTCATAATCTTAGGGAGAGCGAGGCGGGTTTCGAGGAAGAAACTATTACCCTTAACCTATGCCTACGTACTAAGGTAGTCTCTTCCTCCTCTTCCTCTTCCTCTTCCTCATATTCTTTTTCTTCTTCTTCTTCTTCTTCTTACTCCTCTCCTTCCTCCTCCTCGTCATCATCTTCACCAACATCTTTACTAGACAAATGCTCCTTAGTAATCTCCTCCTCACTAGATCGGCTCGACTCCTCCATCACAAGCTTGAGGGGGATAATCGCTTTCCACTTTTTACTACCCTCAGCATATTGGGGGTCATAAGAAAACCCATGAGAAGACATATCGGCTGACATAAAAGCACGGTCTTCTTCATTAACATGTTCTTAAGTCTAGCGAAGACGATCCACCATCTAGCTCACTGCCTTTGAAATCTTTGGGTCAGGAGTAGAGGATAATGGAGGTGGCAGAATGGTTTTAAGCTTCTTCAAAGGTGCTTTTCGAGTGGCCCTAATTGGTATGCCTGTTAAGGCAGCGCGATGAGATTCGATCCTTCCAATCGTCCTCAAAGGACCAGGGGTAACATCGATCGAAAGAATGGAAGGATGAGTGGTTTTCTTTCTCTTCACAACTGCCTGATCCACAAGCACTAGAGGAGGCACCTCAGGGGGAGCATTGGTGTTGACTGTAATGAGGGGATAAATAGATGATTGGGTGGTGCAGTTCCTTAAACCCAACTCAGTGGGAGGAAATCTCTCAACTTCGGGATAACTGGGTTCCTTGAGAAGGTTAGTTTAGAAACAAACCAATTGGTTCTTCCAGAATACATTGATATACATTACTGATCTTCCCCCTCGATCTCTCTTACTCAGGATTACGGGGTTAGAAGGATAATGGGCACACAGACCGATAACAATAGACGTAAAGAAATTTGAACAAGCAAACGAAAAATTAGTGGACTTCTCTCTGGTAAAATGGCTTAATATGGGGGCCCTTGATCATAGCCAAACTGCATGGCTACCCAATAGGGGCTATAAACATAGAAAAATGATGAACACTCGGTATATGAAGGCAAATAGGAAGGGATCAACAACAAGGGGATAGTGTGCTCGGGAAAATTTCTAGCAAGGGCTTCTTCAATAGGAGCAATGGGACGCTCCTCTTCACCAAAGAAAGTATTGGTAAAAAACTGGCTTACCCCATCATAAGGGCGAGGATTGAATCATTCAGCTCGATCAATCAGAGCTAACAGAGTTTTTTCACACTCTTATTCTTCCAACAAAAAATACGGGGGACTCTCACATCCTGTGAATCGGGGAAGTGGCCATCGGGGGAATAATCCTTGAAATGAGCATAAAGGAACGCCGTCAAAAGAATATTGTTGGCATAGTTAGACACATTGAACCTACCAACACTTCGAGTACCGTCTACAGACAAACGATCAAATCAAGTGTATAAAGACCCAAGAACAATGGCTATGAGAGGAATATTTACACCACAGGCCATTCGAACGACCAGGTTGATCACGTCCTTACAAAGACAGTCATGGGGCTTACTCGAAAGGTATACCTTCGACATCATCACCCATATATACCTCGCCAGCTCAACTTTGGACTCATAACCTTTCCCGGTTGGAGTTCGCTCAAAAAATTCTTTCCCTCGAGGGTTCTCCCTAGCAGCCTCACAAGCTCTAATTACAGCCTTCTCTTCAATGAAGTAAAAGTAGAGAATGACCTCATAATAGGTGCACTTCTTGTAAGTGACCATGTAATCCTTCAAAACGGCCTCTAACTCGTTCCTCAGAGTTTTCTCTTCACTAAAAATAGCCTCCTCGAAGAAGGTGTCAAATCCAGCAGCTTCCAGTCCCAACAGTTCGCACACGTCCTCAAGGGTAATAGTAAACTCACCCCAAGAAACCACGAAGTTGTGTGACCTATGGATCCATCGGGACACCAATAGTTGCAAAGAAGTGTTATTTTTTGCCAAGGTAAGGTCACCAAACCACATGGAACAAGATAAACCCACGAGGGCTAGTTGAACTGAGTACTTTTTGTGGATATACTTCGTCCAAGGGCTTAACCCTTCACTGGCACCAGAGGACGCCTCAAATTCCACCTTAGAATATGGGAAGTCACCGTGATCTATATGAAAATGAGTGACATTAGCGGTAGGGACATAAGAGAAGTCTTTAGCATTTTTGCTCTCGTCCTTCAATAATTTTAGCTCCTCAGTTGGCACCAAAGCACCAGGAAACCACTCGATCGTCTCCCATAAATGATCATTTTCTCCAAAGTAAGGGGAATGATGGTATCATGCCCAATGAACCCGGCGTTCGTGGGTGGAAGACGAGGCACCCCTGGAAGAAAGAGTTCTCTTTACTGCTGCCATGGTAGACGAGAGAAAAAAGAATGTAAGATAACTGAAAAGCTTGAAGGAGGGGAGATTTTTTTTTTTTGCTAAACTCTCACAGAAAAGCTTTAACTTAAAAGTTAAACCCAAAGGTTAATCTTAACTAAAGGTACATCCCCTTTTATAGGGGCAACACGAGTTTTAAAAGACGACAACAAAAGTGACATTTGGAAAAGTGTAATGATGGCGCTTCTGAAATATATGGCTAGCGTGTTGGCCAAACGCACGAGGTCGCGGAAGACTAAAGGTTGCCATGATGATGATTTGGGGAATGGCGCATCTAATGGTTGCGTCTTCTTCATGCTCCCACCCTAGCGCTGCCACTTTTGATGCACTGAAAGAAAAATGATAGATGCATTTAATGAGACATGCCTAGGGGTCTGGTCTACCTTGGGGAACAGAGAGCTTTGGGGGAAATTTGAATAAATCTCTTCAGTTTCCCCAAGAAAGAAAATCATAGATGAACGGAGGTTTCGTACAGATATTTCTTTAAGAAATAAAAAAAATATCTCCACGAAGGGGCAGATGTAGGGGGTGTCCCCCTCCACACGAATGATTAACTTAAACAAGAGAATTGATTGTTCACAAAGAAACACGTCAAATGAGCTCATCTCAAAGATTCTACATGTGGGTGGTTCACAGGACCCACCTCGAAGACTCTGTACAAGTAAGTAGCTCGCAGCGTTCTACCTCTAAGGGACTCCAACAAACATGTCTCGAAGAACCCAGCTCGAAGAACAAAGGTCACATGGATGACAATAGTTTGTAATAAGAAATATAATGATGTATTATGCACTTTATCTAATAAATATATATGCTGTGTGGGGTCGCTTAGTACCCGCGAGGGACCATGCCTGGCAGGGCATGGGAGGGCTTTCATGTCCTATCAAACAACCTCCTCTGGGGAACTTCACAGGGACATTGTTTGGAGGATTGAGAATAAGGTAACATTGGGAACTATCACTAACCCTTTTGGCACACTTGGACAAAACTTCACCTAGGAAGAATGTCATTCGATCCTACTAATTTCTTACCTACTTGAATGAACCTCCTTGAGTCATTCGATCTCCCTGAATACTTGACCCTCGAGGTCACCTCGGGTGCCAGCCCGTTTGACTGATGTGACTAGATACCCAATAATATCCATAGTTTCAACCACTTCCTGACGTCATGGTGTCTGAGGTTTAGGAACTCAAGAATACATCACTCAAGTGCCTTTATCCTTAGGATGACATATCTAGTGAACCAAATCTGACCGCATAGCCATCCTTGAGTAAGCCCCAAGCTGGAAAGTCATATCCTTCATTAATGACTGCAATACTTCCAACCAATAGAACGCTTTACCACCAAAAGTAATACGTATCATGCATTAAATGTTGTATCTCATGCATTTAATGCACCAGGCCAAAGGGATCGAGGGAATACTGACTCAACCAACCTCTCCCTCCATATAAATAAGACCAAAACAAACAAATCAAGGGGAGAGGATCCAGATCCCAGAACTGCTACTCAATTTTCCTTATACCAGAGAATCCTCGTGAGAGCATTAACTCCCATACACATTCAATGCACCCATCATTGGGCATTAACCGAGCTTAAAGTTCTTGCCTTGTATTTATTATGCCTATAGTGCTTGTTCTTTCTCCCTCCGACCACGTTGCTGGCTGGTCCCATTCATTTATTGTGTTTGCCATATGTTTTCTCATGTCAATATGTTCTTTAGTGCAACTTTGAATATTAAATCTCTTTGTCTCTAATTGACCTGTGGTTTTAACCTATACTCTATATCTAACGGTGTTAGTCTCGATCTTGATAAGGGGTTATGCCTCACTTAATACTAATAGTATTTGAAGAACCCACATATTACAGGTAATGTTTGATAGATTTTAATTGATTTGTTACTTCAAAAAATAAAGTGTAAAAGATGATGATTGAGTGAGAACGGAAAAAGGAAAAAATAAAGAAGTTAACTAAAACTAATTGGAAAAATTAAGGTAGAGACACAATCCCCCAACCCTAGTGTATTGCAGTTATAATATTAATCGTAAATTTAATCGATTAATTTGACCTAGAATTTAGTACTCCCAAGCATTACGTATACGAGGTTCAAGCCCGCGTCATACTTAATCGGAGGACGAGTAAATCGGTATCGCGATAGTGACACTCTAATTGCATTCTAAATCATCCCGGTTACCCAGAGGGAAACGAGATATAAAGATCTACAATTGTTGTGTTCCTAAGAAATACGGTCGTAATCAATCACTAAATTTAGAGGATTAATGTTATACACGTACAATTAACACATCAGGCTGGGTTCATGTACCCCGGCCTTAGAAAATCTAGCCTAGCATGATGAAAGTGATGGAAACAGTGATTGATGTGCAGGGATTCATAATTAATCTAGGGAAACTTGTGAATTAATGTAGAATGAAAATGAAAAGAAGAAATAACTCACTAATCTCACCCAAGCAGTAATTGCAGCAATTAAGAAAACTGGTAATCCACTAATCTCTGAATAAAGCTTCAATCTTTTTAATTAAAACTAGAATTTGTAGCTAAACTAGGGTTTCTGGAAAAAGAGAGGAAAATCCTACTAATTCTCTGTGTAAAATAACAATAATAAATCGGGTTTTTATACCCTCCATGAATTTAGGAATTTCAGTTGCACTAGGATTCTTTCAAAGAAGATTAGATTTGCAAATCTCGATACCCAGACTGGTCCGAGCCTAGGCAGACCGGTCTGCCTTTGAAGCGGATCGGTTCTTTTTATTTTGGGGCGGATCGGTCCGGGGGCAGACTGGTTCTTTTAATTTTTGCCTTCTTCGGTTTGCTTGTGATCCGGGGTCTTCTGGAGTTTGGCAAAGCGGATCGGTCCGGGGTAGGGGCGGACCGATCTTCCTGTTGACTTTTTGCTCAATCTTTGACTGCCCATAACTTTTGTTCCGAGACTCCGATTGAGGTGTCGTTTCTTCCTATGTGCTAATGAATGTGATATCTTCAACTTCTCTTTAGGTACCTCATCCGAATTCTGGGTGGAAATTATGCTTTTGCCCTTTTGACTTTCCTTCTTTCTTTCTTGATTCTTTCCATTTCCTTCTTCCATTTCTTGACATCAAATACCTGTAAAATCACTATGAAATACCAAAAACTCGGTGTACTCATTAGGATCAGTCAGTAGCAAGATTATGAGATAAAGTCGACTCAATTATGTTGTTCGAGGTGCTAAAAGTAACTAAATCAAGGGATAAATTAGGAAGAATTTATGCCTAATCAAACCCCCCCTAACTTAGAACTTTGCGCGTCCCGAGCAATGTAAAAGAATCCTAGCAAGGCTCAATTTTTGAAAATCATTTTAATGGGATAGAATACCTTTTTGTGGGAAAGCGATTGCATTTAGCGTATGCAACAAGACTTTAAACCCCTAAGTCACCCTAGTAGGACGAGTTGTGTCTCGTGAGGGTTTGCAGAGAATATACCCACAAAATTCGACTCAAAGAAAATTCAAAATACGCAAAAATTGTACAATTCAAACTTTTCCAGAAAATAGTCATCATCAAGTCATATTTACAAGTCTCAAACCATAGTGTGTGTGTGTGAGAAGCCAAAAATATAACAGCCAATTTTCACCGATTGATCATTATGTTACTTATTCGAAAATTCGTTTTGATTTCAATTTCTCACGGAATGCTCTCTCAAACGAATCACTCGGATTGTGACTATTCTCTCGATATGCGTGATATAAAGAGTAAATGTAATGGACGCAAAATCACGCATACAATTAGAAAGACAGAAATTTCATGGTGAAAGGATCTCATCAACGGATTATGGATTTAAAAACGGGAACATTGCCTCTTATTCGCACACTTAATCTCCTTTATTATCTTTTGGTGTGTGTAATAAATTTCGCAATTTAGACTCGATTATGACTTCTTCGGGTTTTAAGATATATGGGGTAAAATGGAAATTGTCAGGAAGGTTGGAATTGGAAAAGTCATTTATGATGTCAACTTGTGCTTTTTCCGAGCTATTACTCATTTTTTCTTCTTTTTCTCTATTTTTTCTGTTTTTCACTTTTTTTTCTTTTCGCACTATTTTTGTTAAGCATATCTATTTTTTTCTTGCCCCTTTTTATGCACTTTCCGGACTTAAATTCTAAATTTTTCCATTTTTCACAATTTCGGTATATTTGGGTTTTTTGGGTTGTCAAACGAAAGGAAAAATTTATTCGGCTCAATTTGGGTTGCAAAAGGGGTGATTTTTCGCATCTTTTTCTGGCCAATATTTTTGGGTGACAAACGAGGGCCTACTTCATTGTCTAAAATGTCAATTGCGTTACCATATGCGTTTCGAGATGAATTTAAGTTTAGAGATCAATTTGGCACGTTTTTTAAAAGCAATATCACACACATTTTTTAAAACCGATCAAAATGAAAGGATTGAGATCCTCAACGGCTTTTTAGGCGCTGAAAAGAACTTTGAGTTAACAATTAACTCGGATTGATTTAAAAACTCACAAAAAGTGATAGGCTTGAATCTCACCGGGTTTGTTAATCTCCACACTTATTCGTAAAATCGTCAATTTTCGCTCAATTTTCATCTTTGGTCAATTTCGGCTTTGTGTATGTTGGATTTTACAACTTGAGACTTTAATTTTGACTTTTAATGATATTTTTGAAAAATTTGAATTTGAATTTTTATTTATTTTGAACAAAAATATTTTTGGATTTTTTCAAATTTTTTTTCATTTTTTTGGAAATTTCTGGGCATTTTTGAAAATTTGTGAAGTTTTAGAAATACGCACTTGTGACCCCCCTAACTTAGACTTTTGCATTGTCCTCAAGCAAAAAGGACTAAAATCTAAATAAGGCAAAATAATAAGTGTGATAAATAAAACAAACAAATGGAGAAAAATGCAATTTTTATTACAAACAGGACTATGTTACAAGTACAAGGAAAAGCATACAACTGTGAACAGGAAAAATAAATAAAAAACTGCCAACACCATATCAAGCTTCACCGGGGCGGGGGATGGGAAGAACCGGGCGCCTTGGGGTCATAGGGGTTATGGTAGTAGGATGGCAGTGGCTCATTAGGATCCCCTTGGCGTTGATAGATGTTCGCTTGGAAGCGGAGAACTAAGTTCATGTCGCACGGGTAGTCGGTCATAAAGTTGTCGAAGTTCGTTTCAAGTGCCGACATGCGGTCTGATAGGTCTCTTCCCGCCCACTCAAAATCTGGGTCGTCCTCCTCGTCCAGGTCGATATCTCCCATCTCGACATCCTCACCTGTTGCCCCTTCTTCTTCCTCTCTCTCGCTCGAGGTAGCCTCCTCTTCACTATCACCACCCCGCCTAGCCCGTAGGACAGCTAGTTGTTTGGCACTCTTCGTACGGGTCCCTTGTCCAAAAGGATCGGAAATGCGAGTATGATCGATCGGCGCCGCTATGCCAGCATCCCTAAGGATAGAAGTGATCAAACGGGCATAGGGAAGGGGGGTGGTTCCCTTCTCATCCAAGGACGCATTAATGATATCCGCGTATAAAGTGCGGCCCAAATGGATGGAAGTGTGGGGGTCAAAGAGGTGATAGGTCAAAGTGGCTTGCCGAGGTCGCATGGCGGAATCGTTGGACGTTTGCAGGATGTTGGTGCACACAATCTGCAATGTGAGGCGCGCCTTCTCAATAAGGCATCCAACGGCAACAATTTGCCCCGCCCAAGCCACATTTGGTGCTCTGCGGGACATGATTGTATCCTTATCGACCGGGGGGACGTTTCGTGGATAGGTGAACTCTTGAACGTTCGGGACATCATACTCGACCAACTTGGCCGTGAGACGGGCCAAGGAAAATGGGATGACATGCCCATCCACATAAGCTTGGGCCTCGAATTGGCCCGTCCGAACTAAGGTGCCATAAAAGGAGCGAACTTCGGTTGCCAAAATCGCTTCATAGGGTTCGTTAAGGAATCAGCACCAACCCCGAGCCATGAATAGGGCGGTAACGGAGTTGGGCAGCCCTTCCCATTCGACAGCGCGCTCCATATGGAGTTTTTGGCCCAACCCGAAAAACTGATTGCACCATCGCTCCTCTTGGCGGGAGCCTAACTCGCCGTGACCGGAGGATTGGATATCGGTGGAGTCGTACTTGGTGGGGGCAACGCGGGGAGCCATGGAAGCAGAAGGGATTTTTTCTAGGAAATCTAGAGAGGGAGAAGAGAGGATTTGTGTTAGAGGTGTGAAGAGAAAAAAAGGGATTGGGGTGTATTTATAGTGGAAGGGGTGAGGGGAGGGGTTGGAATTGGAGGGAAAAGGGGGTGGATTTGGGAGGGAAAGGTTGGGGTTGGGAGGAGGGAAAACGGATTGGAGGGAATGAATGGGATTGGGGAGAAGGGTGGGTGAATCTTGGGAATGGGATAAGTCAAATCTGTAGAAGGCGGATCGGTCCTGGGTAGGGGCGAACCGGTCCGAGAATTTAAATATACAGAAATTCGACAGGTGGACCGGTCCTTTTTAAAATTAAAGAAACCGGTCCAGCCTTAAATTAAAGGAACCGGTCCGACCCAGGGCTTGTGGGCTGGATTTTCCCTGAACTTGGTTTCGATCTCTCTTCTCCGAAAATTTTTACTTTCACAACATACTCCCTACCAATCTGGACTAACACCTTCTCGATTTCGCTGGTCAACGCCCTTTGACTCAAAATTCTCGAAACACACGAATGCTTTTCCCGAATGAACCTAATCCTAACGACTCTCACTACACACACGACTCTCACAACACACGCGACGCTCACAACACACATGACTCTAACCCCATACGCGTCGGGGGTGCGACGACCTCGCTGTAACAGCTCACTCTACCCCGTAAATGGGGTCCGACAACCAGACGGTGTCGACTTTTTCCGCACACGCCTCTAGATATAGCTTTAGGCGTTGTCCATTCACTTTGAATGTATTTCTCCTTTTAAATCATCTAATTCAACAGCTCCATGGGGGAAAACATTCTTCACAATGAACGGGCCAGACCATCATGACCGCAACTTGCCCAGAAAGAGATGAAGTCGAGAGTTGTAGAGAAGAACTTTTTGCCCAGGAAGAAACTCTTTTCGTCGAATGATGCTATCATGAGCGAGTTTCATCCTTTCTTTGGAAATTTTGGCATTCTCATACGCGTCATTGCGTAGTTCTTCTAACTCATTTAATTGAAGCTTGCGAGCTTCACTGGACTTGTCCATGGCATAATTCAATTGCTTAATTGACCAATACACTTTGTGTTCGAGCTCAACGGGAAGATGGCACGATTTGCCATATACAGAGCGGAATGGGGACATGCCGAGTTGATTCTTGTATGCGGTACGATAGGCCCATAGCGAATCGTTCAATCTAAGTGACCAATCTTTTCGGGTAGGATTGACGGTCTTTTCGAGAATGTTCTTGATTTCTCGATTCTCTAGTTCGGCCTGCCCATTCGTTTGCGGGTGATAAGTCGTTCCAACCTTGTAAACGACACCATACTTTCTCATGAGCTTCGCGAATGGCCTGTTGCAAAAGTGCGTGCCATTATCACTAATTATCGCTTTCGAAGCACCGAAGCGGGAAAGTATGTGTTCCTGCAGGAACTTTATCACCACTTTGTTTTCATTCGTCTTGGTAGCTATAGCTTCCACCCATATAGAAACGTAGTCTACCGCGATAAGGATGTTTAAGAAACCAAAGGACGGGGGAAGGGACCCATGAAGTCAATACCCCAACAGTTGAAGATCTCAATGATGAGTATGGGGGTAAGAGGCATCATGTCTCGTCGAGTAATGGCTCCCATCCGTTGGCACCAATTGCAAGATTTGCAAGCATCGTTTGCATCCCAGAATATTATGGGCCAATAGAGGCCACATTGCAGAATTTTAGCGACCGTCCTTTTTGTCAAAAAGTGGCCTCCACAAGCTTCCGAATGACAAAACTAGATGACTTTCGGGATCTCGTCATCCGGTACGCATCGTCGGATGATTTGGTCGGTGCAATATTTAAAAAGGAAGGGATCATCGTAAAAGAACATGCGCGACCACGTAATAAACCTCTTCTTATCTTTCGGTGTCCAATTGGGAGGGAAGGCTCCCGTGACAATGTAGTTCACTATATCCACAAACCAAGGTAAAGGCGAGGTGGCAAAAAGTTGCTCATCATAAAAGTATTCGTCTATGGGTACGGGATCACTAGGTACGTCGGACAAAAGCCGTGATAAGTGGTCGGCAACGACGCTTTCTACTCCTTTTTTATCTTTGATGGAGAGATCGAACTCTTATTGGAGTAGGATCCACCTTATGAGGCGCGGCTTGGCATCTTTCTTTGCAAGTAGGTATTTCAAAGTCGCGTGGTCGTTGATGCAAGTAATGGGGGAACCAATGAGATATGACTGGAATTTATCAAGGGCAAAGACTACCGCTAGAAACTCCTTCTCCGTGGTAGAGTAGTTGAGTTGAGGTCCGATAAGGGTCCAGCTAGCGTAGTAGATGACATGAGCTTGCTTATCTTTTTGTTGTCGCAAAACAACCCTGATCACGTAATCGCTTGCATCAAACATAAATTCGAATGGTAAGGACCAATCTGGAACTTGCATGATGGGAGCGGACACAAGCATGTTTTTCAATTTTTTAAAAGATCTTTGGCATGCTTCCGTCCACTCGAACGGGGTGTCCTTCATGAGTGGGTTGCTTAAGGGTCTAGCGATGGAGCTATAGTCCTTAATTAACCTTCGATAAAACCCCGCGTGGCCCAAGAATGAGCACACGTCCTTAAGCGATTTTGGTGGGGGAAGATCAGCTATGACATCTATCTTTGCCCTATCAACTTCTATTCCATTGGATGATACTATGTGGCCAAGAACTATTCCCTCGGTGACCATGAAATGGCATTTCTCCCAATTCAGCACTAAGTTCTTTTCCACACACCGGGCGAGTACTTTTTCCAGCTTTTCTAAACAATGATCGAAAGAGGTGTCAAAAACGCTGAAATCGTCCATGAACACCTCGAGTCCTCTCTCGACCATGTCACTAAATAAGCTCAACATGCACCTTTGAAAGGTCGCGGGTGCATTACACAAGCCAAATGACATACGTTTGTAGGCAAATGTACCAAAAGGGCAAGTGAAGGTCGTGTTCTCCTGGTCAAGTACATATACCTAAATTTGGTTATATCCAGAATAACCCTTAAGGAAGCAATAGTAAGGGTGGCATGCTACTCTCTCAAGCATTTGATCAATAAATGGCAGGGGAAATGGTCTTTCCTATTTACCGCATTGAGTTTCCGGTAATCAATGCAAACGCGCCGCCCGGTGGTGGTACGTTGGGGAACTAGCTCTCCCTTAGCATTATCAATCACAGTCATACCCGACTTCTTCGGGATGACTTGAATAGGGCTCACCCATTTGCTATTCGAGATTGGGTAGATAATCCCGGCATCCAATAATTTGATAATCTCAGTTCTCACAACTTCTTTTATGTTGGGATTTAGTCTTCTTTGCATTTCTCTAGAGGGCTTAACATCCTCTTCGAGATGGATCTTGTGAGTGCAAATCAAAGGATTTATCCCCTTCAAATCAGCAATGCACCAACCAAAAGCACTTTGGTGCTTCCTCAGAATTTTCAATAATTTACCCTCCTGTCCTTCGTCTAGGCTAGAGGAGACAACAACAGGAAATGTCTCATCCTCTCCTAGGTATGCATATTTAATATGGGAGGGGAGTTTCTTTAATTCGAGGGTTGGAAATTTATCACTGGAGGGAACCATGCGTGTATCCCTGAGAGGTAACTCCTCGAATCTAGAAACCCAATTAACATCTCTCACATCCTCGTCCGACGTACTCTCATCGAGTAGCTCTCTCAACTCCCCAACCTCTCTCTCAAAGTCGGTGTATGTCCCCTCACTCTCGTATCTCGTCGCTAAATAGGACTCTAAAGCATCGCCACAGTAATTCTCCTCAAAATACTCCTCTACTATCTCATCTATGAGGCTCACCGCGTGAAGATCATCTTCCTCCCCCGTATGTTGGGCTATGTGGAAGATGTTGGTTTCCAAGGTCATGTTCCCAAAAGTGCGTTGCATTCGCACATTCCGAGTATTGATGATTGCGTTAGCCGTAGATAAGAATGGACGCCCAAGGATGATGGGAACATGGTTACTCAAATTAAAGGAGGGATCCGTGTCCCAAATGACAAAGTCTATCGGGAAGTAGAAAGTCTCAACTTGGACGATCACGTCCTCGACTATGCCTCGTGGGATCTTCACTGTTCGATCCGCTAATTGGAGAGTGACCTTTATGGGCTTGAGGTCGCCCAAGTCAAGTTGCCTACAGATGGAGTAAGGGAGGATATTTACGCTTTCTCCCAAGTCAATTAAGGCTTTTTCGATTTTATTCTCTCCAATGATGCAGGATATGGTGGGTGCATCGGGATCTTTGAATTTAGGCGGAAGATCATCTAGTAGAATGGAGCTCACGTTTTGTGATAGAAAGACATTCTTCTTTACCTTCATCTTTCTCTTTACCGTCAACATGTCCTTAATGACTTTTGCATAAGCTGGAATTTGCTTAATGGCATCTAGGAAAGGTAAATTTATCTTTACTTGCTTTAGCACTTCTAGCACGTCTTCACGTGGGTTTCCTTTATGGGAAGGAATCAACCTTTGAGGAAACGGTGCCGCGGAGGGTGGTTTCACTACCACCTCTGGCTCACTAGCGTCTTCTTTATCACTCTCATTCAAGGGGACATCTTCGGCCTCTTTCGTGCCGGGAAAAATCTCCTTATCTTTTATCGTGTCGTGTGGGGGAGGTGATAAATCAATGACTCTCCCACTATGAAGAGTGGTCACAGCTTGACATTGCTCCTGATGTTCAGAGGAGGTGGAGATAACACTAGTTTGACCTTGGGGAGGTCTTTGGCCTTGGGCGGGAAACTTGCCCTTCTCTTGGACACTCAGCGAGGATTGTATCTTTGACAGACTTACATTTATGTCGCCAATCAGACGATCATATTTGGAATTGGTTGCGGTCTGGATTGCGATGAATTGATTCATGGTATCCTCGAGAGTTCTCCGCGGTGGCGGAATATACGCTCCTTGAGGTGGTGGTGCTTGCACATGTCCTTGCATGTGTGGATCTTGTTGAAAGTGTTGTGGTGTAGGAGGGGCAACATATGAAGGAGGGTTCATTGCCAACATGTTGTTTCCCATAGCTAAAACCGGGATGGTTTTTCCATGAAGGGTTGTATGAATTCCCGTGCGGGGCACCGAAATTACCCTTAAATCCTCCTATACCACTAACTTGCTCCTGAAGCATTACTTTGTAGGCGGGTATCGTCGGGCATTCCTCAGTTGAGTGGCCCACCTCACAAATAGCACACACCTTCTCGACGGGGTTTGGTATGGGTACAGCTGGTCCTTTGCCATATATCTCGCATAGGTCCCGAAATCCTTTCTCAAGGGTATCCAATCGGTTGTCCGTCATAGAATTCTTATCTACGTGAAATAGGTCGGGCGCCGACGGGGTGGTGGTCATTTGTCGATTTCTATTTTGAGCGTTAGGGTCAGATGTATCCCAGGATTGGGTAGTCTCGGCGACATACCTCAGGTGAAGCTCAGCATCGTGGGCATCTAAGTCGACAAAAGGACCACTTCTCATAGTTTCAACAAGTTGCTTGGAGTTAAGATTCAGCTCGTTATAGATAAAAGAGATGATTTGCGCTGAATCAAATCCATGATGGGGTCATGAAGTAACTAACTCATTGAAACGCTCATAACATCGATGAAATGGCTCATTTTCAGGTTGTCTGAACGCTTGAATTTGAGCCTTTATGGAGATTGTTCGATGTGTTGGGAAGAATTTCTTGAGAATTCTCGATTGCAACTCATTCAACGATGGAATCGAGCTCGTAGGTAAAGACCATATCCAGGTCTTATCTTTATCTTTGAGCGAGAAAGGGAAGAGTTTGAGGTGGATCACCTCTTGGGTGCAAGTTTGATCATTGAGCGTATAGAACACACCCTCAAATTCCCTAATGTGGAGGTATGACTTTTCAGAATCCATACCATGGTAATGTGGTAGCATCTGGATCATCCCATTTTTGAAACGGAATTGCCTGGCATTATACGGGAGTATAATGCATCCCGGAGTGACAGTGCGCTCGGGATATAATAATTCTCTCAGCGGGCGATATGGGGTCTCTTCCTCACCGGCGGGTGCACTGTCGTGTTGCAACATCTCCTCCTCACTTAACGACTCGGTGCTCTCACTTGGTGTGCTCGGAGTGTGTCCTAAGAAGGAAAACGGAGTGTTATTGGAGATTGAGTGCGACGGTGTGGGAGATGGGATCCAGAACTGTGGGGTGTTAGGAGTGTGGGGACTATCGGGATTTTACTCAACAATTGGATTTTAGTGAATGATGGTTGGAGTATTATGGGGTGTGGGAGTGAGTTCAGAATTTTGCATTAAAAACTTGTGAGAGATGATTGTGAATCTTTTTGTGCTTTTTTAGAAAATTTTTTTATGTTTTTGGATTTTTGGAAATTTTTGGTCAAAGCTTTGGATTGACTTGATCTAATCCTAAGTCTACCTAGTTCCCCGACAACGGCGCCATTTTGATCGAGTTGAAAACCGAGCATCCGTGTAAATACGCTAGTCGTTGTTATCGGCTTTCGACCACAATACAAAAAAACCTAAACTTTAACTACTCTTGTGGAGTATAGTGGCGAGTCTGGTTATCGAATCCACAGGGAATGTTTTATAGATTTTAATTGATTTATTACTTCAAAAAATAAAGTGTAAAAGATGATGATTGAGTGAGAACGGAAAAAGGAAAAAATAAAGAAGTTAACTAAAACTAATTGGAAAAATTAAGGTAGAGACACAATGCCCCAACCCTAGTGTATTGTAGTTATAATATTAATCGTAAATTTAATCTATTAATTTGACCCAGAATTTAGTACTCCCAAGCATTACGTATACGAGGTTCAAGCCCGCGTCATACTTAATCTGAGGATGAGTAAATCGGTATCGCGATAGTGACACTCGAATTGCATTCTAAATCATCCCGGTTACCGAGAGGCAAACGAGATATAAAGATCTACAATGGTTGTGTTCCTAAGCAATACGGTCATAATCAATCACTAAATTCAGAGGATTAATATTATACACGTACAATTAACACATCAGGCTGGGTTCATGTACCCCGGCCTTAGAAAATCTAGCCTAGCATGATGAAAGTGATGGAAACAGTGATTGATGTGCAGGGATTCATAATTAATCTAAGGAAACTTGTGAATTAATGTAGACTGAAATTGAAAAGAAGAAATAACTCACTAATCTCACCCAAGCAGTAATTGCAGCAATTAAGAAAACTGGTAATCCACTAATCTCTGAATAAAGCTTCAATCTTTTTAATTAAAATTGGAATTTGTAGCTAAACTATGGTTTCTTGAAAAAGAGAGGAAAATCCTACTAATTCTCCGGGTAAAATAACAATAATAAATCGGGTTTTTATACCCTCCATGAATTTCGGAATTTCAGCTGCACTAGGATTTTTTGGAAGAAGATTAGATTTTCAAATCTCGATACCCGGACCGGTCTGTCTTTGAAGCGGACCGGTCTGTCTCTGAAACGGATCGGTTCATTTTATTTTGGGGCGGACCAGTCTGGGGGTGGACCGGTTCTTTTAATTTTTGCCTTCTTCGGTTTTCTTGTGATCCGGGGTCTTTTGGGATTTGGCAAAGCGGACCGGTTTGGGGTAGGGGCGGACCGGTCTACCTGTTGACTTTTTTCTAAATATTTGACTGCCCATAACTTTTGTTTCGGGACTCCGATTGAGGTGTCGTTTCTTCCTATGTGATCATGAATATGATATCTTCAATTTCTCTTTAGGTACCTCATTCGAATTCCGGGTGGAAATTATGCTTTTGCCCTTTTGACTTTCTTCTTTCTTTCTTTATTCTTCCGGTTTCCTTCTTCCGTTTCTTGACATCAAATACCTATAAATCACTACAAAATACCAGAAACTCGATGTACTCATTAGGATCAGTCAGTAGCAAGATTATGAGATAAAGTCGACTAAATTACGTTGTTCGTGGTGCTAAAAGTAACTAAATCAAGGGATAAATTAGGAAGAATTTATGCATAATCAATGCCCCCAAAAGGTTATGTCAATCCTAGCTTGTATATATAAATAAGACCCTTGGGCTAGGTCAAGTCAGACCAGAAACTCAAGTTATATTGTTATTCTATCAGAATCACACTAGACCACCTAGTATTCTCTCTACAATCTATCTCTAAGTGTTGAGTTCTTATCTCTTCACTCCCATTATTGCATCCATCATTCTCAAGAGATCTTCTTCTCTCCAAGTTAATATTATTTCTTGTGAAGTTTATCTTCTTCCAGGAAGAAGGTCTAGTTTTGACTTCATTTTTACTAGAAGAGGAAGATTTTACTAGGAGTTGCTCTTGCGAATTTGAAGACCTTAGAGGCAGAGCCCATTGGAGTGGATCACATCTCACCCATTCCAGTTTCTTATCAAACCCCAGTCACACTAACCTCATACAATAGGAAAGATGTTCCTCGATACCGCATTAGACAACGTTGAGAGGTAAGGAATATGTTGTGATGGCGCATCCACTTCCTATACCGCACCCAAGGTGATTTTAGAGTTTGTGTTGGATCCTTGTGGCCCTCGACCTAACCCATCTAGGAGAGATGGCCCTAGACATTTTGAGGAAGGCGGACCTAAGCCCATTTATGTTTGTTCACAAACAAAGAGGTCACCTTAGAGAATATTATTTTAATCTAGGGAGAGTGTCTTATAGGTATTTTCCTCGATTTGCTCGTACACTAGTTCCCACACACACTTGCACAAATGTTACTCCACATACTCTCGCACATAACTTGAAATTTTTTTAGGATTTTTTAGAGAAAGTAAAGTATTTAGTCAAGACTTCACAAATTTGATGGAGGTATTTCATATGATGTCATCTCCTTTAGAGAACTCCCCCGGGCCTAGTGATTAAGGTTGTGACTTGTTACTAGAATATGGTGTTTTTCTTTATCATATCGTATATCCCTTTTGCTAGTGTGTGCTAACATTGCATTTATCTTTTTTATTTTGATATTTTTAGAAAAATCAAAAAAGAGTTTTGTTTTTCTAGAATTTTTTTAAATACAAAAAGATTTTTGATTTTTAAGAAAAAAGTGAAAAAGGCAAAAATATTTTATTTTGATAAAATTTTCTAAAAAGACAAAAAGAGTTTTGTATTTTGTTACACCATATATCGATAAACATTAAATATGTTCGACTCACCCATTTATGCCATTTCCACGTGGTTGTTTTATAGTGTTTTAAGACATGACATCATTTCATATATGTGCTTGTTAGAGTGGTATACTCTGATACCACTTCGAGAGGTGCATGCACGATCTTAATGGAATTATTTATATAATTAAATATCCAATTAAAAATACAATTTTATCTTATAATCCTAAGACATGCATCTAAGTGATAAGACAGATAAATTAAATAGGCAATCACACGACAACTGAGGAAAAATACATTTTTAGGACAAAACCTTTTTTGTATCATCACTTAAGAAACTTTACAAGATAATCGACTTATAATACTACTTGATAGAGTCACAAGTATAACGTACAATCTTCGCAGAATCTCTAAAGAATACCACTCGTTCTTGAGCAGTTCACAAACAACAATTCACCCTCGATGTCCACTGATTAGCCTTTAACCTTCAGTCTTCAGTTGTGATCCTTTCAAGTTCACAAGTCAGTCGTAGATATGTTCTCTCCAGAATGAGTATACCTCAACTAAGGTTCGAAACTATTCATAAAATATATTTGGGGATATGTTTTTGAATCAAAAATGTTTTATAAACAAAAAATGTTGAAAACCTTTGCAACAGATATGCATAAATTATTTTGGAAAAAGCCCCACGAAATTTGGTGATGAAACAAGTATTTATAGGTTGTGCACAAAATTACAGGCGACGTCGCGTTAGAACGGAATTGAAGCTCATTCGAACGAGAATGTTATCTCATTAGAACAAAAAAACAATTCGTTCGAACAAGACTCCAATCTCGTTAGCAAAAGCTTCTAATGAGCTTCAAACGAATTCAAACAAAAGGCCCTCGTTAGATGTTCGTTCTATATAAGATCAAACGAAAAGGAAAATTCGTTCGAACAAGATGACAATCTTATTGGAATGAGGTTAAAAAAAATTAAAATTAAAAATCCAACCTCGGTTTGAAAAAAATAAACATCACAAACACAATTTATGAATAATTTTAAACACCAATTATTTTATTCCTTTATGGGATGTAGGGAAGTCTTTAATGTTGGAGTCGGCTTTTCGTAACGGTACATGACAGTTTGTAACAGGATACAAAAAACTACCCTAAAATACAAAAAGGTCTAAACTATGAGCAATACCAGAAATTTTTTTCTTATAGTGCTTAGTAATGTGTAGCGTCATCAAGTTATGATTTGATGATAATTTGCTACCTGTTTGACTCATTGTCTCCTTTAATGGACACGAGCACGAGCTTATTTGCATATTGCCGTTATTTTATCAGATGTCGACCATAGTTTTTTCATCTCAATTTTTCTTTAACATGAATAAAATGTAAAAAATGAGATAAAACTTGTGCATGTAAGAACCATTGCACGAATTTAATCTTTTTTTTTGGAAAATTTATTAAATATTAAGCAATGAAAAGTGGTTGCAAAAGACAAAATTCTTCGCACTAAAAGTCATCATTTGCAATTAAAAGAGCCTATAAAAATTAGAGGCACATAAAAACATAAGTGTCAGGCCATTTTGTTTGAACATTGATGCTTTGCTAAAAATGAGCATTAATTTCTTCAAAAACAATTGAGAATATTCTGAGTTATGAGATTTTGAGGGAGTTAAGTCGAAGATAAATGGGATAGAATAAACTATATAAAAATTAAAAAACATTACAAAGTTTTGGGCACCGTTCGTATGAAAATCACTTACAGTCTTAATTTGTTGATTAGGTTAAGTCAATTTCACATGAAGTCACAATCGTTTACACCGAAGGTAGATGTTGACATCATTCGTTACTGGTATCTCAATCCTTCTAGAACATATGTTATGTTTGTCTATGTTTATTAATCTATGGAATGTGTTCACACCCTTACATTTCTCTTCCACGATTCGAGTATTTTTGGGTTAATTCTTTGTGTGTTGTTTTTGTAAAATCTTATACTTGAAAATTTTGATTTTTTTTAAAAATAGTTGCTGAATGTAAGCCTTTGAGATTTTCATTACATGTGCGTTATTTATCTCTTTTGTGATGATATTTCCTTCATATTTGTGATTCTTTGATTTAATGATTATGTTTTTACTCCTTTGTCTATTATGGAAAAAAAGGACGAGAACATAATAACGAGTTTTCTTTAAATTTTGAACTCAATGCGCGTCACGATATTTTCTTTGCTTCATGTGTGAAGGTACCTTATGCGAAAATCAAGAAACATTGGATGAAGTCAAATAAGTCCAAGGTAAGCACAACAAGATAAAGAATCTTTGTGACACCCCGCCTAATTAAATACCGGGTGATAAATCATTTATTAAATTAAAATCAAAGTGTCTGGTTGGTTCATTATTAGCATCACTGTCGAAAATAATTTCATTATTAATCACCTAATAATTCATTAATCTAAGTGTCAAAACATTTTAACAAATTAATTATACCCAATTAATTCATTAATAAATTTCATGCTTTAATAAATAAGCCAATTCCATTCCACAAGAATAAATATTGAACATGAATCAAATACTAAAATAAATGAGACTGGATAAAACATTATAGCTCAAAGTCTAAAATCAAAGTATCATAATACTCAATCCAACATTAAGGAAATCCTTAAAAAAAATTCTCTGAAATAGTTAATCTGGAAGCGGGCGATGCATGCCCTAAATTAAAGATCTGAACTAGGAATGGAATGAAGAGATAGCAGCGTCTAATATCAATAACCTACACCTTTCACAATAGCTGCAACTCGTCAAATGATCCACATGTCTAAGTCTGGCGGTGACGTTGTGGCTGGACACCTGGTATAATGTATATATATAGCAAAAGAGAAGAGAAATAACAGGAAACGGGTCAGAGACCGACTTGTAAAAATATTTGTTTTAGCAAGTATTTAAAACTGCAAAGATGCAATTATTATATACATGTTAGTTCCGAACTCTCACTTGAGATTCTCACCACTCCACTAATGTGCACACCTAGCCTACGTCTACCCCGACCTAGTCATCCATAAAATTCCTAATTAGGTTACAGACATGAACTGCTAAATACATATCAAGGGAGTAACCCGTATCGCCCTTACAATCAGCTAATAATATTCTTTTATCCCAATTACCCATTTTATATTCACTATTTTAATAGGAAATATTTTATCCTCTGGAATTACTTTACTTATCCATATTAATACATTTTCTAATTTCACACATTAGAATCATTCATTCTCAAGTGTATATATATACACATATAGTCACATCATTCCATTATATATAAAACATGCACCCCTTGATTAGGACCACCTGGCGCAATGCGTACTCTGCTATCGTGTCCCGGTGCATCGCTCGCTGCATAAAGGACAATTGGTTTGATGTCTCTCACGAACCGTAAATCTCATAACACAAATATTGGAGGCGAGCATACTCACAAGCTAAATGGGTCATGGACATACCTATGCTCCCATTCAACCGTCGAAACTATCCTACGTAACAGATATCATGTATCCAAGTTTATAAGCTCTGGGCGTGAAACCTCCGCCCGATAGCAAGCAGCGTAGGTATGTTATACACATAGTAAATCAATACATAGGTATACATTCAACCTATTATAATCTTTAGGTATTCACACAATTAAGTATCATGTCATATTCACAATATTACTTTCACTTAATACTCCCGACATGTTAATAATTATGATTATAATCCCCCTCGTAATTTTCTAAGGGTCATTTATCCCACTTATGCCCAAGTCCTAAATCACACTTGTCTTAATATATCATCACTTCAAATATCAGTGTACTTCACTAAAGTTCTTGCATTTCAAGTAACAAAGGATGTCCTAGAGGTCCACAATTCAATTCTAGAAAATACAGCAGGGTCGTCTGGACCCACTAGGAAAGCAATTCGGACCCTTTTTTATAAAAACCGAACCGGACCTTTTAATGAAAAATGGACTGGACCTTTTTATAAAAAAAATTATCCGGAACTATTTATGAAAAACGGTCCGGACCTATTAATAACGAAGGCCATCCGGACCTATTAAAAGTCGGTCCGAACCTCTACTTATAACAAGTCAGCCCAACCCAGATACGTCCTCTTCACCATTTCAACACCTCTAACCTCTACGGATCATTCCTAATCACTAATCAACCATTTTAAATCATCTTCCTAACATGTATGTATGATTTCCACTAAAATAACATCATTAATTCATTTCTAATCATCAATGTAATCTGGAATCCCCAATCAATTTAATAAAACCTCAGTTCTTCCAATTATCATCAAAGAACATAAATTTCCAGATTTGTTCATCACAAAAAATCATCTATACATGATTTCTAATCTACATACACAAATGGTTCAACCTAAATTAATCTCAGATTCAATTCATGTATATCAAATCTCTAATTTTCATCATGTTTATTAACAACACATAGGTGTTTCATTCCTATACTAACATGAACATGAGTATTACTAAAGGAAAGCAAGTAATAAACACTTGCCTGATTATGAAGGTTTGATTCGCCGCTTGAAATTGGTATAGATGCATTCTTCTCTTTTCGATCTACGTGTTGATAATGTTTTTGGTGAAAGATGACTGGGTTTGGGCTTAGAACTCCTATGAACCTCTTCTTCTCCTTCCTCCGGGACTCTATCTTTTCTTTTACAGATAAAACCCCAACTATAACAACGTAAGGTATATTAAATCACTCTAATTTTCGTCCATTAATTAACCCCAAAAATGAAATTTACCAAAACGTCCTCCTGGGACACCGGTTAGGCCTAAGATTGTCCCGGGACCCAAACTAAACCTCCGGGTACACTATTCTGACTATCTCAACCCTTTCGAACTCAACGGCGCACTCTAAATGATCATACGAGTTAATAAAAATGATTTCTCTTTTTCCCCCTTCAATTAGTCCCGATACGACTCACACGCGCGTATAACTTAAATTACCAAACTATTCTCACTCTTGACAATTTATCAAAGTGTATAATCCCATATTACATATTCACTCAGTAATATTAAATAAAAGAGATATTACATATCACACAGTAATATTCAATCAATAAGTATTAAATCTTGGCACGCTAGTTAATATATTTTAATCCGGACTAATTAACAATTAAATCTCAGATTTTAATTCAATTAATCCAACAATAATAATTACTCCCATAATTATTTAAATCATCGAAAATACGGGGTGTTACATACTTACCCTTTACAACGGAATTTCATCCCCAAATTCAGAAAAATTATATAGGTACTACCAATGTTGTATATATGTTGCGCATCGCATCGTTGCACTCCTAAGTAAATTACTCTCTACCACCCATATAGTACTCTATCGAATACCCTCATAATGAACACTCCACACATGTTCGTTTTAGAATTCAGGTTATCCTGTCACGTAGGTTCTTGCCCAAACTTGACCGTTTAAGTTTCACTACGTAAACTTATTTTAGATATTCACTATCTAGCCTTCTATTATTCGTACCTTGATAAATCACTCGCTCTTTAGATACATACGATCTCGTCTCACAATGATCGCACACAGGTAGGTTATTAGCGCAACATGTGTTACACACATTATATATCATAAATATCAACTCATTTATGATCTTTGCAATAGAACCTGTTCCCCGCACCTTTAACTAACGAGCATGAGAGAAACAAGGTTTACCGTACCATATCTCAACTGACAACATGCCCAAAGTGAGCTTATATGAGTAATTGCACACAAACTTCACTAGTGGAAAGAACTATTCTTGTCTTCACCTAAGATACAAGGGTATACATATAATTTATTCTCCAACATTCGATTAGTTCGCTTGTTTCGCCCATTCATCTGTGGATAATAGGTCGTACTGAATTACAACTAGGTACCAATGGTCTCTTTAACACTCTTCCAAAATAGAAAGGCGAAGGTCTTGTCCTAATCGGACACGCTATCAAGCAGTACCCCATATAACCTCACTATCTTGGCTATAAAGGTTGGCGCATGATGTCCCATAGTATGATTAGTCGTAACTAACTTAACATGTGCTACATCAGTCAACCGATCCATTATCACCCATATAGGATTGCAACTTCTCAATGAAGTAGTTACTTCCGTGATAAAATTCTTGGGACTGTTCTCCCATTACTTCTTGGGAATCCTAATGGTTTTCGAAACCTCACCTGGTTTCGAAGGGTCAGCCCCTTTTAACAATAGACAGGTGGTTCATTACCAAACGGATTAACAAATTCTCACTTCTTTAAATCTTGCCACCAGTGTTTATTTATAACCTGATACATTTTATGTTCACCCGAACGTACCTCTAACCGCGATCCATGTGACTGGTCTCCCCGTATGTCACAAGTCATTCCTTTACTCAAAAATTAGTTTCTTATGAAACGTAGGACTCTGCCAGATATTGTGGAATAAGCTTTGACCTCCCCGACTAAACGTTGCCACCCTCGTGGACATTTGGGGAAAGATGATCCTAATCGTCATGAATGATCGAACACTAAGTCACGATATTTTAACCTCCATATGTATTTTCCTTATCCCATACCTCCAAATACTGGGGCAGCAACCAAATTCAATTTCCTAGGGTAACCATACACCCTATGTCTCAAGTATTATATTACAATTGAATTACTCTTTTCTGAAATCAATTCTAGAACTCTAATCATACTGATCGATTCATAACGTAACCGTTACATACTGGTTTTCCATGACAGGTCTAGGCGGCTCTACCGATCTTAAATCCTAATGGGATTACTCACTCTCAGTTATATACTCATATATGCATAATTACTAAGGTACGAAACCCATGTTCTATCGTTCAAACTTTTCAACAACTTTCGACGTTCGCTAGTTTCATGCGTGGGATGTCTCGCAAAGCGAAATCCAAACAAGGAACCCCCCCCCCCCCCCCCCGATACACTACTACGTAGCCCAGTTGGTCGTCGAGATCTGTAAGGTCCTCAGTCCATAATTTGTACCTTCCCACAATCCCCATGTGTTTACATAAAAGTCTACTTGCCCACTCTGTTGTTTCTTAAAGATAACATGAAACATGGCACGCTCACTATCCCAAGTTCTTAGTGTGATATCTATATATAATGAGCGATATCTCGCTGCTCGATAAAGGAAACAAAGATCCTGAGTCACATCAGTAAATAAATCCCCACGCACCGGGATCACATATAACTACACAACATACTCACTGAGGTCTATGATACCATGAATACATATATACATATATATATATATATATATATATATATGTGGGCCCAACCCTATTTCAGGTGTCACCGTACAAAATTAATATTACTCCCCCGGAGTGTCCATTACGATAATTGTATCACTCAATCTACGATCATGCAAACATTCGGTAATTAATCACTACATATTATCATAATTATCTATACTTTGCTAACTCAATACAGTAGTAAATTGTAACAACAAAATATACCCTTAAGGCCCACCCGGTTCACTCACGGGCGATATAAAAAGCCCTGCCCTCAACGAGAAATACGTCTGTAACCAGACTGTTAAACCATAATTCCCACTAAACTCGACTCGCACGCGAAGTTTAGAGTTTAAAATTTATATATACGTTGTAACACACCCATGTCACTGGAATTAATCCTTTACTCACAAGGATGAAGTAAAGCTCCACCAGTCTCGCCTAATCGTAGGGTTCCAGCACGTGGCTGCCAAAATGTCCCAAGAGCATCTGCACTTGTTATATATCTAATATTTCATCCAATAGTTATCCCATCCCATTGTGGACAATTTATTTTGACCCTAATTTCTCCGCTAAAAATATCTCTTCTCCAGTTGTTATGCCTGGGCATGGTTTACCATTTCCAATATTATCGGTCTCACTTCTCAAAGTTGACACATTCGACACTGGTAGTCCTAATCTATACACATAGGGAAATTTCTCGAGCCATTTCCCTTCAGTGGTCCCACTAACCTTTTTGGAATCTCCTTCTCTCGGATCGAGCAGTCTTAGCTCCCAATTATTCTCTCGTTGTCCCGTTGGCTACGTTGGCCTCTCGGGACTATTGATGGCCTCTACAACCCAGATTGACTGCATCTTCACTTTGTAGGAAGTTAATCAATTGAAATGATATAAATGAGTTCCCTATTGGGCATACTCTCATGTGGTGTCTCACTAACACCGTTAAGTCCAGCTTTGCTCTTCGGTCAGATTCTCTAACCCTTCTGGCTCACCTCTTGTGGAAATGTTGAAATAACTTGCAAACATATAACTTTGACAATATCAACATTCGTCATCCTTACTGTATTTCTTAGCCATACTTGTATTCTATACATGGTCCTCTATAAACTATAAACCTTTATATATTATATGCCCCTTTTCCAGGTACAAAGTTTGTTATATAATTCAACCTTTATCTCACGGTCGGTCTCTATTTTTCGCACAGTGCTAAGTTTCAAAGTTCCACTTGCATCTATGTTACAACATCGAATGGAAGACCTCACGTTCAAATCGTACCCAATTTCTCTTTAAATTTCAACCCCATACTTTAAGGGCGGTGATTGAATCTAATCACTTTATGTTGCTCCTAAGAGCTACAATTTTAACTCCCAATTCAATTCTGAGTGTCGTTGCTCTCCACTCTACACAATTGCCTTTGGACTTTCTACTTCCCTTAGCCTATTACACTTTTTCTCTTTCTTCTTCATCTTCACCGATGTCTTTTCAAAAGAGTCCCTCTAAGTTTCCCCCTTATCGACTAGGCTAGGTGGTACTGAAATCACTCCACCGTTATCTACGACTGTGCCTGGGGAACCTACTATTCCCGGGTGATAATTCTATTATCACTCTCTTAAATATTACTCACGGTGACTTTAGTTACGATTACCATTCCCAGATTGCACTATATCTATTGTCGGGCTTCTTCTCCTGCAGTCCTTCTTAGATCCTTCTTTGGTCGTCCTATAACGTTCGGGGCTCAAAGCACACACGAGTTCGTGTAATGAGTCACATCCATTATAATTCATAGTAGGAGAACGTAAGTTGCACACATCATGGAATACAACAATCCAATAGTAAGGCTCTATATCAAAGAACGCTACGTTGAAACGTAATATGCCGTATAGATCCTAAAAGACTCTAGAATCCGATGCCCTAGTACCACCTGTGACACCCAGCCTAATTAAATACCGAGTGATCAGTCCTTTATTAAATTAAAATCAAAGTGTCCGTTTGGTTCATTCTTAGCATCACTGTCGAAAATAATTTCATTATTAATAACCTAATAATTAATTAAGCTAAGTGTCAAAACATTATCCCAAATTAATTATACCCAATTAATTCATTATTAAATTCCATGCTTTAATATATAAGCCAATTCCATTCCACAAGAATAAATACTAAACATGAATCAAATACTAAAATAAATGAGACTCGATAAAACATTCCAGTTCAAAGTCTAAAACCAAAGTATCATAATACTCAATCCAACAGTAAGGAAATGCTAATAAAAATAAAATCCCTGAAATAGTTAATGAAGAGATAGCAACATCTAATATCAATAACCTACAACCTCCACAATAGCTGCAGCTCGTCGAATGATCCACATGTCTAAGTCAGGCGGTGACCATGTAGCTTGACACCTGGTATAATGTATATATATATATATATATATAACCTGCACCCCTTGTTTAGGACCACTTGGCGCAATGCATACTCTGCTATCGTGTCCCGGTGCATCGCTCACTGCATAAAGGATAATTGGTTCGACGTCTTTCACGAACCTTAAATCTCATAACACAAATATTGGAGGTGAGCATACTCACGAGCTAAATGGGTCACACACATACCTACGCTCCCATTTGACCGTCGAAACTATCCTACGTAATTGATAGCATGTATCCAAGTTCATATGCTCTGGGTACAAGTCAATATCCCCCCATCGGGTCACCTAAGATAAGACTGTCCACTACGAAAAACCTCCACCCGATAGCAAGAAGCGTAGGTATGCTATCCACATAGTAAATCAATACATAGGTATACATTCAACCTATTATAATTTCTAGGTATTCACACAATTAAGTATCGTGTCCTATTCGCAATATTACTTTCACTTAATACTCTCGACGTGTTAATAATTATGATTATAATCCCCCTCTTAATTTTCTAAGGGTCATTTATCTCACTTATGCCCAAGTCTTAAATCACACTTGTCTGAATATGTCATCACCTCAAATCTCAGTGTACTTCACTAAATTTCTTGCATTTTAAGTACCGAAGGATGTCCTAGAGGTCCACAATTCAATTCTGGAAAATACAGCAGGGCAACCCCGGACCCCTAGGAAAGCGATCCGGACCCTTTTATATGAAAAGCGGTCTGGACCTTTTTATGAAAAATGGTCCGGACCTATTAATAAGGAAGGCGATCCGGACCTATCAAAAGGCGATCCTGACCACTACCTGTAACAAGGCAGCCCAACCCAGATATGTCCTCTTCACCATTTCAACACCTCAAACCTCTACGGATCATTACCAATCACCAATCAACCACTATAAATCATCTTCCTAACATGTATGTATGATTTCCACTTAAATAACATCATTAATTCATTTCTAATCATCAATGTAATCTGAAATCCCCAATTAATTTAATAAAACCTTAGTTCTTCCAATTATCATCCTAGAACATAAATTTCCAGATTTTTTCATCACAGAAAATCATCTATACGTGATTTGTAATCTACATACATAAATTGTTCAACCTAAATTAATCTCAGATTCAATTCATGTATATCAAATCTCCAATTTTCATCACTTTTATTAACAATAGATAGGTGTTTCATTTCTATACTAACATGAACATGATTATTGCTAAAGGAAAGCAAGCAATAAACACTTGCTTGATTATGAAGGTTTGATTCGTCACTTGAAATTGGTATAGATGCGTTCTCCTATTTCCAATGTACGCGTTGATGATGTTTTTGGTGAAAATGACTATGTTTGGCCTTGGAACTCCTATGAACCTCTTATTCTCCTTCCTCTAGGACTCTCCCTTTTCTTTTACAGATAAAACCCTAACTATAACTACGTAAAGGATATTAAAGCACTCTAATTTTCGTCCATTAATTAACCTCAAAAATGCAATATACCAAAATGCCCTCCCGGGACGTCGGTTAGGCCTAAGATTGCCCCGGGACCCGAACTAAATCGTCGGGCACACTATTCTGACTATCTCGACCCTTTCGGACTCAACGGTGCACTCGAAATGATCATACGAGTTAATAAAAATAATTTCTCTTTTTATTCCCATCAATTAGTCCCGACACGACTCATACGCGCGTCTGACTTAAATTACTAAATTGTCGTATTTCTCACTCTTGACAATTTATCAAAGTGCATAATCCGATACTATATATTCACACAGTAATATTCAATCAAAAAGATATTACATATCACACAGTAATAATCAATCAATAAGTATTAACCCTTGGCACGCTAGTTAATATATTTTAATCCGGATTAATTAATAATTAAATCTCACATTTTAATTCAATTAATCCAATAATAATAATTACTCCCGTAATTATTTAAATCATCAAAAATACGGGGTGTTACAATCTTATGCCATTCCATTTCAAGGTTTGGGAAGGGTATAAGGTTATTTTTGTCATTTAGGGTTTTTTTTTTAATTAATTTGGATTTTGGTTAGGTTTGTATAGTTTTGTACCATAATAGCCAAAGGAGGAGATTTGAAAGAGCAATTTCTCTGGTATTTCTCAATATTTAGGACTTTTTATATTTTAGGCTAGTTTGGCGTATCCTGATACAAACCGCCACGGCAAACCGACTCCAACATTTAAGACTTCCCTACATCCCACAAAGGTATAAATCAATTGGTGTTTAAAATTATTCATAAAATTTATTTGGGATGTTATTTTTTTATTTAAACTGAGGCTAGAATTTTAATGAAAAAATTAATTAATTAAATATTTTATCTCATTTAAACAAGATGACAATCTTGTTCGAATGAAATGGAAATTTCGTTAGAACTCTCGTTTGATCTCTTTATCGAACGAACAACCAACGAGGGTGTTTTGTTTGAATTCATTTGAAGCTGGTTCAAATGAGATTGGAGTCCCGTTCGAACGAACTGTGTTTTTGTTCTAATGAGATGACATTATCGTTAGAATGAGCTTCAATTTCATTCGAATGAACTGTCGCCTCGAATATTATGCACGACCTATAAATATTGATTTCGTTTTCAAATTTCGTGGGACTTTTCCCATAATAAATTCTTCATATGTGTTGTAAAAGTTTTCAACATTTTTGTTTTTAAAACACCTTTGATTCAAAAACCATCCCCAAATATGTTTTGTGAATTATTTGGCACTTTAGTTGAGGTATCCTCATTGTGGAAAGATGATCTCTACGACTGGCTTGTGAACTCGGAAGGATCATGGCTGAAGGCTGATCGGTGGATACCAATAGGTGGATCGTCTCCTATGGACTACTCAAGAACTAGTGGTATTCTTTAGAGATTCTGCAAAGATTACGCGTTATACTTGTGAATATATCAAGTAGTATTGTAAGTCGCCTGTCTTGTAATATTTCTAAAGTACTGATATAAAAACGATTTTTTCCTCAATTTCCATGTGTTTGCATATTTTATTTATATGTCTTATCACTTAAATGCATGTCTTAGGATAATAAGATAAAATTGGATTTGTGATTGGACATTTTATTATATAAATCATTTCATTAAGATCGTACAAGCATTCTGAAATTGGTATTAGAGTAGTTTGCACTAACCTATTGTGTGATCCTAGCGTATCAAAGAGTAGTTTCTCTAGTACCAATTCTTTCAATATATTAACCAACAAAAGATGTATAGACAAGGTGGTTTGGGGAAGAATCTTCACAGCGAACTACTCCACTTATGACTAATAGTTCACATTAACTCTGCAAATGGGAACCACAATGAGTTAGTTTTTAGGGAGCTTGTTGGTTAAGATTTTATGCACCTTTTTCGATTCCAATGTTTGTTTGTTATGGAGAAAATATTGGTTTTTTTGTGAAACATGTTTTGTTGGATGTGTTGACAATCCAACTTAAAAATATTTTTGATATGATGTCAATACATATCCCTAGCATTATTTTCATGGTTTTATAATGATACTGCATTCAAATGCTCTATATAATTTACCCAAACTCATTTATACCATAGCTTTGATATTGAGAGTCCTAAATACTTTGTTATTTCTAATAACATCATCCAACCATTCAAAATGGCCACATCCCAAACACTTCCAATATTTATGCCCATAACTTCTTTCTTGTCTTAAAGTCCAAAACTTTCTTGGGCCATGGTGGAATCTTAAGCATATTGTCTTATTCCATGGACAACTAATTGTATAAATGGTTGTATATGTTTTCCATGTCTTTGGAAACATTCACAATCTACAGTTGATTTGGGTTGTTAGAATGGTAATAATATTTTAGAAAGGTGGAAACATCCTTTTTCTTCCTCCAACCAGCTGTCAAATGCTCCTCGTGTTTGATTCTAACGTTTATCATCAGAAATAACTTCTGATAATTAATACAAGAAACGGTGGAACCCAACCAAGAATAAAGGGAAAAAAATACCCAAACCCTAAATAATCCAATATTTATAAAATAAAATTTTCAATGTAAGTTGGTAAAGGTTTCTGCAGTACTGGAATGCAAAGTAGATTTTGCAGTCAAAATTGTAAATTAAAGTTTGCAAGATAAATAAAGAAATATCTTATTTTTTGTATTTTTATATTACAAATCTAAATTTTCACTATATGACTAAGGCTCTAGTGATCAAAATCCTTAACTGTGATGTGCGGATATAGAAGGAGCCAATAATATAAAGCCAAGTGGTCGCACATATGAAGGTCTTACACTTACATGTGGACCTTTACCAATAGGCTAAATAAATACGGTAAATTAAATTAAACCGCCTGATCTATTTTGGGTTTATGGGTCACACCCTTGTCTACAAATACCGACAAATGCCACTTAAAGTTATGACGTATTTAAACCAATACAATATTTCAAATTTTCAGTGTTTAAGGGTTGTAAAATTTCTGAAATACCCCCATAGTTTATTTAGAAATTTAAAACTACTAAATTTCCCTCGACCAAAAATAACTCAAAATACGAATTCATATCTATATAACTATATAAAAATGTAGACCTAAATTATGTGAGGTTGACACATGAAAGACTCATGAATGAATCAAATTGTGTGAGGTTGACACGTGGCATACTCATAAATGAATTTTAAGAATTACTCTAGAGAGTTGAATCTTCCGTCACAAAACTAGCTTGAGAATTGAATCACACCTATTTTCCCCAAAAGTTATTGAGAACCCAAAACGTCTATATTACAACTTCTCTCTCATAACCATCAAACTCCATAAGGCCTCTCTCTCTTCCACCATTCCATCTCCCCCACCTCTATATTAAGCACCCGTCCTTCTTTATCCTTACCCCATCATCTTCTACCCACACATTTTCTCTACGACCTCCATAATAAAAAACTCAAACCTCACCTCCATTTACAAATACCCACATACCTGCCAACCACCCCACCAAACCCATGAACCTGGTGACCCATACCAATAGACCCCAAATCGACCCATCTATGGCCTTATATACCTACCTGCTCCTCTAACCCAGTTTCAAACCCGATGACCCACCTATGGAAAACCGACAAAGTTCGGTAACCTCCATGCCTGAATCGAAAGCCGACCAAGTCCACCATGGCCTACCCAGCTGCCCAACCCTTCATACCTGCCAGAACTAACCTTATACCGATCGAATCCCCATGTTCGACCCACGTCATCTCGAACCTCTCAGCTCCGATACGTTCATCCCAAATCGAGTTGACCCACTTTCCAACCCAGCAAATCCACAACCGAACCCCTATTGAACCCCTATTGGAATACAATTTTAGTTTAATTTTTACAATTTCTTTATATATGAGGAACTCTGTTAAAAGATATTTTTTTTCTTTTTTAGGTTTTAAGCACCTACATTATACATTACTAATTATTCGTTGGGATACGATTTTAATTTAATTTTTTCAATTTCTTTATGTGTATTAATGGTTTTGTTTTAGTTCAGTAATGAGGTTATTGATTTGTACCATTTGATCCATGGGTGTTGATTAGAAGTAATATTATATATTTCTCTACTGTTATGTGTTTGTATTTATGCCCCAGTGAGAGTAATGTGACACCCTGCCAAATAAAATATCAGGCGATCACTCCTGTACCAAATTAAAATAGGAGTCGCATATGGTTCATTCTTAGCATCACTGTGAAAAACCAAATTAATTACTAATAACCTATTAGGCTAGATGATGATACGAGAAATCGTCCACTTGTCGTTCTCGTACCAACAAGTCAAGAGTAAAGTATGTAATGAACAAATAAAGTAAGTCATGAGACATGAAAACAAGATATAGAGTGGTTCAGCCTCTAAAATAGGCCTACGTCCACTGTGGTGCTCTACTCTCATTATATTAATTGTTTTGTACAATATAATCATGCCTAAAGAGGCGTACAAGTATGAGAATAAAAGGAGAGTACATGATGACTGATGATCCCGGTGTGCCGGTGAGGTCGCTGCAATATGGAAGAGAAATTCTCGATTGGTATGCAGGGGAGGTGTGGAGAGATTCGGTACTGTAGAAACTGCTCCGATTGTATAAAATCAATCCCTTATTTCTAGGTGTGGTCATCTATTTATAAGAGGTATGTGAGTTGTCACATGTCCTAAGAACGTGACGTATATCAAGTCCGGCATCGCACTAGTAGAAAGGGATGCATCCTATAAGGCAAGCACAAAGTGCCGCACCCTACATGAGGCTAGATCCGAAGGTGCCAAACTCTGTACATGGTAGGGCCGCGACCTGTATATTAAGGCAAGTGGTAAGCACCGCGCCCAGTACTTGTAGGGCCGCACACCAAGTTCAGTATGTTCGCACCCTATGTTGATGGGGTCCGCGTCAGGGTGTTATATTTGTATTATCACTAACGTCAAAATTTTATTTAACTAATCTTTTAAACAAATAAATCAATTAAAACATTTACACAATTTATATGAATGAAACTGAAAATAAATAAAAATAATCGAACACTCGGTTTAATATAATACAATCAAATCCAAGGCCTCACAAAAGGGTGGTAAAATAATAAATAAATACAATTGGGAAATCAAATCGAATGTTTCTATAGTACCTCCAATCTAGATCTCGAGGATGGAAGCATCTACGAGAAATCTGCATGCATCCACAACTGTTGCAGCAAACTTCTGACTTGAAGGAATCATCATCCAGGCATCCCTATGTCTGGACACCTATATATATATATATATATATATATATATATATATATATATATATATATATATATATATATATATATATATATATATAATTTTTTGAACTAATTTTATATCTTCATCATTAAAATATTTTTGCCCATTTTTTCCTAACTTACTGTATAATGGACCTACTAATTTAGATAAGTTTGGTATAAAAGATCATAAAACTCCAAATTCTACAGACACAGAAGAAGCACTATTCAGTGAACGCGAAGAACTAATGATATAAGTTTATTAGATAGATATATACAAAAAATACCAGGAAAAATAGTTCTTAATAGCACTTTCGGGAAACCCACTCTGAGTACTTAGATAATTTTCATATTATGTTTTAATATATTAGTAAAGGATCCTTGAGGAGTTGTTTTACAAGTTAATATTGATATAAATGGTTTAAGCACACTCTGGAATGATCTTCCGTTTATGAGTTTTCCGGTGTCCTGTGATTTGCCATTGTCGCCGTTTTTAGCCATAGGCGTTGATATTGCCGTAGGCTGTGTAACCTCTCGTTAGGTTTTGGCTTGACTGGGCTGCTACAGTTCTCTGTAGTACTGTGGACTTGAGGATTAATCATAAGCTATAGATCAATCTGTGTCTGTTTTTAACGTTCATATCACTGTTCAACCCTTGTTCAAAAATAATGGTATCAGAGCTTCTTTAGTAATATATTATTATATAATATGATAAATTATTTAAGGAAAAGAGTGGAATTACACAACATAAGTTTACACCGATTAATTTTATATGCGAAGTGAAAGAACTCAACTTAAAGAATTACTAAGGTACGAATATAAAAACTTAGACTTTTATACACGTAGAGCTATAAACTTTAAAAACCAAAAAGATTTTGCAAGTTTTCTTATAGTAAATTGGATAGTAATAAGAATACAAGAGAAAATTAATCAATATAAACTAGAAATCGAAATTCTAGGAGAAAAAGGACGCTTAGGCTAATATATGATCACTGAAAAAGAATTTCTAAGAGGCAGATTAATAGCAGAATATAGAATTTTAGATAACGCAGTACAAGAAAAAGCTAAAAACATAAAAAATAAAAATTATATTCAAGCTACTATTAACAAGTGGATAATCAAGATAGCACAAGAGAGAATTTATCAATATCAATTAGAATTGGAAATTCTAAGTGAAAAAGGTAGATTTTAGTATATGTGGACAGAAAAACAACAGCTAAGAAATTCAATAGAACATAATAGAATTTCAGTTAAAATTCTAAGAAAATATTTAAAACAATTAGTCGAAGCTAAACGTTACGATTTAGTCGAACAAACAATATATATAATAGAATATACACAAGAAAGACAATTAGCAAAAGAAAATCAACTAGCAGTTTTAATAGAAAAAGGTAGATTTTAAAATTTATGATAACTAAAAAACAAATTTTAAGAAACGAAATCGAACATCGACGTAGTATAATTAAAACACAATATAACTTTTTACGACTTATTTTAAAATTCGAAGAATATCATTTAGTAGACAGCACTATTTACGTAATAGAACAACAAGAAAAAATAGTTTTATCTTTAGAAATTAAATTAGGAATATTAAGCGAGCAAGGAAGATTTTAATTTTATGCAAACCGAAAAACAAAGAATTAAAAATTCTATAGATATAACAAGAAGACTAATTAATATTAGTAAAGAATTTTTAAATATTTTAATTCGAAGTAAAAATCATAAAATTCATAAAACACGAACAGAAAAAAGAAGAGAAGGCAAAAGAAATCGCTAATATAGAAGAATTAGTTGAAAAATTTAAAAATTTAACAACTGATCCTAAACCTCTTAAAAAGAAACTAAACTTATTTTATTCTAAAGATGACATCTTCATCAAGTAAAGGAAAAGAAATATATCGTATAGAAAATATATATGATCAAGATGAAAATACGCAAAAATACATTGAAAAAGGAATTCAAAAAACAAAAGGACAACATTTATATCAAAATAATTTACTAGAATTAAAAAATAAATTATATAATCACACTAGTCAAAGAACAATATCAGCTATCAATAGTGAAGTAATTTTAGACCTAATAACTAGCGAATCATCAAAAAAGTTAGATAAAATAGACGCAAAATTCATGCATTTAGGAGTAATAGTTATAGGCTTAGTAGGGTTAACTAGGCTAGAAGCAGGAACTAAAGTATTAGTATACATTTATGACGATAGATGGAATAACCATAAACAAGCACAAATAGCTAGCGCTGAAGTAGACTTATCACATAATGCAGCAGTAATAGGATGTATACCTAATTATTGTATAGATATAAATGAATTTAGCAAACACATAAAACTAGCAATACGAACACGAGGATATAATATGACTGGAAATTATAATAATCTTTTAGTACATACTTTATTTATGGGAAAAGTATTTAATCATTATAAAATCAATTTTAAAGCAGAATTTGACTGTATAGTAAAATCATTTAATAGTAAATATGTCGAAATGATAGAAGCACAAAAAATCGATAGTAGTATTTATGAAGAAGTAGAATGGAAACTACCAAATTTACTTACTTCTAAACCTAAAAAACCAGAAAAAAATAGAATATACGAAAATCAAGTTGGACAAAGTAGTATTAAATTCAGTAGATATAAAAATATAGGTGAAGAAGAAGAAAACACAGAATTAATTGAAGAAATTAATGTATTAATTGTAGAGGAACAAAAAGATCACTTATTTAATCTATTAGAAGATAAAATATACGATATTATACTTAATGATTGTGATAATCTAACTACCGAACAATTAGAACAAAAATATGGCAATAATAAAGAAGATATAATTTCAATCTATTGTGCGGAAGGAACTAATGAAGACAATAAACAAAAAATAATCAATATAGGATTAGATAAATTTTTAGAAGAAAATGAAATAATAAAACTATTAGAAGAAATTAATCCAGCAGAAGAAGAAGCCACTGAAACATCTACATCAACTACAAAAACACCCACTAGCGACTTTTCAACCCATCAACATCTAGGAGCAACGAGAGAACAATACAACGAAAACAAGACAACCACACCAGGTAATAAAAGTAGAAGTAGATACGTATTTGACACTAGCTCTAATATAAATCAATATGGAAGTATATTAAATTTAGATAACGTAAACCCATTAGACTGGGAAACCGCAATAGAAGTTTGGGAAAAGGGATGTTTTAGAACTACTACATTAATAGAATTTACTAACAAAAGCGAAAGTGAATCATATTTTGAAAATACATTACAAGGTAGCGTATCAAATTGGTATTTAACATATAAGCTAGGATCTGATTATTTAGACTTTAAGACAAACTTTAATATAGAAAGATTTACTAATCTCATTAAAGCCTCCTTTTTAGGCGGTAATAGACTTATACAAATTACTGAAAAACAAACAGAAGCACTTAGAAACCTAGAACAATTACAAATTTGTAGATTAGAATATATAGGAGATTACACTAGAAAATATATACAATACTGGACACAAACAGGTAGAACTAATGATATAAGTTTATTAGATAGATATATACAAAAAATACCAGGAAAAATAGGAGAAAAAATATGGAAAAACTGGCATAAGGTAGAAGAAAATCGAACAGATGCATCTATAGGAGCACGAGTTAATATGGTTTATAATACGCTAAAATCAGAATGTCGCAAATTAAAAGAAAGTAAAGAAATTAGAAAACAATATTATCATACATGCCAACAATTAGACTTACCACCGCAATACGGTTGCGATAAAAAACGACTCATCCATCATAGTTATAAAAAACACAAATCTAAAAAGAAATATAAAAACTATAAACTAAGACCGAGTAAAACATTTAAAAAATCATATAGCCATAATAAGTTCAAACGAAAAAGACCATGGTACAAAAAACGAACTTTCTCTAGTAAAAACAATGATAGTAAAAAAGACTCAAAAGATACCTCTAAAGGAATCAATAAAGTAACCAATTGTAAATGTTTTATATGTGGAGACCCTAATCACATTAGACCAAATTGTCCATACAGAAATAAACCCAATAATGTTTCTAAAATTCAAGAAAAAATAAATATTTTAGAAGATATAGAAGACGAATTAGAAGACACTGTAGAGTTAGAAAGTATATATGACGAATATGAAGAAATTGACAATATTAGTATATATAGTATAGAATCTATAGAAACTAATAACTCTAGTGATAATGATATAGACACTTTAGAGCAAAGTTTAGATAGTTTAAATCTTTGTTATAATATCGAAGAATGCACTTATAAATATACTCAATTACAATTATTTCAATTAGATTGTAAAAAATGCAAAAAAGAATATAAAAATCTCTATATATGTGAAAATTGTCGACAAAGATTATGCACAGATTGCTATAATACAGAAATACTTAAACCTAAAGAACAAGTTAATAATACTAATAAAACTGCTTTAATAACATTCCCTATAAAAATAAAATTTGCTAATAAAATTTTAGAAACAACAGCTATGTTAGACACAGGAGCCACTAAAAGTTTAATTCATAAAGATTTAGTAGAACACGAAGATGCTAAAGATTTAAATTACCCTGTTTATATACATCAATTCAATAAAGATGCTATACCCATAACACAATGTATACAAAATATACCTATATATATAAATGATGAACAATTTATTTTACCACAAACATACATAACTAATGTAAAAAGCCACCATCCTTTTATTTTAGGATTAAATTTTATTCAATCATTAACCGGAGGATTTATGTATACACCCTCGGGAATACAATTATTTAAAAAAGGTACACATATTATACCTAATAATCAATCTAACACTATCAAACAAGAAAACAAGTTAATTCTTAATAATAATATAATATTAGAATCTATTGAACAAAGTGAAGACATAAAACAAGATAATAACTTAGATATCGAAGCAGATTATTTAAATAACTATTTAAGATATCTTGAAGAAAGTGATAGTCTCAAACTAGAATGCAATAATCTAAATAAAATTGTTTTTAAAAATACTAAATTAGAATTAGAAGATTTAATTAGATTAGCAGAAACAACAGAAATAATAGGCGAAGACCCTCAAAAACATTGGAATAAAAATAAAATAGAAGCTAAACTAAATATAATAAATTCTGACATAACTATAAAAACAAAAGATATTGCTTGTGAAATAATAGATCAAGACGAATTTAAAATACAAATTAGAGAATTACTAAATTTAAAAGTAATACAAAAAAGCACTAGTAGACATAGAAGCCCCGCTTTTATGGTAAGAAACCATAGTGAAATAAAGAGAAATAAAGCAAGAATGGTAATAAATTATAAAAGATTAAATGATAATACCTATGATGACAGTTATAAAATACCGAATAAAGACGAATTAATTAATAAAATCCAAAATAAAAAATACTTTTCTAAATTTGATTGTAAATCTGGTTTTTGGCAGATAAGAATGCAAAAAGAATCAATAGAATGGACAGCATTCACTTGTCCAGAAGGACATTTTGAATGGCTAGTCATGCCATTTGGATTAAAGAATGCACCACAGATTTTTCAAAATAAAATGGATACTATCTTTAAAAAACATTCAGACTTTTGTATAGTATATATAGATGACATACTAGTATTTAGTAATAATAAGCAAGAACATAGGAATCATTTAGAAATAATTTTTAAAGAATTTATTAACCAAGGTTTAATTATCAGTAGCAAAAAGATGCACTTAGAAAAACAAGAAATAGATTTTTTAGGACTTTTTATTAAAGGAGGTAAAATAGAATTACAAGAACATATTGTAAAAAAGGTTTTAGAATTCCCCGATAGAATAGAAGATACTAAAAAATTACAAGCTTTTTTAGGCTTATTAAACTATTGTAGATCTTTTATACCAAACTTATCTAAATTAGTAGGTCCATTATACAGTAAGTTAGGAAAAAATGGGCAAAAATATTTTAATGATGAAGATATAAAATTAGTTCAAAAAATAAAACATATTATTAATACACTAGAACCATTAAATTTACCATTAGAAAATTATTATAAAATAGTACAAACTGATGCATCAGCATTAGGTTGGGCAGGTATATTACTACAAAGACCTCATAAGGAAAGTAATAAAAACGATGAACAAATATGTAAGTATTGTTCTGGTAATTTTAATGAAACACAAGGTAGGTTACCTTCTACTGACTTAGAAATTTTAGGAGTTATAAATACATTAGAAAAATTTCAATTATTTTTAGGCAAAACTTTTTTAATAAGAACAGACTGTGATAACATAGTCAAACATTTTAATAAAACTAACCAAAGTAAATCAGCTTTTGACCCTTATCATAGATATCTATTAAAAACCAAAGTTGAAACTATTCTACCAAATGAAATCTCTGAAAAAATAATAAGATTTGCACAAGAAAAGGATATTAGTAACTGGTTATATATTCAGAATTATTTTCGCTTTAACCCTGAACCAATTGGATGTAAATATAAATATGAACACGTCCATTTGAACGCTGTCAATAAATATGATACGATGATATTTTTAGAAATCCAATCTAATAAATTTCAAAATTTTATAATAACCAGACCAAACTTGATATTTCCAAATAACCCAGAGATTGCAATAGAAATAACTATAAGTTTATTACTTGAATATGGTATGATAAGTAGTATATTAATACCCCCTCCATGGGATAAAATTGATTTTAATTTCCCAAACAGTTTAAAAGATGCACTAGCAGAACTACAACCTAAAAGGGTTACTTCCCCTTATATTTTACTAATAATTGAAAGTATTCCTCCCGAATGGGTTGGAACTGGTCAAATAATACATAGCAGGCACAATATATTTATCGAACATCGAAAAGATAAAATATCTAATTATTATGTACAAGCTAGTAATGATAATTCCCTAATACAAGGAAAAGAAGCAACAGAAAATTTATTACTAATGTACAAAGTCTACAATATAATGAACGAAATACCAGCTGACCCCTGGTACATGATAAAAGAAAATTTTAATATGCGAATATTTATTCCAAAAAACCCTTTTAATAGAAATACAACATATTTTAATAAAACTCCAAATTCTACAGACACAGAAGAAGCACTATTCAGTGAACGCGAAAGTAACTATCATTATTTAGCATACAGGCATACAGATTCAGATGATGATTCAATGGATTCTGTATCAAGGCACAACATCGATAATATGATGGAACCTTAAAGATGCAATCATAAATATTAAAGATGCAAAAGAAATAATAAATCATTAATAGGTCAGCCTACCAGCCACAAGACGACAAAATAAATAACGCATGCAATGACGCACGGCGGCTCTACTGTGCAAATAGTGAAACGACTTTTACTGTGCAAACAGTAAAACGACCTTTACTGTGCAACTACTGTGCGACCCTTACTGTTCATCTACTGTTCATTACTGTGCATACACGGATGTCTACTGTTCACCACTGTACACTATTCACCTTTTACTGTACAAAGATTCGTTTACGCGTTTTCCTTCGGCTATATAAGGAGGGCTCCTCTTCATTTCAAAACACACAACAAACATACAACGAACTTCTCCCAAGCAGCTCAAGTATCCAGCAATCCCTTCCAAATAGCCCTTTAGTTATAATTAAGCCTCTCCAATTATCTTAAAGCTTGTAACTTTTATAGTAAGTTTTACTCCCAAGTTTTTATCTATGGCTTGTATTTATGGCTTGTAAATTATCTGTACATTAACGTTTGTAATCGCATGTTTAAAAGTTCAATAATTATATTTTAAGTTCTTAATAGCACTTTCGGGAAACCCACTCTGAGTACTTAGATAATTTTCATATTATGTTTTAATATATTAGTAAAGGATCCTTGAGGAGTTGTTTTACAAGTTAATATTGATATAAATGGTTTAAGCACACTCTGGAATGATCTTCCGTTTATGAGTTTTCCGGTGTCCTGTGATTTGCCATTGTCGCCGTTTTTAGCCATAGGCGTTGATATTGCCGTAGGCTGTGTAACCTCTCGTTAGGTTTTGGCTTGACTGGGCTGCTACAGTTCTCTGTAGTACTGTGGACTTGAGGAATAAAAATAAAATAGAAGCTAAACTAAATATAATAAATTCTGACATAACTATAAAAACAAAAGATATTGCTTGTGAAATAATAGATCAAGACGAATTTAAAATACAAATTAGAGAATTACTAAATTTAAAAGTAATACAAAAAAGCACTAGTAGACATAGAAGCCCCGCTTTTATGGTAAGAAACCATAGTGAAATAAAGAGAAATAAAGCAAGAATGGTAATAAATTATAAAAGATTAAATGATAATACCTATGATGACAGTTATAAAATACCAAATAAAGACGAATTAATTAATAAAATCCAAAATAAAAAATACTTTTCTAAATTTGATTGTAAATCTGGTTTTTGGCAGATAAGAATGCAAAAAGAATCAATAGAATGGACAGCATTCACTTGTCCAGAAGGACATTTTGAATGGCTAGTCATGCCATTTGGATTAAAGAATGCACCACAGATTTTTCAAAATAAAATGGATACTATCTTTAAAAAACATTCAGACTTTTGTATAGTATATATAGATGACATACTAGTATTTAGTAATAATAAGCAAGAACATAGGAATCATTTAGAAATAATTTTTAAAGAATTTATTAACCAAGGTTTAATTATCAGTAGCAAAAAGATGCACTTAGAAAAACAAGAAATAGATTTTTTAGGACTTTTTATTAAAGGAGGTAAAATAGAATTACAAGAACATATTGTAAAAAAGGTTTTAGAATTCCCCGATAGAATAGAAGATACTAAAAAATTACAAGCTTTTTTAGGCTTATTAAACTATTGTAGATCTTTTATACCAAACTTATCTAAATTAGTAGGTCCATTATACAGTAAGTTAGGAAAAAATGGGCAAAAATATTTTAATGATGAAGATATAAAATTAGTTCAAAAAATAAAACATATTATTAATACACTAGAACCATTAAATTTACCATTAGAAAATTATTATAAAATAGTACAAACTGATGCATCAGCATTAGGTTGGGCAGGTATATTACTACAAAGACCTCATAAGGAAAGTAATAAAAACGATGAACAAATATGTAAGTATTGTTCTGGTAATTTTAATGAAACACAAGGTAGGTTACCTTCTACTGACTTAGAAATTTTAGGAGTTATAAATACATTAGAAAAATTTCAATTATTTTTAGGCAAAACTTTTTTAATAAGAACAGACTGTGATAACATAGTCAAACATTTTAATAAAACTAACCAAAGTAAATCAGCTTTTGACCCTTATCATAGATATCTATTAAAAACCAAAGTTGAAACTATTCTACCAAATGAAATCTCTGAAAAAATAATAAGATTTGCACAAGAAAAGGATATTAGTAACTGGTTATATATTCAGAATTATTTTCGCTTTAACCCTGAACCAATTGGATGTAAATATAAATATGAACACGTCCATTTGAACGCTGTCAATAAATATGATACGATGATATTTTTAGAAATCCAATCTAATAAATTTCAAAATTTTATAATAACCAGACCAAACTTGATATTTCCAAATAACCCAGAGATTGCAATAGAAATAACTATAAGTTTATTACTTGAATATGGTATGATAAGTAGTATATTAATACCCCCTCCATGGGATAAAATTGATTTTAATTTCCCAAACAGTTTAAAAGATGCACTAGCAGAACTACAACCTAAAAGGGTTACTTCCCCTTATATTTTACTAATAATTGAAAGTATTCCTCCCGAATGGGTTGGAACTGGTCAAATAATACATAGCAGGCACAATATATTTATCGAACATCGAAAAGATAAAATATCTAATTATTATGTACAAGCTAGTAATGATAATTCCCTAATACAAGGAAAAGAAGCAACAGAAAATTTATTACTAATGTACAAAGTCTACAATATAATGAACGAAATACCAGCTGACCCCTGGTACATGATAAAAGAAAATTTTAATATGCGAATATTTATTCCAAAAAACCCTTTTAATAGAAATACAACATATTTTAATAAAACTCCAAATTCTACAGACACAGAAGAAGCACTATTCAGTGAACGCGAAAGTAACTATCATTATTTAGCATACAGGCATACAGATTCAGATGATGATTCAATGGATTCTGTATCAAGGCACAACATCGATAATATGATGGAACCTTAAAGATGCAATCATAAATATTAAAGATGCAAAAGAAATAATAAATCATTAATAGGTCAGCCTACCAGCCACAAGACGACAAAATAAATAACGCATGCAATGACGCACGGCGGCTCTACTGTGCAAATAGTGAAACGACTTTTACTGTGCAAACAGTAAAACGACCTTTACTGTGCAACTACTGTGCGACCCTTACTGTTCATCTACTGTTCATTACTGTGCATACACGGATGTCTACTGAGTTTATATTGATTAATTTTCTCTTGTATTCTTATTACTATCCAATTTACTATAAGAAAACTTGCAAAATCTTTTTGGTTTTTAAAGTTTATAGCTCTACGTGTATAAAAGTCTAAGTTTTTATATAAACGAAATCGAACATCGACGTAGTATAATTAAAACACAATATAACTTTTTACGACTTATTTTAAAATTCGAAGAATATCATTTAGTAGACAGCACTATTTACGTAATAGAACAACAAGAAAAAATAGTTTTATCTTTAGAAATTAAATTAGGAATATTAAGCGAGCAAGGAAGATTTTAATTTTATGCAAACCGAAAAACAAAGAATTAAAAATTCTATAGATATAACAAGAAGACTAATTAATATTAGTAAAGAATTTTTAAATATTTTAATTCGAAGTAAAAATCATAAAATAAAACAAAACAAAATATTATTTACCTAGAGACTAGATTAATATATTTTGAAACAAGACTAGGAATATTAGCAGAAAAAGGCAGGTTAGGATAATTTTATGAGCAACAATAACTTAATAGAACGAATTAGAAAAATCGAAGAAAATCAAGACTACATAAAAGGTTATTTAGACGTTATTAATAGTAATATTACTATAATAAAATTAGAATTAGAAAAATTCATAAAACACGAACAGAAAAAAGAAGAGAAGGCAAAAGAAATCGCTAATATAGAAGAATTAGTTGAAAAATTTAAAAATTTAACAACTGATCCTAAACCTCTTAAAAAGAAACTAAACTTATTTTATTCTAAAGATGACATCTTCATCAAGTAAAGGAAAAGAAATATATCGTATAGAAAATATATATGATCAAGATGAAAATACGCAAAAATACATTGAAAAAGGAATTCAAAAAACAAAAGGACAACATTTATATCAAAATAATTTACTAGAATTAAAAAATAAATTATATAATCACACTAGTCAAAGAACAATATCAGCTATCAATAGTGAAGTAATTTTAGACCTAATAACTAGCGAATCATCAAAAAAGTTAGATAAAATAGACGCAAAATTCATGCATTTAGGAGTAATAGTTATAGGCTTAGTAGGGTTAACTAGGCTAGAAGCAGGAACTAAAGTATTAGTATACATTTATGACGATAGATGGAATAACCATAAACAAGCACAAATAGCTAGCGCTGAAGTAGACTTATCACATAATGCAGCAGTAATAGGATGTATACCTAATTATTGTATAGATATAAATGAATTTAGCAAACACATAAAACTAGCAATACGAACACGAGGATATAATATGACTGGAAATTATAATAATCTTTTAGTACATACTTTATTTATGGGAAAAGTATTTAATCATTATAAAATCAATTTTAAAGCAGAATTTGACTGTATAGTAAAATCATTTAATAGTAAATATGTCGAAATGATAGAAGCACAAAAAATCGATAGTAGTATTTATGAAGAAGTAGAATGGAAACTACCAAATTTACTTACTTCTAAACCTAAAAAACCAGAAAAAAATAGAATATACGAAAATCAAGTTGGACAAAGTAGTATTAAATTCAGTAGATATAAAAATATAGGTGAAGAAGAAGAAAACACAGAATTAATTGAAGAAATTAATGTATTAATTGTAGAGGAACAAAAAGATCACTTATTTAATCTATTAGAAGATAAAATATACGATATTATACTTAATGATTGTGATAATCTAACTACCGAACAATTAGAACAAAAATATGGCAATAATAAAGAAGATATAATTTCAATCTATTGTGCGGAAGGAACTAATGAAGACAATAAACAAAAAATAATCAATATAGGATTAGATAAATTTTTAGAAGAAAATGAAATAATAAAACTATTAGAAGAAATTAATCCAGCAGAAGAAGAAGCCACTGAAACATCTACATCAACTACAAAAACACCCACTAGCGACTTTTCAACCCATCAACATCTAGGAGCAACGAGAGAACAATACAACGAAAACAAGACAACCACACCAGGTAATAAAAGTAGAAGTAGATACGTATTTGACACTAGCTCTAATATAAATCAATATGGAAGTATATTAAATTTAGATAACGTAAACCCATTAGACTGGGAAACCGCAATAGAAGTTTGGGAAAAGGGATGTTTTAGAACTACTACATTAATAGAATTTACTAACAAAAGCGAAAGTGAATCATATTTTGAAAATACATTACAAGGTAGCGTATCAAATTGGTATTTAACATATAAGCTAGGATCTGATTATTTAGACTTTAAGACAAACTGGATGGTGGCTTTTTACATTAGTTATGTATGTTTGTGGTAAAATAAATTGTTCATCATTTATATATATAGGTATATTTTGTATACATTGTGTTATGGGTATAGCATCTTTATTGAATTGATGTATATAAACAGGGTAATTTAAATCTTTAGCATCTTCGTGTTCTACTAAATCTTTATGAATTAAACTTTTAGTGGCTCCTGTGTCCTAACATAGCTGTTGTTTCTAAAATTTTATTAGCAAATTTTATTTTTATAGGGAATGTTATTAAAGCAGTTTTATTAGTATTATTAACTTGTTCTTTAGGTTTAAGTATTTCTGTATTATAGCAATCTGTGCATAATCTTTGTCGACAATTTTCACATATATAGAGATTTTTATATTCTTTTTTGCATTTTTTACAATCTAATTGAAATAATTGTAATTGAGTATATTTATAAGTGCATTCTTCGATATTATAACAAAGATTTAAACTATCTAAACTTTGCTCTAAAGTGTCTATATCATTATCACTAGAGTTATTAGTTTCTATAGATTCTATACTATATATACTAATATTGTCAATTTCTTCATATTCGTCATATATACTTTCTAACTCTACAGTGTCTTCTAATTCGTCTTCTATATCTTCTAAAATATTTATTTTTTCTTGAATTTTAGAAACATTATTGGGTTTATTTCT